>CM053785.1:707141921-708341921 GCA_028749045.1 Cupressus sempervirens | reverse complement strand
GAGTAAAAAGCACTACTACCCAACCACGTGGTAACCCAAAAAGGTCCACTCCCACTGCTCTAAGGAGATAGTCTCAAGTCCCAAACATGATATCAATCCAAATATCAAAAGTACTCTCTAAGTCCAGGAAACCCTAAAAGTAATCTAACTCAAAGGATCCAAGATAAATTGCCATCTAGACCTAGAGGAACATAAGACATGTAGGAAACCTACTATGTAAGTGGGCAAGTGTCATCACACGAATCAATGCTAGAGTTACCCTAGCAGTCTAACTTGACCCTGACCCCCTAGTGACTCTATGCGACACTAGTATCTTTTCGTACTGATAAGGCATACTAACGATGCATGGTCACAACCAAGCATTCTCTCTACTTCCATCCTAGTCTGTACAAGCACTTGAGGCATGGGTGATAACATACAAAGACTCTTATTAGGTTCACTTTACTCTCATTTAGGGTAGTTTTTTCACTTATTAAACAACTTACAATGGTTTACCTTGGCAACCACTTAGGGCTCCGGCCTCCATTGCAAGCCACTTCCTGACATTACATATAGATAACCTACCCTAGGCTCATAAAACTATAAATCAAAGAATCACAAATTTCACCTTAGCTCTATACAAGTGACTAGAAAGCATCAAAAGATAATTCACAATAACCCATCAGTTCTCTACAAGCAACTAGAAAGTATCTCAAAAGAACTGATCGAAGACTCAAAATGGTTAAGTCAAATATATCATAGCATTCGTCTTGCTATCCCACAATGACAATGAAAGTAATAACCAACAACTTAGTCAAACTCATCATAGAGCATACCAACACATTACCATGGTTGAGTTTTAAAAGATCAAGATCAATTCAACATAATATCACAATCGTAAAACTCCCAAGCCTTTGGTAGATGTCCTAAAATTGGTCAACACTCTAGTCAACCCAAATCCAAAGCATAGACAACACATAGAAAATAGAGTAGTCTCATAGTTTGATTTGATTTGAAAACATATAGTTGAGTTAATGGTAAGGTTTCAATTTTCGTTCAATGTAGGTCTTCAGACATATAAATTTACAATTTAACTCTTACTATTCAACCCATTCTTGTATTTGAATAAAAAGCACAATTACCCTTATTCGAAACTAATTTAAAGGTAGTTATTTATTAAATTATTAAAATAATAATTTATTGATTATTAAAATGACAATTTATTGATTATTAAAATGAAATACCTGCAATCCCATTAATAATCAATTTATTAAATAAACATAACAATAAATATAATTAAACATTAAACATTAATATTTATCATTAATTCAAACAAACATCAACAACAATCTAAATTGCTGACTTAATAAATATTAATTAAAACTCTTTAATATTTAATATTTAATTAAAATTCTTTAATATTTAATATTTAATTAAAATTCTTTAATATTTAATATTTAATTAAAATTCTTTAATATTTGATATTTATTAATTGTTAATTAATAAATTTTATTAAAAATATTAATAAATTTTAGTAATAATAATTTAAAATTATTAAAAAAGTAATAATTAAAATCTAAATGAAATTAAATATATATATATATATATATATATATTTAAAATAAAACAACTTACCACGGTTTATTAAAAAAATCTGTTGTCGTAACAGTAGAGTACTGTTGTAGCAGTTGTTTGCATCACGATAGCAAGCCTGCCATGCGGTCTACAAAATAGTGCCAGCAACCGACTTGCCAATGTGGCAATGGCGGGGGGTGAATGGGAGGTGGGGGTGTGGTGGCCCTGCCCCCATTAAAATGTATATAATAGTACACACATATATATATAAAACGAACCCCCCCCTCCATTAATAATTTTGTATAAATATACATTTTTAATAAAAGTTCAAGCAGTACCCTGATAGGGAAAATATGGCCAACCAGTCAAATTTTCAATTAAACTTTTTCTTTTCTATTCCAAACCCTTCCTGGTTTAAATCTAATTTGTAAAATTATTAAGCAACGATTGTAAGATATTTTAATCTCTACGTATGCAGAAGATATCAACATGCATACCAATATTTTCAAATTGAAATATTCATCACAAAGAAATTCAGATAAACAATTCATAGTCACGAAGAAGACATAAATAATAAAGAACATAACTTACTGTGCGAATTAAAACACAAGAATCTACCTGGATTCTGATGCTAAATCGCAAACACCCACAAGATTTGTGAGAGAAATTTCTTCTTTCAAAACCTTCTCTTTGAAAATTCCTTCTCCAAAAATTCATGGTCCTTCCCAAAATTTTCGTCCTTTGAAAATGAACCCTCAAATGCTAATAAGGAGTTCTCTCCTAAATTCGGGGCACTAATTGTGCGATCACCTGAGAGGACTCCTTGCTCACAACTCTTTATTATCTTTCTTTTTATGTTTTCATGCACCTTTATTGCAATTGAAATATCTTTAATTAAATTACTTTCTTTATCTTTTTAATTAATTTGTTATATTTTAATCTCATGCATACTTTATGCAATCTTAAAACTCTTTAATAAATTAATATCTTTTTTGATTTTCAATTTATTTTTGAAAAATAATTGATAAAATATTTATCAACTCATGTAATAATAATATTTAGCATCTATTTAAAAATGAGCTCCTAAATATATCTTATTATTAAATTAAGTAAATATTGTCACATTCTAAAATTAAACTTATAATTTTATCTTTAAATTTAATTCTTTTTATTTAATTAATCTCCAAATTAATTAAATATAATTAAATATTAAAATTATCGTAACAATTTTCCATTAAATTAAATCATTTAATTTGACTTAATTAATAGAAAAATTACCAAAGATTTATAGGATGAAATACAAAAACCCATTATAGAAAAACACATACAAGATCAAACTAAAGGGTTATAATCACGAACTTACGTCATATGACACATTCAGAAGGTAATCAACTTAGATACTTGTCCTAATTTTCTAGGACAAATGGGTTTAAAGGTTAGGACTTGGACTTAAGAATTTATCTCCCCTCTTACCATTGAGATAATGTGATTGGGTATGCTCATCCTGGCAATTCAAGGAAGTCGATACCTGATACCTGTAATTTGCATAAAATCCACACAAGTACAAACACATATGTACTAAGCTAAATAGGCAATGGCAGGAAGTGGTGCATTGTGTAGATCCCGACTAGCTGATGGCTATGATTCCCTTCCTTAACCACATCAGAAACGTCATACATAAAGAAAATATACACGTACACCATACACATGCAATATGGGGTAAGTATCCATAAGAAAACACATATGATAATCAATCTACTAATCATCATCACATAATTGAAATCATTGTAACAATCATCATACATAAATGAAGTATAGAGTACCAAGCAGTCTCATCATAAGATCAACTGAATATGAAACTATATTTGGTAATCTAAAAAATAATGCTACTAATTATCGAGCATAAAACTAGCCTAAAAGAGTTCGGCAATGATAACAAAATATAAATTAGGGGCATACAGTACAAAATCTAAATTATTTAAATCATAACCAGCTTCCAAAAAATCCACCAATTTCATTATGAGAATAAATTAGAGGGTTTGGAGACACACCTATATTGAATGTTTGATTAGAATGTGCTCTTGAATCTCTTTGTATTGGGTTCTCTTCGTTGACCTCTTCATTCATCATGGTATCCTCAATGCCCTTATCTTCTGAAACAATATTTAAAAATGAAGCCCCAATATTTCTCAACACTCTAATTCTTATTCTTCTCTCTCGTTGACATTACATTTCCTTCTCTTTGTTTGTTGCAATCTCCTCATCTATTAGAACTTTCATTTTCTTATTTCTTCATTATTTTGATATCATGTTTGCAAAATTTTGAATTCAAATCAATCAAAGCTTGTAAAATGCAAAAGATGTTTAAAAAACTAGAATAATATGCCAGAATTCTTCTCTTGTATCTTGTGATTGTTAAACTTTCATGCCCAAACTACGAGGGCAAAACACAAAATTTTCTTTTGAATAATAATTAATAATTAAACATGCTCTAAGTTGAAATAATCGATAACAGTTTAAGTACAGGTTCTCTACATTATGTTTTAAGTTTATAGTTTTAAGGAGGAATTGAATCGTTAAATATGAACTCTCGATACAAAACTGATATCGACAATAACTACATTATTAAATTCATTTAAGAGTAATCTATCTTAACTTAGAATGATTAAATCAAATTTTCAAATCTCTTAATACAAAACAATTCTCTAGCTGAAAAAATCAATAATAAAATTTAATCTAATAATCTCACTTAATTTTACAACCTTTACCAACCTAAAGCATTTCAAGGTAAAATAATACGAACTTTCGATTTAAGAACAATATAACCATTTATAATAAATCTACATAACAAATACTACACTACAACTTACTTACTTTAATAAATGCTTAACTATAAATCAATATTTGACTATAGAACAATTTAGTCATTTAGACATTCATCTTAACCAAATTTAAGAACTTTAATAAAAAAAAACTAAACTATCAAAACATGATAATCAACGAATTAAAGCAAAACATATAAATTAAATTAATTATACAACTACTTAATTTAAGAAAAATTATAGTAAAATTATTGACATAATAAAAGAAAAATTAACTTACTAAATTTAACTAACACTAAAATCCAATCTCAATCTATACTAACAAAATTATTAACTTAAACTAACAATATAGATGTAAATCTAAGATTAACTTAATTTTAAGACTAGCTATCTTTTAAAATGAAACTTCTAACAAATATTAATAATAATTAAAAAAAAAAAAACTTAACATAACTAATTTACACTATAACATAATACTAAACTAAAACTAACTTAATTTTAAAACTAATAATTAAAACATACACAAACTACACTAAAATAAAACTTAACAAAATATACTAACATAAAAACTAACAACTAAACCTACCCTTAACATAATCATTAACCCCCCCTTATACCCCTATTCTATCCCTACATCCCCTAGCCGCCACGTCACCCCATGACCTGCGCTTCCCCAAGCGTTGATAGGGTACGTTGCCCCACTACTGACCCTGCGTCAGTCCAAGGATAGGTGGGCGGCCCAAGAAAAAGATGGCAGTTCAAATGATTTTATTTGCTTTGATTAAAACAAACTAAATGCTCTTTCTTCCAAGTTGAGCGCTCACTTGAGAAGGATAAAGGGGATGTGACATGGGGACAGGGTGACATCACCCCCCCCCATGTACATTGCTGACTATGTCTCCAAATGCTGCGCCTTGGTTTAAGGGTTATGGGTGGAGGAGTAATGTTTTAAAGTTTATTTGGTAGAATAAGGTATTTAGGATATTAGATCTTAGTTATTCATATATATTTTATTTTTACTTTGTTTTATTTAAACATTTAATATTAACAAGTTCAAGGGAATATTAATAGAATCCTTTTGATGCTCTGTGGCAAAAGACAATAAATCTTGCTCCTCATACAAAAGGCAGTGAGCATTTTTGCTCTAAGAATAAATTTTCTCTAAGTATAATTTTTTTTGAAATTGATTGATTTATTAAGAGGGGTTATCTTTTTTTTTTTTTAAAAGATCTAATAGGAGCTACTACAAAATAAATATTCTAAGAATATGAATGATCCATTTACTATAATGCAAGAATTGTTTTGCTTCCAATAATCCCGAAACTGAACCTACATTCATAACATAAATTTCATTTTTTCAACATAAAGAAAACTCAAAATTTTACTTAATTAAACCATCATCATTTCATCCTAATTTGATGTGCATCCATCTAAATAAAAAAATTACGATTAAAACACAAGATAAACAATTTTACTCAAACACCAATTTTTATTGGCAAACCTGATTCAAAGGCTCAGCCAGGAAAGAATCAGGAAGAAAACTCGGCTTCGTTGCCAATCCAACAAAGTTTTGAGATACAATTTACATAGGATTCAATCCTGAATTACAACACTTAAATGAAATTTCCTTCAAGATTCTCAACAAGGGTTCCATATCTAATTCTGCAACACATTTCTAGAACCATGGAGGGAACAAAATCTGATCAGGTGACAGCCAAGCATAACCAAGAGACAACCAACATACCAACTCATACATGGTTTACACAATAGGATTTGCAATGAATCAAAACTAGGGAAAGGTGGATTCTTCCAACCAGGAGAAGTCAAGCACAACACCAACAGATGCCCAATCAGGGCTATAAACCAAGAACTTCCGTTCTTCCATTTCAACATACCAAAATCATACAAGGTTTGTGCTGACAGGTAGGGGCCCATAACACCCTACCCTTTCTCCCTCTTCTCATCCTGAGAAGAGACTCTACACTGGTTGGAGTTCGACTAAACAAACCTTTCCCAAAATTGGTCACTTCTGCCCTCTCCAAGGGTGAATAATACCAAAACACCCATGCAAGAAAAATCTCAAAATTGCAAACATAAAAATGAAAGGAAATCATCCAAAAATAACATGGTTTTCAAAGCTTCCCAACATACCCACAAACATACAAACATTCAAACAACAACAAGGTAGCATAAGCATGAAACAAGAATGAAATCTGAACAAGGGAGATGAGAATTCCAACCTTCACAAAGAGGTAATGGCAAAAGAACAAGTTTGAGTAGAGCTTTTCCCTTCCTTGCTTCAATCTTCCAAGACTCCTCTCTAAATGTAGAGATTGGGTAACCACCCCCAACCAGTCCAAAATGAAGGCCTCTAAATAAGCCTCTAACTCAACCACCCCAAAAGGAGCAATAACTACCTCCACCCACTAGCAATTCTAGAACTCCTAACTCAACCTACACTATGGTTAAACCCTAAGTGGAGATGAGGTGAGGTAACTCAAGATAACCATGGTCAATTTTCGGAAAAAAGGTAAAAAGAGACTTTTTGAGTGACCTCAAAAGTCAATAAAAGGGGCTTGGGGGTTGGAAAAGACCCCTAACCCATACCCATACCCATTGGGTATAATAATTTTATGTTTTAAGCCTTAGGGAAGAGGTTTAGAGTCAAACAAAAATCTAGGAATAAAATAGGACCATCTAACAACTCTAACAATGCAGATTAAGCACTAATCTGGATTAGGGATGACTAACCTCGATTAAGAACCCAAAAGCAAACTGACACTAACTTAAACCAACTTGGGTCCAAAGGTTACACAGCTAACCCTAACTAGCACGCTAAAGAACACAAACAATTCACGAGTGTCAAGCGACACTAAAAGAACATAGTTACGAACATTGACATTCACTGAACACAGAAAGATACATACATACATCTCACAGTACAATACGTGAATTACGAACAACAAAGTTTCCAAAATTAGCACATAGAGATCAATTCTGTTCCTTCGTCGGTTTCCTCGGCTAAAATATCTGCACACTCATTGCACACATCAGTGGCCCCGAAAATCACATGTACATATATACGTATCAGGAATTTACATAAATTGAAACATACATAAATTAGGGTTTCTTTAATCCTACTTAATTCTTAACCATTAAAAAAACTCTTAAATCAAGGTATCAATTGTACATTTATCGATTTCATCAACATATATATACATAAAAACATTAAATGACAAACATCAATATATCTGAAAGTAACATCACATAACATGAAATAATAAATTATGTTCAAGTATCTGATAATGTCTCGACATCTCGAGTCAAGAGTAACAAAAAGATAAAGTAATAACTAAGGCTACGAAGGGTCGGGGCGAGGCCTCACACAAACAATGATTTCAATGATTGCTTTTTTCTCATATGGGCCTATTTTTGGGCCCCAATGGCTATGTAATAATTGGGTGCACAATTTATAAATCCAACGTTTGATTCATGCAATGACTAAATTGGAACCGAGTGTCCGATTTTTGAATTTAATAACTGGACACCTTATTCTAAAGCCATGGGCAGGAATTTCTAATTGGATTTGGTTTTTACCTTGGCGAAATGCATGGTACATGCTTGGTGGGACCAATCACATGCCTTGATCTATGAAAATTTGACAAAGACAATTATTCGACAATTTTAGGCATTGCCAGATTTATTAGAGGGTCCTCCTCATCATTTTTTTGACAAAAAGAAAACCCATTACAATTCTTACTATCTTGATTTCAGAAATGTAAATTTTATAGTGTTATAATTTTATTTTCTATCTTTACATTATTTGCTAATCAAAAGTGTCACGTAAACTTAAAATAGTGAGTTTCACTAAAACTTTAATAAGTTTTTTCATTTTTGATATTCCCTAAATTAATTTACATGTCATTAGTCTACAAACAATTCTTTTGAAGTTAAATTATTTTTGGAAAAAGTGAAATCTTAATCAAATTATGGTGTTCATACATGAGAGCTTTTAAAAATTAGCTTAATTGTCAATTAAAATCAATAATAAAAAATTAAGGAAAAATATTCTCATCAATATTTGGTGTGTTAGGTCACAAAAATTCATCTATTTGTGTCAAATTATGGTGTTTGTACACAAGTGTGATATGGTCTTGAAAGAGGCATTTTGAAAAAGTGGTTTTTAAAGATTGATACAAAAAATAAATTGTCATATAAGTATTCAAATTAAATAAATATTCAAAAGGTAGACTCTGAGCATTACAATTTCTATTGCTGGAGTTTTCTGATATTCAAACTATAAGTGCTTCAGATTATGACATCATTTGACAAGAAATTCTAAAAATAGGAAAAACACTTCTAATTTTTGTGTGAGACCTAACTTCTTGCACTAACAATATGGAAATCATTTTTCAGAGCTCTAGAAGATCAACTTGAAGGTGACCAAGACTAACACTCAAAGTATCATCGTATAGTAGTGGATTATATTATGGAATATCATTCAGACTTTGAGCCTTTCTTTTCTTAGAAAGATGACATAAATGTTGATGAATGCTATTAAATATAGGAGAAGATAGAGCTTGGGTAGACCCTTGTAAGATTTATGCTACCTACATGGTGACTCAAACTAACATTCATGTGCACCATTTGAAAGGACATGTATCTTGAATTATGTCTTGTATCATGATGGAAACCACTACAATAGTTTGTTCTTTATCAATAAAAAATTCAATTTCTTGTAGCATCCATGCTTTGGGAGGATAACAAACAAAGTACAATCCATAATGACCACGAGCCTATAAATTTCATTTTAGATTAAAAAGAACATAAAGATACTAAAAAAAGTGAGAAAGAAAATAAATTATTGAAAAGACAGGATGAACCTCAACGAAGGAAAATTCTAACAGTTTGTATTCCATGGGTACTAAGGAAGATAAAAATAAAAAACATAAAAATTATCTTTCCAATGTCTATGCACACAAAATATTATGAGTGAACTTTCCATGTCACCACTATAGTGACATCATTTGATATCTATAAAACTATCTATGTAACCCTTGCACCCTTCAAAGGTCCAAGTGCTAGTTTAATATTTTGAAATTGAATCAATCTATGTAGGAAAATGAAATAGAAATGGTTTCATACTTTAGGTTAAAATTGGGGAAATTTGTTGAAGAATTATTTTAAGATAAATTGTAGTTTAATTACTACAGAAGAGAGGTTTCTCTTATGTCAAATTCACATAGAACTTATTTGGGAAAAAATGTTTGCTTGAATACCCAACATGTTGAGGGGAAATTCTACCCATTTAAATGTTCTCTAAATTCAACCAAATGTGAACTACATATGATAATGGTGATGAAATTTTAACTAGAAACAATCTAGCTAATGTATTATAGCTTTTAGTTGGAAAACAAAAATGACAGGAGTAAAAAGAGCTCTAGAGCATGTAGTAAAAGTGAAGGTGATTAAAATTTTGATTAAAACAAGAAGAAAAATGAGTTCCATCTAAGTAAATAAGACAAAAAGCATGTAGGGCTAATTTTCATGTGTAACTTTAAGACTAGAGAGAGCTATTTCAATTACCAAGTATTTGGCTCACTGACAAACAAGAAAGAAGTTGTGGAAAAGGTGCAACTATGAATGAAGTTTTTTCTTGTTTGATTTTGATCTCAAAATTATGTATGGAATATACAAGGCTCTCTCTACTGGAGGTCTAAACTTAGAGCCCCTTTCTCTTGGAGTGGGTAAAATGGCTTTTCCAGTATAAGTAAGTTATTATTTTATTTCACTTCTTTATGTTTCTTAGGGTTCGATACAATATTACCACAAAATGGTTTTCAAGTGTTTTGGTATTTATGTACTTAGAATTAAAAATATTGCTAATGTGTTTTTCATCATCATTCTTTATTTTGGCTTGAGAATTCCAATTGGGTCTATAAACAATTTATAATGTCTTTTTTATGCATGTAGTCTCTATTTTACAAATTATAAATAGTTGCAAGATATGTAGAATTTTGACTAATAACACAACAAACAAATGATGTTGATGTACCTTATTGATTACCATGATAATTTGATTTTGAAATAAAACTCATTTTTTAAGAATGTGGTCCAAGCATACCCCATAGAACCTTGATAAATATTCACTAAGAAAAGATGTAATGCCCACCCCTAGTTTAGTTTCTTCTTTCTTGTAGGCTTCTAGGAGTAAGCCTAAGTCTAGGGGGTGTGAATATAATGTCTACCCCTATTTGACTTTTCTGATTGTATTGTCAGACTCTTTTAGGCTTGTTTTATGTTTATATACATGATTAGCTATACTTGGTTTTTTAGATTAAGGTAAGAATAGGTTTTGAAGGGACCCCAAAATCCCTTTACATCATAGACCCAAAAGATATTCAAAGAAAGCCCAAACATCCCATAGGGATTTGAACCAGAAGCATGCTGCAATAAAAAAACATTATGACTAGCAGCATCAAAAAGATTAGAAAAGAAACCAACAAGAAGTTCTTAACCAGCCAAGGGGACTAAGAATTCAATTTCAATCCTTTTTTGCGAGAGTGCAAATTCATATCAAATTGAGGGAGGGTCTTTTTAGACCTTTTCGTAGTCATAGGTATCCACCCCTCCTCTACCATCGCAACCTTTGATTGCCAATTTTGAGAATCCAAAATAGAGGGAAACTCATCCAAATTTTGACAAGGACCATTTGTTATCATTGCATCTAGCATGCTGGAACTAATACCATTATTGTGTTTACTTGTTCCAATAGTAGCATAAAAAAGAAGCCCATCCTTTTGACTAGGACAATATGCCTTCACTTCTTCCATCAAATTGGAACAATTACCAGCAGTCTGAAACCCATCTTTATAACTAGGACTAGTTGACAACCCTTCTTCCATCAGATTGGAAATACTACCAGCATACTTATTACCAATTCCAACAGTAGACAAATAATGACCAAATCCAATAGATGTAGCACCATGCAACTTACCTTTTCTAAAATTAGCAACCTCAACACCATTATCTCGACTAGATTCTGCACAGAGAGTACCATATTTAACACCTTGATCACAAATAGTCGTAGCATAATGCAACTTGCCATGTCTAGAATTAGCGGTCTCAACACCATTATCCCAACCAAATTCTGCACCAAGATCCACAACACCATTATCTCAGCCAGAATTTGCACCAAGAGTACCAAATTTTACACCTTGGGCATCCACCTTGGAAACATAAGCATTCACCATCTTAGATCTAGAAACCTCTTCAGCCGGAAAAGAAGATTTGTCTACTATATAATGCTGCTCCAATACACCCTTCCACCAGGAGTAGGGTCGTTTGTTTGTAGTTTTTCCATACTCACAATTAGTAGCCATATGCCCAATATTGAAACATTTTTTACACCTAGAAGGGAGGCCCTCATAATCAAGCAATTGAGTCCAAGAGCCCTTTGAATGATTTAAAATAATCTCAGCTAGGAGACCCTTAGAAACATCAATATCCACTAGAATCCTAGCATAAGTGGAATGGAAATGCTCAAAAGATTGGAAATCAACCATACAAAAATCCCCTAAAGCCTCACCAATTTCCCTAAAAATAGAATTCCCCCAAAAATGAAGAGGAAGATTAGGAAGCCTTATCCAAGTAGGGATTTTGAAAGACTCTATTTGAAGATTAAAATCTAGATGTCATGGTTTAACCATTAAAGGAAAGTGATTCTCCCAAAAAAAGACCTGATCACATAGAATAGCTTTCCTATCCTTTGGATTAACAAATGCAACAATGAAGAAACCCTTGACCAAAGGGAAAATCTTGATAGTATCCATAATATATGGATCCCAATGCTTCAAAATCCATGGATGGAGCTCCAAGAGAGTGGGATAGAAACCCTTAAAGCGAAAAATAATAGAATCCTTGGATAGATCCCTCAAATGTTCTTCAATTTCTAAAAGTGATTCATCCCCCAGAGTAAGAGAAATTGGCTTACAGGAAGGGATCAAAGGAGATACAAAAGATCTGCTTCCACAACCAGCGTCCTTGCCAGATTTAGAAGCCATCACACTACCATTGCCATAAACCCTAGCACCAATTTTCCCACTTCCACTGCTAGCATCCTTGCTAGATTGAGAAGCCATCATACCACCATTTCCAAAAACCCTAGCACCATTTTCCTGCTTCCGTAGCCAGTGTCCTTGCTAGATACATAAGCCATCACACCACTAGAACCAATAATAACCATACCATTTCCAGATCCAGCAACCACCACACCATTGCTAGAAGCCCTAGCACCAATTTTCCCACTTCCATATCTAGCATCCTTGCCAGATTTAGAAGCAATCACACCACCATTTCTAGAAACCCTAGCACCAATTTTCTCGCTTTTTCTGCTAGCATCCTTGCCAGGTTTAGAAGACATCATACCACCATTGCCAGAAACCCTAGCACCAGATATAAAAGATCTGCTTCCACAACTAGCGTCCTTGCCAGATTTAGAAGCCATAACACCACCATTGCCAGAAACCCTAGCACCAAGTTTCCTGCTTCCGCTACTAGCATCCTTGCCAGATTCAGAAGCCATCATACCACCATTGCTAGAAACCCTAGCAGAAACCCTAGCTTACCAGATTTGATTAAATGTATTCCATAATCAGTTGATATATGTATTGAGTTACTTAGTTATTTCATGTGTTTAGGATTACTTCAATGATGATATATGTATGTTCATTTAGTGATCAAGGATAACTTTAAGAAACCCCCCTTTGGAATAATGTATAAAATCATGGCGAATCCAATATTATTTTAGGGGCAAAAAATTAATTTGAATTGGCAATTTTTTTTTTCAAAATTAGAAAAACATAATTTTATTGGCTATTTTTTCCCTATCATATGATTATTTTGTAAAACCGTGGCGAATCTTTAATTATTTTAGAAAATCTCAACCAAAAGTAAAAATATATAGAAACCATAAATTTGTATCATCCAAAAGACAATAACCCTATTTAATGACCATTAGATGATCCTAAATAAATGGTCTAAATCCCGTATTAGGTTAAAAAGTTAAAGTACAACAAGTTTCAGAGAAAGTTTCCAAAATAATGACACATGTCCACAGTATAATCTATTTTGGACCAAAGATTAGAAGGATAAAAATTTCTTAAGAAAGTCTCTGGAATAGAAACACTTGTCAAATATATGTACTTTACCTATAACTGACTTAAATTTTTACCATAGATTAATGAATGTGACCATCAATCAAGACATGCCTTAGATATTGTGGGAAAAAAATTTTAATTTACCATGTGGAAAGAATATATTCCATTGGTGAAGTCATCGTCAAAATAAATATGATTATGTATCATTATTGGTGATTGGATTTAGCATGTGACCCAGTTTTTGTAAATTTCGGGCGATGTCATCACTCAAAAAGTGCCAAATTTTTTTCCAAATTCAGGGTCCCTGATGAGTAAATCTTGTTAGTGATTTTTGTTATCTCATGATGATTAGTTAGATAAATTATTTATATGCAGTTTTATGACTACTTACCCCACACTTGCATGTGTATGGTGTACATGTATGTTTTACTATATGATTAACATTCTTGATGTGATTGAGAGAGGGAGTCATAGTCACCTGCTAGTCAGGATCTACATGATGCACTACTTCGTGCCATTGCCTATTTAGTTTAGAATATATGAGTGTATACATGCGTGGATTTTATACAAATTGTAGGTACTGGGTATCAACTTCCTTAAATCGCTAGGATGAGTGTACCCTATCACAGTATCTCAATGGTATAAGTGGGAAGATAATTCTTGAGTCCAAATCCTAACCTAAGCCAATTGTCCTAGAAAGTAGGACAATATTTGAATTGTTTACTTATCTAAAGTCATCAAGTGACGTGAATTCATGATTTTGACCCTAGAGTTTGATTTTGTTCTTTGTCTTTAGTTGAGTTTTCATATTTAGTCTTGCGAGTCTGTGATGATTTTATGTTATAATTAAATCAAATTAAAAGATAGTTTAACAAATTAATTTAATGAAAAATTATAAAGAAAAATTAATATTTAATTATATTTATTTAATTGAGAAATTAATTAAATAAAAGAAATAAATTTAGAGATTTAATTAAAGTTCTAATTTTGGCGTAATTATATTTATTTAATTTAATAATTAATATTTAGGAGATTCATTTTAATAATAAACTCTAAATAATATAATTAGTTGAATTAACAAATATTTAATTAAAATGTCTTGTGCTTTAATAAGAGATGAGATGAGATAAGATAAGATAAAGAGAGAAATCATTACTTTAATGAAAATTATTTTAGTTAAAATTACATAAAGTTGGTGCATGAAAATTAAAATAAAAAAATAACAAAGGAAAAGGGCTTTTTACATGATTGCAAAATCAAAGCCCTGATTTGGGGAAAATCTCTTTATTATGAAATCAGAGTTCATTTCTTGACATACAATTTTAGAGGAGCTGATTTTTGAAAAGAGAGTTTTCAAAAGAGAAGGAAAATTGTTACATTTTTTGTGTGTTCATTCTTTAGCATCAGATCTAGGTAGGATCTCGTGAGTTTTGTGCTCTACTTCTTGCATTGAAAATATCTGTCTTCTCTGTGTCTTTTGTGTTTTTGTTTTTAGAATTCCTCTAGGGGAAACCCTTGTTTGAGAAAATTTGATTTGCATTATTGAATTGTCTTTGATTTAATTTGAAACCCTTATATGTGAACTATCATTCTTTGATTGAGAAAAATCTATATTTGAGTTGGAAATTAGAAACCCTCATTTGATTTAAATTGGGTGATTCGTAATGAATTTGTTAAAATTGGGATGTGAGTTTTAAAAAGAAAATCAATTTTGTTTTATAGATTTTGATTGTTTGATCTAAGTTTCTATATCAGATTTATATTGGAAAACTTATTAAAAATAATAATAAAAATATACATATATTATACATATATACATATACATATACATATACATACACACACACACATATATGTATATATATGTGTGTGTGTGTGTGTGTGTGTGTGTGTGTGTGTGTGTGTGTGTGTATGTGTATATATATATGTATATATATATATATATATATATATATATATATATATATATAGATGTATAATATATATGTATATATATGTATGTACATATATACATATATAGATATATATGTACATGTATATATATATATATGTACACATATGTATACATGTATATATACATTGTATATATATGTATACATGTATATATATATTGTATATATATGTATACATGTATACATATGTGTGTATATATATATACCTATATATATGTATACATGTACATATATATGTATATATGTACATATATATGTATATATCTATATATGTATGCATATACAGATATATACATATATATTATATATCTATAGATGTATACATATATACATACATACATATATATATGTATGTATATATATATATATATGTATGTATGTATATGTATATGTGTATATATATAGTATATATATATATATATTTATTTATTTTTAATAAATTTTTCAATATAAATCTGATATAGAAACTCAGATCAAACAATCAAAATCTATAAAACAAAATTGGTTTTCTTTTTAAAACCCACATCCCAATTTTAACAAATTCATTATGAATCACCCAATTTAAATCAAATGAGGGTATCTAATTTCCAACTCAAATATAGATTTTTCTCAATCAAAGAATGATAGTTCACATATAAAGGTTTCAAATTAAATCAAAGACAATTCAATAATGCAAATCAAATTTTCTCAATTATATATATCTAATATATAATTATGCAAATCAAAGACAATTCAATTATGCAAATCAATTATATATCTATATATATAATATATGTATATGTATATGTATATGTATATATATAAGTATACATAAATAGATACATATATATATATATATATATACATATAATTATGCAAATCAAAGACAATTCAATTATGCAAATCAATTATATATGTATATGTATATGTATATGTATATATATATGTATACATATATATATATATATATAGATACATATATATATATATATGTATACATATATATATATATATATATATATGTATACATATATATATATATATATATATATGTAGATACATATATATATATATATATATATGTATCTACATATATATATATATATGTATCTATATATATATATATATATATATATATATATATATATATGTATCTACATATATATATATATATATATATATATATATATATATGTATCTACATATATATATATATATATATGTATCTACATATATATATATATATATGTATCTACATATATATATATATATATATATATATATATATGTATCTACATATACATATATATATATATCTACATATACATATATATATATATATCTACATATACATATATATATATATATATCTACATATACATATATATATATATATATCTACATATACATATATATATATATATATATATATATATATATATATATATATATATATGTGTATCGGTGCCACATAAAGTCACTAGGGGGCCAGAGTCTTGTTGATGCTACCAGGGTAACCTTAGAGTTTATTCGTTAGTATGCCTTGTCTATACAAAAGGATATTGATACCGCATAGAGACACTAGGAGGCCAAAGTCCAGTGAGGTTGCCAGGGTAACCATAGAGTTGGCTTATGCAATGACACTTGCCCATTTGCATAGTATATTTCCTATGTGTCTTTTTTGCCTTTGGGTCTAGATGTCATTTGTGTCTTGGTACCTTTGAGATAGATTACTTTTAGATTTTCCTTGACCTAGATGTTGGATTGTTATTTTGTATAGGACTTGAGTTTATCTCCTCAACATGGTGGGAGTGGGCCATTTAGGTTCCACGAGGTTAGGTGGTAGTGGATACCATTGAGATCAAACAACTAGATGTCATTGCTGGATGTGCCTATGTAGTTGTACCTTTCTTTTTGATTGTATATTTGTGTTGGATGGTTATACTTTATTGTATGTGTTTGATTATCAATGATCTTATGCGATGATGCATTATTTATGATGTAAATTCTTTGAGCTTTTCATACCCTGTGACTTGTACAATGTATGATTAAGCATTTCTTATTATTGCCAAGTGGCATCTTATGTAATTGTATATTTATTTTTATGGATTCATACTTGTAGTTATTCTATGATGTGGAATTGTTATATATTGGTTTTAGTATTAATTAAACTTATACGATTCAATATCATGGGACCCTTAAGAAAGGTAATTTGGTTTTTGGTATGGGTTTATGTGTATGATTATTCCTTCCACTATATTATATATGTTGTTGTTAAGTTATCATCTTTAAAAAAAATGTTTGTCAAACTTAGTGAGACTTTAGGTTAATTTCTTTTGGGTTCCCTGGCAGGGCATTACAAACAAATTAACTTCTAATTCACTAATCATATTTTATTTACTAATTTTGATAGTTTTCATTAAATTAAATTTTATTCACACTATCAATTTGATTATATGTTTATTTTTGAAGAGGCATAGAGTCAATCTCTATATGATCCTCATGCAAGGTCAAAACTTTAAGGTGACAGTCAGGAGTAAGTTTAGGTATGCCTTCAATCATGTCCCTATTTAAAGTTAATTATAGAATATTAAGTGGAATAATTTAGAATTTATTTTTAAAATGATTTTTATATGAAAAATCAATTATAAAAGATTAGGAGTCAATTTAGAGTTTTATAGTAATTGTTCTATAATAAGTTGAGTTCAAGTGCTTCAATCAATTAAATTCAACCTCTTAAATTAATTTAACTATATTTTTCCAACCTTGTGAAAAAAAATAAAATTTCATGTTGAGTAATCTAGCATTACAAGAAAATAAAATGTAGGCATATTAAATAAATGCAAACAAACCAACATTAGAGTATAATGAATAGATTCACATCACGACATATTGATAGCTCACTCAAAACACCCTATAAAGTATGAAAATAGACACGAATCAAAATAATCATCTTTAATACCATAAAAGTACAATAATTTCAAGGAAGATTAAAATTTGTTTTTGTACAATATGAAACCATTTATTTCTTATGAAACATTATTGTAATACCATGAAATTTTTCTTAAATTTTTCCTTCAATATCTTATAATCATCTTCTTAAAGAAGACCACCATTTTAACAATCAAGGTAGATTCTAGATACTTTACATAAATCTACTTTTTTATCAATATGTATGCATAACTATAATAGCTAGGAAATCCACATCCACTTAATATCAAGGACAAAAGTTATTGATGAGGAGAAAAGAAACATTTTCGTGAACTAATACCTGAAAATATACATAACAAACAATGCATGTCTTCTATTTACCAATTGTTTTTGCAATTCTGTATACTAGGATAGTTATATATTAGCTACACTAATAGCTTAAATTGAAAATAATGATCTAAGAATCTTTAAAAATTGGTCATAACAATTTTTTTAATATGATTGGGTACATCAAGCACATCCAATTCACCTAGGTTGTACTTATTATTTAATATCCACATTTAGCAATATATTCAATATATACAGAAGCATGGGTGGAAAAAATTTCATTGTATATGTAGGGACCTCTCCCATTTTCTTTCCATATTCCATCTTGATGGATGTAATTTTGATGATTCGGTCTTGTTGTGTGATCAATTGTGTTGATCTTGAGATGTCTTGATTATCCCTTTTCTATGATTCTATGTGACCTTGTGAGGTGTACCCTTTATAATTTATTCTCATGTCCATTTTGAGATGACTATTGTGGTTTTGATTCATTTTTGTCTGATGAAATTTATGATATATTCTGATGGTTTTACTGAGTATGTGCTAGTGGTTACCTATTCTTGTATGGTGTCTCAATATTTTTCTAAAAGTACCCTTATGATGTGATCAATGGTTGCACTGTATGATGTGTTTGATTACTACACCTTATTATGTTTCCTACATTAGTGTGTATTTACATGTTATATTATATGGTTAATGGTATTTTGATAAAATCTTTATAATGATGAGTCATGATGTTATTTGACATATTTTTGCATTCAAAATGGTGGATATTATATCTAAATGGTTTAATGGGATTTTGGTATGAACCATTGCACCAAAACCCTAAGGTGCTAGTGAAGGCTGCCCACTAGGATCATAACATCCCATTGCGCTTTGCAATCCAAACTCTGGGTTGGATTTGCACCCATATGATGGGCCTTCCCTTAGCCTTATGAGCCCCAAATGAAAATTGTAATATTGATGTTGCCACCTACTCTAAGACTCAAACCTGGTTGGAGGCTCTAATACCACATTGTACGAGCCATTGCAACACAACCCCAAGGTGCTAGTGAAGCCCACCCACCAGGATCATAACATATTCCAATATATACTATCCCATATATATTGTTGGGTATTTTAGTCATTTACTTCTAGTGATATATTCATAGGATAATGATGATTAAATTTAAATTCTTTATCATATGAATATATGTTGTACTACACCCCTTCTATGTGTGGATTTCTTGTGGGTGTTACTACAAAAAGAGAACAAAGTCATAGTCACTTGCTTGTGAGATCTACAAGGTGTCCAATTCTCCTTCATGTGTTTTTTTTCCTATTTATGTTTTAGTTACTTATATATTGAGAATATATACTTGATGTTTGCATATTTACTAAATAGTTACTAGGTACATTCATCCTAGATTGTAGGAATTGAATGTGTACCTATATTCCTGGTAGTATCATCAAGAGATATTTACTTTGGTCTTGCATATTGAGCCAATGTCATCCCTCTATAGGCAACATATCTAATTATTATATATTATCCCTTTGCTATGTGATTGGTAAATCCTCATTCATATTACATTTGTGATAGACAGTGAATGTCTGTGCATTAAATTCCCCACAATTATTGCATAAGGATTTTATTAAAATGATGATTTAATGTATTTTGAGGATTTAACATCGTTTTATTTTATTACCAACTAATTTTATGTAATTTTATTTCATTAAATTGAAAATGATTTATTTTAATTGGGAAAAGATCAAATATATTATTTAATTACTTAAATAATTTATTTTAAAGTTCACTTTTGGAAAAAGTGCTTATAATGTCAAAAAGTGAGTTTTATTCTTACATCTCATTTTATGTTATGATAAATTGATGATTTCCTCCAAACCCTCTTAGAGAAAGAAAATCTCTTTCTTGTTGGATAACATTGGGTATTGGATTTGGGGGTGGAGTGGTTCATTGGATTCGTGCCAAAATTGCTTCTCTTCCTTGAAGGATTTGTTTGATTCGACATACTTTTTCTTTATTTCTCCCTTTTCTTGGTTTCTACCAATCGTGTGAGGTAGGGCTCTTTGGTATTTTAATTCACTTCCTCTTTTTAACTGGAGTAAATTGATATTATTTTGTGGGCTACGAACTAGAGTTCCCTCATTATTTTATTAATTTCCTCAACCTAGTTAGACGGTTGTGAATTTTTGTAGGTTGCCCATGTCAGGTTTGAAGCTTTGTATATTGTTATGTTGCTATATTTTTTTAAAGGGCTCAAATCTGATTTTTTTTTTAAAGTGTGACATTGGGTGGATTTATATAAATGTTTTTTAATTTCATTAATTTATTTAACATTTGATTTTGTACCTTTTATTTATCGCATCATTTTGTGTATCACCCAAAATCTATATGTCACCATGTTTCAACTTGATTGAATTATAGATCTTGTATTCCTTGCTACAAGTAGCAAGATAATGTGTTTGGAATGGATAATAATATTATAAGCATTGTACATCTCTATTTGAAAGTGCTTCATCACTATTAAATTGTTAATTTTTGCCCTTTGTTAGATTTTATTGGAAATTGGGTATTTGATTACTTTTGGGTATTTTGTTCCTTTCTCATTTTATAATAAGATGAATTAAGGATTCTAAAAGAATTTGTGGTCTTGGAATAGTAGTTGAGTGAGCCATGTTAAATTGCCCTTTCTTGGGTTTCCACTCAATTAAGCGAGTTGTCTTCCTTATAGACCTCAAACCTTTCTTAGGATTTTCAATAATAACACTTTGCATGTTAGAAAACTTTTTTTTTTTGATTTTGTGTCTACACCCAACAATTATAGTGGTTCTTGTAAGTTTTTTTGCTATAAGAACACAATAAAGTACTTGGGCTTTCTCAAGTGTTTCCAAATCATCAAATTTACTAGTTATTTCTTTTACTATCTTATTCAAAGCTCTCTTTTTTGAAAGACTTGATGGTTTAATATCAGTAAGTGATTTCAATTCATCCACATCCATTGCAAGCAAATGATCTAAATTTCTATGTGTGATATGTTTCTTTACATTCATAGCTAGTCTTAATTGTTCTTCCATATCAATAGGAGAAACTGATCCTGAAGCTTCTCCAATTTCCACTATTTCATATCCTAAAGTTTCCTATAATAAATTTTCATGTGTTGAACCTTCCTCAAAATCTATTTTCTCATCTTCTAATTGTTTTTTGTGGGCTACATGCACTAACAAGTTTTCTTTTAGTTTTTGGGAGTTCAGATGTCCTCCTTGTTGTTGTTTCTTTTCATGTGTATTGGCACCTACCATGCTGGAGTTTATATCACATATGATTTGTGGATTCTTTGTGTATGAGACCACACTCAAGAATGTATTTGACCTATTCTCCTATGTTGAGGTTTGAGTGACCCAAACCTTGGTGTTTGAGACTAATTGAATTTAACATGTTTTGTGGTTTTTGATATTGAGAGTCTTTTATGGATTTTTCTCATATTAATTAATATTATTTATGCTTTTTCTTTGGTGCCTCATTGTTGTAACAAGATGAGTTTGGTTGGTGTCCAAGTAGTGGAGTGAAGTGGCTCTCCAAGGTGGGCTGGGACATAAAGGTGTCCCATAATATCCCTTCATAAATTCCTTAATAAGTGATAAATAAATAAATGAATGAGATCTTAAAATATTAAAAAAAGATTTATGTGACTAACTACCTTGTTTTTATTTGAGGACGTAGATATGTTATGTCTCACCTTGTCACTATTGATGATGTTGATATGGTGTAGTACCTCTCCATCATTTGAGGACATTGATATTGTGCATTATAGCCTTTCCATCTATGGATGTTGATATGTCTTTATTGAACTTCCTTGATGAGAGAAGGTTAGTTCAATTCCAAACAGGGTTTGTAATTTTTGTGATGACACTCCATTCCCATGTCTCCATAATTAGCCTATACTAGTACTAATTAGTACCCTTGGAGTCCTTGATTGTATTGGGATAGATGATGTCATGTTGAGCATTCTCCATGTGTTATTACATTCTTCTCATATTCTATACTAGACATTGGGATGTCCTATAAGATTATGGAATTTTGTTATGTGTGTGTTAGCCACTACCTTCTTGTGCACATGCCTTTGGTTGTGGTTACTATCTCCATAAGCATGAAAAGTTGGTCCTATAGGTTTCAGATTGTTGTGAGACATTGCTAACGATACCACTATAGGGTAGTTGTGAAGATGGATGAACTTCCTTTAGTTACAATAATTGGAGCTTATATACTTACTTTTGTCATTACAAAGTTATTTGATAGTATTCATGTATATTTGATACCACATGTTTTAATTATGATCTTTCCTTATATACTTATGTTATACTTTTATGTATTGACATCCTCAAGTGACTATTGGTTCAATCTTTGTGAATCCAGTACTCCCGGTGTGGAGGTAGTTATATTTTAGTGGCCCATTTCCTTGATGTAGGTTTTGATTCCATTAATTCTTATTTTTCTCTTGAAGTATATTTCTTGTGATATTTTCCTAGAGTTTGGCATCTCCATCATCTCTAGACTGAGAATTCAAACACATTCCAATGGATTAGCATCTACATAGATTTTCATATGTGTGTTGTTCTCTTTGTGGTTTGGCATTGTTGAGCTGTCATATTTCATGATTCCAATGGAAGAAATCCTTATAGATTTCTCTCTTGAAAAGTTGATTAAATTGGCTAGATCCAAGGTTTCAGATGGTTTTTTAAAACCTGTGAGGTAGCTCAATTGAAGATAAATGTGACTATGAATTTCTATTATAATCAAGTGTTAAAATAAAATCAAACAAAGTTAGCTTACCACGAAACTTAAGGGAAATTGCAGAAAATGAAATTTATAATGGACATAAATCATAGAAACAACATTTCTATGAATTAAATATTTGAAGGGATTAGGTGAGAAACCATTGAAATTAGAAGCAATACACCCTCAAATCCACTAATGCAATCATTAAAGGAAAAATGAAAACCATAAAATGTTTCACAACTCACTAAATTGTATAGAAATGAAAAGTGCTCTTACACAAGTCAAATTGTTATGCAAGAACTTGAAGGGGGTCCTTTCTCCGATTCCTCACAACAGAGAAATATTTTAACATATGAAAAACACTAGAACTAATTGAGTACACAAGCATTCAAATACAATAAAACCATTGGCTCCATTACTATTCATGAACATAAATTCATAAAGGAAACACTAATTCCAACAAGAAATAGTACACACAAAATGAGAGAACCAATAACACACTTTATTGCATCAAAATAGAAACCTTGAATACATTACATATTTTTATTTATAGGAAACCCCATCCTTAATGAAATATTTGCATCCACGGGCTTTTCCTTGTAAAAAGCATGCAAAAATTGCTAATTTTAAAAAAATTATGTACAAACAAACTCCTAATAGGTGCTAAGAAGGCTTGCATTATTTATTTTATTAATTATATGGTGCATGACCTTTACATGACTCAAAAAAATTTAAAGAAGAAGAAGATAAGAAGAGATAAGGCTTGAGATGATCTGGGAGTGTCTAGCACTTCCTGAGAGGCAAGCTTGAGATTCACTATGAGTCTCTTCCAGTCAAATTGTCGCCAAAATGCATTTTTGATGCATTAAAGACTAAAAAAAATGGAATTGGTACTTAATTGTCAATGCCGCCACAAATGATCAAAATTATCGGTGCACCTTATGAAAAGTGCACCTATGTGTTTTGCACACCTTTGCGATAGTGCACTTGTAGGTGGAAGGACCGAAATTGACATTATTTTTTTCTCTCAAAATTTCAATTTCTCACATTTGGGTTTTGTGATTGTTCCACCAAAAAAATGTCTAGATGTACCACTTTCAAATTTTGAATTGTGGCAATGATTTCCTCAGTACTCAAAAAGTCCAAATACTTTTACTTATTGTTGAGCGATTGTTTGGTACAATGCTAATGGGAACAAATTCTCACTAATCTCTCTCTTGTAAAGTTGATCAATGACCAACTCTAAGGTTCCATATGATTATTTTTCAACCCTCTGGGTAGCTCAATCAAAGATAACTGTGAATGTTCATAAGGAGGCCTTTGTTGATATCTATCAATTTTGCACAACTTTGAGGAAATGTAACCACAAAACCAATGTAATTTTTAGTTTTTTGTTTTATGATGAATGTGGTTTCTAATCAGAATATTTTAACCACATGTTTGAAAAATAAAGTAATGACGATAGAGTAATGAGAGATTAAAAAAATATTGAAAGGGAAATTCCTAGCGGACATAAGCCAAAGCAACAACATGTCTGCGAATTAAATTATCAAAAGGACCTAGTAAGTAACCAATAAAATTAGGAGAAAAGCTCCTCAAATCCACTAAAGAAATCATTGATGGTAACTTTAATGAAAATTGAAAGATGTTTCATGCTTCATCAAATTGTTCAACTATGGAAAGTGCATGCACATGAGACAAAATGCTATGCAAGAACAATAGTGATCCTTTTACCAATTCGTCACAAAATTTTTTTTTTTTAACATAAGGACAACACTAGAACTAAAAAATCACATGATTATCATAACATAATAAAACCATTGGATCCAATACTATTCATGAATGTAAGTTCAAAAAATAAAAAAACACTCCAACAAGATTTACTATACTTAGAATGAGAGCACTGGTAGAACATTTATTATTGCACCAAATATTGTCCTAGAGTACATATTACATCCATGTATTAATAAGAACCCCTCTCCTTTTTCTTTGTTAGGAGTGAGAGCTCTTCTAATGCAAACACTATGCTAAAAACTAATAAAAAGAAAGCTAATTATATACAAACTGACTCTCTAAATGATGCTAAGTAGGTCTCTACCCCTGTTTATATCAATTAATGGGTGCATGATCCTTTTAGTCATAACATAAGAAGAATAGAAGAAGAGAGAAGTTATGAGATGATTTGGGAGTCACTAGAGCTTCAAAAACTAAAAGCTCATCCTTCTCTAGGAATTTCTAAGATTTAAAATGTTGTCAAAATGCACTTTCGATGCGTGGAATGTTCAAAAATAGCAATTGACAGTTAATTGGTAGTTCCACTACAATTGATAAAAAATGTTGGTGCACATTAATGTTTGGCACACCTTATCAAAATTACACCTTTACACTAGCACACCTTTATGTGATAGGAGCAAAATTTACAGAATTTTTCAAAGTGTCAAAATTTTAATCTCCAACATTTGGGTTTTATGAACCTTCTGTTGGATACAATTGTTAATTGTGTATTGTCTTTGATGTTACACAAATGTCATATTAGCCATCAGACAGAGTCTACCGAGCTCAGATGGTTAGCAAAGCAATTTATAGTGACTACTGAGCATTCCTGAACATTACATAGAAAGTTAGCTTTTACCGAGCTCACTCGGTAAGCAAAGGAAAGTTAGCTTTTACCAAGCTCACTCAGTAAGCAAAGGAAAGTTAGCTTTTCCCGAGCTCACTCGGTAAGCGAAGAAAAGTTAGCTTTTACCGAGATCACTCGGTAAACAAAGGAAGGTTAGTATTTATCGAGTTAACTCGATCTCCGAAGGAAGTTGCAAGGTTTGCAGTATTTACCAAGCTCCATTTGGTTAACACTGGGGAAACCATTCTGAGCAGTGGTCACTGAGCTGGGTCGAGAAGTGAAGAATTTTATTGTTCTAAAGAATTAAGTTTAATTATTTTATGCAGCCGACTGATTTATGTTTTTTAGTTGATTGAGCCAACTTGACAATCTGTAAGGTATATATGAAAGGTCAAGTTGTGAATTCAAAAAATGTAGAAGTGTGTCGATGCATAAAAGTGCGAATGTATGAATAAGAAAATATATGAGTGAATGTTGAGGAAGAATTAGATATCCCTATGAAGCTGCAAAGTTGCATTCGATCAGTGAGGATCTAGTGAAGCAGAACAGAGATCTGTATTCAGCAAAGATAAGTTGCATATATTTCAGATCACTTCATTGTTTCTTTCTAATCATTGTAATACTAATTCAAAATCTCTTAACAGAGTTGGTTTGACAGCCATTTTGTAAATCCTCTAACAAGGTGACAATTCAGTTGAATTGTTTTAAAGACCTCTGACAAGGCCACTTCTAACAAGGTGATCAAATCCTCTAACAGGGTCACACCTAACAGTGTGTTTTGTAACTTTTAACAGGGTTGGCTCCTAACAGGGCTCACTTCAGAAGAGTGAAAATTGGTAACTAGTTACTTGGTGGTTTTTCCCAAATTGGGTTTCCATGTTAAATCTGGTGTCTCTTGTGTTCATGTTATTTCTTTATGCATGCATGCTATTTCTTTAAATGCTAAATAAGTTATTAGAACATCTATCAAGTTTCAGATTTATTTGTGAGATTGTCAGCAGCTATATTTTAAGACATCTAAGGATCTGTGGATTTATTTTTGTGGTAACTGATTCAACCCTCCCCTCTCAGTTACTCCATCTCTATTTCCAACACCTTCCACCAAAATGATGTGTAGATGTATTTATTTGATCTTTTGAATTGCGGGAGTGATTTCCTCAATTTTTGGAAAATCTAAAGACTCATACATAGTGCATACTTATTGGTGATAGTCATTGATTTCTTGCTAAATTTCTGCAAAATCTTCTACCTTGGAATCTAACTCCTTAAGTGCCTCCTCAATTTTGAAAATGCACCCAAAATCATCCTTAGAGTATACTACAAATGATGCTTGAATTTTTGTACAACTATTTTTCATTAAGCATAGTTGTGTTTTGGAGTCATCATAAAAAATCTCTAAGTTATTTGCACTATAGTATTTGTCAACTTCTAATAGTTGGGCATGTGATCTATGTATATAGGATATCTTCATACATAAATAACATGACCTTATTATTGGCTTGTATATTCTCAATCTAATCATTGATCTTACCCAATTCTTCTCTTGTATAACATCTAGTAACATTCAATTGTTGAAAATATAAGAGGATTAATTGAGAGGGGAGGCGTGAATCAATTACCACAAAAATAAATCCAAGTCCCTTAGATGTCAATACAAATTTTTCACTAATCCAAATCATTTCACTAGTTAGTTAGAACTAGATATACACTATAACTTAGTTAACAAAGTGGTTTTAAGATATTAATGTGAATTAACCTTTAGTAACTTAGTTGCAGAAACATAAAAAATTAAGCAAATAACATGAACACATGCGACACCAAGATTTAATGTGGAAACCCAATTTGGGAAAACCACCAATGCAACTAGTTACAACTTTTCACTCTTGTGAATTGAGCCTTGTTAGGAGCCAACACATTTAAAGGTTACAAAACACACGGTTAAGTATGACTCTATTAAAGTGTTAGAATATATAGTCCACCAATATAGCTAAGAGAGGTGGGGGGGGGGGGGGGAAGGGTGGTGAATTAGTTATCCACCTAATATCACAATTATCAACCTTATTAAATCTTAACCATATGAGCAATATAATCATAAATCATAACAAGATACTCATGTACAATAACACCATATATGTTAACTAGGGAAACCCTTGATCAGAGGGAAAACCTTGGTGGGGATGGTACCCACAAGATGATGTACTAATATAAATATTCCTTGTTAAAGGATGGACCATGTTAGGAGTCTATAAAAAAATTAGTACATATCAATCCTTATTAGGATACTTTGAATCTTGATTAGGAGATTCCAACCCTGTTAGGAGTTGTGCCAACCTATGAGGAGTTGTAGAAGGCAGATGGACCCACTGTCAAAATGACTTTAGGGGCAAGAACAATGAACCTATAGTCGAAATGATCTTTGTATTTGTAATGCCTACCCCTACTTGACTTTTCTAATTTATTTTGATTGGATTCTTTTAGGCCTGTTCTATTATTATGTTTTATGATTAGTAATCTTGGATTACCGAAATTGATTAGTTGTATTTCATATTCAGTTGATATATATATGTTGAGGTACTTGGTGCTAATTATTTTAGTTATTGAATGAAATTAGTTAGATGAATGATTTTTATGCAGTTTCTAGGGATACTTACCCCATACTTGCATGTGTATGTTTTCTTTATGTTTGACATTTCTGATGTGGTTGAGGAAATTAGTCGTAGTCACCTATTAGTTGGGATCCACATGATGAACCACTTCCCACTATTACCTATTTAGTTTAGAATATTGTTTGTACATGCATGGATTTTATGCAGATTGCAGGCATTGAGTATTGACTTCCTTGAATTGCCAGGATGAGCGTAACCTATCGTAGTATTTCAATGGCATAAGTGGGGAGATAACTCAAGTCCAAATCCTAAACCCTAAGCCAATTGTCCTAGGAAATAGGACAAGTATCTGAGTTAGTTTACCCATCCAAATTCGTCAAGTGAAGTGAATTTGTGATTTTGACCCTAGAGTTTGATTATGTTCTTTGCTTTCAGTTGGGTTGTCATATTTGGTTTTGTGGGTTTGTTGTGATTTTATGTTATAATTAAATCAAATAAAAGATAATTTAATAAAAATTTTATAAAGAAATTTGATATCTAATTATATTTAATTAATTTAGAAATTAATTAAATAAAATAATTAAATTTAAAAGATTATATTAAAGTTCTATTTTTGACATATTTATATTTATTTAATTTAATAATAATAATTTAAGAGTTTTATTTTAATAATAAACTCTAAATAATATTATTACTTGAATTAATAAATGTATTATTAAAATGTCTTGTAATTAACTTGAGAGAGAAAACATAAAATTTATAAAGTTTATTTTTATTAAATTGCATAAAGCATATGCAAGAAATTTAAAGATAAAGTGATAGTTCTAATTTTGACATATTTATAATTATTTAATTTAATAATAATTTATTTAAGATTTTTATTTTAATTAATAAAATCTAAATAATATTATTAGCTAAATAAATAAATATGATATTAAAAATGTCTTATGATTAATTAAAGTGAGAAAGAAAATTAATTTAATAAAGATAGTTTAATTTAAATTTCTTAAATTTGTTACATGAAAATTTTATAAAGAAAATTCAATATTTAATTAATTGAGAAATTAATTAAATAAAAGAATTAAATTTAAAGATTTTATTAAAGTTCTATTTTTTGACGTATTTATATTTATTAAATTTAATAATAATTATTTATGAGTTTTATTTTAATAACGAATTCTAAATAATATTATTAGTTGAATTAATAAATATATTATTAAAACATCTCGTAATTAACTAGAAAGAGAAAACATAAATTTAATAAAGTTATTTAAATTAAATTGCATGAAGCATATGCATGAAATTAAAATATAAAAAATTAATAAGAGAGGGTAAGCAATTATTTAATGAAGTTTATTTTAATTAAATTGCATAAAGCTTATGCATGAAATTAAAATATAATAAATTAATTAAAAGAAAGAGCAAATTAATTTAATAAAGATATTTTAATTTAAATTGCTTGAAGTTGTTGCAAGAAAATTGTATATAGAAAATTCAATATTTAATTAATTGAAAAATTAATCAAATAAAAAATTAAATTTAAAAGATGAAATTAAAGTTCTAATTTTAGTATATTTATATTTATTTAATAATAATTATTTAAGAATTTTATTTTAATAATAAAATCTAAATAATATTATTAGTTGAGTAATAAATATTATTTGATTAAAAGAAAATATTAAAATATGTTAATATTTGATTTAATTAAAAACTAATTAAATTTATGCTTTAAATAAAAAAGTCTAAATTAAAGGTCTAAATTTAGAAAATTGGTTAAAGAAAGATTAGAATATGATGTTATTTAATTAATTAGGAATTAATTAAATATGTACTTTAGTTTAAAATATTTATTTTAGAAGTCTAATTTAAGAAGTTGAATAAAAATAGAATTCAAATATTAAAAGATTAAAGATATAATATTGTTTTATTATTTAATTAATAATTATTAAATTAGAGTTGCATTTAAATAATAAGCTTTAATTATTCTTATTAATTTAAATAATAAACCATGCTTTAAATAGTGCTTACAGTAATTAATAAGTGGAGGACAAGAAAATATAAAAGAATATTTTAATTAAAAAGTTCTTTAAATGTATATAAAAGAATTAAATTTAAAAGATTTGATTAAAGTTATAATTTAGGTGTATTTATATTTATTTAATTTAATAATAATTTATTTAGGAGTTTTATTTTTAATAAACTCTAAATAATATTATTAGTTAAATTAATTAAGCCGATAGGCTTTCTATAGTGGTAGCGATCTTCAATGTAAACATTTTCCATATTGAAAAATAATTGACGTTCATTTACATGTCAAAAAATAAAATAGAAATAGACTAAATATAATTATAATTAAAATCGTGAAAATTGCATAGAGGAAATGGAAGTAAAAATGAGGCAGATTAAGAGTGTCGAATCATTTCCTCATGCCTCTTAGGCTCACACAAATATGGGATGATGAAAATTATGGGATTATGAAAATAGATGCCTTGAGAAGGATATCTCTCAGCTTATTTTATATATATATATATATATATATATATATAAGCTAGTAAATATTACATTAAAAATGTCGCATGATTTAATAAGGGAGATAAAGCTTTTATTTAATAAAGTTTATTTTAATTAAATTGCATAAAATGTGTGTATGAAAATTAAAAATATAGTAATTAAAGACAAAGGATTTTCGCATGATTGCATGATCAAAGCCTTTATTTGGGAGAACAACTCTTTATTAAGAAAATTAGAGCTCATTTCTAGATACATAGGTTTGGAGGAGCTAATTTTCGAAAAGAGGGTTTTTGAAGGTAAAGGAAGATACTTGCGTGTTTGTGCCTTTAATTTTTTAGCATCATATCCAAGTAGGATCTTGTGGGTTTTTGTAGTAGTTATTCATTCTTCAAATTCCTATCTTCTTTGTGTCTGTTGTCTTTTTGTTTTCAGAAGTTCTCTGGGTTGAAACCCTTATTTGAGAAAATTGATTTCCATTATAGAATTGTTTGTAATTTAATGTAAAAACCTTTAGTAAATATTGAACTTTAGAGTTTTCAAAACCTAATAAATTATGAAATTCACTTTTTTATGCACTTTATGTGATGTGTGATTTATTGGTGTTTGGGTTTGTCTTAGCTTTGGCTAGTCAGGATGTTTACCAGAGCCTTGGGGGTTTTTTTTAGTGATGTAATGATGATGTGTGTATATGATCTTTTATACTCAACCATGGTAATGTGTATGGTATGCTCTATGATGTTTGTTGATCTATTGATTGTTATTGCTTTCCAGTGTTGTGTGAAACTAAGGTGTTTGTATGATTTGTTCCTTGTGATGTCATGTTATGACATGTTTGACTTAACCTTTTTGAGTCTTTGATCAATATTTTTGGGATGCTTTCTAGTTTCTTGTAAAGAAATGATGGGTTATTGTGAATTATCTTTCTATGCTTTCCAGTCACTTGTATAGGACTGAGGTGAAATACTATGATTCTTTGATTTGTGATTTTTATGAGCTTAGGGTAGGTTATCTATATGTAATGTCGAGAAGTGGCTTGCAATGGAGGTCCGGGCCCAAAGTGGCTGCCAGGGTAATCCATTGTAGGTTATTTAATAAGTGATAACATTTCATTAAATGAGTTTAAAATGAATTAACAAGATATTGGTACCACAGAAAGTCACTAAGGGCCCGAAGGATTAAAAGACTAGCCGAGTAACTTTAGAATTGACTCATTAGTATGCCTTGCCAGTACGAAAGGATACTAGTGCCGCATAGAGTCACTAGGGTGCCGAAGGATTAAAAGACTAGCCGAGTAACCCTAGAGTTGGTTAGTGCAATGAAACTTGCCCATTTGCATAGTAGATTTCCTACATGTCTGTGTTGCCTTTGGGATTAGTTGATACTTGTGTCTTGGTACCTTTGAGTTAGATTGCTTTTAGGTGATTCCTTGAACCTAGATGTTGGATTTGATTGTTGAGTTTGTTATCTTGTTTGGGACTTGAGACTATCTCCTCAGTGTAGTGGGAGTGGGCCTTTTTGGGTTCCATGAGGTCAAGTGGTAGTGCTTTTTCTTATACCATTGAGATTCAACCGTCAGATGCTATTGCTGGATGTATTTGTGTAGATGTTCCTTTCTATCTATTCTTGTATTTCTATGGTGGATGGTTGTACTATTGCATTGTATTTGATTTCATAAGATCTTAAGAGATGATGTAATTTATTTCATGATGTATATTATTTCAGCCTTTCATACCTTGTGACCTGTATAGTGGATGATTGTGCATTTTGTTTATTGCCAAGTGACATCATATATAATTGTATATCTTTTAAATGGATTCATATTGGTATATTATTATTTGATGTGGATTTATTATATATTAGATTTATTATCAATTAAACTTAAATTTGATTCAACATCATGGGACCCTTAAGAATTGTAATTTATTTTATGATATGTGTTTATGTGAATGTTAATTGCTTCCGCTATGTTATAACTATTGTCGTTAAGTTATTATCTTTAACTAATTTTTTTTTTTTTCAAACTTAGTAAAACTTTAGTTTAACTTCTTTTGGGTCACACGGTAGGGCATTACAATATTAGTCCTTGCAGAATAATAGAATTGAACTATATTGCTCCTTCCTCTTTCTCTGTCCTATTAACAAGACCTCTACTCCTTCTGATCTTGATACCAGATCAAAAACTTTGCATCCAATAATCCCTTGGATCGCTTACTCGCATTTACCAAATACTATGCTCTTGTTCACACTTCCTTGAACACATTTCATCTTTATCCATACTTACAAACAAGGAAAATACTTTCCTTTATACCAAGGCCTCAAAAAAATCCCTATAGATGGCCTTGAGGCTTTCCCAATTAATTATAACAAGACCACAATAAGATGATTAATTAATTATGATCATGACAATGCCATCAGCTCACAATCAAGGCAACTCTTCACACGTGTAACTATAGGGCTTACACACTCATCGATGTCATCATCAGACTATCTTCTTCCATTGTATAAGTTTTCATATCCTAATTATATCTTATTAAAGAGATAAATTATAATCATCCAAAAGTGCTTTACAAGTACTCTATTTCTACATTACTCTTTGTAGATCACAAATAACTTCAATATCTCTCTAACTTAGGTTACACACACTTAACCTTATTATCAAGAAACTATGGGGAAAAAATCCTTAACTTCACATAATTTGATTGTAAAACTTCTATCCATATGACCTCAATCTCTGTCTGCTACTCTACCAGTCTTCACAAAATTATTGCTATGTTGACATCAATGACAAACACAATCATGAATGCAACATGTCAAAACTACCACATGCTCTCCAATGCTTAGGATACTCCCCCAATAGAACACCATTAGAATTCATGCTAATACTCTCCCCCTTTTGCATTGATGACAACAAAGATGAAAACATCTAGATTCTAAGAATACCAACCCTACTTTGCTACTATTGTTATTCTCATATTTTCAAATACTATTCATCAATCAAATCTAAAATCCTATGGAACACTACTCTATTATTCATTTTCTTAGGATTGACATTAGTTGTTCACATGCCAAACAAATCTCAACTTCTCCCCCATACATCAAAACTCTTCATGCTACATATCTCCCCCATAGAGATATTCCTTCTTCTTTCATACATGAATCTTTCTAAATATCCCTAATAACTATTTTTCCCTTTTTATCTAGAGGATCTTTTTCATTTACATATCTCATACTTAGGATACGTTTTTCATGCATTCTCTCTCCCACTAACATCAATGACAAAGACCTCATTATGTCAATCTACTACTTCAAGTTTTCAACCAACTCAAGTGTCCAAGGACACTATTCAAGACTAATTACCAAGAGTCCTTAATGACTCAACTCATCATAGATACTCCCCCATACATGAAGCATCAAAATTTAGTCCAGTCAAACAATAGTGCTCTATACCACTAGAATGATTCAATCTCTACATCATCTACTCTGAATTAGGCAAGGGCATAACCCCAAGCATACCTCTCAAGTACTCAAAAGTATCTTTAGGTAAGGGCTTTGTAAAGATATTTGCAATATGATCTTTAGTACTCACTTACTCCAATCTGATCTCCTTTTCTACTACCTTCTCTCTCAAGACATGATACTTAATATATATGCTTAGTCTTAGAATGCAATATAGGATTCTTAGACATATTTACTGTACTTGTGTTATCACAATATATGATAATAGGTTCTAAAAATTCTATCATAATATCTTTTACCATCTACTTCATCCACATAACTTGATTATAGTTATTTTCTTCTGCTACATACTTACCTCAATTGTACTATATGAAATATACTATTGTTTCTTGCTTAGCCAAGAAACTAATCTTCCTCCAAGAAATAATACTCCATCACTAGAGTTTTTTTCTGTCATCCATATTACCTAATATAAGCACATAGAATGAAATCACTTGATTTGTGATACCATATTCCATAGTGAGATGTTCCCTTCAAATATCTAAATATCCTCTTTACTGTTGTATAATGATACACCTTAGGGTCAACTTGAAATCTAGCTACAATCCCAACTGTATTTGCTATATTTGGTCTAATGTGAGTCAGATAATGCAAAACTCTCATCAAGGATTTGTACTTCTTCTCTACTATAGGTGTCTCATCTTTTCTAGATAACTTGTGACCAATTATCGTTGGTGTACCAACAGGCTTACAACTTTCTAAGCCAAATCTCTTTAACAAGTCCTTTAAATACTTTGCTTGTGAAATGAAAATGCCATCACTGTTTTGCACAATCTAAAAACTCATTCTTCATTTCTTCAACAAAATTATCACTTTCTTCATCATTATCTCCAAATATTATGTCATCAAAAAATACTACTATTATCAGCAAACCATTGTCAATTTTTTTAAAATACAAGTTACTATTTGTCGTACTTTTAGCAAATCCAAGATTTGCCAAATACTTGTCCAACCTTGCATACTAGGTTCTAGGTTCTTGCTTTAGGCCATATAGAGCTTTCTTCAATCTGAATACCATATCTTTGTCATCTATCAGAGGAAAATGTTTAGGTTGTTTAATGTATACCTCTTCTTCAAGTTCTCCATTCAGGAAGGCTGATTTGACATCCATCTAATACACTTTAAATTTCTTATTTGTTGCATAAAATAAGAACATTCTCTCTGCTTCCATTCTATCTATAGGGGCATATAACTCCTCATTATCTATTCCTTCTTGCTGTAAATATCCTTTACATACAAGTCTAGCCTTGTTTCTTAAAACTTTTCCTTCTTCATTAATCTTTTTTTCTGAATACCCATTTCGTTCCAATGACATTCTCATATTCAAGTCTAGGAACTAAATCCCATGTGTCATTCTTCACAATCTAATCCAATTCTTCCTTCATTTCTTGAATCCAATGATCATCTTTACATGCTTCATCTGTACTCTTAGGTCAACTCTTGAGAAATCAAATATGTTTCCTCATTAACATTATTTCTTGTCACCACTCCTTTTCCTTTGCTTCCAATTATATCCTCTAGAGGGTGATTCTTTTTTAGATTCCTGTTAGAGGCAGGAGTTGCTAACTCAACTCTTACTTCTTTTCATATTCTTTTAAAGATATTTCTCCTCTTTTCTCAACAATTTGCACATCATTCTGTAGATCATTGTTAGTCTCAAAGAAAACTTCTACATTCCATCTAACAATTCCAGTATTATCTTCTTCATCATAATTGTAATCCATCATCTTTTCCTTAATTCCAAACTTTTCATGAACTTTTACATTTGCACATTCAACTATTTTCTTGGTTCTATGATTAAAACATCTCTAAGCTTTTCTTTTTATGAATAACCAAGAAACATGCCTTCGTCACTTCTTGGATTAAATTTACCAACATCATCATCTCTCTTTATGTAACACTCGCTTCCAAATATTCTAAAATACTTTACTGAGGGTGAATGACTAGACCATAATTCATTCTATGTTCATAGTGTACATTTTTGTATTGACTGTTTCTCTTCAAAATGTCTTAAATACATAATTCTCAAACATCATTGCTCTTGCTACCTCTGATACTAATCTATTTCTTCTTTCTACAATCCCATTCTTCTTAGGGGTCTTGGGTGAAGATAATTGTCTCTTAATTCCATTCTCTTTACAAAACATGTTAAATTATCTAGAGCTAAGCTCTCCTCCTCTATCTGATCTCAAACTTTTTATATCAACACCAAATTCATTCTCAATTCTATTCTTAAATATCTTAAACTTCTCAAATGCTTCATATTTATCTTTAAGAAATGCTTCCCACATCATTCTAGTGAAATCATCAACAAAAAACATGAAATATCTTTCTCCATAGAATCCTCTTGTCCTAGTAGGGCCACTCAAATCCGTGTGAATAATCTCTAGCTTCTCTGTAGTAGTGAACTTCTTGCTAGGAAATGATACCATCTTTTTCTTAGCCAAGATACATCCTTTGCAAACAATATTAGTAGGCTTTATTATCTTAGGAAGATCTATAATTGCAAATGTGCTACTAACCTTCACAATGTTGTCAAAGTTTATATGAGAAATTCTCCTTAGCCATAACCAATTGTTATCCACTTTAGCAACCAAACATGTCATCTTAGGGGGATTCAACTAAAATACATTTCCTCTAGATCTTGTACCTATTCCAATCAGCTTACCATCTTTATCTTTGATACTACAAGTCTTTTCTACAAATTGCAACTAATAACCTTTATCCACCAACTGTCCAACACTCAACAAGTTATGGTTTAATCCATCAAAAAAGTAAATTTCATTAATGCTAATCTTTCCATCAAGAGTATTAGATCCTATTCTTTTAATGTGATAGGCTGCATTGTTACCAACTCTAACAATACCTCCATCATGATTCCTAAATTAAAAAAATTTGTTCATATCACCAGTCAAGTGATGCAAACATTCATTGTCTATAATGCAATTAGATTTATTTTCAACTTGAGAAACTAGAGCTTTTTCTTCTTTAATTTCTATGTCAAGATCATCTTCTTTAATGGCTAAAAATTCTAGCTCATCATCACTTTCACTCTGAACTCTTTCATTAGATTCCTCATCTTCATTTGCATACAAGAAATTTTTGGGTCTTCTAGCCTTGAATTTTCCCTTATAATTTTTCTCTCTCTTAGGACATTTAGATGCATAATGACCAAATTAATTACAAGTCCAAAATTTAAATATATTCTTACCATCTAATTCTCTTTTTACAAGAAGGGCTATAACTTCTTCAATCTTACTATCTTCATCAGATCTTATTCTACTGTTGCTAGTAAAATCTCCATGAGTGCTTTCACATCTAGACAAACTTGGCCAAAAACTTAAGGCACTAAAAGCCGTTTCCACTCTTGCTAACTCTCCAAACCATCTCAAATTTTCTTCTGCTACTTCTAATCTTCTAAGAAAAGTTTCCCTGATGAAATTCTTAGTACATGATATTAGAAGTTCAATCATCTATGCTACTTGCTTGAATGGTGGTGTCAAAGTTTTCAAGATTTTCCACACAACCTAATCTTCTTCCTTGGTTCCACTATATGATTTAATTCCTGCAACAATCTTAGATTTCATACCAACATAGCTTCTTACTGATTCATCTTCCATCATCTTACCATCTTGAAACAAGCATATCCAATTCTACAATCTTATCCTTTTTGTATGTGTATCTCCTTCAAAAATATATATTCTAATGCTTTCCAAATTAGACAGGATGTTTGAATTGACTTTACATGACTGTATTCATTATTAGGAAGGGCTTATAATAAGGATTATCTATCTTTCATATTACACATGAACAAATCTCTTTCTACTTCACTGCATTCGTCAAGATTCTTTTCTTTCACAATTGTCTTGTTGTCTTTTGTCAAAAGCTAGTAACTTGGACCCATACATAGTAGATGAGTATTCATCTTTCCTTTCTAATTATTATAGTTGACTCCATCAAATTTAGGACCATCCTTTCTAAAATGAAATGCCTTTAATCTCCCAAAGTTGTTAATCTTTCTCTTCAAGGACCTAAGGCTCTGATACCAATTGTAAGAAAATATAGTCCACCAATATAACTAATAGTTGGGGGTGAATTAGTTATCCAACTAATAGCACAATTACCAACCTTGTTAAATCTTAACCATATGAGTAATATAATCATAAACCACAACAAGATACTCATGCACAATTACACCAGATATGTTAACTAGGAAAATTGTTGATCAGAGGCAAAACCTCGGTGGTGATGGTATCCACAAGATGATGTAATAATATAAAGATTCCTTGTTAGAGGATGGACCTTGTTAGGAGTCTATAAAAACATTCAGTACATATTAGTCCTTATTAGGAGACTTTGAATCTCTATTAGGAGATTCCAGCCTTGTTAGGAGCTATGCCAACCTTTTTAGGAGTTGTAGAAGACAGATGGACCCACTGTCCAAACAGCTTTAGGGGCAAGACCAATGAACCCACTGTCCAAACAATCTCTGTATTATTCCTTGTAGAATAATACAATTGAACTGTACTTCACCTTCCTCTTTCTTTTTCCTATTAACCATACTTTTGCTCCTTCTAGTCTTGATACCAGATCAAAAACTTTGCATCCAATAATCCCTTGGATTGCTTAATCTCATTTACCAAATACTATGCTCTTGTTCGAACTTTCTTGAACACTTTGCATCTTCATCCATACTTGCAAACAAGGAAAATACTTTCCTTTATACGAAGTCCTCAGAACAATTCCTTGAGTCAACATTGAGGCTTTCTCAATTTATTATTATAGGACCACAATAATATAATTAATTAATTACAATCACGATAGTACTGTTGGCTCACAATTAATGTAACTCTTCACACGTGTGACTTCAGGGCTTATGCACTCACATACATCATCATCAGACTATCTTCTTCCATTATATAGCTTTTCATATCCTAATTATATCATAGTAAAGAGATAAATCATAATCATCATATAATTCTTTACATGTACTATATTTTCTACATTGCTCGTTGTAAATCAAAAATAACTTTCGTATCTCTTCAACTTAGGTTATATGCACTTAACCTCATTATTAGGACATAATGGGGAATACATCCTTAACTTCACATAATATAATTATCAAACCTCTGTTTGTACAACCTCGATCTCTATCTACTACTTTGCTAGTCTTCATAGAATTGCTGCTATGTTGACATCAATGAAAAATAATCATGAATGCAACATGTCAAAACTACCATACACTTTCCAATACTTAGGATAATACCTCAAAGGAGTACCATCAATATTCATGGTAACATAGAGGATTTTAATCACCTGATTAGGAGTGGCCTTGTTAGAGGTCTTAAGACACTTCAATCTAGAAATTCTACCTTGTTAGAGGATTTACAAAATGACTGTTAAGCCAGATCTGTTAAGAGATTTCTTCACTACTACAATTGTTAGAGAGTAACAATAATTGACTTGATTTATGAAGAAACTAACTTTGTAGATTCAGTTCACTATTCTAGTTTATGCTCTGGACCTCCTTGATCAGAATATTCTTTGTAGCTCCTTGGATGTTCTGTCTTTAATTAGATTTCCTTCTTAATTCACATCTTTCTTGTTCTTTCTATTTCAAATTTCAATCCCCAACTTAGCCTTTCAGATATATGAAACCCAATGCCAAGTTATCTTGAATAATCTTTCAAACAAATATTTAACATCCATTAGATCATCTTGTATTAATCATTCAATTAACAAAAGTATTCTGCTGTCAGTTGGCCAACACTAAAAATTAATCACTCAGTTAATATTGAATTCATTTGGTAACTGACTTGACTTGGTTTACATTGAATTCATTTGGTAACTAACCTAACTCAATTTACACTGATTTCCTTTGGTAACTAACTTGACTTAGTTTACACTCTAAACTTGTTTTCTTTTGAATTTTGTTTAGCTAATACTAGAGTCCTCTTTAGTACCTAATTGAGCTCAATTAATACTAGTTGTGCTTGGTTAGAGTGTGCCATTTGTGTAACATCAATGACAATATAGAATTGAATAACTAGTTTCAATAATTTCTCTCACTTCTTAGCACAATTCTATGAAGTGTGACTTCTTGGGCACTCCTTGGAATGTAAATGTCATGGGTTTGAGGTGAGCTTAGCTACTATAGAAGACAAGGAAGCTATGGTAATCTTGGAGACCATAGGGACCTTTGGATGTTTTGGATATGTACACTAGTGCACCTTCATACTTAGCACACCTCTGAACTAGCATAACTTCACACTTAGTGCACCTTTGCATTAGTGTACCTTTAGACTTAGCACCCCTTTAGACTAGCCCTCTTTATAGTCCAACATTGTCATGGACTTGAACTCCTTTTGCTTCTTCTATCTAAAATCCCAAGCACCTATGTTGAATATGCACATGTAACTCTAAGGTAATATTTATTATTGTGGATCATGAAGATGCCATGATGACCTACACAAAATATAAAAATTAGTATATTGGTGCTAGGGGGTAAAAATGATGCTTAATGAATAGACCCAACTGATTAAAAAAATTGATAAAAAATTGTCAAAAATTGGTGAAAGGCACAACTCCAAACTAGTATAACTAGGGCACTTGTGTAGGTGCACAAGGTGCACCTAGTGTACTAACTAGGCCAAATTCCATGGTCTACACACCTAGAAAGGGGAGCACACACTGTACCTTGGGAAGGTGCACAAGTGTGCAAGGTGTTCATGTATGTGCCTTTGAAATAAGTCAAGGATGTACACATGGAACACCTTGTTAGAGTGCGTATGTGCACTGGGTGCACTTGTGTATTCATTTTCCCTTTATGCAGAACTTGATCTTCTTGGTTGGTAGATTTCAAACAATACTAACTAACTAGAATCCTAAAGCTGAACTACAAAAGTTCCACTCTTTGAGGCACCTTCAAAGATACCCTATTCTAAGGAATGAGCTTCTAGGAGTCAAATTTTAAAAATAGGGAGTCTCCATTTCCAAATTAAAAAATGGGGCATGTGTTGTGGAATCCCAACAATTAGTACATACTTCTTGGCAATAGTCATTGATTTCCTACTAGATTTCTATGAAATCTTCTAGCTTGGAATCTAACTCCTTTAGTTCCTCTTTAGTCATTGATTTCCTATAATCATTAGGGTAACCCGAGGATGGTCAGGGTCTAATAGACTAACTACCTTCTTTACATACTTTTGGAATAGATCATTCTTCTTTCTCAATTCCAAAATCTCATCATTATCTTCATCTAAGTGTTGAAACACTTGTTTAAGACCCATGGTGTTATATTGTGGTGACTGATCAGGAAAGTACTGTACATACTTCATAAATTCTTTGGGGTTTGGGGCAGCACATTGAATTTTTTTTTTGGGCCGTGGCCAATGTTGTAGCCAACATATGGCCAACATATGGCTAAAATGTTGTAACCCTAAAATGACATAAAATACTTGTATAAAAGGGCTTAGGGTTAGGTATTTTCATTAAGTTGTGATGCAAAATTGGTTTTTGCGACTGTATTGAGTTGTAAGGGATTATGGATTGTAATTAGGTTGTATTCACTGGATCGTAATAATATCAGACTTGTTGTTTGGCGGATGTAGCCCAGGGATTGGGTGAACCACATTAAATCTTATTGCCTTGTGTTCTTTTCTGTGTGATCTATTATTTTCTATTATTGATTATATTTGCATGTAATTTTTATTTCTGTCTGTGGTTTAATCCCAAGAAGTGGTATAAGATAGAGGTTTTCTTTCAGTTATCCTTTGTAGGAAAGTCTCACAGTTAAGTGGGAGTCTCACAATTGAGTGGGAATGGTGGTAGATGAGGGTAAGTTGAGGGTTGACAGGTTTAATGGGCAGAACTTCCAGTTATGGAAGATGCAAATGGAAGACTATCTTTAGTAGAAAGATTTAGGGAAGCCGTTGGAAGGCAAAGCCAAGAATCAGGGATCTATGTCAAATGATGAATGGGATCTTTTGGACAAAAAGGCACTTGGAAGCATTCAATTATGCCTGGCACCATCAGTGGCACTTAATATTATAAAAGAAAAGACAACATAAGAGTTGATGAAAACCCTAGCGACACTGTATGAAAAGCCCTCCGCTTCAAACAAGGTATTTCTCATGAAGTATTTATTTAATATGAAAATGGTAGAAGGTGGATCTATTGCAAATCATTTAAATGAGTTTAATACTATTACTAGTTAGTTATCTTCTATGGGTATCAATTTTGATGAAGAAATTAGGGCTCTCTTGATTTTGTGTTCTTTTCCTGAAAGCTAGAATGGCTTGGTAATGGTTGTGACTAATTCTGTTCTTGGATCTAGTACCCTAAAATGTGAAGATGTGATTGGTGTTGTTTTGAGTGTGGAAACTCATAGGAAAACCTCAGGTGGATCTACATCAAGAAGTGCTTTGAATGCACAAAGTAGGGGCAGAATGACTGAGAGAGGAAGCAACTCTAGAAATCGTGAGAAATCAAGAGGAAAGTCAACGGGGAAGAGGTCTCAATCGAGAGGACCGAACAACTGTTGGTACTATGGGAAACTAGGTCATAAAAAGAAAGATTGCTGAAATCGAAAGAAAAATGAAGGAGACAAACCAGATGGAGACAAGGAGGCAAATGTGGTAAGTAACAAATCTGAAGAGAATGCTTTGCTTCTATCTTTAAAAAATGTTGATGATTCTTAAGTTGTAGATTATAGTGCTTCATTTCATGCTACACCTCATAGAGGTTATTTCATTGATTATGTCCAAGGGGATTTTGGGCTTCTTTATTTGGGGTATAATGAAGCCTGTTAGATTGTTGGAAAGGGAAAATTAAGATTAAGTTGTAGAATGGGAATCATTGGCTACTACATGAGGTAAGACATATTCCAAGGCTGAGTAGGAATTTAATTTTAGCAGGGAAACTCAGTGATGAGGGTTGTGTAATAACTTTTAATGATAAAAATTGGAAGGTTTCAAAAGGTTCCCTTGTAGTAGAAAAAGGTGTGAAAGTAGGCACCTTATATCTTTGTACAAGTCATATTGTTCCTTCTACTTTAATTGTTTAAGAGAAAAATGAATGTTCAGGAACAATTGTAGTAGTTGAACAGGGAGAACAAATAGCTACTATAGATTCTGATACAATGTTGTGGCAAAATAGACTAGGGCACATGAGTGAGAAAGGTATGAAAGTAATTCATTCAAAGAAAGTTTTACCAAGTCTAAAATGTGTTAATATGGATTTCTATGAAAGTTGTGTGTATGGAAAACACAAGCGAGTGAGTTTTGTGAAGATTGGGAAGGAAAACAAAAAGGAGAAGTTAGAGATTGTGCATATAGATGTATGGGGACCAGACCAAGTATCTTTTCTTGGTGGATCTCATTATTATGTTACATTTATTGATGAAACAACTAGAAAAGTATGGTTTTATTTCCTTAGACAAAAATCTGATGTATTTCAAACTTTTAAGAAATGGAAATGCTTGGTTGAAAATGAGACTGGTAAGAAATTAAAATGTCTTAGATCTGATAATGGTGGTGAGTATTGTAGTCATGAATTTGAAGATTATTGCTCTACTACCACTAATGGTATTCATAGATAAAAAAACTATTCCAAGGACTCCACAGGAAAATGAACTAGCTAAATGCATGAACATGACTGTAATGGAGCATGGGGTTGCATGCTAGGTTGCCCTTATACATATGGGTGGAGGCTATCAATACTATTGTATATTTGATTAATAGAGGTCCCTCTACTCCTTTGGGGTGTGGTATTCCAGAGGAAGCATGAACTGGTAAGAAGGTGAGTTATTCTTTTCTCAAAACCTTCGGTTGTGAAGCTTTTGCTCACATAGATTCTAAAAATAGAATCAAACTGGAAGCTAAGTTAAAGAAATGTGTATTTGTTGGATATGGAATTAATGAATTTGGTTATAGGCTTTGGAATTTTTAAAATCATAAAATTTTAAGAAGCAAGGATGTCATATTCAATGAGAAAGTGTTGTACAAAGATCTGTTGCAGCAACATGAGAAGAAATAAGATGATTATGTAGTGTTGGATGATACTCCAAAAGTTGATGTTCTAGCCATTCCTCATGATGTGCAACAACCGCAACAAAAAATACCACACACATCAGTGAATGTTAGACAATCAACAAGGCACATTAGACCTCCAGAAAGATTCTCTCCCTCTTTGTATTCTATTTTACTCACTGATGTTGGTGAACCTAAAAGTTATGATGAAGCCATGCAGGTGGATACTAAGATTCAGTGGGAGTCTACAATGAAAGATGAAATGGACTCTTTGCTAAAAAATAAGACACAGGATTTGTGCAAGTTGCCTACAGGTAAAAAGGCTTTATAGAATAAGTGGGTTTATAGGTTAAAAGAAGATGAAGGAGGTAAGAAAAGATTTAAAGCCAGGTTAGTTGTAAAAGGATTTGCACAAAAAAAGAGAATTGATTTTAATGAGATATTTTCTCCTGTTGTTAAAATGACTTCTATCCATATTGTTTTAAGTCTTGTGGCATGTTGAAGATTTTTATTTAGAGCAGCTAGATGTTAAAACAACCTTCCTTCATGGTGATTTGGATGAAGAGATATATATGGCTCCTGCCATAGGGATTTGTGGTCAAAGGTAAGGAGAACTTAGTGTGAAAATTGAAAAAAACTTTATAGGGCTTGAACCAAGCACCTCGGCAATGGTATTTGAAATTTGATAGTTTTATGCATGAGCATGGTTACAATAGGTGTCATTCAGATCATTGTGTCTACTTTAAGAGGTTGGATTAATATAGCTACATTGTTTTATGTTTATATGTTGATGATATGCTTGTAGCTGGGTCTAACATGGATCATATTAAGGGGCTAAAAAGCCAATTAGCACATGCATTTTCTATGAAGGATTTGGGGGCAGCAAAACAAATCCTTGGTATGAAGATTTGTAGAGATAGGAAGAACAAAACATTGATGCTATCTTAGGCTGATTATGTGGCAAAGGTGTTGCAATGTTTCTCTGTGGAGAATGCTAAAGCTGTCAGCACACCTTTACCTGGTCATTTGAAGTTGACTAAGGAGATATGTCCTAAGATATAGGAAGATGAGGATAAGATGTCCAAGGTACCCTATGCTTCAACTGTAGGAAGCTTGATGTATGCTATGGTATGTACTAGGCCAGATATTGCACATGCAATGGGAGTTGTTAGTAGGTATATGAGTCATCTAGGAATTGAGCATTGGAATGCAGTCAAATGGATTCTCAAATATTTGAGAGGAACATCCAATAAATGTTTACACTTTGGGTGCTCTACTACTAATTTACAGGGCTATGTTGACTCAGATTTGGCAGGGGATATTGATACCAGGTGAAGTACTATAGGTTATGTCTTTACTGTTGGTGGGGTAGCTATGAGCTAAGTTTCTAGGTTATAGAAGGTTAATGCTTTATCCACTACAGAGGCAGAGTATGTTGCTGCTACAGAGGCAGCTAAGGAGATGATATAGATTCAGTTCTTCTTGGAAGAATTGGGACATCCTCAAAGAGATAATTATTTGTTTACAAATAGTCAAAGTGCCATTCATCTTGCAAGGAATTCAGCTCTACATTCTAAGACCAAACACATACAATTGTAGTACCATTTCATTCGATCAGTTTTGGAGGATGGACAGTTAAAGTTGGAGAAGATACATACAAATGACAATCCAACAGATATGTTGACAAAGGTAGTAACAAGGGAGAAGTTAAACTCCTCTTTAGTTTTGGTTGGTCTTCTATACTGACCATGAATCAAAGAATAGCAGAGTCTAGGGTGGTTTGATCTAGTGGGAGCCCCATGTGGTAGTGACATAGCTATAGGATTAGTCTCCAAGTGGGAGATTGTTGTTTAGTGCAGAGCTTGATCAGTCCCCAAGTTGGAGATTTTTATATTGTGGTGACTGATCAGGAAAGTACTATACATACTTCATAAATTATTTTTTGGGCAGTGGCTGACATATGGCCGACATGTTGTAACCCTAAAATGGCATAAAATACTTGTATAAAAGGGCTTAGGGTTAGGTATTTTCATTAAGTTGTGATTGAAATTGGTTCTTGCAGTAGTATTGAGTTGTAAGGGATTACAGATTGTAATCAGGTTCTATTCACTCGATTGTAATAATATCAAACTTGCTATTTGGTGGACGTAGCCCAGGGATTGGGTGAACCACATTAAATCTTGGTGCCTTGTGTTCTTTTCTGTTTGATCTATTATTTTTTGTTATTGGTTATATTTGCATGTGATTTTTATTTCTATCTATGGTTTAATCCTAACACATGGTAGTCAAAAACATTGGTCATATCCCATGTGGCCTTCCCCAATACTACTTCTGGCATCTAGTAGCATTTACCAAGAAATACATTCAATATCCACAAGGGGAGGAGGAATAGCTATATATTCTATTAAGTCATTATTATGATTCCTCATGATAAAGGCTAGTTTCTTAGGATCACCTTGGATAGGTGTTAGTGTCTTTATTTCCTTTGTCAATGCCTCCAATGATTTTTCCTTCATATATTCTACATGTCTCCTTTGGTGAGTCAATACCTCTTTCTTTAACTATATCGAAGTAGTGCCCATGGGGGAAATATAGTGGCCTTATGATGAGGTCATCTCTAAAGCTGGCCTTTTCCCCTTGTTACTCTTCTCTAGAGTCTTCTCCTTTATTGGTGGATTGATTAATGGAGTGATTGTTATAGTCCTTGGAGGAGAGGTTTATGATCCCTATATATGTATTGTTTTCTATCTTTCCCTAGTGATGTGTTCCTCCTTTAAGACCTCATCAATATGTAATCATTGGAAATTATCCCTGCTAGTTATTTGATTGTGTGATGTGATAATTGGTGGTGGAAAGGGGATGGTTTCCTACTCTGGTGGAAGAGGAGGAGGAAAAGATGATTTTCCCTATGGTAGAGGTGGTATACCCATTGATCCTTGTAGAAGTAGAGGCAATTGATTCTAATCTTCACCCAATTATTCTCTCAACGAGTGTCCCTTTTCACTTTGTCCTCTAAATGGGTCCCCATTGGCATAAAATAAAACTCTCAGAGGTCAAATAAATCATATCCATCTCCTTCTATAAACTCTTTCCATCCCTCTTATTCCTTATCCATGGACTCTTCAAGCTGGATGCACTATTCTAGAAGGGAGGGAGGTGTCTAGGTTACACTTTTTCATATTTCCTCATATATGGCCCTAGTTGACTAGGTTCTCTTATTAAGAGGGAGATATTCAATTTCTTCCCCTTTTTGTTCTTCTTGTTCTTCTTTGGGTGTGATCTCCAAGGTTAGAGGAGATGGAGTGATCTTCTTCTTCTTTAGCTTCCTCCTCTTTTCTCCTACCACCAATAGTTTGGTCCTAGCCCTTTTAGGTAATGAGGGAGAAGCTTTTGTTTGAGTTGGGGTTTCTTCACGTGGAGCCTGTCCTTCCCCTTCATTAGCCTAGGCTTCTTCTCTTTGACCCTCTTATGGCTAGGATTTCTCTTTTTGTATGACCTTCTTCCTTTTCTTCCCCTTTCCCTTATCATTTCATATGTATACCACTTCCTGCTCATGCTTGCATATGGTATCTAGTCACACTAGGGACTTATCTTAGTAAATCACAACTATCACCTTAGCTCCTTTTCCTTTCTTAGGCCTTGTCATTTCCTTTAATGTTGGTGCTTTAGGAATTGGCTCCAAGTGAAAGGCTTCCTTCCCCAATCTCTAGTCAATTAAATGACATGCCTAGCCCAATGTTATATGTCATTGTTCTCTTCTCAGCCAATATTGGAATTCATTATAGACCTTTTGCTATCCCTATTACATAGAGGGTCCTACACATGAGTACTATATTTATTCCATATCTTCAAAGGGATTTACAAATTGAGGGCTATTTCAGTGAGTTTTAGACTCATCCTATAATAGTTCTTGATTTAGCCATCATAGTCAACTACACAATTCATCCAATTATCTTTAATAGTAGCATTAGGCATGAACTAATTTCCTATAAGATAGTGGACCATCCCTATGTAGTCAAAATAGGGTCACAACACTAGATAGTAATTTAAGGGGTATTGGTCCCATTCAAGCTCATATGTGGCTATATCACTCTTTATCTTGACCTCAAAATCTCCAATGGTAATGGGCCATAACCATGTCTTCTGCTTCTTTGTCACCCTATCATAGGTAGAGGGAAATTGCCTAGCTATCCCCAATAATATTAACCTATCTCACAGATAGAAATGAAGCTTTTTTGGACATAAGAGGGTCCCTGCCACCCAGATATATGTGAATGTGTTAAACTAAATAAAATAAGCCCCCAATTGAGCTACTCGGGTGGAAACTTCTACCAATAGTCTCTTTGCATATTCCCCTTGAATGAATTAGATTATAGACAAGATAAAATCATCATTCATCGATTTGTATTTTGGGCTCTTAATTGGGAGCTTTTTTTGTACCAAGGGTACACTATATATGGCTAGGAATTGGCATCTTGCATGCTTCCTCTCTATACCAGCCCTAGATAATTAGTTGGTGCAGCTGCCAAAAGGTACACCACATACGAAGTTATGCAAAAATGATGGTCAAACTTTACTAAAAAAGTTGTTTGTCTAGGTTATTTGTGATGATTCTGGCCCATTTTATTGACAATCCCCTCCTCTTGATGGTTTCTTTGAAGTTAACCATCCATGTTTCAAGATAACTAGTTATGGGGAGTCCCATGACTATGCCCAGTAGCACTCTCCTATAATCAATATCATCTGTCTTATATACCTAGGTCATATCACCCTTTCTAGCTCTCCTATTGGTAGGGGGTCAAGAAAGAAGGTACTTCTCTTGCACTATACCTTTTGCCTCTTCTTCGTGCTCCCTATATCATTTGTCTTCTATGTCATAAGTTATATTTTGGAATTGGTATGTAGGTAGTAGGTGAAAAACCTTCTCTATGTTATCTGAGTGTATTTTTAGAACCATCTCCCCTATGATGCTTCTCATAACCTTATATATATATATATATATATATATATATATGAAGACATGAAATGGAAATATGGATAGTTTAAATGCATGATATTTTCTTGAATTCATGAACAAGAATGATATAATGTAGTAGTTATACATGGTGATAAATGTTTCCTTATCTATGCTATGTTTTGGGTAGTTTTCCTCTTGTAGCCATAGGACTTGCAAGAGTGTTAATTGGAACTTTACACCTTTTTCATAATATTGATGATGAGAATATATATGTATATGGAAAGTTGTGTGCACATTGATTATTTTGTAGGTGTTTAACATGGGTATTCAAGGACAAACATCACAACATTGGAATAGTCAAAGCCACACTGTGGATTGCAAGACCTTTGCAAGTGGGGTAAATCAATTTATGTTGCCTATAGCACGCAGATGTAGTTCCCTCAATGTGCTATATTCTTGGAAGATTTATTCATGTTTAATGACATTTTTGTTATGAAACTTTATGAGTCTATAACTGATCCTCATTTCTGGAGTGATCTTAGATTTAGGAAGTAGTTGTAAGTTTTCCTTAAAATAAATGGATGATTATAACTTTTTAAAGAGTGAAGTGGAAAGATTCGAATGAGTTGATTTTAATAACAGAACTATTGTGATACTATTTTTCCATCAAGTGCAATATTTCTCCATAAATGAGTAGAATGCATAGTTCAATTTTATATCTTTTATCTTGATTATATTTTCTATTCACTCATCCAAGGGGGCCCACTTGGTGAGTGAATTATTCTATTAGAGTAGATTTCATTTCCATGTTCATTTCTAAGTAAGATAGAACTTTGTTGCTCATGCAACCACTGGGAATAGAATTGGTGGACTACTCTTGCAACATAGGTAGTTAGAGTAACTCCTACCCATGATTACATGCTTTGTTAGAGTAATTCTATCTACTAGTTTTAGCTAGTTTTCCTAAAGTTCAAGAATTTGAAATCCATAGGTTAGTCTTAAGATTGAGAGATTTTAAAGCATATACTTTGCAAATGCCATTCCAAGTTTACATCCTTGGTTGATAATTAAATGAGACTAAATAATTCATTTAGAAACTAATTAGGATGTCTAATCATGAATATACAGTTCATTGTTGTAGATTTCTGATACCATTATTTGGCCAATCACATACCTCCTACACATGAATAGACATGAAATATGTAGAAGGTATAGCTTTAATATTTTAAGTAGGAACCATGCACATGTAGAGCACCTTCACAACTTGCATGCATGTGTAGGTGCACAAGGTGTAGTCTCTAAAGTTCCTTGACATGGTTTTAACAAGGATGCTTGTCACAAGGGTGCACATGCTGCATGTCGCACACCAGCAAGGGTCTTCAATGTGCACATGTGTATACTTCAATACCTTGTGCGATGTGCTCAAAGGATGCATGGTAGGGAAGGTGTGAAGGTGCAGTCTTTGGAGGCCTAAGGATTACAAATGAAAAGTACTCAGTTCACCTATTTATAAGCATAGGTTCTGAGAGGTGTGCACCTAGAAAACCCCCAGGGGTGCACAAGATACCCATTTGTGCATCTACACCACTTAGGGAGTTTGGTGTTTCAGCAAACTTAGAATACCCCTACTAGGTGCACAAGTGTGCATGTGCGCACTTTCTTCTGACATGGAAAATTTGGATTTTTTGGCTTTTTGGATCCATTAGGTGCTAACCAACTAGACATCATTAACTAACCTAGACCTTGAGGGAGACCCACCAATTGAGGGGCCTGACTAGGTGCCCTTATTTGGAGAGTGGGATCCCTTTCCGTAAAAGAAAAGAGGATGTATTGTGAAGCTACAACAAATAGACCAACAAAAAGGAAGAAACAATGTAGGCATTTATTTATCATCAAGCTATCATCAACCATGTGTCTAGTTAGGGCTTGATTCCTTGTACTTATGAGAGGCTATTGTGGGTATTGGCTTAAAATTAAGACCTTAAACCTTCACGCTTAGTGTATACTTTTGTGGGTTAATTTTGTCGACATTTCCATGCACTTGTCACCATAAGTATTTAGTAGTTTGAGAACAACCCTTTACTAACCCACATGAGCTTCAAGAGTTCCCTCAATATTGTACTTCCAACCACTATTAAATGCAAGAATTCATTTAGAGGGCTCTATTACCCTACTTTTGATTTTTTTAGATTATTGGCAAAACTGAGTTTTACATGATTTAGTTGAAATCAATTTTGTTCTCGTGAATATTTGAGTCTAAGTCTAGATCCCTAAAGGCTAGGCAGTCTTTGTTGGATTTTCCCTAAATGCCTTCTCTATTTTCAAAGCTGGGTAGATTGCTATTGTTGTCTTGAAATTTATTGGGTAGGTATAGTTCCCAATCCAATAAAGATCATTTTTCACTCATTATAGATGAATAACACTCACTACTTCGTTCCCATGCTCTTGAAAGTTCTATGAAAATAACATATCTTTACAACACTAGAAATGGGAAAAATATCGCTATGATTTTAGCAAGAATTAGTAGTCGAGTGAAGCAACTTCATGTCATATTGATGGCCAATAAAATAAGACATTGGTGAAAATCTCATGTTGCCTTCTCCTCACAGATTTTCAACCCATGAAGGTGATTTTTTGTAGGAGCTCAATTAAAGATGCATCTAGCTTAAAGATATTCAAAATTCATGGATTCCTAAGTAAATTGATGTTTGAATCTAAGATCAGACCTATTGATTTGTCATTTTCCATGATGCTTAATGACAAAAATCTTTTCAAACTCCTCTTTAAAAGGCTGATCTGGGATCAACTCCAAGGTTCCAAGTGATCTTGTGACCTATTGGAATTCACTCAGTTGAAGATAAATGTATTTGTTCACAAATAGGCCTTTGCCGGTTCTTACCAATTTTAGATAAGATGATAAATCTACTTGCCTTTTCAAAATTAAACACACAAGAAAAAAATGTTTTTGGTATTTTCTATTTTAAAAATGAATGCAATATAACAATGCAACTATATGAATTCCTAATTTAACCAAGGGTTATCAAAGAAAATAACAAAGATAAGGTAATGAGAGATGAAAAAAAATAACATGAAAGAGAAATACCTAACAGACATAAACCACGATAACATGTTTTTCAGTTAAATCATTGAAAAGATTGGGTAGGAAACCAATGAAAGTAGGAGTCGCGCTTCCTCAAATCCACTGATGCAATCGTTGATGGAAAATTAGTAAAACCATAAGATGTTTCACTTCTTATCAAATTGTAAGGCCACAAAAAGTGTGCTTATGTGAGACAAGAAGCTATGTAGGAAAAATAGGGGTGATCTCTTCTCCAACTCTATATGTCAACAAAATTTGTCAACACATGGCAAACACTAGAACTAAAATAATTGCATGATGAAATCAACACAATTAAACTATTGGATCCATTATTATCATGGAAAAGAACCCACAAAAATAATACACTTCGACAAGAATAACTACACTTAGAATGAGAGCATCAATTACATATATTATTGCATCAAAATCACAACATGGAATACATGTTACATTCCTCAATTTATAAGAAATCATCTCCTCAATTTGTGTTGAGAGTGAGATATCTCTTCATGCAAACATATGCTTAAAACTAATAAAATAAATCTAATTGGGTACAAAATGACTCTCTAAATGGTGCTAAAATAGGACTCCACCCTTGTTTATATCAATTAAAGGATGTGTGAGCTTTTACGTGTCTTAAAACAAAGGAAATAAGCAATAGATAAGAAGAAGGAAGCTGTAAGATGATCTAGGAGTCACTAGAAGCTCTAAAAATAGAAGCTTGGCCTTCTCTAAATATTTAAAGGAGTTAAACTATCATCAAAATTTGTTTCTAGTGCATGTAAAACTCTAAATTTGGAACTAGCAGTTAACTATCAACACACCTCTAACTTTTTCAAAAATTGTGGCACACCTTTGGAGTAGCACACCTCTGGAGCACTACACCTTGTGCACCTGTACACCAGTCAAAAATCCCAAAATTTCTTCTAAGTAACAGTTTTCTAGAGTTAGAATCTTTCCAACTTCACCATTTTCTAGAGTTAGAAATTTTTCCAACTTCATAATTTTCCAGAGTCAGAATTTTTTCCAACTTCACAATTTTCTAGAGTTAGATTTTTTCAAACTTGATAGTTTTCCAGAGTTAGAATTTTTTGCAACTTCACAATTTTCTAGAGTTAGAATTTTTTCCAACTTTACAATTTTCTAGAGTTAGAATTTTTTCCAACTTCACAAATTTCTAGAGTTGGATTTTTTCCAACTTCACAATTTTCCAGAGTTGGAATTTTTTCCAACTTCACAATTTTCAACAATTGGAATTTTTTCCAACTTCCCAATTTTCCAAAGTTGAAATTTTTCCAACTTCAAAATTTTCTAGAGTTGGAATTTTTTTCCAACCTCACAATTTTCTAGAGTTGGAATTTTTTCCAACTTCACAATTTTCCAGTTTCCATCATCTAGGGCTTGTTGACCTTCAACCAAACTGATGTGTGGATGTTTCCCTTTGAACTTTTGGATAGCAAAGGTGATTTATTGAGGAGCTAATAATTCTAAAGATTCATACTTTACCCTCACTTCATTGTACAAATCATGAAGTGTGACTTTTTGAGCATTCCTTGGAACTTGAAGTTCATGGGTTCAATCACAAAATCTTTAAATTGCACACCTGCGCACCTACAAGGAATTTGTGCAAGGTGCTCAATTCACCAAAAAAATCAAATTTATTTATTTTTCAAACCATTTCTACATTTTTCTTAGATGAGGTTTGGGAGAACTCTTGTGTACTTATTTTTCCATTTTTGATGATTTATGCCCTCTTTATAGCCCAACATTGTCATAGATTTGAACTCCTTTTGCTTCTTCTATAAGAACTCCCAAAGTACATGTGTTGAATCTTTTCATTAGTAGTTGCATAAGATGAGGAATCTATTTTGCTTCATGTGTCCAACCTCTATATCTTTGATCTTTAGTGAAAATTCATGAATCCAAACTTACATGTGACTCCTTTGAAGGTGGAGATTACCAGCTTAGGTGAGATCTCTATTATTGTTGATAATGAAGATGTTATAATGATCTATACATTTGCATTTTATGCACCATATCTCCATGTTATGCACACTTGTGCACCTTTGTGTTATGCACATCTTTGTGTATTGTGAAGTCTATTCCTTGATTTTTTCTTATCAGTTCTGACACCTCGTTCTTGTCCAATCAAAGACTAGGACTTGATCTAGACTTAGGAAGAGTTCCAAAAATGACCAAGGCCCTAGACTAGGGGTTTGGGAAACAATAATTTTTACTAGGGGGTCCCCATTTCTAGGAGAAATGGGGCGTGTGTTGTGAAACCACAACAAATAGCCCCAACAAAAAGGAAAAAATGATAAAGGTATTTCTTCATCAACACACATTCATCTGACATGTGTCAAATAAAAACTAAATTATGAATACTTCAAATAGCTTTCAAGTTCCTTGATATTCAAAACTTTAGAATCTCGAATCTTCAGGTTCAATGTGTGCATAGTGTATTCATTTTCTTTGATGTTTCAAGATGCAGTCTATCATGAGCTTCTAGAAATTCAGAGACAATCTTTCACCCCACTGGTCCATTCATCAGGAATCCTCACAAAACTTGTTTATCAATCACTTATTTGACTAGATGAGAGAATCCATTCTGAGGGCTCTTAATGGGTTATCAAGTTTGCATTTTAGGTCTCGAGTAATCTTTTCAATCCCACTTCATAGATCTCATATATTTCCATTAGATTGTTCCATGAAGCAATTTGTATAAGTATTAGATACCCATTTTGAAGGGTATATCCCTATTTTTAGATTATCTTTCTCAAACCTTTTGGAATCTTTCATTCTTAGCAACATTATTCCTTTTGTTCCATTCTATACCTTGGCCACACTTAGACTATATGGCCAAGGAATTGGTGTCATTTCTTAGATTCTTTCCTTAGTTTGATAACCTTTGTGTTCCTCTTTTAAGAACTTTTGGAAACTCTCATGCCAAGCAATGACCTTAGAAATTCCTTGAAAAGACCTTTTGTCCAAACTGACAAGTTTTGGACTATCCCTTGCTGTCATCAACCTTAATTTGAAAACACCAAGATAGTCAAATCTTTAAATTTACCAACTGTTGAGAACTATTGATTTGTTATTCTGAATTCAAGACTATAAGTCCTTTATAATGAAAGTAATATCTATTCTCTAGTTGGTAAAAGAAACAAAATTATCTGAATGCTTTGACAAAGAAATACCTCTTCCTAAAAGTCTAAACCACAAGGAGTGGTTTATGAAATGTGTCAAGAATGAGTCTTCATTGCACCTAACCCCTAGATTGACACGACTAAAAAATAAAAAGAAGAAAAAAGAAATGAAACCAAAACAAAAAGACTCAACTCAAAGAAAACTAACACCTAACTAGAAAGACAAAAAAACTAAGAAAAATAAAAACAAAAACAAAAACTGAAACCAAAACAAAAACAAAAACAAAAAATCAAACTCATATACAAAAAAACTTGAATAAAAAGAATGTGGGTGGTTGTTAGTAGATTTCTCATTATGTGTAGTAGTAATGAACCACCCCATATAGTCCTAAAAAATATGACTTATCTTTGTGCTCAGAAAAATAAAATTTGGACAATATTGGTGTTAAATTTGGGTGCAAATTGCACAAAATCAGAAGTTGTGGTAACTCTCTATGACCATGATTGATCCACAAACAATTTCTCTTACCTTTAGCATCATATTCAAATTGAAAATCATCAAACTCAGAGGACTAATGGGAAAATATCACTTGATCTAGCAAGTCCCCCACCATAGGGATATACTCACACATTATAATTTCTCCTTTTGGTGGTCTTATCTCATGGTACATAACTCCACGTGCACATGGAAACACTTTAGGCTCCTTCAAACTAGAAAACTCAATCATTAGCCTTCCTTTCAAATTACACGATTCATTAATATTATCAATCAAGATGTTTTCTACCTCATATCCCAAAGAAGCTTGTTCAAAATCATACTTTCTCTCCATTGCGATCTCCCAAGCTAACAAGAAATTAGGTCAAATTTCTTCTAAATGGAACCCACATGGATGGATTCTACATGACTTAGTTATTGCATGGTTTGATAAATGTGTATAATACCCACAAATAGTCATTTCCTCAGTCCAGCTTCAGACCAAATTAAGAACTCTATCCATCTCTTCTAATGACATATCTTATTTTTAAGGAGGTATCTTATCATTATCCAATGGGGAATTAATATCATTGTAGGAAGCATGGGTATCTTCATCTTGATGACTTTCTGATTCAAAAATCTTAGCAACCTTAGGATCTTATGCATTTCCATCATTTTTGCAACTTTGAGAATGTTTGCAATGCCATGGAGTTTTGGAACTTCAAGGTTTCCAGTAATTTTAGTAGGCCGCTCTATCTGTGCTAGCACATTAGATACTGCATCTTGGCAACTAACACATTCCAACTCCTAATAAGTCCTTTGATGGAGGTGACAATAGTTAGGAAGCAAAATGATGTTTGTATTCTGACCTTCTCCAAGATACTTCAAATTTCTTGTTATGTTCTCCATAAAATCTTTCAAAACCTCATCCTTTATATGTAATTCCTTCTAAACTATTAGGGCAATGTTGGTTGGAGCCTCATAATGCATTGGAGTATTACAAACCTATATGTCTAGAGGAGTCAGTTGTAACCATTGAGAGACATCATCCATTAGAGATTCTTCTTTTCTTTTCAAATTTCGTGTGTTAATATTATTGCTACAATAAACATGTATCCTTGAATGTCCATGCTCTTCCTCTTCATTGAATGGGAACACAAATTCCTCCTGATCATCTTCATCATTTTATCCTCCTGTAGATTTATCACATGATTCAAACACGATTGCACTAAACTGCAAAGGTTTTTCCTCCATGATTTGGGGAGGCTAATCTGAAACATCATTGTGCCCATATCCATATTCACTTGGGCTCATACCTGTAATACTAGTATTCTCATTTTTTATGTTATTGTAAAGGCCAAAATTTTTGCTCTAATTTTGAGAACAATTGTTTTGGGCAACAAGTTGTCTTGGATAATTGCCTTTTTTTCTTGAGGAATTCAACTTTATTTTGATGAGTCCATTGGATACAAGAGACATCATCTCCTTCATGGCCTTAACCTCTCTAGCCATATTTTTCTCAAGTTTAGTAGGTGGTCTCAAATAATATGGCCTTTTGGGGCTCATACCTTGAGTATCTAATTGTTGGCATTGGAGCAACAGTACTTGTATTATTCAAAGTGAAGGAAGACACAAAGTTCCCCCCACCATGGATTCTACTTGCTTTGTGAATGTAACAACCTCTTCGAAAACCTTATCAATGCTATCAATTTCTTTGGGTGGGAGCCTTCTTAGAAAAATAGAAGTTAATGAATCCATTGTTCTCAAATAGATTCGGATGACAACCTCTTGTGGTATAATGTAAGGAAAATCTATTCTTTGATACATCCTATAGAAGCAATGATTAAACGATGAAATAGTCTTGTTTAGATCTGTCTTAATTGAGATGAACTGATGACATAAGATAGTTGGACAAATATAGATATTGAATTGTTCTATAAAATTTCTCTCAAAAGAGTTCCAATCCCTTATTGATGTTGGTGGAAGATTGAGGTAAAAATTGAATGTCATTCCCCCCCAAAGTATAAGGGAAAAGGTGGCATACCACATCCGCATGCTGAATCTAGTTTCGATTACAGATTACTTTGAAAATTTTAATATGATCTTATAATGTTTGTGATTCTCCATAAATAAAGCACGGTACAATGTTTTTAGGATTTTTGGGCAAGTCATGTAATAGTCTAGTTAGGTTCAAAGATGAAATTTGGGCATTGATGAAAGAAATGGTGCATAATGATGGGAATGTGTGAAGTAGATTATAGAGTAGATGATGATGATGGAATTTGTAATGTGAATGGGTGAAGCTCTTGGTATCCCTTTATTACTATGAGGCTTGTGAAAGTTACTGAGTTCTAGGAACTTATATTTATTCTAGAAAAGAACACCTCTAAAGAAGCACACTTTCTCAAAACAATGCACCTGTACCTTGCACACCTACATACTAGTGCACCAACATGCATGCACACCTTCTGATAGTTCATAGACTTGGAATTTTTTCCAACTTGGGTTTCTTGAACCAAATGGTTTTCAGGCCCTCCTTTTGTGCCACTTTTGTTGAGCTATCATTTTGTAGGATGCTTAACGATAGAAATCCTTTCAAACTCCTCTCTTGATAAGATGATCTGGGATCAACTCCAAGGTTCTGGGTGATCTTGCGAGATAATGGAGTCCACTCAGTTGAAGATAAATGTATTTGTTCACAAAGAGGCCTTTTCTAGTTTGTACCAATTTCAAATAAGATGATAAATCTTCTTGTTGTTTCAAAATTAACCACAAAAAGAAATATATTTTTGGCATTTTCTATTTTTTAAATAAATGCAATATAACAATGCAACTATATGAATTCCTAATTCAACCAAGGGTTAGCAAAGCAAATAAAAAAGATAAAGTAATGATAGATGAAAGAAAATAACATGAAAGAGAAATTCCTACCAGACATAAACTACAATAAAAACACGTCAGCGAGTTAAATCGTTGAAAAGATCAGGTAGGAACTAATGAAAGTAGGAGCTCGACTTCCTCAAATCCACTGATGCAATTGTCAATGGAAACTTAGTAAAAATAAAAGATGTTTCACTTCTTATCAAATTGCAAGGCCATGGAAAGTGTGTTCATGTGAGACAAGAAGCTATGTATGAACAATAACGGTGATCTCTTCTCCAACTTTGTACACTAGTGGAATTTGTCAACATGCAACAAACACCAAAACTAAAATAATCACACAATGAAATCAACACAACAAAACTATTGGCTCCATTGTTATCATGAACAAGAATCCACAAAAATAATACACTCCAACAAGAATACCTACATTTGAATGAGAGTACTAATAACATATATTATTGCATCAAAATGATGGCCTAGAATACATGTTATAGTCCTCAATTTATAAGAAATCATCTCCTCAATTTGTGTTGAGAGTGAAAGATCTCTTCATGCAAATATATGATTAAAACTAATAAAAAAATCTAATTATGTAGAATCTGACTCTCTAAATGGTGATAAAATAAGACTCCATCCTTGTTTATATCAATTAATGGGTGCATGAGCCTTTACATATCTTAAATCAAAGAAAAGAAATAGTAGATTAGAAGAAGGAAGCTATAAGATGATCTGGGAATCATTAGAAGCTTTGAAAATAGAATCTTGGCCTTCTTTGAATGTTTCTAGGAGTTAAACTGTCGTTAGAATGCGTTTCTAGTGTATGGAAAGCTCTAAGTTTGGAACTAGTAATTAAGTGTCAGTGCACCTCTGACTTCTTCAAAATTTATGGCACACCTCTAACTTCTTCAAAATTTTTGGTGCACCTCTAGAGAAGTGCACCTCTAGAGAAGCACACCTTGTACACCATTGCACTAGTGCACCTACGCACATGCACACCTGCGAAGCAAGTTAAAAAATCCAAAATTTCTTTTAAATGTGAATTTTCCTGAGTTAGAATTTTTTCCAAATTCACAATTTTCCAGAGTTAGTATTTTTCCAAGTTCACAATTTTTCGAAGTTAGAATTTTTTCCAACTTCATAATTTTCTAGTTTGCATCATCTAGGTCTTGTTGAACTTCAACAAAAATGATGTGTGGATTTTTCCCTTTGAACTTTTAGATAGCAAAGGTGATTTCTTGAGGAGATAATAATTCTAAAGCTTCATACTTTACCCTCACTTCCCTATGAAAATCATGAAGTGTAACTTCTTGAGCATTCCATGGAACTTAAAATTCATGGGTTTGAGTGTGATCATAGATGCTACAAAAGACAAAGAAGCCATGGTAATGTTCACGACCTCGGGGGGCCTCTAGATGCTTTAGATATGTGCACCTGTGCACCTTAAGAGAAAATTAAATCACCAAATCTTCAGATTGTGCACCTATGCACTAGAGCACTTGCCCACCTACATGGAATTTGTGCAAGGTGTTTAATTCACCAAAAAATCAAAGTTTCTATTTTTAAAATGATTTCTGGGGTTTTCTCAAATGAGGTATGGGAGAACTCTTGTGTACTTATTTTTACCTTTTTGATGATTTATGCCCTCTTTATAGCCCAACATTATCATATATTTGAACTCCTGCTTCTTCTATCTGAACTCCCAAAGTACACATGTTGAATCTTTTCATTAATAGTTGCATAAGATGAGGAACCTATTCTAGTTCATGTGTCCAACATTTGTATCTTTGATCTTTAGCACAAATTCATGAATCCAAACTTATGTGTAACTTGTTTGAAGGTGAAAGTTATGTTGGTCTAATTTTTCACATTTGCAGAAATTATGAAAAATTTAGTGAAAAATCATTTGAGTCTTTAAATATTGTAGATTAGGGTTTTGTTCCTTGTATTTTTCAAACCCTTAGATTGCCCTAGTTTTGGAAAAGCCTCAAAGTATTTTTAGAAAAATGTTTTAATGGTATATCTTTTCACCTAAGGAAGGGCTTGTGCAAGCATGAGTTCATTTTAATTTTGTTTAAACATTATGTGGCCATGCTTGGCTTGAAAATTGCTTAATCATTTTATTAGGAAATACCTTTGTTAACACAAAGTTTTTATAATCATTGATCTTGTTTAGATCAATGGGTATCGCATGCCCGCAATTTTGAGATGCAAGGTTTTTAAATAATGTGGGCATGCAACTTGGTGACACATAGCCCATACTTTTCTAAATTCCAGTAAATCATAAAAGTTGTCTGAAACTTTTGCAAATTTGTCAAGTACTTTTGTGCACGTTATGGACTTCTCGTGATATCATTGGTTGAGTTACCAATAGAGATATGCCTTTATCACCAAGAAGCATCAACCATTGATTTTATTTGAATCAAGGGCTAGCGCTTTCCCGCAAGAAGGAGATGCTCATCAGATAAATAATGCAGGGAAGCAAAAATGGACAAGTGGCAAGGTTTGACAAGATGGGCCCACCATTCTCAAGGATGGATGTTTTCTGTGGCAAGTGTTAGAAAAGTTGGGATGGTTGGAGATTTTTATTCATTACTTTAACCAATGTGGTGATAAGGACACCTGATTCTATAACTGTTGATCTGTCAATGATCAAAGGCCAGTGCATGCTCGCAATTCAAAGATGCACGGGAGATAAATAATGCGGACAAGCAATTTTTTGACGTCTCGCAAGGTGGGGTCAGATAGTTTTAATTGTATGTTGCAATGTGCCACACTATAAAATGATTGCTGATATGTACTACCAGATGTGCTATTGAAGAAGTTTTATTGCTGAATGAAAGTGAAGTCTTATCAGCCGTAGATCTTTCAAAGATCTTTGGTTAGTGCAATCCCACATTATGAAGCTGCAAGTCAGATAAGAAAAGTGGGTATGCGCCTTTACGGCACGTGTCACAATGGGGCCAAATTATGGAAGAATGCTGAGTCACGCCATGTGGTCTACCACTTGTGCTTAGCTAGAAATACTTATGATGTGGGCGCAGAAAGTGTCAAAAATTAATGCATAGTCAGATGAGTCAGAAGACGCGGATAGAAAGCAGTCATTTCATTGGCCCAAGTGGATGATGCAAGTGTAGAATGCAGAGTTGTTTCTGATTGTTGATCTTATCCTGATCAACGGAGGGTGCTTGCCCTCAATTTGAAATTGAGTGAAGTTTAAACAAAGTGGGAATGTGCCATGCAGACATGTGTCCATGGTGACGTCTAAAATTTTAACTCAAAAGCTCTACAGGGTATAATCAGTGTCGCCGTTGATCTTTTGAAGATTGACGACTGATGCAACCCCGTAATTTGAAAATGCTTGTTAGATAAGAAAAGTAGGAATGTGCTAGCACAACTCATGGACTGAATGATGTCAAGTACCTACTTGCTCAGAAGAAGATATGGGATATGCTGGCATGGATGTTGTCAGAAGGCATGAACTCATATGGAGGTTTCCCATTGGTCAATATAGCTGACTGGATTCTATTCAAAAGTGAATTAATTTGATCGTTGATCTTGTCTTGATCAACGAATGGTGCTTCCTCACAATTCTAAGGTGCAAGGAATTTAAATAATGTAGGCAAGTGCTATTGTGACATGTAGCCTTGTTTTTAAAAGCCATAAAGCTTGTTTCTTTTTTAAATCAGAGCCGTTCGATCTGGTGAAAATCTACAGATAGGATTCAAATTTGGTTGCAATTTGGAGGTAATGGTTACTGAGAGTAAATATGATTCAAATTTCATGTGTGTGATTTCAATGTATGAAAAGAACCCACGATCTCACCATTAATGAATCATCAAAGCACATAAAGAGCATCAGGGCATGCAAAATTTTTAGAGCCAGGGCACAAAAATCCTTAGCTAGCGATCCAGTGAAATTGTAGAAGAAGTCACACAGTGCAGAAGTGCAAATTCTAGTGGGTAAATAATTTGCAACTCTTTTAAAATTTCAAGTATCTGCTGTTCTAAATTTTCTAGGGTTTTATTCAAAATGCCTCCCCAAAAAGAGTTCACCAGGCAAACAGATTATTTGAAACATTCTATGCACGATGAATTTCTTGAACAATTCCCTTTATCAGTACATGAAATAACTAAGGGGAGGGAACTCATTCCAAAACATCCAAGAGTAGTTGTAGCAGAAGGTTTTTATGACAAAGCTAATTGGATAAGAGATGCCTAGGTTTCCATGGGGGGTCTGGAGTTGTTTAAGAAATGGTTTTCAGAATGAAAACTAGACACTCCTATGAGCAATGTCTGGGAGTTTGATATTGATAAATTAATAGTCCCCATAGTTTTCTTTGATATTGATTTATTGATGGATCTGGCAAATAAATATGATCCAATTATAGAGTGGGTAAAAAACCATGCTGGAGTGAATCTGTTTAGGGTTTGTCCTGAATTATTTAGTGAGGTTTTCAACCTCAATCCTAACCATGCCGTACATGAAACTATTGACATAGATGACCTTCAAGCAAGGTATGATGCACAAAGAATTTACCTGAGAATAGGGCCACTGCAAGAGCATGCTGCTAAAATTGGCACTTTGCCTGTAATTACAGCCAGTACCCCAGAGCCATTGTTGAGAAGACATTTCAACTTGAGAGCTCAAGCACTTTATTTTTCTCTTTGCACGATTTTTGGGATAGATGAAGTTGATCAAATTCTAGGATCTATTCTCCTTATCATGGCTCAAACTCTTCAATTTGGGATGAGCACTATTCTGGATTTTGCTACTTTTCTTGCCAAAGAAATTCACAATGGTCTGGTGGGAATAGCACGAGGAAAGGTGGACAAACCATTCTATTGGTATTCATTGCTTATGCATGTATGCTTGTACAAGGGATTTACCTTCTTTTCCAAGGGTATGGAGTTGGAAACAACCAGGGATGGAGACAAGAATCTAGTGCAGCTGTGGAGTGTAGGTATGACTTCAGAAGCTACAGATGCCAACTATGTGGGATTTGATAGATACTTTTCTTCAAAGCTTAGGTTGCTCTTGAGAGGTAACAACCCCAAAATTCCACAGGCATTGTTGAAATTGGTTAGACCTAAGGACCATGCACAAGGACTATTGGTTAGTCATAATTGGGGGGATATAATCCCTTATAATGTTTCAACTGTAATAAGAGTATATGGTTTTTTGGGAAAGCTACATGTGTTTCCCTTTCATGTGCCCTTGAAGATAGGGATAGCTGAGCTCTTATGGCAGATTGGCACTATAGATGAGAGGGAATTGTCTAAGAAGGGTACTTTCTTTCCAATTTTTACTATAGTGCATGATTTTGTCTTTGTTAGGAAAGGATGGAAGCACCTTAATTTGTTTCTAGATAAATATAATATGGCAGAATCTAATGCTAGATTTATTGATCCTGAGGGATTCTATGACCTCTTAAGAGAGAGGGTGAAAGCTTCTTGCATGGCACAACAAGTCTACTATCCAGAGGATATAATCAAAAATATTTTCACTTTACAAGAACAAGAATTGAGGAAAGAAAAATAGATAGTATTCAGTAAGACCCTAGAATTCATTAATGCTTTTGACCCCCAGTATGACCCATTGAAAGATAAAAATTATTGGGGAGCTAAAATGCAAGCATTAATGAATAATTTTTCTGTAATAATTCAAACCATGAATGAGAAGAAAGCTATATATGTTGAGACACACCTAGACAAGGCTGCAGAGGTACATAGAAGAATAAGCAGCATAAATGTGGTGGCTCCTGGCCAGTATACATTGTAGAGAAGGGCTGGTTATGTCATGATTCAAAATGTGCAACAAGCACCCCTTCATCAGAAGCCAAGGTCAAGAAGTCCATTTGCAGCCAGATCTCCAAAAAGGCAAAAATGAGAGTAGGGGTCTTCTTCTTCTCAAAAAGAACAATACTCCCCAAGCTAGTCCCCAATCCAGATAGATGATGAAGCATCTCTAAGGGAGTATCTTAGACAAATGGGTGGAGAAGGGGATGTGATTGTTACTTCTACAAATTTGGATGTTGGAGAGCCACAGGAACCTCCTACACCTTCCTTGGACCTAACCATTTCTGATTACCAAGGTAAGGAAATTGATCCAATAGTTGCCCAAGCTTCTAAAAGGTTTATTAATGATGAAAATTTTGTAAAGTCTAGGGCTTTTGCTTAGTTTTAGTGGAGATTAAACATTTTCAATTTTGAGAAGACCTGTGAGAAGATGAAAGCAGAACAACTAGACAAACCTAATCTAGATATTAAGGAAGAGGTAAAATCTAAAATTTTGAATGATTTTGCCCAGTTTACTCTTGATGCTGGGAGGAAAATAGTTAGATAGTCAGGAGTCCTCCTTCTGCCGGAATGGGATATAGCAAATGCCATTGTTTTTGATTTAGTGAGGAAACAAAAGGATGTTCAACTGAGGACTGCTAAAGAAATACTATAGGCTCATAGAGGAGTCAAATTTAGTGATGACCACCAAGCCCTTGTTATATGGTCCATGGAAAAAAGGGAAAATACCAGAATGCATGAGATTCCCACTGCAGAGCATACTGGTGCATTGATAGTGTTCAGGGTTGGTGAGGTAGATAGTAAACAAATAATTGGAATGACATCAGAGATGCTAAAATTTGGTAGCATAGTGTCTGGCCAAGAGGAAGATAAATTTTCCCAACTCAATGATAGGTTTGAAGAAGTTTTGAAAGCATATGAGGAAAGGGGTATGCGGATAAAGTCACTGGAAAATAAAGTATCTCAAATGGAGAAGGTCCTTTGGAAAAGAAAAGTAGGAGAATCTAGCAGACCCAAGATTGTATACCCTCCTAGGCCACGAATTGAACCTTTCAAGTCCACTCCAATTATTGAGATACCTGATACTCCAAAAAGGCCTTAGTTCTATACTGCAGAGGATTTTGAAGAGGAGAAGAATAAGTTGTATGCAATGCTTGTAGAGATTAACAATCAACATGAGGAGCAATTGAGGCAAGGTATGATGTATTTAATAGACAAGATATAATGGCCCACATTTTTTGATTAATTATCAAGGATTTCGGCAATCAGGGATGAATTAAAGCAAAATGAAGCTATATTCAAAACCATTGTACAGAAGTAGACAGAGAGAAGTTCAGATATCACTACTATGTGTATATCTGTTATTCATCTAACATATCATCAGATAGAAGGAATTTTTGATTTACTAAATAAGTTGCAAGGTTTTGATGATAAGCAAGATTCCTTCTATAGAAGATTAACTAATTTTTTTTCCAAGTATTTTGCGAAAAAAAATGATTTATTCCCTTGTTCTCTAAAGTCAGTTGATAAAATAAAGGAAAAGGAAGAATGGAAGAGGGAGCTAGATGAAGCCTTCTGTGACATAATAAATAAGGTTATAAATGAAATGGGCCATTTGTTGTGGGCAATGAAAAATGAGGAGTTGCTAAAAGTATAGTTATTCTATAATACTATCAAAAAAGATTTTGTTGATTTAGAGGCAAATGCAAATTCTTTAGTAACTGTACAAAGAGAAATTCTAAATTTTGATTTGCCGGAGGACACTATTTATAATAAATGGAAGGAAGAATTTATGTCTATAGAACAGATAGAAGGAGATGATGAGGTGGAAGATGATGACAAAGAAGAGGATACAAAAGTAGAAGCCACCTCTATTACTAATGATAAAGACAAAGAGGACCCTCAGGTAGCGGGAGATGACTCATCACTATTACATTTGATGGCCACCTATCCTGAGGAACCAAAACAATAAAGGAATCCAATCAAAGTATTCTTGCCTTTCCAAAGGAAATAACATAAGTGGACCCACAAAGGAGAGTTCGATGTATCAGTTTTTCTGTTATTCATAGTTTTGTCCTTTTGTTACATATGTATGTAAAAATATTTTTGAAGGACACCTGTTAGTCACATTTTCCCTTTTCTTGTTGCAACTCATGCCTATATAAATGAGTTTTCAAGGAAATGTGATGGTCCAAATTTTGTACAATTTTAAGTCTTTGAGAGAATACAGTCAGTCCAATAGTGTGTAGCTGTTCTAAGTTTATTTTCTAGTTGTACTTTCTGAAGTATATTGAAATGACAGAACCAGCAAGTTGTTCTGGGCTATTCTTTGAATTCTATTGGTCATTGCATTAGTCATCTGAAAGGATAATACAAAGGGGCATTTACACTATATTTGTGTCATGAATTTTTATCTCCTTTTTATGGGTTTTTTTATTTTGAAGTCATTTTAAATAAAGTTTAATTTGGGTGAATGCAATCTAGATGGGTTGTATGCTGATATCACTGTTGTTTTTAATTCAAGGAATTATGGAAATGCTTCAATGAATTAGTAGGGTTTATGAGTTTATAGAAATGATACTTCATAAGAATGGAAATGGGTGATTACAATTGATTAATTCATTTACAAGTTAATTGAATTAGATCTCCCACCAATAGTCAATTTTTTGCCCAATGGATAAGGCACTGGTCATATAAGTCAGAAGTGAAGTAGGATAAATTTTGCTGCTGCATATCATAACAATTATAAAATCAAAATCATTTTTCATTCAATATTGTTCAAAGTTATAAATGCTGGTCAATACTCATTTATATCTATTCTCTGAATCTTAGGTAGCTGCTATTATCAGGAATATTTGTAAATTCAAGGAGAATGATGACCAGATCTACTAATAAGGGATGCATACAAGTTTGAGAACATTAAAAGAAGTGAAGTAAACTACTCATGTGTTAGTAGGTAATAAATGAGAATAAGAATGAAACTAAAAGAATCTCTACACAGTAGTTTGCACTAAGAATCATTCTTAGGTATACCCACCTTGGTTTAGCAGAGCCAAAAGAGTAGTAAACCATCCTTTGGTTTTGTTGAAGTTGGGTCCAAATGGTTTACTCATATAGCTAATAATAGGAATTAGTTGATTCTTAGGTTATATGAGTGATATCATTCTAGTATTGAACATTTTGTTGTTTAGTAGTTTTCAAACCCCAACAGGTTACTAGCTTAGGTGAGATCTCTATTGCTATTGATAATCAAGATGCTATGATGATCTACACACTTGCGCCTTATGCACCACACCTTCATGTTATGTGCACTGGTACACCTTTGTGTTATGCACATCTTTGTATACTGTGAAGTCTATTCCTTGATTTTTCTTCTTAGTTCTGACACCCTGTAGTTGTCCAATAAGAGACTAGGACTTGATCCAATGGACTTGGGAAGAGTTCCAAAAATGACCCAAGGTCTAGACTAGAGGTATGGAAAACAAAATTTTTACTAGGGGGTTCCCATTTCTAGGAGAAATGGGGTGTGTGTTGTGAAACCACAATAAGACCCACAGACATAATCTAGACTCACTAGCACTCAAGTATGAGGCCTTGGTAGAAAACCTCATTTTGTCTTCTCCTCAATAGGTTTATGATCTATGAAGACAATTTTCCACAAAATAGATATAAGTGAAACACAAGATGCTAAGTGACATCTGAGAGGATCAATATACCTTAATTAAACATCCTAAACAATCAAAAGTGCATTTACTAGAGACTCAACCAATAAGGAAGTGTCAATAGAAAAATGGAAAATGCCTTCTCCTCAGCAGGTTTTCAATCGTTAAGTCAATTTTTTTTGACTATGTCGAGAAATTAAGTTAACATAGAAAGCTTGTCTCCAATGTTGAATCTAGTACATGTTAGGATGATATTGGAACAAAAAAAACTATTGTAGAAAGAAGATGTGATCAGTATCTCACTTGATAGATTTTCATCAATGGAGTATTCTAGAGGCAACTTTTCAAAGCTATAAGGAAAATGGAAAAGTAAATAACAAGTTAATATAAAGTTACTATTACACCCAATAGAACAGTGAAAAGACTTTTAAATATCTGTTGAATCTTTGCATTTATTTTTTTAAAATGTTGAATATAGTACATCTTAGGATGATATTGGAATGGAATGAACTATTGCAGAAAGAAAATGTGATCAGGATCTCGCTTTGTTTTCTTGATTCCTCATTTTTACCTATGTGCATAGCTTTTGAAAGCCAATGTTTGTAGAAGTCTTTTGTCTTATTTTTATTTTGATTCAAAATCCTATTTGTAAGATATGGCCACTAAGTTCATAGGTTTTGATAGTTTGACTAGGATCATGTGTCAACTATAAGACTTCACATGCACATCCCTATATTTCTATGATATGGCAGATTTCCAAAAGAGGATGCAAGCTGGATGAGTTCAACCTATTACTGAGAAACTATAGGGAATCAATTTAGTTGAAGCTGCTAGTTTGCTAGTCATGGTTCAAGCTCCAAAGCTCATTTATGATTGTGTCCACCATTACAATCCAAAAAAAGAGCAGTTAGTTCTTCCTAATAACACCATGTTGATTTTGATTTATCGACAAATGGTGATGAATTTCCTTCATGTGCCAAAATGGGAGGAGTTTTTTGACCTAACTATAATCAGGCCATTTTAGAATTCTCAGTGAAGAAGATTATTTGGAGGAAGGAGATCATGTGGACATGGTTCTAGAAACCATAGAGTGACAAGAGAAAAGTCCCCAAAACCTTGTTCAGGTTCAACCTCAAACCCAAAATAATCAACATTCTGGTTCTTCTGCATGGATTGAGAGGTAAATCTAAAGCCTTGAATTTTGTTGAACAATTTTTCTTTTTAGTTCAAGTAGTATGAGTGGATACACAATATATTGAATGGGTGCAAGAGGTAAGTGAGTCTTTGTCCATTGCCCTCTAAGTGGCCAAGTTTTACAATTCAATCTATATGCCTTCACTCTTGATATATATGCTATCTTCATTGCAATTATGGCCTGGCCTCCCATGTGTAAATGATTTTCCAGATGATGTTAAGTCGTATGAATTTTATCCTTGCCTTTAGATGTAGAATAGCTATATAGAATATGTAAGAGTGAATGATGCATTTACTATGAGAATTTCTAGGGAATTGCAAGCATGCCCAAAAAAAAGATTCCCTCCTAAAGCCATGGCCACCATCAACCAATTTGGTTTTTATTTTATCCATTTTTCATATTTTTCATATTTGTGTCTTGCATCCTTTGACAATTTTCCTCTAAAGATGATATGATACCCAAATGACATGATAATTTTGGTTGAGATCATCTAACAAGCTTTGTAGGTGAATTTCCTAAGCGAGAGTCTGAGGAAGAAAGGGTATGAGTTCCCTACGAAGGTTGGAGTTTTCAGTTATAAAACCTGCTCTGATGCTAAAAATATGATGAAGATTTTTGAGAATAAGTACAAGATAGATATGTAAAAGGTGTTGACACCTATGTTCAACCCCAAAAAATATGCTAAAGATGTCTTGCAGATTGGGGGTGTGATAAATCATGCCAACAAAATTGAAGACTACTAGGCCAACTGCAAAGATGAATTTGAAAGTTGTGATCATGCTTTTGCAAGGTTGATAGTAGGTCAAATTAAGCTATACAAAGTAAACATAGATGTGGAGAGGGTTGAAGATGATGGTCAGAATATGTACAACACAAATAACTTGAGAAAATTAAGAAATACCCCAATAAACTCTAGACTAATTGGAGAGATTGTAGAGGAACTAGACATGATGAGGGAAAGAATCTATAAGAGGATTGAGAAGTGGGTCGAGTGGACTATGACATGAAAGAAAAGAAGTAAAGTTGCATCCACCCAATCCACCCTAGATGTAGTTGTAGCATCATCTTGCCCTGATAGCACTTCAAGTATAACTCCATCACTCACTCAAGGCCTAGCTCAACCAGTGGATGGAGGTTATCAACCTTTTGACAAAAACATTCCTCTAGAAAAAACTTGTTAGAATGGTTTGGTACTTGTGACCAAGGTTGAAGTAGAGGCCGAAAGAAGAAAGACGAAGAACCAAAGGAAACTCCTGCTCTAGTAGCTCAATATCTCCAAGCTAGTCCCATTCTAACTACAAGAGTGCCATTAATCTCTCTAAGTAGTCCCTCAATTTAGGTAGTTGATCTTAGCAATGGGGAAAGTAGTGAAAGTGAATCCACCAAATCAGATGAAGTAGTAAAGAAGATAGTGAAGACTAGGGAAGTTTCAAAATTCATTTACCGTACTTCAGGGATTCCTTTCTCTTCATCTTGAAAGGTCTTGAATCCCTTTAGGAGAAAGATGTTTAGTGTGTAGACACTAGGAACTACATCTAAAGTGATCGATACTGAGTCATAGATCGAGAACACTTTGGATAGGAAAAGGAACAGGATAGAAGATGAGACTCCAAATAAAAAGACTCTATCTTTGGCCATCTACTCTGGGTTGACATTAAGTAAAATAAAGAAGCCTAAGACTTTGTCTATCCTCAGTAAAGATTTGAACATGGGACACCTTGCTATGGAGATTTCCAAGCCTAATAAAGAAGGCATGATCAAGGATTTGACTATAGCCAACTTCAAATTATAGTCTCTAGATCTAGGAGAGGTTAGGCATGATACTAAAGTGGGCTTATGGAAAGAAACCATCGAAGTGATATATGAATAAATTGAAGACCTCAAGCTTTCCAAGGTTAGGTTAAGATCTATGAGCTCAGCTACTTCATCAGGTAATTAGTTTCCCCATTAGCAAGCATTTTGGGGATACCATCTACTAGCGATCCTAAAGCTACAAATATTCAAGCCATTATCTCTCAGCTACGAGAGGATAAACATTTTGGGAAAATTGGGAGAAGTTGGAGTGAAAAACTCAAGTCTAAAGGACTTGTAGTTATAGAAAAACTTGGCAATACAATGTTGAGGATCGAGATAGAGAAGGATAACATCCTACCTAACCGGGAAACTCTATTAGTAGAAAAGGAAAAATGTGAAGATTGCATCTCTCTCCTATATATGATCATCCAAATGAAGGACAAAGAAGTAGCTAAAGCCAAGATTTTACATAAAGGAGATGAGCCTTTGTTTGAATCGAAACAAAGCTTGCAATTCAAAGTTGACATGATCTCTTCAACAAAAGAAGGATTGCAGAAGATGAAAAGCAAAGTTAAGGAGGAGAAAGATAAGACTTATGAGTTGCTGAAAGGCCTACACACTGAATCCCAAAAAAGTAGACAAGGAAAAGGAGTAGGAGGAGTCACCAATATGCAAAAGGATTTCTATGGCTACTTAGATAAATTAACAAAGATATTTTCTAGCCATCATGATAGAGTGTCAGATCCCCAACGACTCAGCAAATGCATACACATAGCAACAAAAGAAATGCAAGAGCTATTGAGCACAATCAAAGACTTGGATAAAGAACACTCCAAGTGGCTTATTAGATACACCAACATCCATGTCAACATACAAGAGGAGATCATTATTCCATTCATCATTACTTCCAAGCCCTATAAAGTAAAATTGGAAAAGGGAAAGAAAGTGAAAAGATTTTTCTCTCTCTCTTTTTGTATTTTGAGATGACTTTGTAAATAAAAATTGGCTTCTTGTCATTTTCATTTTTGAGAAGATGAACCAATTCAATTACTTTTTGTAATGGTTCATCTTGGAATCCTATATGTACTTGATCAAAAAATTATGAAAGGGTCCATTTTGGTGTGAAATGCTTTAGGTTGTATAGACAACTTGAAGGTGTTTTTTATCCATTATTTACTGTTCCATTGCATTTCTTGGTTAGAAATGTCTCTTTGAGTTGAATTAAACTAATGAAAAAATAGAGATTCATTCCCTATTCTAATACAACAAAATGAAGATAATCATAGTATTTTTAGAGGTTAAAAGAGGCTTTTACCAATATTGTTTATTAAGTCATTTTCCTATGTTTTAGAGTTAAATCATTTTGTTAAGCATCTTATTCATATAAATAGAATTCACTATTACATCATTAGATTTTGTGGGTTCATAAGATGCACAAATTCATAGATTTGGTTAGTATTAAGACCTAGATTCTACCCTGAGTTAGTTCCTGTCTAGGCCTAACTTGGTTTTCCTCTCCTAATCTCTAGTCAAGAACAAACCTCATCTTAGAATTAGAAACAAACAAATTCATTGTAAATCATAGACACAAGGGAGATTTACCTATAAATTCAGAGGGAAATTAGTCACTTAGTTATAGTTTCCCAACTATTATAATCAGTCGTTGTTCATAGATATTGGGCATTTAAAGAGTTAATTGAAAAAGGAAGAATCTGTTTACCAATAGATTTTTGATGACTCTGTTGGGGAAAGGAATAGTCACTAGACTAGAAGAGCTATAACATGAAGAAAGATGGTGCTGCCTCATGAGAACATATTTCTTATACTCTAACCTAACCTTAGATTCCAAGATGAATAGGAAGATATAATCTCATCCCTAAATATATTTTTCTGGAGGTATAGGAGCAACACAGAACACTACCAAAATGCTAACCAAGTGCTAGAAGAAGCTAGAGTCAAAGCACGAGAAAGGGTTATTCAGAAGAGAGAGCTTTGAAGAGCACAAAAGTGAGAAAAGAATGAATCTTGAAGATAAAATTAATTTGAAACACTAGACCAAATAAGATTCCTCAGGAGCACCAAAGATCAAGGTGGGCAAGACTCTATTTTTGAAAAGCTTGCAGAACTTGGCTTTCCCATCCTAGAAGCACCTCAATGAAAGGGTGACAAGAAGAGTAGGAGAAGACCATCTTCACCCCCTAGAAATCAAATCACATCGCATACTACTTGATAGGTATTGAATTTACATAGAGTAGATGCCCCTCCATTTATCAATTATCCACAATACCTTATGCAGACAATTATGGCTACTCTTTGGGTCATGACAATTGGTTCGTTGCAACTCGTAGCATACAATCCACTTTCATTTGGTTCAAGAAAGAATTTCCCCAAGTTTTTAGGTGATGGGAAGGTTAGTACTAATGAACACATTAAATCCTTTTTCACAACAACTCATATCTTGGTAGTGGCGCACGAAGTCATAGTTGTAAGACTATTTTTAGAAGCTTTAATAGAAAGTGTAGCAGATTGGTTTATCATTTGGATGATGCATCAATTATGGATTGGGCTATGATTAGAATGACCTTTGAAACATAAATCAAAATTGCAAAAGATGAACATGTTCTACTAGCACAGTTGACATCTATCAAAAAACAAGCTTCTGTAACTATGAAGGATTTCATTGCTATTTTTAAAAAAATCACTAGTAGAATCCCTACTATTGATAGACCTACTACAGGTAATATTAAAACATTCTTCATAAGTGATGCAACTAGACATTAACTATGATCTAAGGAGATCTCATCACACCAATTTGAGAGATGCCTAGAAGAAAGCTGTCGAACTAGAAGATGACATTATCTCTATCAAAAGTGGAAATGAGAGTTTCAAACCAAGGAAAGTACTAGTAGCACCACTTTTTCTAATGAAAGGTTGCAAAAGTTGTCAAATGAACTAGTTTCCATGAAGAGACAACTCCCCAGATTCAATAATTCCTACCAACAGAACTTCCAAAACTAACACGGGAGGAATACTGATGGGAAAACTCTACAACTTACTATTCTACAACAAAGACTTGCTATAGAAGCTACACCCAAAAAGGGGAATATGTGTATCTTCCATTTAACAATGGATCATAATAATGAAAGTTATCTTCAAGAAACCCATATGATGTAGTTGTTGTCCACTAATGAGCTGAATGCTACAACTTCTAGTCCCGAGTCAGACATGTACTCGAGTGATGACTTTAGAAATTTATTTTTAGACTATGAGTCAGACTCGAAAGGACAAGGTGAATACTATCCTACTATTGATGGGACCTCATATACGATGTTGACCAAAAGCTAGAAAAATAAAAATTAGGCTTCTAATCATTCTCCAAGTGGTAATGATGCTTCTCCCTCAAGTGCTAGTAATGTCGATCAAGGAGTCAAGATTCTTCATTTGGGTAAGGAAAGTAACTCTTTTGATTTCATTCAATTCTATAAAGACTCTAGGAGCTGAATTTATCCTATAGACTACTTTTTAAAGTTCCATACCTCTAAATTAAAAAGATTAATAGATCATTACAAAGGAGATAATATTAACTTGAATCATAATGTTATGAATGGAGAAGAAGATGAGGCTTTAACATCTAATGTTTTTGATCAAGGAGATTCTATAGTTTGACAACCTTTCTGGGTTAGAAGCTTGACCCATTTAATGTGTCCCTATACATAAATGGGTGCAAACTAAGAAACTATATAATCAATTTGTGTGCTTCAAAAAATGTGATGTCCTATCACATGGCTAAGGCTCTATGTCTTAATATTACTAAGGTTCATGGTAGGTGTTACTCCATGGATGCCAAACAAGTCTCATTGCTTGGGAAAATCAAAGACGCTCAAGTAGTGTTGGCCGCTCATCTAGAAAAGAAGTTATTGTTGAGTATCCTGGTCGTGAACATTCTAGCTAGATATGGTTTACTTCTGAGTAGGAGATTTTTTAGAGACTTAGGAGGAGAACTAAAATTGGATTGGTCTCAAGAAGTGATCACCATAGGAAGCAAGAAAGTGAAATTCGAACCCAAGGAAAAAGACAAGTTTATAGTTTTGAAGTCAAATGATCCTAAAGCTCAAATCCTTTACCAATAATTAGAATTATGTAATTACATGTTGTTCAATGAAGATGTCATGGATGAGAAAAATTGTGAAGAGTAGGGAAACCAAACTCCTTTTAAGGAAGAAGAAACATGACCGATCTATACATTGGAATTTGATGGGAGTTTTTCCTCATCTGGATGTAGTTCAAGGGTAGTGTTGATATCACTTGAGGGAGAACTCACACCCATGACATTCAAGTAAGAATTTAGAAATATGAACAACACAACTAAGTATGAGGCCCTACTACTCAACATAATAGTCATGAAAGAAAGAGGCATAAAGATACTAAAGGCTTGGGGTGATGTTGAGCTGATTGTGTATCAAATTAAAGGTCAATCTTCCATGAAGAATCAAAGGTTAAAAAATTGCAGGAATAGAGTATGGGATGAGATTGAAAGGCTAGATGCTTTCTCAATCAAATCCGTATAGAGGGAAATGAAATCCAAAGAAGATTCATTGGCAGTGTTCACCTCCTTACTACTTCCTCACCCAAAATTCAAAGATAAAAGGTATCAAGTAGAAATTGTGTACACACCTTATGTTCTTGATAGTGTAGAAGCCTAACAAGTATTTAAAGATGACAAAAGTTTGTAGTTATTTTTGGAAAATTTCAGAAATGTTCATGAAGATCATTTAAATGAACCCTCTCAAGAAAATCATCACAAGAAACAAAAGATAAATGGAACCCATGCCATCTAATTACAAGGTGACGCTATTCCTCCTTAATTTGTATCTTTGGAAAAATTGTTTAATGTACGTAATACTTTCATCAAGAAGAAGAGGATGGAAAAAGGGCCTACTACTAGTGAGTTTGAAGGTATGAATATTGGGGATATGCAAAATCCTAAAATGATCAACATCGGGAGATGTTGCATGCCAAAAGAAAAGGAAGAAGCCCAAAAGCTCTTATTGGAATATGAAGATGTAATCACATGGAGATAAAAAGATTTAAAAAGTTTCATGGGTGGGAAAATTAAGCATCAAGTTCCCTTGAAGCCTGATACCACTCCATTGTAGTAAAAATAGAGAAACTATAATCCTAAGGTAGCTGATGCCATATTCTAAGAAGTCAATAAGATACATAAGGTGAGGATCATCTACCCTATTCATCACTCTACTTGGATTAAAAAAATAGCGCCCATTAGGAAGAAGAACAAAGAGATAAAGATCTATGTGGATTTTAGAAATCTAAACTAGGCATCTTTGAAGGATAAATATACCCTCCCAAATTTGGACCATCTAATACAAATAGTGGCATGGGATAAAATGATGTCCATCCTTGATGACTTCTCAACATACAACCAAATCAAAGTGGAGGAAAGAGAACAACACAAAATGACTTTTACCACTCCCTTGGGAATGTTCGTGTATCATAGAATACCATTTTGTCTTGTAAATGTTGGTGCCACTTTCTAGAGATGTATGAATAAATCTTTCTCTAACATGAAAGATAAAATAATTGTCATATATTTTGATGATCTTATTGTATTCTTGAAGAAAAGGAAGAATCACATAGAAGATTTGAGGAAAGTATTGGAGAGATGCTGAGAACATAGAATTTCTCTAAATCCTAAGAAATATATCTTTTGTGTAACATAATGAAAGTTTCTTGGCCATTTAGTATCGAAGGAAGGCATCAGAATTGACCCAGAGTGAATCGAAGCTATCCAAAGACTAAGTCTACCTGTAAATAAGATAGGGGTTAAATCATTTTTCAGCCAGGTGAATTTCCTCAGAAGGTTCATTCCTAATTTTGTTGAAACCACTGAATGTGTCATAGACATGATGAAAGGGAATTCAAGCTTGAAGTGGAATGATGCCGAAAAAAAAGCCTTCAAGAATACAAAGACTATCATTGCCAATGCCCTAGTCTTATGTCATCCAAACTATAGACAAGACTTTGTGATCTATTGTTATGCTTTTGAACACACTTTATTAGCTATTCTCATGTAGGAAAAAAGGGAAGGGGTAAAAGCCCCTATTGCTTTTGTGAGCATACTCGTGAAGAACCATGAGTTGAAATATTCTCAGATTGAGAAGCATGCTTTTCCATGGTAAAAGCCCTAAAAAAATTTCAGATTTTATATCTTACACTCTCATTCTATGGTTTATATACTTGAAATTGCAGCAAAGAGTGTGTTCACTCAAACATTCACGAGAAAAAAATTGAATTCAACTAAAACACATCCCTTCATTTCTATGATATCGTGGATTTCCAAAAGAGGTTGTGTTTCAAACATGTTCACCCTATTACTAAGAAACTACAGGGAAGTAGTTTAGTTGATATTGGTTTCCTGATCATAGTTCAAGCCTAGAGCTCATTTATGAATGTGTCCACCATTACAAGCTGGAAAAAAGAAGATAATTATGCCTGATGACACCACATTGATTTCAATTGACCAATAAACGATGGTGAATGGCCTTCATGTGCCTAAATGGGAGGAGTTTTATAAGCTAACTGTTAGTGAGACCATTTTATAATTCTCAGCAAAGAAGATGATATGGAGGAAGGAGATCATGCAGACATGGTTCTAGAAACCACAGAGTGACAAGAACAAAGTCCCTAAAACCTTGTTTAGGTACAACCTCAAACTAGAAATAATTGACATTCTGTTTCTTCTGCATAAATTGAGAGGTGATTTAGAAGCCCTGAATTTTGTTGAACAATTCTTATTTTTGGTTTAGGTAGTATGTGTGGATATGCAATATATTGATTGGGTGTAGGAGGTAAGCGAGATTATATCTAGTGTCATCTAAGCAAACACGTTTTACAATTCATTCTATATGTCTTCTTTCTCGATATATTTGATAGCTTCTTTACAAGTATGGCTTGGCCTCCCATGTCTGAATAATTTCCCAAACAATGTTAAGTTGTATGAATTTTATCCTTGCCTTCAGATGCAAAATAGCTATGTATAATATGTAAGAGTGAATGATGCATTTACTATGATAATTTGTAGGGAATTGCAAGGGTTCCCAGAATGGAGATTCTCTCCTAAAGCCATGGCCACTATTAGCCAATTTGGTTGTTATTTTATCCAATTTTCATCTTTTTCTTACCTACGTTTTGCAGCCTTTGATGATTTTCTTTTAAAGCTTCCAAGATACCCAAATGATATGATAGTGTTGGTAGAGATCATTCAACAAGCTCTATAGATGAATGTCTTGAGTGAGAGTCTAAGGAAGAAAGGGTATGAGTTCCCTATGAAGGTTGGAGCATTCAGTTGTGACACCCAGTCTGATGCTAAAAATATGAAGATTTTTCAGAAGAAGTACAAGCTAGATGTGTACAAGGTCTTGAGACCTATGCTTGACCCCAATTAATATGCTAAAGATGTCCTATAGATTGGGAGTGTGATAAAGCATGTCAATACAATTCAAGACCACTTGGTTGATTGCAAAGATGAATTTGAAAGCTGTGATGGTGCTTTTGCAAGGTTGATAGTAGATAACATTAAGCTATACAAGGTGAACATAGATGTGGAGGGGGTTGAAGATGATGGTCAGAATATGTACAACACAAATTACTTGACCAAATTAAGAAATACCCCTATAAGCTCTAAACTAGTTGGAGAGGTTGTAGAGGACCTGAATGTGATGATGGAAATAATCTATAAGAGGACCAGGAAGTTGGCCAGGTGGACTATGACAAAAAAGAAAAGAAGTAAAGTTACATCTACCTAGTCCACCCTAGATGTAGCTGCAACATCATCTTCCCCTGTAGCACTTTAGGCACAACTCTATCACTCACTCAAGGGCCATCTCAATTGGTGAGTGGAGGTGATCAAACTCTTGACAAAAACATTCCTTTAGAAAAATCTTGTCAAGATGATTCGATCCTTGTGACTAGGGTCAAAGTAGAGGCCAAAAAGAAGAAAGATGAAGAACCAAAGGATACTCCCAGTCTAGTAGTTCAACAACCCCAAGCCAATCCCATTCCAACTATAGGAGTGCCATTAATCTCTTCTAGTAGTTCCTCCATTTAGGTAGTCAATCTTAGCGATGGGGAAAGTAGTTAAAGTGAATACACCAAATTAGATGAAGTAGTAAAGAAGACATCTAAAGTAGTATAGACTAGTAAAATTTCAAAATTCATTTCCCTTCCTCCAAGGAATCCTTTCTCTTCATCTTCAAAGGTCTTGACTCTCGTTAGGAGAAAGATATTCAACACAGAGACATTGGGAACTACATCCGAAGTGATTAGTACTGAGTTATTGCTCAAGGAAACTTTGGATAGGAAAATGAAGAGGATAGAAGATAGTGCTCCAAATAAAGAGACACTATCTTTGGCCATTCGCTCTAGGTTGACATTAAATAAAAAAAAGAAGCCTAAGACTTTGTCTATCCTTGGTCAAGATCTAGACATGGGACACCTTACTATGGAGATTGCCAAGCCCACTAAAGAAGGTAGGATTGAGGATCTAACTATAGTACACTTCAAATTATAGTCTCTTGATCTAGGAGAGGTTAGGCATGACACCAAAGTGGGCTTATGTAAAAAAATCACCAAAGTGATAGAAGAAGAACTTGAAGACCTCAAGCTTACCAAGGTCAGGTTGAAGGCAAAGATCCACGAGCTCAACTACTTCATCAGGAAATTACTTGCACTATTAGCAAGCATTTTGGGGGTACCATCTATTAGTGATCCCACATCTACAGATATTCATGCCATTATCTCTTAGTTACAAGAGAACAAACATTTTGGGCTGATTGGTAGAAGTTGGAGTGAAAAACTCAAGTTTGAAGGACTTGTAATTATAAAACAACTTGGTAGTATAGTGTTGAGGCTTGAGATAGAGAAGGATAACATCCTGGCTAACTAGGAAACTCTGTCAGCAGAAAGGAAAAATGTGAAGATTGCATCTCTCTCCTATATATGATCATCCAAATGAAGGCCAAAGAAGTAGTTGAAGCCAAGATTTTACAGAAAGGAGGCAAGCCTTTGTTTGAATGGAAACATAGCTTGTAATTCAAAGTTGACATGATCTCTTCAGCAGAAGAAGGACTGTAGAAGATAGAAAGAAAAGTTAAGGAGGAGCAAGACAAGAATTACAAGTTGTTGAAAGGCCTACACATTGAATCCTAAACAAGTGGGCAAGGAAAACGAGTAGTAGGATTCTCTGTTATGCAAAAGGTTTTCTCCAACTACTTAGATAAATTAACAGTGAGATCTTCTAGCCATCACGACATAGTGTCAGATCTCCAATGGCTCAGTGAATGCATACACATAGCAACAAAAGAAATACAAGAGTGGTTGAGTGCAATCAAAGACTTGGCCAGAGAATAGTCCAAGTGGATTATTAGATACACCAATGTCCATGTCAATAGACACAAGGAGCTCATTCCAATCATCATTTCTTCCAAGGCCTATAAAGTGAAATAATCTCTCTCTCTCTCTCTCTCTCTCTCTCTCTCTCTCTCTCTCTCTCTCTCTCTCTCTCTCTCTCTCTCTCTCTCTCTCTCTCTGTATTTTGATATAACTTTGTAACTGACAATTGACTTCTTTTCATTTATCATTTTTGAGAAGATAAATTGGTTTAGTTACTTTTTGTAACTGTTCATCTCAAAATCCTATATGTACTTGATTGAAAAATTAATGCAAGCATTGGCTAAGTTTTGGTGTGAAATGCTTTAGATTGTAGAAACACTTGAAGGTGTTTTTTATCAATGATTTACTATTCCATTGCATGTCTTAGTTAGAAACATCTCTTTGAGTTGAATTAAACTAATGAACAAACAAAGCTTTGTTGCCCTATTTTAATACATGAAATTGAAGATAATTGTAGTATTGTTAGAGGTTAAAAGAGACTTTTTCCAGCATTGTTTCTTAAGTTAGTTTCCTACATTTTAGAGTCAAATCATTCTGTTAAGCATCTTATTCATATAAATAGAATTCACTATTGCATCACCAAATTTTGTGAGTTCATAAGATGTGTGGATTCAAAGATTTGGTTAGTATAAAGACCCAGATTCTATTGTGAATTAGTTCGTGTCTAGGACTAACTTGGTTTTCCTCTCCTATTCTCTGGTCAAGAACATAACCCATCTTAGAATTAGAAACAAAAAAAATTCATTGCAAATCATAAACTCAAGGGAGTTGTACCTATAAATTCAAAGGGAAGTTAGTCACTTAGATACAGTTTCCCAACTGTTGTAATTAGTCATTGTTCATATAGATTGGGCATTTCAAGAATTAATTGAAAATGAACAATTTGTTTACCAACAAGCTCTTAACGAGACAAATTTTTTTTTTCTTGAGTTTTACGGGTCTCTTGCCAACTTTTTAAGGCTAATGTATTTCCATTTGACTTACCCTTGGAGTTTATTTTGTTTCAAAAATGTAGTAATTAAGTATTTCTAACATTGTGTGATATATTTCCTTTGAAAAGATTTATGAAACTCATATTTATTTTATTTTATTTTTTACCCTGTTGTCTATGCTTAGATTGTGTGGGTGAGAGGTGGTGTTTAATTTCTTGATTCCTCATTTTGGATGTCTTTTGAATTCCTATTTTGATGAACTTTGAGAAACTCACACACCAATAAGTGGTCTTCATCTGATCATGAAAGAAACCCCTTTCTACTCAGGCCGATGGGTTTTGAGATGTACATAGCCATCATCTTCTTAGGTTACAAGCAATTCAGTTAGTCACTTCTTTATGTGAATGATTAGTGCTAAGAGAAATCATTCTAATGTCTGAGTTGTAAGCTTCAAACCCCTTATTTCATGTATACAATACCAGTATTTAATTTTTACAAGAGACAACATTGGTTGGTTAGTATAATGACTCTGTATCTAAGGATTGGACATCCTTTTTTTACATTTATTTTGCATCTAATCAGTGCCAAGTAATGTACTAGAATAACACATTGAAATTAAATTATTGACCAAGAATGTAAACTTGAAATGATGCTTACAAAGTATATGCTTTACCTCATTTGATATGCCATTGAGACCTTGCAACAAGAATGCTGAAAGAAAAACTAAACTAGGGAATGAAATAACAATCTACCATAGTATTCAAGAAATGAGGCTACAAGCATGAAACTAAGCTGTTAACTTATGCTATAGAAAACAACCAATAATTATGTTACTATATGGTTGTAGGAGCAATAGAGTTATGAAATGCTACTATTCTATGGAAATGAAAGGGTGATTCCCACCTAGCTACAAACTACATTCACCTCCCATGTGGACCTCCATAGAAGAATGAATAAATAACAACTCAAAGATTAAGAACTATAAGTATCATTTTATTTATAAGAAACTCATAAGTACATATTGAAACATCACAATTGTATTTATCACTACTGCTAGATTACAAAAGAGTTCCTATTAAATAACCAAACTCAAGAATCTAAACTCCCGCTTATTTATAACATCAACATAAAAAAAAACTCCTAAAATATAGGATCCTCCAATATTAGGGATATGAAAATCATCATCATTTAATACAAGAATAGGTTGCACTTCATTTACACATGAATTTGGGAGTTCATTGCTTCTAGATCTACTTCCATAATGATTTGAAAATCACTCTGACTCAACCCTTACCAACAACTAATAACTAAAAGGTCATGGGATCATTATAGAGTGGATTATGAGCCACTTCCATCTTATCAGAGATAGGTTCCTCCACACAAGGTTGTCTACGAGGATGCCTAGTTTGAGTTTTCAATTATTCAAAGTTGAAAGAAGGATGACTCCCTTTATCGACTTGGAACCTAGTCACAACTGAAATGTAAAGATATGTCTTCATTGAATAATATGAGGTAAAGAATTTAAAATTTGGATCTTGTGTGGTCAAGAATGATCACTTGTCAAAGATAAAATAAGTAAGTGGCTTGTCAAGAGTGCTCAAGAATTTACAACACTAATGACTCAAGCCGAGAGAGTGAGAGAGATGCTTGATAGAAAGTAGCTAGCATAGAGAGGTAATCAAATTTTGTCAAGTGGCCATTAGTGACATTTTTAGCTTACATTTGATGAACAAAACCCATATTTTCAACTTAGAACAATACCTAAGTTGGATATTTTAGACTAGACTCAACTAGGGCAAAGTGACGACACCCCTAAATTAGCTATGATGGAATTTTGATTCTGTCTTGGAAGAAGCAGAGACTAAGTGATATTTTTTAGAGAAACGGGTGATATTTGGTCTCCACAATGTATCATATGATAGAATTTACAATAGTTGGGTGATACATTTCTCTCTTATGATAGTTTCTCTTAACTAGTACAATAGATTGACAATTAGCAGGTGATAGAGTTTATAATAGTGATGCGATAGTTTGACAGGTGCGAAATATCGTACGATGTTTCTCAGAAGGTTGTATGATAAAGGGCTAGTGAACCATGAAAAATGCAATTTAGGGCTTGAAAATTCTACGTTTCAATTTTTTTCTTGAATATTTTAGATCAACAAGTAGTGTTGATAGTATAGGACCTCAATTTGTAGAAAAAAATAGCATGCTTTGAAAACAATAAGGGTAATTGACATGTCTCAAACAATTAGACAAGGGACAAAGCAACCTTGCCAACATGCAATTGGGATATCACAAAGAAAATTTCCACCAATGTTAATGAGATTTATATAGGTCTAGTACATTTGAAAACACATGACACGCAATACTACCTAAGGTCATGATTCATTACTCAATAACTTAGCCCATGCTTGATGCCCCTTTCCCTCACACCAAGTGGATACCCACAAGAGATATTGGTTTTTTCATGGAGATGTCATTAGCATAACCAAGGAGATACAAATGGTGAGTGTAAAATCTTGGGGTGATTTGGGTAATCCACTAGGATCGGTCCTTGCACCAAGATGTTAAGTAGAAAAATAAGGTACCTTCTAACCTATGGTGTTTAGAAAGGGCTTTTGCTCATAATACTCTTCTTGCTCCCAATTAAATGACACCTTACCTCATGGAAAGTAATGGATCTTGTGGCCACAAGAGTTCCTTAAGCATTCTTGCCTAGAATTTTCCTCATGGTCTCAATCCCACAAGTACTCACACTAAGCAAAGACAAGACTTATTTCTATCAAGGTTTTGTGTCTTTGATAGCCTTGAGTTTCTTCTCTTGTCCCCATTTGGGTTGTTCCTCTTGATTTATCAAGATTAGGCTCTCTAAAGGATCTAAACCACACAAAATGGATCCACTTTTGGAGGTCAAGATCATTTGATTCACTAAAAGGGTGAAGAGCATACTCTTCTATTCCAATTATTTCCCCCAAACACACTAAGAAGCTCAATTATCCCACTTAATTTCAAAATCTAAAGGTGGGTCAAGATTTTTGGCTCACCTAAGGGTGAAGAGAACACTTTCCTACCATCAAAAAATCCTAATTGCAAGTTTATGTGCCTACAAAAATGAACAACTAGTAGAATGTTGCACAAAAAGAGAGAGAAAACACAATCACACTTGTTTGTTTATTTTTATTCGTTGAGGTAGTCATGCAAAAAAGAATTAGTAGCCTTTGTACATTTGAAGCTTTGACATGCTTTCTTTTTAGAGAAATTTAGCAAGTGTTTACAGCAATCCTACAATAAAAAATGTTAGTCCAACAAGAGGGTTAGTCCAAAATAAGGTAAAACCTACAACAGACCTCTATAAAATATTAAATAAATCTAAGAAACGTGAAATCTAGAATGCTAAAGATTTGAAATTGATCAAAAAATTCAAACACCAACAAGTTCTAGGTTGGGTGATAGTTTTCTCTTGACAGAATATTGTACGATACTTGTCAGTACATGGGTATGATACTTCTGATCTGTGTGATATTTCATGCTATACTTGAGTGATAGAACTTTGTATACTAGTGTGACAAACCTATGTATAGGTGTCTGATACATTTATTGGTAAAGTATCACATGACAAAGATGAGAACTATCATGATCACATGACAAAGATGAGAACTATCATGTGATACTGATAAAGTATCACATGATAATTTTGATTGTAGAAAGAAGAAAAAAAGACAGAATAGCAAGCTTAAAATGCAAGACAAAAGTGTAGATTGAGAGGCAAAACCAAGTCGTCCTGCCCCATGGTGGGTGAAAAAAATGTACACTAAGAAAGTACACTTCTCTAAACCCTTCTATCCGAGGCATCCCATAGACTGGAACACTTTAATGGTGGCTTAGAGCTCCCTATCCGTGGAGTGCAGAGGTGTGTGCTTGTGCATATGAGGAGCTCTGAGCTAAGCCTTAAAGACACAACCCTTTCAAGTAAACCATGTAATGGGAGATTTCTTAGACAAGAAAAAGAGTGAAATGTCAAAGGGATTCTCAAATATGAAATCCAAGAAATGAGCTAAGTTAGAATGAAATGCACAATGAAAATATGCTAAAAATATGATAATGTTACCAAGCCATACTAATTAAACTAGGTGGTCTAAATTATTGCAAAAGGAACTAGACTAATTGCAAATGAATCAAAGCTAGTATGGAAATGCAAAGAATGAGATGAGAAGAATAGAAGTTATCTAAAAATGCTTTAGAAATTTGTAAGTAAACCTGCAACATAATGTTAGCTCAAAAATAAGATCCTTAGAGTGGGAGAGATTTCTCTCTTTTATAGGTAGACATAAAGTTGAGATCAAGATTAAGAAATGGGTGATCAAGGGTGAGGGTTTACTTTTGGCATGATCCATGTACAAGATCAAGTCAACCAATGAGAAAGAGTTGACTTTTCATGTGAGACACAGTCTTTTCTTTTAATTTATAATTAGGAAAAGGCTTTTATGTGTGCACATTGAGCGAGTTAGGGGAATGGGGTATTTTTATTTAATTAAAATGGGGACATGTTCTTTTAATCAACTATGGACTTAGGATATTATAGTCAAACTAAATGTTAAAATCAAATAAATTAATTTTTAGCAATTTGGCCTAGGGAAATAATTAATTAATTTAGCCAAAATGCTAAGAAGGGGGCTAATAGTCTAGATAAACATTATTAGGTGATTACAGCTAGCACATGGAGGGGACATTATTAACAAGCAATAATACATACATAGCCCTTGGGGTTGTAAAAATTGGGAAAGGGAAAATAAATTGAGTGGAATGAGGAAATAAGCCGTGGGTTTGTGATTTATTAAAAGCTTCCATTAGCATAATCACACTATAGTGTGACAACACTACCTTGACCCTTTTGAATTGCCCAAGCCTGTGGCTTGGTTCATGGAAAAGGTAGTGTGATCACACTATAGTTTTTTGGTGTGATAACTTGGAGCATATGTCATCCTTTTTGGTAGCACAATGTGTCACCTTTTTAGTACCACAACTTTGTGCATATGCCATCTTGCTTAAATCCCTTAATAATTAAGAGTTGTAAAATATAGTTTTGTAAGCAAAAGCTATGGATTAGCTGACCAAGTCTTGGTTGTTTTAGGTAGACTAGGTGAGTTAATTTATTTCATGCAGAAATTTAACTTGTGATATATAATGATTACAAATGGTTGAGTACACATTTCATGTAGTGGTTATAGGGGGATCTCCATTAGAAAGAGTCTACTAATTCATTCCTTATTTTAAAAATTACATTTCTAAGAAAGTGACTTATTTTCCTAAATCCTCGGGTATTATGTTATCTAATTGTCTAGTTTTTTTATAATAAATATTTTTTACAAGAATTTAAGGTATCCACATAATTAAAGTAATATCCAAATGCATTATTATGAATTAAAAAGTAATTATATGATAAAAATGTTAAAATTAAATAAATTCTTAATTCAAGAAATGAATGTTATTATCAATAATTCTTGAATGGTTTGATGTAAAATAAAATTAAGTAAAGCTAGTAACATGTTTATATGATCTATTTCATACCAAGGAGGATGATTTCACAATTTTGGTATGAATTATGCTATATTTTCATTAGATAATTGGAATATAAATTTAATGTCTAATGTAAGAGATTCACAGTCCCACATAATATATATAGGTTTACATTTAATTATAATAATATTATAGTAAAAAGATTATATGTTATTACGATTTATGTGTTTTCAAACAATTATCATTGAGTCAAACATAGTTATGGAGTTAGTGTATGTTCAAGCCCTAGGCATGCCTAATACACATAATAGAGTAAATGCATGTAGCATGTTGAACTTATGTCATTCAAGTTTACTATTTTTTTCAAAGTTATGAGATAAATATGCACTTTAAGATACAATTTTATGGTTGATAATTTAATTTTGTTTATATATATTTCTTGATTGTCCCCCATCATTACCAAAATCTTAAAATCTAACTCTATGGAGAGTGTAAGCAAACTAGCAAGAAAAATATAACCATTTCCACACAAACCATAATAGATCTAAAATAATTATGCAAGAGAATAGACAACATACCCACAAAAAAGTGACACAAGATATACCCTGGAAAACCCTTATTGAGGGAAAAACCCAATCTCAAAAAACATCCATCACCATGTATTATTCAACAAAAAACCATTGCAATTCAAAAATGGAAGCCTCCAAATCCACAACCACAACCAAGCAATCCATGTGAACTGTTCCCTTAGATAACCTATCAAGCCTTGTCCTGCTTGACTTTCCTTGCCCTTTTTCTTAATAACAACTACCCTTGTGCCTACTTATATAGTAGCAAGTCCCACAAAACCACCAAGTGGTATTACATAAACATTTGTTAAAACCACATGCTACCATGACCTACATTTATTTTTGGGCATTTAATTTATTTTTCCCCAATATTAAATAACTACATAAAAAATTATCACAATGTTACAATACAACTCATCAAGTATATCCTATGGGAATCTCTAGACATTGCACATCCATCTAGGTGCTCCTAGCTACAAAATTATACAATAAAATATATTAATACGACATAAACAATAATATGCAATGTGTGCAACACACATAATCTCAACATCTCCCACTTGTTGTACACATTGCATAGGGTCAATCCACAACCACATAAATAAATAAAGAAGCAATCCCTCATAGAAAATCCACCATCATGGATCAAAGTACACCAAGTGCTCCAACCAGGTACTTACAACAAAATCAAAATATCCAATATCTCAAACATGAATGATCCTACCTCCTATTATGTCACTGTCATTGGACATACATAGAAGAAATCTAAATAGAAAGCCACCCAACCTATCATATAAGAATCATAAAATTTTATACCAACTATAATGTAAAGAAAAGAAACCTAAACCAAAGGTAATCACATGTGTCTTAAGTTGTCAAATAAACATATCTCAAATAGTAGCCACAACAAGTGCCAACCCATCCAACTATCCATACCTCCAAAGGTATACCAAGTGAATTTCACATCATCTACATATCCAATATGTAGCTTGCAATCACAAGCCTCAAGAGAAATACCTACCATGCATATACCCAAAAGCTCCCACTACAAAATATAATGTCAAATAAATAACCAAGTCCACTCAAAACATCTTATAGAAGTAAATCCATGTAGTATCAAGGACATCCACAACACGTAAACCAATAACTTGCAAGAACAACTCTCATAACAAGTCTCCAACACTTTCCCAAGTTATCCACAACCAACATAGGAAAAAGATAAATAAATAACCATGTCATCGCTCACATGACATACATGAACACAATTAGTGATCATAATCTCCAACCAATCTCAAATCCCACATAAGTAATACTTAACATCCAGGAAGATAACCAAGACAAAAGAGAAACCATGCAAATCATAATGTGTATCATGTCCTTCTACATAGACCTCTAGGTTTAAATTGTGCAAGTATGATATCTTCCATAAAACCCCAACCAAAAATCCAAAAAAAAATCCAAACCATACCATATAACTAATCATAGATGTATGCGCTCACAAGAAGATCAAACTCAAAAAACATTCCTAAATCAATGAATAACCATTCCTAATCCAAGAAATCTTCCCAATATAGAACCATCTCCCAAACTCAACCATCATAACAATAACATATACACATGGAGATGACTAATGCTAAAATATTTCTCAAATGAACCCTCTGAAACTAACTTACTAGTTAACAATTTGTCCCTCTTGCTAACTTGTCTTTATCTTGACTCTAGATGCCCAACATGTGAGGAAACAAAACGATGTTTACCAAAAAATCAGTCAGTGTATGTAGTCCATCACTACCCTTTGAATTGACTAGGTACAACTCCCGATGATATGTAATGATATGCAATGAATATGTTTTTTATGAGATCATAAGTTCTAACACTATAAGCTCTTAACCCAAGAGTAGTAAAGGATAACCAAATTCTTTGTAGGCACAAACAATTTAGGAAAAATAAATTTGGACAACCTATCATACCCAATGGAATGATTGTAATAGACTATCTTGAGATTTTTGACTCTTACTTCTATTCTAAATGCATAGTTGATCATCTAAATGTAAAAGAGGAGAGAAGAAGAAATGCACATGAGGGAAAATGGAATTTCTTTGACTACTAGGCTTTAATGAAATGGAATTAAGCAAGTTACTAATAGATTCATACACATCTATCCTTCAATTCCCACCAAAACTATCTAGCATGATATGGAATGAACAAGAGAAGAAGTAGAATCATATATAAATAAATTAAATGGAAGCACTCCTACTACAAATATCATAATGAAATAGAATCCACCTAATTATCAGAGGATCATATATAACTATCTTTCAACTCTTAATGCATAACTGATCTAAGAATAGGCAACAAAACATGACAAGAAAATAGGGTAAATGGAATTATAAACCAATTCACCATCAAGTTTTCTGACCTATTTATTATCAAATGAGGTTACATTTATAGTTTGTTGTTATCCTTTCTTAATTCTGGCAGAGAAACAATCACTTAATAGAAAAGAAAAAGTGAATAAAATTTGAAATTATCCAATTTGTATCATGATATGACCACATGATGAGGATTTTGAATCTATGGTGTTCCTACAAGTACTCGATGACTTCTTAGCTTCCTACAATATTTTGAAAAATATGTAGGAAAACACTATTTTCTTCATATTCTATTGTTTTGCGCAAAACTCATGTATTTCATATTCCAATAGTCACTGCATTTTTAAACTCTACTCGTCAATCTTAAATCAATGATCATGATTAAAAAATTATGACCTTCCTTTATGACTCCCTCTGTGGGTCCACCATTACATGAGTCAAATTATTTCTTTCTCACACTAGTTAAAATTTGAGCATCTCCGAAAAGTGGGAAACCAAGAACTATTGATCTTCTAAGATCTCATGGTAGCTAACATCTCTTCATTTCACTAACCACATTTCAAAAATTAACATTTATTTTAACTATGAAATATAAATGATTAATTGCATCATAACATCGTGACAGGGTTTCATATTGTGGGTCCACCTTGTACACATGTCAAATTGTCACTTTCTCACATTGGTTATTTCTCATGCATCTTAAGAAAGTGACAAAGTGAGCATCATCAATCTTTTTAATTTGATGGTTCTACAAAAAAAAGACTTCTTTGTTTAATATATGGTGTGGGTCCACATTCCAACTAGGCATATTGTGGCAGATAGATGGAAGAACATTATTGTTTGTAGAATTTGACATTGGACTATTTTGCTTTGTGGTACTGTGTTAAATATACTGGGCCCATTAGGACACATGTCTTTACATCTCTATGTCGCTATGATTAATGTTTAGGCACCTTTACATAGTAACATAATGATGAGCATTGATCTCTTTTGATTTGACAGTGATGAAAAAGGTCTTAATACTTTGTTCTATTATGCACTATGAAATGTGATGGCCCACTGAACACATGCTGAATTGTTGCTTTATCACATGAATTAACTTTTGAACATCTTTCCATAACAACATAATGATGTCCATAGATCTTTGTAAGATCTGATGATTGAATGTATTATCCATTTCACTTAATATTTAAATGGGATCCAATTTGATAGGTAAGTGTTTGACTTTTCAACTGGTCAATAACATATGTTCTTTCATTAAATTGACTTTTCAACTTGGTGATGTGGATGATGAGATGTGTTTTGATTTGTTGATTTGATTTTAATTTTAATCTTTGCAACCTTTGACTTGGTTCTTTTACCATTTTTAATAATTTATCTGCTTCTCTTGCATGCTAATTCAACTAATTCTTCTTGTAGTTCATTCTCATGATCTGTATATTGACCTTTAGCCTTAGGCTTTGATGTTTTCTATTGCATTTTCCTTATATATGTCTGTGATTTCTTTAAATGTATCCTTCTTTTGGATATAAACCTTTGAACATGAAGTTAGAAACTCTCAGAGATCTAGAAATGCTTTTATGAAGAACAATTTCTCAACATGAGTCTTTGTCTTCAACATGTTTAGGAACAAGAAATATGAATCATTAGAAACATCCAAACCTTCTTCTCATCGGGGAAACAAATGACAAAAACTCCCAAAACTCTAATCACCTAGATTTGGACTAATGTATTGCTCACATGATTTTCCACATTAGGTTGACTCAAAGGAATGATGAGAAGACATATTATCCTATAGGCAATCAAGATTTAGACTCAAAACATTGACACTTGACTTGACTCAAACCCTAGATAAAAAATATAGAGTGGAACTTGGGCAACAGTTGGCTCTATCTGGGGATTTAAGCATGCCAATGCTTGAAAGAATCCAAGCAATCTCTGGTCTTGCACAAAGGATGACAACTTGGAAACAAAAAGAATAGGCTAAACTAAGAAAGAAAAAAGAAACTACCTAAGGAAAGCAAACAACTAAACCAAACAAATGCAAGAAAAGGAAAACCTATCTAAAAACTATGCAGGGGTTACCCACTTTCAATTTTGCATTTGATACAAATTTAGATCCTACCCATTATAATAACATGGCATGGTTTCTCTCATGGGCTATGCCAATTTAAAAGAATTATTTTAATTCACTTGAATAATTTGAAAAGGTCCTCTCCACAAAGATTTAAATTTGGAATGCATACCTCTAGGCTTATGTCTTTTATCCCATAACAACACCAAATCACCTTCCATGAACTTTCTAGGCCTAGCCCTCTTATCAAATAACTTCTTTATTATTCCTTGATGTTTAGTGATCTTATCAACCATCTCTTCCCTTTCTTGTTGCAGTTTGGTAAGATACGAGATCATCTTTTCTAACTCATCCTTGAAAACATCTTCTTCAATGATGGTTTTTAATTTACAAGCAATAAGTTCCAAAAGTAATGGCAAATTAGCTTCCACTCCATAGACTAATTCAAATGGTGAAATACCTATAGCCCTTTTAGGTGTGGTCCTATTAGCCCATAAAGTATCATGAATCTTCTTATGCCAACCTTTTTGATTTTCTAAGACCAATTTCTTTAGAATATTAATGAGGTTCTTATTACTAGATTTAGCTTGTCCATTTCCTTAAGGGAAATAATTAGAAGAATGTATAACTTGAATACATTATCATAGTAAAATTCAATGATTTTTGAAGAGGAAAAGTAAGATGCATTATCCATTATCAATTTCACAGGAACTCCAAACCTGATTAGAATATGTTTTTTGAGAAAATAACATACTACTTTTGATGAAGTCTTCTTCATTGGCTTTGCTTCAACCTATTTACTGAAATAATTTGTGGCAGTTAGTATATATGCATGTCCTTGACTGGAAGGAGGATTGATTGGGCCTATAAAATCTAAACCCCCTTGATGGAATGTACCTTCAATTACCATTGGCCTAAGAGGTAAGGTAGCTAGCTGAGGTTTACTAGTAAGCATTTTACATTTTTCACAATTAGAAACCCATTTATATGCATCTTTGAACATGTCAAGCCAATAATAACATTGTCTAAGAATTTTGAATGTAGTGACAGTGCTAGAAAAATGTCCTCCACATGCGTATGAAAAGATCTTAACAACTTCACCTATTGTTGCTTATCCATGCATCTTAAAAATGTTCCATAAATTGCTCTCTTGTACAAGACATCATCATGAATCACATGTTTTAATGCTTTTTATTAAAAAATCCCTTTTTTTTAGTAGTCAATCCATCAGGGTATTCACCATATGTCAAGAAATAAGCAATGTTTGAGAACCAAGGATCTTGAAGACTTACCATAAGAAATTTTGGAGTATCTTCTTCTTTGAATTGCTAATCCCCTGCTAAGGCTTTACAAAGTGAATTCTCTCTTAAAAAGTTTAGTTGGCTTAATCTCTATATCCTGTTGAATTTTTTCTATCCACACTCCTTTATTATTACAACCAACTTCTTTTTGTGTTAGAATATGTTTTACTACAAGGTTTGGCACATATATCATAGAATGCAACACATAAAACCTTAATTTTTTAAAGGGCTTTCACCATTGCATATGCATGTTTTTCAATTAGTAAGTATCTCAGTTCTTGATTCTTTAATAATATACTCATAAAGCAATTGGAGCTCGTATTCTCTATCTATTTTCTTGCACCAATATAGCTGACATAGTATGTTCTGAGGCATAATAGTAAATGATGAATTCATTAGTGTAGTTAAGATGAACAAGCACATGGGCTTTGTTAATGGCATCTTTGATATCTTCCAAACCCTTTTTCCCAACATCACTCCATTTGAAAGTTTTATTTCCTTTCATCATATCAACTATGCTTTTAAATATCTCAAAAAATCAAGTACAAATCTCCTCAAGAAATTTACCTGGCCAAAGAAGGACTTCTCTCTAGTTTTACTCAATGGTAGACTCAATTGCTGAATAGCGCTAACTTTGTCTGGATCAATATTCACTCTTTCTTGGGATACAATATGACCAAGTAACTTGTCTTCTATCACACAAAATATTGACTTCTTTAGATTCAGTGAGATACCATGATCTTTACATCTTTGCAACACCTTTTTTAAATCTCTAATATGATCCTTTCTCTTCTTAGAAAAGACTGTCAAATCATCAAGATATATGACAAAAAAATTGTTTTTTAAATCTTCAAAGGCCAAATTCATGCCATGTTGAAAAGTTGCTTCTGCATTGATTAGGCCAAAAGAAATTAAATTATAGGCAAACATATCCCATGGTGTGGTGAATGCAATTTTGAACTGATCTGATTCATCTACCTGAATTTGATTATATCTTGAAAATCCATCTAACATGGACATCATCTATGATCTTGCAATAGTTTATAAAAGATGATCCATATTAGGGAGAGAGAAATTATCTTTGAGTGAGGCTTGATTTAGATTTCTAAAATCTACACAAATCCTTATCTCTCCATTCTTCTTCCTCACCGGCACAATATTAGCAACCCAAGTGAAATGATGAATAGGGTATATAATCCTAGCCTACAACATCTTGTCAATCTCCTTGAAGATTGCTTCTTCAACTATAGGATTATAGTTTCTTTGTTTCTACCTGAATGGCATTGCTTCTAGATTAAGAGGTATTTCATGTTTGAACTTTCCACACATGAAATTCTTTAGGACTTCATAGCTCCAAGAAAATACATCTTGGAATTCAATAAGTAATTTCCTAATATTAGCTCTCTCTTCTGGTGTGCAACACTTGCTTATGTTTATCATCTTTAGGCTGACTTCTATCCCTATATTGATTCCATCATATTTACCATAGGTTTTTCCTTTCTTATCTATTTCCCTCTTTATGTATGCATCATGCCTATCAATTTTTTTTTTGAAAGAGATTAGATGAGGTGGAATCTTACTACCTTTCAATTGAATCATATCAGTCTCTTTTTTCTTCTTATCCCTTGCCATTGAATCATCATCATTAATATTAGTGCTTCCCTCAAAGTGCAAGCATTCAAAAGGATCTTCTCCTTCAATGAATTTTAGTATGTGTTTATCATCTTCAAACACCTTCCATGAATCTTCATTATTAGGGACATTAGGGCTAATCAAAACTTCTATTTTATAAGTTTGATCTTTAAAATCAGGATGCAACAAGAGTAATGATGTAGAGACTGCCAAAGAATCAACTCTTGAATTGAATTATATGAGCACTGATGTAATTGAGAAATCATCTAAACCCTCAATTTCATCCCACACATTATTATGGTAGCTTTCTAATCTTGAGTTCTTTACTGCATATTGATTTCTTACTTGTCTTACCACCAACTCTACATCTCCTTGAGCTTTAAGCATCTTGATTCCTTTTTGTTTTTCTGCCATTATTCCAAGGAGAAGAGCTTCATACTCTACAACATTATTGCTATTCTTGAAATCTAATTTATATGCCAAGCAAATCATCTCCCCACTAGGTGATATCAATACTACTCTTGCACTTGAATCGACATTAGCACAACTGCCATCAAATTCCATAGTCCATAGCTAATTACTCTTAGTTTGTTATGATTCTTCTTGAATATAAGGAGTGCCAGAGAATAGAATTAAATTACCAAATTGTATTTCATGATACAAGACCTGAGATCTAGGGTCATCTGATTTTAGGATAGTAAATTTTGCCTTCTCTTTTGGTTCTAGCTTTACCTTTTTATCACCAACTTGAATTGTGGCACAAGACTAGTCTAGTTTTATTTCTCCCCCCATATCTTAGTAGAAACTTCTACTTAGGAGCATGCCATTACATGCAAGGATGTCTACTACTAGGATGGTAAGTTTGAGTCTTTTTGAGGGATAGGCAGCTAGGACAACGCGAGCATCTTTAATCTATCCAAGCAATGGCACTTGTTTGGTATCCATCGAGTAGCATCTACCAAAAATTTTAGTTACTGGGAGTCCTAAAGATTTTACAACAAAAGTAGGCATTACATTATCATAGGCTCCTAAATCTATGATGCAATTACTCAATCTATTTCCATTGATGAACAAGGAAATATAGAAAGGATCTGGTTATTCATTTGGGCATGTGGCTAAGATAAGAGGTTTTTCTTCTTTGAAAAACTTGGGGAGTGCAAAATTTTCATCAGTCAAAGAAAATTCGCTAGTACTAGCTTTATTGAGATAATCAATATTAGTATTAATACTAGCCTGTTCTTTATCTTTATTACAATTTTTGACTAGTCTTTTCAATTGATCATGATTAGCATTCAAATAATCCAATGGAGAAATCTAAATTCTTGTTTCTTCACAATATTATATTATGCGAAAGGAATCATATGAATTACCTTTATGTTCCTTCTATGAAGTTGAAGTTACCATGCCTCTATCTTTATCAATTTTGTTTGATGGTGCATAATTTTTGACAGGGATTGAATTATTGATCTAATTTCTATTCTTCTAACCTCTGGTCAAAACTGTCAATTGAGATCTTTCTAGAGTATCTTTTTGGAGGACCACTTGTAGATACAAGAGTATCTTGGAGTTTCTTGGTCATAGATTATCTTGCATGTGTCCTTCCTCTTCTACAAAGGTCTTCTAGGACAAGAAAGTTAGCCTTCTTGAGCTCTTTGTATATTGGGTCAATCTTTCCTTTCTCCTTAACACTTTTGGTATATTTGAAATCCAAAGTGTATCAAATACATTTCAAAAAAATGGTGTTTTGAAAATATCTTTCCAATCTCCAACTTTGAATTTGCTACCTTTCTTGAGTAGGTTGAGGCTGTAAAATTGGTATCAAGTTCTTATGGAAAACATCCGACTACCACAAGTCCTTTCTTGCAACTCAAATGCATAGAATAGATTGCAAATTAATATGAAGAAAAATTCTTTATAACTTTCATCTGAGTCTCCCTAGTAGAGTCACCAAAAACTATTGGTTAACAGGTTGTCCCTCTTGCTAACTTGGCTTTTCCTTGACTCTAGATGCCCAAAATATGAGGAAACAAAAGGATGTTTACCAAAAAATTGGTCAGTGTATGTATTGTATCACTACCCTCTAAATTGACTAGGTACAACTCCATATGATTTGTAATGATATGCAATGGATATGTTTTTTATGAGATCAAAAGTTCTAACATTATAAGTTCTTAACTTGAGAGCAATAAAGGATAACCAAATTGTTTGTAGACACAAAAAATTCAAGAAAAATAGATTTGGACAACCTATCACACCCAATGGAATAATTTTAATAGACTATCTTGAGATTTTTGACTTTTACTTCTCTTCTAAATGTAGAGTTAATCATCTAAATGAAAAAGAGGAGAGAAGAAGAAATGCATATGAGGGAAAATGGAATTGCTTTGACTACTAGGCTTGAATGAAATGGAATTTAGTAAGTTACTAATAGATTCACACACATCTATCCTTCAATTCCCAACAAAACTATCTAGCATGATATGAAATGAACAAGAGAAGAAGCAAAATCATATATAAATAAAGTGAATGTAATCACTCTTATTGAAAATATCAAAATGAAATAGAATCCACCTGATTATCATGGGATCATATATAACTATCCTTCAACACTTAAATGTAGAACTAATCTAAGAATGGGAAAAAAAACATGACAAGCAAAAAGGGTAAATGGAATTATAGACCAATTCACCATCAAGTTTGTTGACTTTTTTTATTATCAAATGAGGTTACATTTATAGTTTTATGTTATCGTTTCTTAATTCTGACAGAGCATCAGTCACTTAATAGAAAAGAAAAAGTGAATAAAATATGAAATTATCCAATCTATATCATGATATGAGAATGTGATGATGATTTTGAATCTATGGTGTTCCTACAAATACTCCATAACTTCTCAGCTTCCTACAATCTTCATAAAATTATGTAGGAAAGCACTATTTTCTTCATATTCTATCATTTTCGGTCAAACCTATTTTTGTAATATTCCAACAGTCACAACATTGTTAAATTACGATAGTTGATCTTAAATATATGACCAGGATTAAAACATTATGACCTTCCATTATAACTCCCTCCATGGGTCCACCATTCCACATGTCAAATTGTCACTTGCATTAGTTAAAATTTGAGCATCTCTGAAAAATGGGAAAGTAAGCATCATCGATCTTCTAAGATCTCACAGTAGCTAGCATCTCTTCATTTCACTAATCACATTTCAAAACTTAACATTTATTTTAACTATGAAATATAAATGATTAACTACATCATATCATCGTGGCTGGGTTTCATATTGTGGGTCCACTTGTGTACACACATCAAATTGTCACTTTCTCATATTGGTTATTTCTCATGCATCTTCAAAAAAAGACAAAGCGAGCATCATCGATCTTTTTAATCTAATGGTTTTGCAAAGAAAGACTTCTTTGTTTAAGTTGCGGTGTGAGTCCACATTCCAACTAGGAACATTGTGGTAGATAGATGGTAAAACTTTATTGTTTGTAGAATTTGATGTTGGATTGTTTTTCTTTGTGGTACTGCGTTGAATATACAGGGCCCATTAGCACATGTATTTACATCACTATGTCACTATAATTAACATTCAGACAACTTTACATAGCAACATAATGATGAGTGTTGATCTCTTTTGATCTGATGATGATGAAAAAGGTCTTAACCCTTTGTTCTATTCTGTATTATGAAATTTGATGGCCCACCAGACACGTGTTGAGCTATCTCTTTGTCAAATGAATTAACTTTCAAGCATCTTTCCATAATGACATAATGATATCCATAGATCTTTGTAAGATTTGATGATTGAATTTATTCTCTATTTTACTTAATAGTTAAATGGGACCCAATTTGACAGGTAAGCATTCAACTTTTCAACTAGCCAGTAGAATACATTCTTTCATTCAATTAACTTTTCAACTTAGTGATGTGGATGATTAGATGTGTTTTGATTCATTGATTCCATTTCAATTTTGGTCTTCACCACCTTTGACCTGGTTCTTTCACCATTTCTAATAATTTATTTGCTTCTCCTACTTGATAATTCAATTGATTCTTCTTGTAGTTCATTCTCATGATCTCTAATTGACCTTTAGCCTTAGTTTTTGATATTTTTTGCTACATTTTCCTTGTATATGTCTATGATTTCTTTAAATGTATCCTTCTTTTGGATATAAACCTTTGATCATGAAGGTAGAAACTCTCAGAGATTTAGAAATGCTTTCATGAAGAACTATTTCTCAATATGAGTCTTTATCATCAACATGTTTAGGAACAAGAAATATGAATCATAAGAAACATCTAGACCTTCTCATTAGGGAAACACACGTAATGAAACTTCTCAAAGCACTAATCACCTAGCTTTGGACTAATGCATTTCTCACATGATTTATTGCATTAGGTTGACTCAAAGGAATGATAAGGAGAAAGATTATCCTATAAGCAATCTAGACTTAGACTTAAGATATTGACACTTGACTTGACTCAGACCCTAGATCAAAAATATAGATTGGAACATGGGTAACATAACTAATGTACCATTGCTTAAGATCCATTTATGTGATTGATAAGTATAAACATAATGCACCTAAGAGAAACAATAGGCTATACCTCTCAAGTAGAAAAATACCAAGTAGATAAAGAGTGGGGAACAAGAATGCTCATCAAAAAATCCAAGTCTCAAACCAAGACTTGTCTAAGAAAAATCTCCTCTCAAGTCCATATTAGGTGAGTTCCCCTTGGACTTCTTGCTAAAACCATCAACCATCCCAACAAATACATCTCTTAATCTAAGAGAAATCAACATCACCACCATCTCTAAGTATCCATGAGTACTCGTAACTAATCAATACATGCCAACTCCAAATGAAACATAGCAATATCATGAGGTATCCAACAAATGATCAATGTACTCAATACCAATAAATTAAACTAAGATAATTGTCAAAGTTCCAACCATGGCCTTAGGAACATAAACATGACAATGTGATCTAAACTATCTAAACCAAATAGATAACAGACTTATTATGAACATACAATAAAATATCAAAACTCTAAATGAGTATCAAGTGTTGATCTTAGAGTGGTTTTGACAAGTGAACGTCAACACACTTAAGTGAATTATTTAGTTCATGCTGAAGGAGTAGTACATGCCGAGCACAACATCTAAATATTAGACCATGTCAAGTCATAGTGAGTGTCAAGCCACTCAAGTGCCAAGCAAACAGATTGTGCCGAGTCATTCAAGTGCCGAGCATATAGTATATGCCAAGTGATACAGGAGCCGAGTAAATAGTGGATGCCAAGAAATACAAGTGCTGAGTCACGATATAAATATTAGTGTATGTCAAGCATTAGAGACTTTAGATTTTGAGTGAAACAATTTTGACATATTTGTTTGAAATGGCACAAACAACTATGTAAATCATTTTTGAGCTGACTTAAGATTGAATTTTGATATTTTGGAGATAAGGACAAATATACATTTGGATTCCCTGTGCAATTACATGCATCCAATTAGTAAATGGGAAGGCTTAAGTGGCAAAATAGATGAATCTCAGCTGTAGATTCATTCCTAACTCTAAGTCACCAAGTCTTCTTAAGGAGGATGAAACCCTAAACTTTCTAAGAGTGTGAAAACAATTAAAGGAGCAAAGAGAAAAGTTTGCATGCATGAACAAAGCATTCATGGTGACTTAGAAATTTATGAATTAAAACTACATTGGAAAATTAGTTAAAGTAGAACATAGGATAGAGAAAAGGATACGACAAAGAGACATTTGATCAAGAAGGATCAAGCAAACATTGTTTAGAGGCAATTTGTCATCAGGCAAACAAGTGCCAAATCCAAGATCTATGTTGAGAAATTATATTAGGTGATTTTAGTTAAATCTCTTAACATAGTAGTCTTAACAAACTATATGAAATCCTTTAACAGGGTGCTTACTTAGTTGTAAGTTAAAGTCCTTTACCCAGGCACACTTCTAATAGGGTGTTGAAATCCTCTTACAAGGTGAGACCTAATAGTCTTTGCAAGCCTTTAATAGGGTAGACCTTTCATAGGGTAGATTATGTTTCATGATAAAAACATTGTAGTCTTCATTAGATACACTTTATTGCTACAATAGTGAAGATTTGTGGGTGTCATCCCCACCCCATTTTTACCTTCTCACTTGGAGGGTTTCTAGGTAAGCATATTTTATATTATGTGTGTGAATGCTTGCATGTTTACATGATTTAGATGTATATACTTTACATGTTATTTCAGTTTATCAATTAAATATATGAGATGGATGTATCATGAAAGTTTTATGGGTCCAAGTTTGAACTATTGATTCCCCCTCCAACAATTGGTATCAAATCTAGTTCTCTAAAGAAGAAGCTTTGTAACTTTGAGGAAAGATCTTGAAATGAAAGTCTACAAAGTGGGAAAGATTATTGAGAATTGGGGAATTGAGATAAAACTCATTCCAAATCAATTGGATGAAGCAAGAGAAGAACTAAAGAAGTCCTTGAAGAGAAGGAAAGAAATTGCTATCGTAGAAAATGACACACATTACAAAGAGATTAATACTACCAAGCCATTTGCCAATGGTGACTCCAATGAATTTGATACAAAAATTGCAGATCTAATGGAAAAGAATATAGTACAAGTTGAAGAAATTAGAAATATCAAGTTAGAGCAAGAATCACAAGCCATACTACTATGTGAGGTAACTAAACAAAAGAAGAAAGCTATGAAAGATAGAGCCATGCTTGAAGAAGACAAAAGAATCTTGAACAATAGACTAGAAGAAAAGTCAATAGAGCTAACCCATATCTTCAGTATGCAATTGGATATTCTAAGTCAAATGATGAATGCCAACTATGAGTTAAATGTCAAAGATATTGAGATAACTACATTGAAATTACAAAATGAACAATTGCAGAGTGACCAAAAGAGAGAAAATGAATTTGTTGAAAGTTTCAACAAGCCAAATGAAGCTATCAAATACTTTGAGCAATTATTGAGATTCCCTAGATACAATAATGATACATCTAGACTGGGATATACAAGCACTAAAGAAGGAGAGTAATCCAAAAGTGCCAAAGAAAGGAATATCAAAGGTAAGAACTATAAACCTACTTGTCATAATTGTGGTAAGAAAGGAAATACTGCTAATGTGTGCAAGAGCAAGACTAAAAATCATAATGTTAAGCCCAAGAACATGATTCATTATCATAAAAGCAACAAGAAAGGTCATTAAGCACATGAATATAGAATCAAGACCACATACATACAAAGATTTGAAGGATATTGCTACAACTATCAAAAGTATGGACATAGAGATTTTGAATGCAGATCCAAATCCATCTGGTCATCAAGCAGGCAAACAAAGGTAAGAAACAATGGCAACTCTTATAACTAGGATTATAATAAAAAGTATAGCTATCATTACTATCAAGAATATGGACATGATCCTAATAATTGCATTAGGACACATTTTAGAGGTAATTACCAAAGGTGGTTAAGTCAAACCACGTGTTTTAGCTGTTTGAAAATTGGTCATATTAGTAGGCATTTTCCAACAAAGTCAAAGGCACCAAGTTGTAAATTTGATAAAGGCAAAGGCAAGGCGAATGTTGAACACATCAGAGAAGAGATGAATAAGACATGGAAAAAGAAAGATGATTACAACACATCAAATGGAGAAGGGATCACTTCATCTAATGGGTCAAGTGATCACACCTTATCAAATTAGGAAATCAAAAGGTATGTGGGGCTGATATCTAAAAGTTATATCATACATCAATTCCAAAAGGTTCTTGTACTGAAAGGACCCTATTAACATAAAAAAAGATGTAAGACGTTGTTAGGAATTCAAGACAAATCTTTGAGTTTTTCATATTGTTGCCGAGAATGAAAATTTTCCCATATGTGCCAAGTGAAATGTTAGAAGATGCTGAGATCGCAATGGTTGCAAAGTGACGGAAATGACAATAGATGCTAAGCAAGCCTAAAATTGGTTGATGCTGAGCTTACAGATGTATAAGCACTCATCATTTATTGCAAGGTTTTCAATGAGTATTTGATCAATTTTACCTCATTCTTCATCATTTCAAATTTGAGAAAGAGTGAGTAGAGTAGAAGGTGATCTGGAAATCCATTCAAAGCAGTTGCAAAGAGATTCTAGCAGTGATCTCACACTAGTTCTTTAGATTTCTTAAGGTATATATTAAGAGCCAAGCTATGCAGTTTTAATTTTCATAAACCCTAGTTTCTCATTATGGCATCTAGCTTGAGGAATGTATAAGGGAAGGAAGTTTTGAATGTTTAGTTAGTAAGTATAGAAGTTAAGAAGCCTATTTTCAAAGCTATTCTTGATATTGCATATAAGCAAGACCCTTCTAGTGCATTGTTGATGATTTCGCCGAATGTAATAAGGGTGCAAGATGTATGAAAATGCTACAACTGTAAGATAGGAAGCATTGGGGATATGGAAATCAAAGAAACATTTAACAAAACTTGTAACAATAGTGTTTTGGAAGAAGAATTCAAATTTTTTGAAAGAAAGGGGTTAACACAAGCCCTAGATTTTCCAAATGTGTTTAAGATAGAATGGATAAGGATTGTGGTTAGTTCAATCCATGATGGTTCCTTATGGCTAGAGAATGGACCTATCAAGATTACTAAGAGAATAATCCATAGGGTTATTGGCTACCCAACCCTAGATTGACCAAAGACATTGAGGAGTGATTCAAAGGAAGTAATTGAAAAGAATACTAGAGCTATCTAGAACAAGAGAGGCATGACTATAGACATAATCAATGATCCTCTAATGAACTTTGCTTTAAGAGTTATATCACACAAGTTCTACCAATCTAGTAGATTAAATAGTGTTCCATGTATAGTTGTGGATGTTGGATATAAGATTGTAAAGAAAGATCATACATATGATCTAGCAGAGCTACAATTGAAAAAATTAATGGAAAACCTTGGAGCAATCAGAAAAAGTAAGAGTGCACAATGCAAATTTGGCTCTATATTGATTTGTATGTTCTTTTATGTGCAAAATAGATTCCCCTCATTTGGTACTATGGGATGGAAAAAAAATAGGTTAGTAGTTGTACAGATTGGTAAGTTTATTAAGTAGTTAGGAGAAAACTTTGAATCCCTAATGACAAGCTACTTTGAAGATTTTAAGCAAACAATGAAAAAGAAATTAAGAATACTAGTATCCTTAGTTGGAAAACACTATGATGACATTTTTTTTCTTGTGGATGTTGATTATACATTTGTACAAGCTTCCATACCAAGGGTGAGATGGTTGAGACCCTTAGGTTATGACATAAATGTGGATGAAGCCTCTGCAACCATAACAACTTTACTTGTAGAAGAAGTAGATAAAAGTGCAAAAATATTTGGAAACTATGAAGTGGAAAAGTCCAAGATCACCATGGAACTGAAGATTGCTTCAATTATCAAGAAGAAGGACAAGTTGGTGAAGAAGTTGAAAGATAGGTTTGGAGAAGATGCTAAGGAGGAAGGAGAAGAAGAAGATGATGAAGAGGAAGAGGAAACCCAAGCACAAGAACCTCTAGCATTGACACAAGGTATGGGAGAAGACAAATAAGAGGAGGAGACCAAAGGGACTAATGGAGAAGAACCTAAGGAAGCACCTACTCCTGCCGAGCAAAAGAAAAGGAAGGCCAAGGCACAACCTATTGCAAGAACTAAAAAAACTATTAAACCAAGTCAACCAAAGCTCATTGCACCTTCTACAGGAGCCAACACATGTGCAACTACTCAAAAAGCCAAGGTAAAGACAAAGCAAATAGAACAAGGAGGTCAAGAGAAAAAGAGACCAAGAAGAAAGTATGTTGCACAACTAGATTTTGAAGAGGAGAAAATAGAGTTGGATGACATCAACTAATTCAAGGTGGTGAGTCATAACCCTCTTTCAGATCTTGAAAATTTATGTGAGAATGTTAAGAATAATATAGATCTATCAGGATTCAATCATGTTGATTTTCATGAATTGGGTGAAGTGGAGAAAAATCAAGTGGAGGAAGCCCTATATGCCATGATGGAAAAATTAAGACAAATCCACTAGAATTTGCTAACTCTATTCCTAAAAGTCTATATGACATAGTTGAGAAGAAATGGCATTACTGTCTAAACATGAAGAAACAAATTAGGGAGACCACTCTAGCCCAAGTGATGCCTAAATTAACTAAGGCACAAATTGCTAAGGCTATAATGAAATTGCTATTAGGTTCACACCCAAATAAAAAGCCTTTAGTATTTTGCGAAATAATATTGAAGACGTAGTTAAAAAGTCCACACAAATATGGAAAGTAACACATGGATTAACTATAGTCAAGAAAGAAGAACTTGAACTTATTAAGGTCAAGGATGATGAAAAAGATAACACAATTAGAGGAGGAATAGAAATGGAAGTAGATAACGAGGCAATAGCTGAGCTTGAGCAACTAGAAGAATAGAGTGTGCAAGACACACAATTGCCGAGTGTTAGCCCTCCATAGGACATAACTGAGACAACAAAAATAGTAACTATAAAAAATGTTTCTGATATATCAGCTCAAAATATCAATCCCCTTAGTAAAGAAGATTTAAAGAAGATATTAGATCAATCTACACTACAAGCTAAACTTTGCAATAATCCTATTTTGAGTAGTGTAGATGAGCTACAAAAGTCAATGACTAATGTTGCAAGGGAAAAGGTGAATCCAAAAGAACCACCTTCTATTATCCCTTTAGTCTTTAATGTAAAAACTTTGATCAAAATGAAAAAGGATACATATATCAAGGTTGATACACTGGCCAAAATTGGTATTGATGAGAAGAAGACAATAGATGAACAAGTCACTATTGCAGGACAACAAGAAAAAGGTTAGATCAACCTATCTGCACAAGGACAAGGTGGAAGACAAGTCACTATGGGAGAACAAGGCAAGTCTGAAGAGAGTGAAATGAAACCACAACTAAAGGAGAAAACTACCATCCAAGCCCTAGTAACCTTACTAGTATCTGATACTCCTTCCACATAAACTCTTTAGAAGCCAAGCATAGATACTACTCCATTGCAACTTTTCGTGCCATGCTCGAGTTCATCAAAGGCTCAAAACATAATTAATTATGGAGATGTAGGCCTTGATGAAGAAATTGTTATACCTAAATATGATTATGCTACCATGACATTAGAACAAATAGGCATATTACAATAGGCCCTAGAAAGGAAAAAGCATCAAGAAATGCTTAGGAGAGAACATAGGCAGAAGCAAGCACAATAGGACATCAAAGACATCTTTTTAGATGCATTTAGTATACTAACTCGAGATGATACCAAGCCACTACTAGAACAACTATCAGATATAGTGGAGGAGGTCAGTAATGGAGACCTTGATACTAATGCTAAATTGTTAGAATGGTCAGAAAAGAAATTCTAGAACAAAGTCAATGAGAAAATATCTGGTGACATAGCACTCACACAAGTTTCATTGGAAACTAAGGTTGAGGATGTGAAAAAGGTACTTAAGAAAATATTCTCATTGTACACTAAATTTTGCAACCCATCACTCTTCACCCAATAGACCAGAAGTCATAATTTGAGTCTGGAAAGCCAAATTTTTGCATCAGGCACAAAACTACCAATGAATCCAGCTCAGAGCGAGAAGCATTTTAGGACATTGCTTCAAACACAAAGTTAGTTAGCTGTACTAATAGTAGATGAGGCCAACATAAGGGCCAAACTAACTAGCATCCAAGTAACCCTCACCCCCCATATGGAAATATTGCACAAGGAGCTAGGCTATGCTGAAACTCTATTAAAGAAAGACCCCAATCTTTCTACCTTAGATGGTCTAGTTCACTTTTCTGTTGAGCTTGTCATCCAAATCAAGTCATTGGATGTTGCATGTGATAATTGGGATGCAACCCTCAAGATAATATTGGATTTCCATAAATTCTTTTTGGAAAAACATACAATAAGTATATAGCCCATTGACATAAGTGTCAAAAAGGGGGAGATATATTTTTGAGGGGGAGACTAAAGCAAAGGGGGAGATATATTTTTAGGGACAAATTAAGAACAACACAAGAAGATATCAGATAAAAGAGCACCAACAAAATAGAGCATGAAGTCAAAGTGTATCAGTAGAGACCCATTTACTCAAAAGGAGCATAGAATTTTGGTTTCAAAATAGATATATCAACTCAAGGGGAGTTATCAAATTTTGAGGTATCTAAGTTATTACAAAATTTTGAAAATTTGAAGTATTTTATATAAGTCGAGTTAAGATATGTTATGTTTGAGAGATCAAGGATAATAATGTATACTCAAGTGTTTTTGACACTCATGTCAAAGGAGGAGATTGTTGATCTTAGATTGGTTTTGACAAGTGAGTGTCAACATACTTAATTTACTTACTTAGTTCATGCCAAACTAGTAGTACATGCCGAGCACAACATGTAAATATTAGACCATGATGAGTCATAGTGAGTGCTGAGCCACTCAAGTGCCAAAAAAATAGACTATGTCGAGTCACTCAAGTGCCAAGTAAATAGTATATGCTGAGTGACACAGGATCCAAGTAAAAAGTGGATGCCGAGCAATACAAGTGTCAAGTTACAATATAAATATTAGGATATGCCGAGCATCAAAGACTTTAGATGTTGAGTGAAACAATTTTGACATATTTGTTTGTAATGGCACAAATAACTATGTAAACCATTTTTGAGCTGACTTAAGATTGAATTATGATATTTTGGAGATAAGGAGGAATATATATTTGGATTCTTTATGTAATTACATGTAGCCAATCATAAAATGGGAAGGTTTAAGCTGAAATATGAATGAATCTTAGCTGTAGATTCATAACTAACCCTAAGTCACCAAGTCTTCTTAAGGAGGACAAAACCCTAAACTTTCTAAGAGTGTGAAAAGAATTGAAGGAGTGAAGAGAAAAGTTTGCATGCACAGAAAAAGCATTCATGGTGACTTAGAAAGTTATGGAGTGAACTAAATTATAGAATCAATTAGAGTAGAATGGAAGATAGAGAAAAGGATACAACAAAGAGACATCTGATCAAGAAGGATCAAGAAAATATTGTTCACAGGTGATCTTGTTGGAAATAATCAAGACTAGCTAGGTTACTGAGAGGGGAGGGGCGAATTAGTAACCACAAAAACTTTTAAATTAATTCAACACTTAACCATATAAATCACTCACCATTCATTTTTCTAATCTACTGCATGCATGAGAAAAGATAAACATACATAACACATGTACACAATATTTTGGTGACCTAGAAACCTTCCAAGTAGAAAGTAAAACTAGGGTGGGGATGATACCCACAAAACTTCACTACTGTAGTATAAAGTTGGCCTGTTAAGGCTTACATTGACCACTTCTGATGATCTACCTTGTTAAGAGAAAATTAAACTGCTAGGTTCACCTTGTCAGAGGTTTTACAAACATACAATGAAGTATGCACTATGTTAGGAGATTTATACAAAGATTGTTAAGTCTACCCTATTAAAGGATTTGGAAAACTGATTCACCTGTTAGGATGAAATAGTAGATCTGACTTACAACTTGATTGCTGAATAGATCTTGAAGTACAAATCACCTCTTGTGACTGATATGTCTTTGCTGCTCCTTAATGACCTTGCTAAATACTCTGCTTCGCTGCTGATTCCCATTCACTCTTCTCAAACATTACATCTGCATTCCTTAACTTACTTGTCATTATCATATTGCACATGATACAATACATTACATATATACCATTTCAATAATTACAATTGCAAGGCCCGCTAAAACACAAGTAAAAAAAAATATTACCGAGTCGGCCAAATAGTAGAAAAATTGAGCTCTTCAAGCTGACTTGGTAACTTTCTAATACTTGGCATAAATTGCATTACTCAACATCATCATGCACTTAGTAGAGGTAGAAGCACAGTCCATACTAATCACACAATGTAGCTTGGAATTTGGTAACCATTGGAGACTCGATAAATATAGTGTCACTCGGTAAACATTAGACATCCATCACTTGGTAAAAATTGGCTTCATATTACACAAATTGATGACTCGATAGACACTTTGAATCTCGGTGACCACTGCCTATTTGGTGAATACTATAAGCTTAGTATACACTACTGAGCTACCCATTCACTTGGTAGCTTCAAGAATACTTGGTGTGAACTGCTTAACTATTGAACTTACAAGGTAACCACTGAATGCTCAGTATAAACTATATACTGAGTGATGAGCTTGATAAGCATTCAGAATTGAATAAGTGTTGTCACTAATGAAAAATACAACATAATTCCAACAATCTCCCCCTTTGAAATTTGTGACAAAAACACTTATGAGCCAAAACTTATGTACACTGACATATTGATTTTCAATTTTTCAAAATTGATCTTTGTAAAGCTGCTATAAATACATATCTTACATATCTCCCCCATACATATGGCATAATGTATACATAGCTTTTATCTATACATATATCAATCTATTTTCTCCCTTGATTTCTCCACAAGTCTCTTTACTCCCCTTGTTCTTATTATCTCATACTCCCACTTTTTGACAATAATGCCAAAGGGTATATATAATATATTCAAATAGAGACATCAAAATGTGAGAGAAATTCAGAGTGTACCTTGAGAATAAGAGCCAATGTCTTATCCCAATTATCTTGCAAAATTTTGCAGGTGGAGAGGGCCACTTGAACTTTTGCAAAAAGTTTAATCATATGATCTGCTATAGAAAAATTGTTATCTTGCACCAATGTTTTTGAATATGCAATATGTTTCTACATTGGGTCCATAACTGGAAGGATCATATTTTGGATGTCAATCAGTGTAGACCTGATCTTGGCTTCCTCTCTGAGTAATTTTGCCTGCATTTCTAACAAAAAATTCACTTTCATGTGATATGTTGAGCTTGAACTCGATCAAGCTGTAATGTTTGAGCACCAGCCTTCATGTCTACATCAATCTTATTTAATTTCTCCTTTATATCCTTGGTGTACTCGGTAACATCACAAAGCTTGCCAAAAAGTGATGTTACATTTGTGAAGGATTGATCAAGGTTGCTCAAAATTGTAGATACTTCTACCTAATTTATTGCAATGTACTAAGCAATGTGCTCAAGCACCTTATTGTCAAATTTCTTCTCTGCCTTCTCAATGAGCTTCTCTTGGTGAGAAGTGTTTTCATTGAACTTATTCACGACCTCTTCTAATTGTAAAAAAATATGTTGAGAGGAGTCAAAATCAACACCTATAGCCTTAGTAATTATATTTTTGGCATTCTCAATTATAGTAAATTCTTTGTCTCTCTCTTCTCTAAGTTGCTTCTGCCTTGCCTTTTGCTCTAAAAGCTGACTGACTAATCTCATTTCATTAGCTGTGGCAGTGTCCAGATCTATCTTAGGAATAATAATTTCTTTGTCCAAATCTATGTCTTCATCAATTATTTTCCCAGTAAGTAGAAGTTTTAGAGGAGTCTTTGGTTTTACTTTCGTGCTTACTTCCTTGGACTTAGAAATGGAAACAATAGTCGAAGTAGTTGGACTAGCAAAAAAGACTTGAATGGGTCTAACTAAAGGAAAACTGAAAGAAGTACCAACTATATCCAAAATTGATGTGCTTCCCAAAAATGATGTACCAATAGGTAATGTAAAAACTAAAGTATTTACAAATGTAGATCTAATTGGAACAAAAATTGGTGTAGTTTAGTAGATGAAGTTACTGAAACTTTCATTGAAGATACCTAGAGCTGTGAGGTAGTAGGTGCAGATGATATTTCTAATGTAGTTGCAATCATTCCTACTGAAGCTAACTCCAACCCTGATGATGTTACTAGCTTAGGTGGACAGTGAGGAAGGGAAGCAATGACTTCTGCTGCAATCTTCATTGGATCATCTTCTTCATTTTCTTCCTTGTCTTCCTCTTTAGATTCTTCCTCTTTCTCTTCATCATCAGCCCTTAGTGCCTGATAGTCTTCAACATTGAGTGTTACCATCTTCTTCATCACTATCACCATCATCATCCTTGATCTCTACTAGATCATCACTAGGCTTATGAAGATGATAGATGTTCTTCCACATGTTTGTTGCATCTCTCACAACATGCTCAATGTCTTTGATTAAAATCAAACATGTGTGGAATCTAATCATCATTTTACCTTCATTATTTTTCATAGCTACCTTTACTTCTACATCAGTAAGGTTAGGCACTAATTTCTTCAAGGATTTTTCATAAATATCCTTGGTTGTCTGTGTAGCTAACTTCCACCTTAGATACAATCTTACCAATAATTCCTTTTAGATTTGGGGAGCAATCTGGTCCAGGGAATACTTCCACTTTTCCATTTTGGAGAGTACCAATTCCTCAATCTGCATCTTCTCGGCATCAGTTCTTGTTTCAAACTTTAGAGCCTTGAAGTTTGTGATGCCAGCTCCTTCTTCCATCTATTTCATCTTTTCCTAAAAGGTAAGTGGGGGCTTGCTGAACATAACTTCTCCTTTGCCTTTTCCTTTTCCTCTCCTGGTGAAAACAACTGTGGAGGCCTTTGGAGGTTTAGTGATGATAACCCTCCCTTTCTTTTTGGCTAGTTCTGCCTCCTCTGATTCTTGCTCTTCTCCTTCTTCTTCTTCTTCTTCTTCATCCTCTCCTTTTTCCTTGATAAGCATTAGAGGGCCAGTAGTAGTTTTCATCTTTGCAATTTTCCTCTTGCCTTTGCTAATCGCTTGAGGTAGCTTTATCTCCAGTTCAATTTTGGCTTTTGCCTCATCATAGGTGCCAAAAATTGGTTGCTTAGGGTCTACAGGTTCATTTACTAGTGCTTCAATGATGTCCCTAGTTTCATCAATATTGACCTCATAAGGAAGAGGTTTTACCCATACAACTCGGGGCCTGACTGCCTGAATGTATACTCTATCATAGTCTACCATAAAACACACATCATCTTTATAACCATCAACAAGTTTAGGAGGAATCTTGAACCTTTTTTTCATTCTTTCCTTAAAATCTTCAAACTAATTGTCCATTATACTGTCAAAATTTACACCCATCTCTGCAATAAACTCATTTATCTGGTGTAAACTAGGAACATCCTTTCTCCACACAACAAAGCCTTTAGATGGAAAGAATTTTTGCACATAGAAGAATAGACACGTTAACAACAAACCAAATCTGCAAGGGTTGTTCTTTGATGTTTGGATTTTGTCCATATTTTTGTTTAACTATTTCAGTTGTAGCTTTGACAGGTCAAATTCCATGTTTTTCTTCACAACTTTGAATGCTAAGTCCACTACCTCACATGGCACATTGTTCAATCAACTAGAGCTGTAAATATTATGAGAAATTACATGAATACCAAACCTCAACTCCACATCAGAAACGATGCTAATTTTTAAACCTCTACCATCCCACTCGGCTAGTGTTTTCTTTTGGAGTTCATCCTAACCTAGGGTTTTGGTAGATTTTTCTTTGCTCAACATGGGAAAGCCAGTAATCTTGTGAATCATCTTTTTGGTAATCAACATGGGCTGTTCTAACCATAATTGGCCATTGTGTACGTGACTAAGAATATACCTAATCCATTTTATCTGGAAACTCCTTGGTAGGTGTGAGATATGTGTCAACCCTTTTGTTTCAAGATGCTTATGCTCGGGTTTCAATGAGCCATCAACATACATTTCTTCTTAAGAACTATCCATTTCTAGGGTTCTTATCTCCTGAATAGAAGACTTAAAATGAGTGTGGATATCATTTAATTAATAGTACCTTTGGTGGTATTTGGGATTGCACACCATTAGGGTCAAGTGCCTCTGCCACTATTGGAACTAACTTAAAATTTGATGCTTTCCACTCCACACCCTTAACCAACATTTCTGAACCCTTCTTCGCTTTGCTACTGCTAGTGCTTTCAGATGCCATTGCTACTCGGTAAGTGAAAGAAATTTTTGAACAAATTCTTTAGCTACAAATTCTCTTGAAATCTCTTGGAATCGCTTGAATGCACCTAGAAATCTCTTTGCCTATGAATACTGATGACGCGGTGAAGAATGGAGTTGAATTCTACCCTTTTTGATGAAATTTTTCCATTAATGCTAGGTACCATACTGACGTAGTGCATGACAGACTATCATCCACTCACTAGCTTAGTAAAAACTTGTGACTTGGCTATCAAACAAAACTTTACTTCTTTGAACCTAGCTCAGTTGAGTTTGTGACTAACCTTGCTTGGTATGAACTAAACTCATGTGATTCTTTTGTATCTGATATACTGATTTGGATCTTCTACTTTCTTCCATTTGGAACTGCTCAAGATTTAGCTTGAAGAAACAGTTCTAGTCCCTTCTTGAAGAATCTAGTTGGAAATGGTGGAGTCACCCACTTCTTGAGTGACATTTCCATCATTTGAACTGTTCTACTCAGTAGATTTAGGAATCCACGGTAGATTTAGGAATTCACTGCTATCTCATCTACTTCCTAATATTATTAGCCTTAGCTTTCTTTTCAACTCCAATTCTTCCTATGCTCATGCAATTTTTAGCTATACAACCAATTTCAATGTAGGTATAATATCTTACTATTGAATCTCTCTTTCTTAAGTGATGCCTTGTGTAGTCTATGCCAATGTGTCCATATTCTCCACAATAGTGACATTTGCACCAAGTATTGTAATCCCAACCAAATATTGCTTTGACAATTTTTTTAGCTAGATTGAATGATTTGGATATGCATTTAGATGCCTTGTGACCTTGTTTCTTGCATTTGTGACATTTTCCTTCAAATTTTGGTGTCTCCTTGCACTCATTAGCTTTATGACCATGTTTACTACAATTGTAGCATTTTTCATTAAATTTTACTTTTCCATTGCTCCAACATTTGTTTGATGTATGCCCTAACTTACCACAATGATTGCAAGTAGGTCTTTGATTCCTTTGGGCACCTTGTTTGGAAGATTCACCTTCTTCTTTGTAACCAAGTCCTACTTTACCTTTTTGCCTAGAAAGATTCTGCTCACCTTGTTGAGTCAATTGATCCATGTCTACTTGGGATTTCATCATCCTTTCATTGAGTTTCTTTTTAGAGATTAGATCAACTTTAAATCTTTCATTGATCTGTCTTTCAGTGATTAGATCATTCCTTAAATTTTCATTTTCAGATCTCAAATTCATGATTTCCTCATTTTCATTGGAGAGCTAATTGAAAAGACTCTCTTGCTGAAGGGATTGGTTTTGATTTGCATTGTTCCTTGCCTCCAAGTCTTCACTTGCCTTATTCCTTTGTTCCAAGATTCCACACATTCTTATTGACTAGACTTCTTATTATCTTTTCAATTTTCTTACCTCTTCTTGTAGAGAGCCATTCTTTGATAGGAGTTCTTTGATTGCCTCATTAGCTTCATCTGAACTTCTTGATGGAAAAAATTCTTCAACATACTAATGATCATTCATTTTTCTTGCAAGTTCCTTCCTTCTTTTCAGGATTGGGAAAGATGCTCTTTTGGTTCCTTGAGTTGAGTTATGGCCATTTCAAGATCCAGCTTCTCATTCTCAATAACTTTGTCAAGTCTAAATATCTCCATTGTTCTTGATCTTTTCTCAAGCTATCAAACTTTATCCTGGGAACCACAATGCTTTGATACCAATTGTTGGAAATAATCAAGACTAGCTAGGTTACTGAGAGGGGAGGGGTGAATCAGTAATGTTAGTAAATAACCTTGTCCTTCCAAAATTAAATACAAAGAATGACTCAAAATGCATGAATAGGAGAACAATTACCACTAACAGTTGGAAATACTATCATGAGATTGATAACTTTCCTCTAAATTGAGAGGTACAACTCCCTCTTAGAAAGATATTAAGAGAATTTAAATAGTTGGTTATGTCTTTTACCAGAAGACACAAATGCTTTCTAGCATTTACCCATCACTATGGGATAAATACAATTATAAGATTTATAAACTATAGAATGAAGAAAGAAAAATGAGCAAATAGCCACATGACCACCTATCTAGTCTCTCATATCATAGGGGATGTGCGAAGAAACATTATTTTATTTTGCTGAAAATGAATGATAATGAAAAACTACACCTAAAACATGAAATAAATGACTGTATAATCATTTTCAATCCAAGAAAACAATATTCAAACTTTAGAATCTGATATATGAAACTCTCTTTTATTTTACATGCATAACAAAACAATAACAATATTGTTTTATATCTATCATTACAGTCAAGTTGCAAAAAAATGGAAATAACACTTCTATTCTCCCTCCCTATTACAATCACTACACATCAAAATGTATTTTCCCTTTCCTATAGCTGTAGAACATTTGGTGAAGAGAAGAACCCTCACTACATCTGAATCTTGCAATAAATAACATCTTTGGGTTGTCTTTTGGTTTCTATAAGCATTTCTTGAAAATCAATTTAATCATTCTCATGAATAATCTTCTTCTTATCACTTTGGAATTTTAATAGTTCAGCCATTTTAAAGTTTCATAAATTATAACAAATCTTTTTACCAAATTTAAAATGAATCCCACGTGCATTCTTGGACAGGTGGCATATGCTGGTTACAGATTACTTTCATAATCTTGTAACTATCATTGGTAATTATATATTGCTGCACTTAAATAGTCATAACTTTTGATCCATGATGAATCTTGCAAAACGGCTTGGAGAGAGTTTAGATAATTAGGTTTCCTCAAACATATCTAAAATTAAGTTCAATCCAATGATCATATTAAAAGCTATGGGCCTTGTAACATGACTATTTTTATGACTACAGTACATTTGCATTTGCTGGTATGTTGATAGACCCACATACAGTCCATTATAGCTTTTGACCTTGGCCAAATTTTGAAGATTGGTTTAGTGAAGATTTAGAAAACTTGATTTTATACAACATATCAAAAATTGAGAAAAATCCAACAATGGGATAAAAATTTATGCTCCCCACAACATGATTGTTAGTTTCTTTTGCTGATAGAAATCTGTAGTTACAGGCTATATTAAAATTATAACAACATATACAACAATACTTGCATATGAATCACATGTTGTTTTCCTGCTGTATATCTCATTATCTACCACCACATTCTAACCTTGGATCTTGGACTTTCAAGCAACTTATAACTTTGAGTTGAACATTGCACTTTGTACCAATGATCTTTGGGATTTTGAACTCGAACTTGAACTTTGACTTTGCAGACTCCAACATGAACTTGAAGTTGAACTTGAATTGACCTGAAACTTCAACTTCCCTATATGTGAATAGGAATGCTAATTAATAAGAGAATGACTAGCCTATTTTTAACATTTTGTGCTAGTGACAGAACTTGAAGTTGAACTTTAATTGGCTGGAAGGTTCAACTCCAGCTTCAACACTCAAAAGTACATTATGAAATCACTAAACTTGAAGTTGAACTGTCCTGAAGATTCAAATTAAACTTCAACTTAGGAACTCCCATGAATTAAAAAATTGAATTTAAGGCCAAAGAAAAATAGAAGTGTAACAATTAGCTTTGACTGGGGACATGGACTATAAAGTGCATGAAGAATCCAGTAATCTTTGGTTGAGACCAGTGTCTAGCCATTGGGAATAGAGTCATCAAAGCATAGAGGATAGAGGAACTTCTTGCAGAGAGGAGGGAAAGATAGGGAGAACACCAAAGCATGAAGCTAACAACAAGCCAAAAACCAAAAAACTAAAACTAAGCACAACCAAAACGTTATGTACAAAGAACTGGGCAAGCAACCCATACTTAGAAGAATGTACTTGACTGCTCATGGAAAACTATTAACTAGTTTGGAAAAAATATATGCCAGTGCAAAAAAGTGGCTGGAAAATGAGATGCACCACTCCAAGCAACCATCGAGCAGTTGATAAAAGCATGGATCTAAATATCATGTTTTGGACCAACCCTTGAATCACTATGCCAATTCCAAATAGCCATACAACTCCATAGAATTCTAATTTCTCATGTACCCTCAATGCTTGATCTCCACATGGCTGCAACATTTTGATTTGATTGACATGATGCTGAAAATTAATTTCACAACTTCCTCTTTTGATCAGATTTTCAGAATGAGAATAACTTTTTAAATCTAATTTCTCTTTGTTATCAACACTAAGTCTATTTTCAAAGTAAACATGTTCTAGAATAGGCTGATCACAATCTTCCAAAATTTCAAGGAAATGTTTATTTTATCTTTCATGGAAATGAAAAACCTCATATTCTAATAATTCATTACCCATATCAGCTCCAAAACCAAATGATTCTTGCATTTTAGTCCTCTCAAGATCTTGAGATGCTTTGGGCTGGAGAAATTCTTCACTAATCTCCATGTAACCAAAATAGAAGCATTCATAAGTAGTATGCAAGAAATTTTTAGTTTCAGCATTACCACCCTTAAGTTTTTCTTAATCTTGATGATCCATTACACTTTCTTGATTAAAGTGGCTGACTGAATATACATCAGAAATATTAAATCTAAAAGATTCTAATTTGGAAAAGAAAACACTTGGCAGCAAGCTCTTACTTGTTTCAACATCAACAATGCCCTCCAGAGGGTCTTCTTGCTCCTATGGTAATTTAAGATTTGATCTTTCTCCTTGAGAGGTACAATGAAGATGGCAGATTTCATTTTCCCTCCATGTATCAAGATAATAGCTACCTTGTTGTTCATGCAGATTTATCTCATTTTCCCAATTATCACCAATGGCATGGACAACATTAGATACTTCAAAAGAAAAAGATTCAAGTTCCTACAAGGGCATAACTAGTAATGAGCTTTCATGTAGCTGATTATCACCAAGTTCCCCTTTGGTGGAAAGCCCAGCAAAGCAAGTCATCATATCAGATGACTAAGGAAGATGCTGATCATTAATTTCAGGATGCAAACCAAATTCTTCTGCCATATCCAAGAATCATTTTCAGCAGGTCTAGGTTCATGACGATCTTCATCACTATACTCAACATGTAAATGATATGCTCCAACCATATCATGGTGGTTTCTTTCAATCACAGGGGGTACTAGAAAATCTCCTTCTTGGAAAACCGTCAAATTTTGAGAAGAAGAGACAAGAGGTGCTGATTTTATTTTATTTTTTAGAATGTGTTTCTTCTTAGAAGGCTCAACCTTTAGATAATGTTGCTATCCACTAAGGTAGTCTTTTATTTAAAGAGTCCTTGTAGAGTTTAGGCCACTAAGAATCAAGTCATCATCCAACTTGATTGCCTCCTTTTGAGCATCTTCCAAACTTTTCATTGCAAGATGCCTTAACCCAAACTAAATTTCAACCTCCATTGCAGCAATAAAGATGCCTAAGTGGTTGTTTTCATTAGGCTAGTGATCTAGAGGAATTTGAGCAACACTCTAGTTAAATCTGTCAACAAACTCCCTTACAGATTCATCCTCTTTCATTTGAATTCTAAAAAGATCCATCAACAATTGATAGGAATCAATTGTGAGTTGAAACCTCTCAAGGAACTTTTCCTTGAGATTATCCCAGGTGGTGATACATCTGGCTAGTAAATTTTGAAACCATTCCATGGATTTTCACACAAGGCTTTGAACAAACAACCTGATGGATACATTTTCTTCTTATGCACCAAGAATACCACATGCAACAATGACTACTTTAACATGGTCATTTGGATCCTAAGTCTTATCTTCGAAAAAATTGGGAAGGTATTCCCATAATCTTTTAGGTAGGGCTGAATACTAGACCAAGGAAAATGGTATGATCTGAGCCCCCCATTGTTGAGTGGCAACCACAACCATAATAAACACTGGAACTCCAAAATCAAGATTCAACAGGTTTGAAATATAGAGTCACCAACCTCCATCCTCGAGGAGGTAACCTTTAGATTTCTAAGAAAAGAAAAGCACTGGAATTTTCTTTCTTTTCCCAGTAGAGTCACCAAAAATTGTTAGTAAACAACTTTGTCCTTCCAAAATTAAATACAAAGAATGACTCAAAATTCCTGACTAGAAGAACAATTGCCACTAACAATTGGAAATACTATCATGAGATTGATATCTTTCCTTTGAATTGAGAGGTACAACTCCATCTTAGAAAGATATTCAGAGAATTTAAATAGCTGGTTATGTTTTTTACTAGAAGACACAAAAGCTTTCTAGCATTTACCCATCACTATGGGATAAATACAATTATAAGATTTATAAACTATACTATGAAGAAAGAAAAATGAACAAATAGCCACATGACGACCTATCCAATCTCTCATATCATAGGGGAAATGCAAATAAAACATTATTTTATTCTGCTGAAAATGAATGATAATGCAGAACTACACCTAAAACATGAAAGAAATGACTATATAATCATTTTCAATCCAAGAAAACCATATTCAAACTTTAGAATCTAATATACGAAACTCTCTTTTATTTTAGATGCATAACAAAACAATAAAAATATCATTTTATCTCTGTCATTACAGTCAAGTTGCAAAAAAATGGAAATAACACTTCTATTCTCCCTCCTTGTTACAACCACTGCACATCAAAATGTATTTTCCCTTTCCTATAGCTGTAGAACTACCAGTGAAGAGAAGAACCCCCACTACATTTGAATCTTGCAATAAATAACATCTTTGGGTTGTCTTTTGGTTTCTATAACCATTTCTTGAAAATCAGTCTAATCATTCTCATGAATAATCTTCTTCTTATCACTTTGCAATTTTAATAGTTGAGCCATTTTAAAGTTTCATAAATTATAAAAAATATATTTTCCAAATTTAAAATGAATCCAATGTGCATTTTTGGATAGGTGGCATATGCTAGTTATAGATTGCTTTCATAATCTTGTAAATGTAATTGGTAATTTATATATTGTTGCACTTAAACAGTCATAACTTTTGATGCATGATGAATATTGAAAAATTTCTTGGAGAGAACTTAGATAATTAAGTTTCCTCAAACATATCTAAAATTCAGCTCAATCCAACAATTAGATTAAAATTTGTGGGCCCTGCAACATGACTATTTTCTGACTCCAACACATTTGCATTTGCTAGTATGTTGATAGACCTGCATACAGTCCATTATAACTTTTGACCTTGACCAAAATTTGAAGATCACTTTAGTGAATATTTAGAAAGATTTATATTCTACAACATATCAAAAACTAAGCAAAATCCAATAGTGGGATAAAAAGTTATTCTCCCCACAACATGACTGTTAGTTTCTTTTGCTGATAGAAATCTGTAGTTACAAGCTGTATTAAAATTGTAACAACATATACAACAATACCTGCACATGAATCACATGTTATTTTCTTGTTTTATATCTCATTATCTACCACCACCTTCTAACCTTGGATCTTGGACTTTCAAGCAACTTATAGCTTTGAGTTGAACACTACACTTTGCACTGATGATCTTTGGGATTTTGAACTCGAACTTGAACTTTGACTTTGTAGACTCCAACATGAACTTGAAGTTGAAGTTGAACTGACCCAAAACTTCAACTTCAAATTCAATTGCCCCATATGCGAATAGGAATGCTGATGAATAGGAGAATGACTGGCCTATTTTTAACATTTTGTGCTAGTGAAAAAACTTGAAGTTGAAGTTGAACTGGCTGGAAGGTTCAACTTCAACTTCAATAGTCAAAAGTACATTATGAAATCACTAAACTTGAAGTTGAATTGTCTCGAAGGTTCAACTTCAACTTCAAGTTAGGCACTCCCATGACTTAAACAATTGACTTTAAGGTTGAAGAAAAATACAAGTGTAACAAGTAACCACAAAAACTTTTAAATTAATTGAGCACTTAACCATATAAATCATTCACAATTTATTCTTCTAATCTACTGCATGTATGAGAAAAGATAAACATACATAACACATGTACATAGTATTTTGGTGACCCAAAAACCTTCCAAGTAGAAAGTAAACCTAGGGTGGGGATGATACACACAAAAATTCACTACTGCAATATAAAGTTGGCCTGTTAGTGCTTACATTGACCACTTCTGATGATTTGCCCTATTAAGAGCAATTTGGATTGCTAGGTCCACCTTGTTAGATGTTTTGCAAACATACAATGAAGTATGCACTCTATTAGGAGATTTATACAAAGACTGTTAAGTCTACCCTGTTAAAGGATTTGGAAAACTGATTCACCTGTTAGGATGAAATAGTAAATCTGACTTACAACTTGATTGCTGAATAGATCTTGAAGTACAAATCACCTCTTGTGACTAATATGTCTTTGCTTCTCTTTAATGACCTTGCTGAATACTCTGCTCTGCTGCTGATTTGCATTCACTCTTTTCAAATATTACATCTCCATTCCTTAACTTACTTGTTATTATCATATTGAAAATGATACAATACATTACATATATACCATTTTAATAATTACAATTGCAAGGTTGGATAAAACACAAGTAAACAAAATATTACTAAGTCGGCCAAATAGTAGAAAACTCGAGCTCTTCAAGCTGACTTGGTGACCTTCTAATACTCGGCATCCACTACATTACTCAGTATCGTCATGCACTCGATAGAGGTAGAAGCACAGTTCATACTAATCACACAATGTAGCTTGGAGCTCGATAACCATTGGAGACTCGGTAGATATAGTGTCACTCAGTAAACATTAGACATCCATCACTCGGTAGAAATTGGCTTCATATTACACAAATTGATGACTCGGTAGACACTGTGAAGCTTGGTGACCACTGCCTATTTGGTGAATACTATAAGCTCGTTAGACACTGTTGAATTGCCCATTCACTTGGTTGCTTCAAGAATACTCGGTGTGAACTGCTTAACTGTTGAACTTACAAGGTAACCACTGAATGCTCAATATAAACTGTATACTGAGTGATGAGCTCGGTAAGCATTCAAAATCGAATAAGTTTTGTCACTAATGACAAATACAACATAATTCCAATAGATCTATCATCAGACAAGCAAGTGCCAATCGTAGGATCTATGCTGAGGCATTCTATCAGGTGATTTTAGTTAAATCTCTTAATAGAGTGGTTCTAACAGGCTATATGAAATCCTTTAATAGGGTGCTTACTTAGTTGTAAGTTAAAGTCCTTTAACCAGGCACACTTCTAACAGGGTGTTGAAATCCTCTAACAAGGTGAGACCTAACAGTCTTTGTAAGCCTTTAACAGGGTAGACATTTCATAGGGTAGATCATGTTTCATGATCAAAACATTGTAACCTTCATTGGATGCACTTTATTGCTTTAGTAGTGAAGATTTGTGGGTGTCATCCCCACCCCAGTTTTACCTTCTCACTTGGAGGGTTTTTGGGTAATCATATTTGGTGTTATGTGTGTGAATGCTTGCATGTTTACATGTTATTTCAATTTATGTATTAAATGTATGAGATGGATGTATAATGAATTTTTTATGGGTCCATGTTTGAACTATTGATTCACCACCCCCCCAGAATTTCACCTTTTCTATTGTAGTTCCAATATGAAGAGTATACTCTGACATAATAATGAAACCATCCTAACACCAAGGATAACATGTCAAATGAATGCATAAACAACACCTTTACCAAGAATCCTATGAGTCTTCGAGATGCAACCATCTCCACACACCATGAAGAACCAAGTGCACCATGCAAATGTAAAAGATGCTTCTATAGCAATGACATCTAAGACATCCTCCAACATTTGCAAACAGTTAATAAAAATACCAATGTCAATAACTCCCACTCAATTGTGGTACTGCATCACCTATGGAATCATAATATCTATCTCCTACACAAAGATCCTCCAAGTCTACACACATGCAACCAAAGTTTCAATATCAAGCAAAACTAAGATCTCCAAACCAAGAAGATACAAACCAATTAAGGAACCGGTCTTGTACTTCCACCTCATCACTATCAAAATCTCCCACTAAACTATGTATCCAAGATATCAATGATATCATGATTAAAAAACATCCTTCAAATATGAGAATTAACTAAGGAACTAAATCATCAAAGAACTCAAAGTGCACATATGAGTTTCTTAAAAGAAACCAAATAAGCATGATCCTCAACCAAGAAGATATATACCACCATAACCAAATCAAGAATCCAAACTAGTGAGCACTAATTAATTACTTGCATATTTAATCTCATGCCAAAATCCATGGAATAATGATCGCATCCATAAATTGAGCATTTAACTCTCAAAGTGTCCAACTCATCAGCATAAAATAGTCAACCACAATCATCCACCATAACTATACCTAGTAACAATATCTCATCCCTTATACATGAAGACATATCATCAAATTATGTGACTAAGGGCACATAAAACCCAAGATCAAGCCATCAATATTATTATGTATCAATAATGAAAGATCAATGGGAATAGACAACTCATGTCCAAGCCTTAAATATGACCTGTAAGTATAGACCAAACTCATAGACCCAACAAGTCATCATACATATCAAAACCAAACACTATTAACCATATCATCATGAGACCAATATGAAATATAAGCTCAGTATACATTGACATCATATCTCAAACCTTCAAAATATATAATGTCATAAACTCATAATGTTACCATACTCAATAAATATCATAAAACATTTAAATTAATATATCATCAAACAAATCATGTCAAATCTAAACCATTGTGTAGAGATCTCCAATAACTTTCTATTGACTATTTGAAGTCTGAATTTTAACCTTGTATGTCCAAGTTATGCCAAAATTTGTGCTTAAAATAAACAACATCTAATTTTTCAAATTTAAGAATAACAGAATTAAACCTGCACCAAGTTGTAGTTCTCTGAATTAGCTTTCCAACAATTGTAGGAAGTCCAAAATTTGATAGTCTAAGTGAAAGTTATGTCTATTTTACCAAGACAACATTTATACAATTTTCATGAGTTCAATCTATGGTTACAATGAAAAAACCATAGGTCTCATAGCACTTGTAAGGAAAATTGCAACACAAATATAACTATGTCCACATAATCCATAATAGATCTAAAATAAATATGTAATTAAAATCCACATGTAAGAGAATAGACAAAATACCCCCAAAAATGTGACACAAAGATATACCCTAAGAAACCTCGATTGAGGGAGAAAAGTAGCCTCCAAAAATATCTAACACCATGTATTATTTAGCCCAAAAACCATTGTAATACAACCATGGAAGCCTTCAAATCCATAGCCACAACCAAGCAATCCATGCATGAACGACTATGAACCCACACATCCCATAGCATACTTCAAGCCTTCAAAAATGCTCCCTTGGCTAACCTGCCTTGCTTGGCTTTCTTTATCATTTTTCTCTATAACAACTACCCTTATGGTTGCTTATATAGTAGCAAGTCTCACAAAACCACCACGTTGTATTATATTAATCATGTGCTAAAACCATGTGCTACCAAACTGCCATTGACCAACATTTGTAATATTGGACATTTAATATATATTTCCCCAATATTAAATAACTACATCAAATATTATCATAATTTTATAATCCAACTCATCAAGTATATCATGGGAATCTCTACATATTGCACGTCCATCTAGGTTCTCCTAGGTGCAACATTATGTAATAATAAAATAAAATAATACAATATAAACAATAATGCAATGTGTGCAACACACATAATCTCAAAAAGAAGTTCCCATCCCAATTAATTTTTACCATTGGTATTGGTGTCAATAGGCCCCTAACCAAGTATATAAATTCAGTGGAATTGATACCCCCCAATCCCTTAATTTTAGCCAAATAGGTTCATCATAAGGCTCATACTCAAATTGGCTAGAGAATTTTCTACTATTGGTCAGTTAAATTAAAATTCTCAAGCCAATTTAACTCTGATATTTAATTTATCTAATAGATAACATAAAAGAATCACCTAAGTTTCTAATGAATGGTTTATTGTTCCAATGAATGTTTAATAAGGAATAATATTCGATGATGGATTTTCAAATAGGATAAAAATGGGCTTAACCTTGGAGGAAAATCTATGACTCAGTGCATTTGAGTTGGAGTAGTATTGAGATGGGTAGCATCTTAGGTGGGCCCAATGCTTCACCTTTGTGAACATAACTAAATGCAATGAATGCTAAGTGTTCCTTTAATTTTCATTAGAGACAAGTTCTTGTGAATTGATACTCATGATTCATTGATCAATAAAATAGATTAGAAAATTAAGAATTGAATCTTAATAACAAGAACTTGGAGTCATATAAATATGAATTAAAAATCTAGCTAAAAAATTACATAGTTTATTCTAATAAAAAGAACCCACTTGATCAAACATTAATAATGAATTTGACTAAAAATTGCATAGGGGAAGAGATCCAGTAATAGATAGGGGGTCCAATAACTCTGATAGTTTTTTCATAGATACCCCCCAATTACTGCTCTTAAAAGAGTCCCCCCAAAAAACACATGTGAGCTAGTAGTCAATCACACATACTAATAGTCAATCATTTTGATAGCTTTTTAAAGCTTTTTTCGACGATTGACCAATTTGTGGACAACTATTAGGAAATTCCATTAAGACTACTGGTACATATAACCACAAAAACTTGTGTTTTTAAGGTGAGAGACTATTAGTACATCAGCATAGCTGGTATTGGGTGAGCATTTTGAATTGACACTTTTTGACCACTTTGTGCTCCATGATCCCTATAGAGAGATTTGTGAATGCCTAAAAGTTGAAAACTTGCTTTAATATTTTCAATAACTAAATCCATTTGGTGCAATGAAAGGAAACTTCATTGTATTTTTGGTGACCTTTCAAGTTTGTGAAGTTCAATAAATGATGCATTTATTACATCATCATAATGTTGGATCAACATTTTATGTATCTTGCAACGTACCTAAATGTTGACTAAGTTGTGGGATTAGATTAAATGTAAGAGCATAGAAATGAGCATAGTAGAATATTAGAAATGCCCAAGAAAATATTTATCTCTTAGAAGGATCGCATTATGTTCTTCTAAGAGATAAATAATTGGGAGGATAGATAGATGAGCAAGATTAGATAGTAAGAATATATTCGTCAAGCAAGTCTTGCTCCTTTTTCATTTATGGCTAAAATTATTGTACGTGGAAGTAAGAATCAAGTGAAGAGTAATGAAAGAAGAAAGATCATTGTTCAATTTCATGATCGTGGCTCCCTGACTAAGACCCAAATCTTTTTTTGAAATTAAGTGTTTTAACTCAATGTACAAGTGAAGAAAAATATTCTCTCGACCCTTCAAATAATCACTATTTAAATTTTGAACTACTCTAATTATGATCTACAAACTAATAAAAGAAGAAGACTATGCATTTACTTTAAATAAGTGCATGTGGAAGTAAGAATCAAGTCAACAATAATGAGAGAAGAAAGGTCTATATTCTATTACATGATCATGGGTCCTTGACTAAGATTATGGACTTTCTCTTAAATCAAGTGTTCTAATTCAAAGTTGGCAAAGAAAAGTATTATCTCAACCCTTCAAATAATTATTGTTTAAAATTTGAACTATTCTAATAATAATCCAAAAGAAAAGGAGTACACATTTACTTCAGATAAGTACACATAGAAATAAGAAATATCAATTCAATAATAATACTTAAGACTTAGAAAAGTAAATGTTTAATTCCATGATCCTTGATTAAGACCAATTTTTTTTCTCTCAAATCAAATGTTTTAACTCAAAATAAACGAGAAAGTTATTTCTTGACATACTTTTTCATTTTTTGAATAGTCAAGTCATTTTAAGTCTCTACTGGTTTGAAGAATCCCAATCTTGGAAATGTCAAAGAGACTGTCATGTGCATCAAGAATGCCAGATGGAAGTTAGCTATGAAAGGTACAAGGAGAGGAGAGGAACATTGTATTGACTCCATGAGAAAAGAATGCTAGTCACATAAGATCTCCATAGCCATTGAAACTCTACAAGAAGAGACTCGCACTAGCATAGCTCATAAGATCTCCATTGCCATTGAAACTCTATAAGTGAAATAATTGAGAGGAAGATGGTCGAAGATGGGAGGGTGAAAGATGCGATATTAACATACCCAATAAAGAGGACTTCAAATTACTGTGCAAATGCAATCTTTCTCTTTTCCCACAATATTATTCAGCTGCAGAATCAACTTTGGGCTCATTTGGCTACCGAGATTAAACCCACAGAGAAACCACCCAAGACCAGTCGAGCCCTCTAAATAGCACTAAAAGGGTATTGTGTATATTATTATACTTACTAGGAAAACAATTGAATTTTGAATTTTTTATTATACTTATTACATAAACAAAGGTCTTCATATGAAGTTATAGATTATAACTATTGAATTCCAAATATATATTTCATCATGGTGTTTTCTTTTTCTTTGAAATCTCTCAATTTTGTTGCATACCTTTTTTGTTTGGTGTGCAGGATTGTTAAGATGTTAAGGAGGGTGAATTTGTCTATGACAAGTGCAACAAAAATTATAAAGAAGATAAATGGTCTGTAGACTGTTCCTCTCTTACATTTTCAAGGGGGAAAGAAGCTTGTGAGGAAATTCCCATTGGGAGAAGCAACTATACAACTTTTATTGGCAGTCGGTAGGCTTTATTACAGTTTTATCAGTGCCCTTTAAATGATAGTGCCAAGAGGAAAATAAGCTTGTGCACATTTCCTAGATAGGATTGAAATAAAATAGCACCCATTAAAGAGGCGTGGAAGGTAATTAGGGAAAATTTGGTACTATTTTTACATTTATTTGTTTCTTTTATATTAGTATAATATAAGTCTAGAGTACTTATATTATAGTCAGTAGAAATGACACTCCCAACACATTTTATATCAAACAATTTGTCTTTATTAATTATTCAACTTAATTTTAAAATTAGGTTCATCATTTTGTGTTCAAATCCCAAGTTTTAAACTTCACTTATCCTCCTGAATCTCTATCTCATGGTGCTCCCTTCTGAATAGGACTATCTTTGCAATATAGACATATATTTTGTTATATGTACAAGAGACTTTGCATTCTTCTAAATGAAATATTTAATTCTTTGTTGTTTCATAAACAATATCATAAATGATTTGAAGAATGTGCCAATATAAATAAGTTTGGAAAGAGGCAATCAAAGAAATGAAAATAAAAAATCTAAGATTGGTAGAATGATGGAAGATAATAAAATTAGTATTATCTCTAATTTTTTCATACTATTCAATATTAATAATAAGTGACATTTATTTTTACCTCTAAAAGTTATCATTACATATTTATATTTGCTGCTGTAGAATATTTGACTTGTTGTAAAAAAAAATGTTTTATTTATCATAATTATATTAGATAAAATTTATGTAGAAGATGTCAAGATTTTAAATTAATTATATATATATATATATATATAATTTTCTTTCATCCTTAATCAAATAAAAAACTTGTTATATAAATATATATATATATATATATATATATATATATATATATATATATATATATATATATATATATATATATATATATATATATATATATATATATATATATATATATATATATATATATATATATATATATATATATATATATATATATATATATATATATATATATATATATATATATATATATATATATATATATAATTTTTATAATAGCCTAACATTGTACCATTATAATAGTTTAATTTCTTAATCTAATAATACTAATAAATGATGATTATTGATGTACATTTGTAACTTTTAATATTATAAAATTTCATAATCTAATTTATTTAATTTTTAAATTCGTATAGGAAGCCTTATTGATGCATTAAAACTTGCAACAACAGAAATACTTAGAAGCTTTGCCAGTGTAACAACTTCACTAATGTTGATTAGGTTATCTCTATTCTCATTATACTTTACTTTCGATACATAAAAATAAAATTTAGATTATTGTTAAATTTAATTTATTGTTTCTACCTATTCCCACACGTTTGGAGAGGAGGTTGCTCTAATCAATAATGATTTTATGAAAGCATTAGGACACATGTTCCATATTCTTTGGAATGTAGTTCAAATATTAGATCCACTATCTCTTCCATTAGAGGATGTGCTTGGATTTGAGGACTGCTATGATAAGATGGGTATAGAAGATTTAAAACATGCAATAGATGATGCAATAGGCATTGATTGGCCAAAGCCAATACCACAAATGAATGATATTGCTTCGTGGGATGCTGTAGCTATCTGTGAAAAGAAGGGAGTGTCTTCTTAAAATAAGTCTTGAAGAAAAGTAATTGTGTGTGAAAACATAACACTTTTAGGGCCCGTTTGGTTGCTGGAAGATGAGGGCCAAAACTGGGTTATCAGGGTTAAAACCAGGTTTTGCAGAAAAATATGGGCGTTTGGTTGGTTAAAATTATAACCTGGTTTTCAATTTCATCTTCCAATAAAAAGTGGAATTCGAAATTAAAACCAGGTTTTGAATTTTATAACAGTTTTTTTAATAATATTGTCGAGTCCACGGTATATTCATCTTCCATGCCAACCAAACGGACCATTGTCTTTCCAAATCACAAAACTAAGTTTTCGAAAACCTGGTTATAAGATAACCTGGCTATGCGACAAATTCATCTTCCCCAACCAAACGGGGCCTTATTGTTGATTTTGTGGATTCACGGTGAAGTCATTGTTCCATTGTTGGTCACAGAATATTTTTTCTACTATTACTTTTAATGTTTAGGCTAAGTAATTTTTACTTTGACATTTATTGTGCTTCTGAATAATGATGGAGACTCAATTTATTATTGAAAGAAGAGAAAAACCATATTTTTTCCAACATGTTATTTAAAGGGTTAAGATAATACTTCTCTTTAGATATTTTATTCTCTTACTTTGAGTTAAGTTATTAGATTTGGTGAAAGTTAGCACATGAAATCAGTCAAAAAAAGTATACATATATTGTCTCTTTATTTTTATTATTATCTTGAATTGATGTTTGTAATGTATCTTATTTCATCAAGCACAAAATTGAAATAGATCTATAGACTTTATTTTGATTATTTTGTCTATAGATAAGATAATAGTCAACCTGCTTAACTTCTAAATATTGATTAGATTATTATTTCTTTAAATTTGTGTATTAGTAGATAAAATTAATCATTCTTAAAAATATATATTAATATTATTAAGATTATTTTGAAGTAAAATAAAATCTTATTTATACATTAGATATTTTATTTAAATGTCTTTGTATTTAGAAGTCCACCATATATTCAATAAGATTATTATAATATTATAATGTAAACTAAATCTTACAAAATCAATGAGAATAAATAATTGAAACTTCAAACAGTATTTTAAAACTCAAGGAAATAGTGTCAATTTCTCTTTTTCTGTAGAGATAGTAGCATGTTTAAGACTCTTTCATGTTTCTGCAGTTTTAATTGACAATGTCCATCTGACATTCATGATCAAGAAATAATAGTAATCTTTTACATTTCATGTCTTTTTCTATAATATTATGTGACAGTTAAATCTCCTATTTTTATAATTTTATTTAACAATATCTATCTAACATTCAAAATGCCAAAAAAACACACATTTTCTTCACCTACTTTAAGTTGAACTAGTTAAATTTGGAAACGTAGGCATTCTAGAAATGAATTGATTTGTGGGTTTTGTAAAAATGTGAAGAATTTCATATGAATTTGGCAAATCTCCTGTGTAATGAATTAATACATGGATTTTAGTAAACTGTTTGGGACAAATTCATATGAATTTTGTAAATCTTCTATATTTTTCGGAATTAAATCTTCTATATTTTTCGGAATTAGCCAAGAGGATCGTGCGCTCCTGTGAAGAAAAATGGAAATGAGATGAACAAGAAACTGAAGACCGGTATTTCAAAAGCAGGGGCGGGCCCGTGGACTGGTTTTCTGTGAAAAATTCATCAAACATCTCCATTAGAATTGTCAATAGAATCAAAATAAGAAATTGACATATAAATTGTTTATTGATCCAAACTCTTCTTTTCTTTTCATACTATGTTCACTATTTCTGAAGTGCTTTTTCTAGAATTTTGTTTTCTGCTTCCCTCTTTTTCAAGTTCAGACAATCAAGTTTCTGGATATTCATTTCTTTATCTTTGTCTTTTTCACATCTATCTATCAAATACAAAATAATAGCTAGAGATGACCTATTGGAAAACTATATGGCATTTTTCATTGTTTAATGAAGGATTAGAGATTAAATATTCAAATTTATTTATTTGCTCTGGCAATGGAGGTGAAGTTGAAGAATAGAACACAATAACATATATTCTTTACTTCTTGGCCTTCAGCTAAGGAAGTTTTGTTGTTTCATATTAAATAGTAAAATGATCTCTAAAATGAGATAAATGTATCTGTAAACAGATTTGTTTTATGAGGAGGCTGCCAGTTCTCAGTTTGTGCTCTTAAACTAAAAGAGAGGTTAAATTTTTATTGAATATCAAAGAGAGATAAACAACACAAGAAACAAAGAGAAGTACATAGCTCTATCCTGGTCCACAAGTTGATCCGGCATCTGAGATAAATCAAGGGGAAGCATCCTAGGATCAAGAATGTTCCAAGCTAGCCGCTGCTCAGAGGCCCATTTAGCCAGATAATCAGCCACACCGTTCCACTCACGAGGGATATGCATAAAGGACACAGAATCCAGAGAATTGCATAATTGAATGATCTGCTGAATAACCAAAGCCAAATGCCAATCCACATGCACAAGGTTCCTATTATGCAATAAGTTCACAACCACCTGCGATTCAGTCTCATAGATGATTCTTTTTCAGCCACGTAGAAAACACTATTTTACTACAACCAAGATAGCCAGGGCTTCCATGAGGTTATTAGTATGGTAACCCTTGTATATAGAAAACAAAAACTGGATATCACCAGAACTATCACGCCCAACTCTCCCAATACCAGCCGGACCAAGATTTTCCCAAGAAGAACCATCAGTATTGATTTTAAGAGTGCCCGCCGCAGGAGGAGACCAACGTCCCTAACAATTAACAAACTGAGGGTGTTGCTTAGCTTTATTCCCAGAGTGGGTGTGGGGGATCGAAGGAGAGCAACCCTGAAGAGGAAAGGAGAGGCGAGAGTAAATACCAGTATCAATAGGATCCAAACCCCCACCGATGTCACATTTAGCAAGGAGTGTTTCCTAAAGAGAATTAACAATTTTCCCCCATAGGTGCCTGATCTCAAACTACAAATCATGAAAGATCCTTCTATTCCTCTCAAGCCAAACATGCCATAAAATAAGGGAAGGGCTGATAGTCCAAGCAACTTGAAGAAAAGAAGTCTTGGAAGGGGAATGGCCCAAATGGTCCCAGAATTCAGACAAAGAGGACACATGCCAACATGTGCATCCCCACACACTCCACCAGAGGTGCCAAATCTGTTTGGCAAAGAGGCATAGAAAAAAAGGTGAGACATGGTCTCTTCACTATTGCAGCAGAGAACATAGATGGAAGGCCCCTGGAAGCCTCGCTTGCAAAGATTATCCCAAGTGAGACAACGATTGTAAACCAAAATCTACAGGAAAAAGTTACACTTAGGCCATAAAAACTCAGTTTGTGCTCTTAACCGCATTTGATTTTGTTAATTTTCAGAAGGGGGCAGAGCATTTTAAAGCTTTTGGAATTGTTTTGATTTGTAGTACGTGGAAAGTTGAGTATGTGAAGAGAGAGAAATTCGATGAGAAGTTTGAGATTATCTTCTACAACATAGGTAGGGTTTCAATTTGTTATTTTTGTTTCTAACAATCACAGAGGATCCTATAGGGAAAAAACAAAAACAAAACAAAAAAGAATATTTGTTATTTAGAGGAGAATCATTCAAATCTCATGTGGTTGCAAAACACGGGGTAAAATTGTGGACATTGCAACATTCCCAATGTATCCGAAAGTGGCAATTTGGAAAGGCTAGGGAAATTCTAGTGATTAACTATTTTTTATTGAAGTTTCTTTGTAACATTAAATAGTTTAAATTTAATATATTTTTAAGTTTTTCAAATCTCATAGTTTGTCTATATAACAAATTAATTCTTTTAGATTATTTCGAAAGATAAGAGTGGAATTTATTTTATACAGTTTGCATGCATATTGAAGGAGGAGGATGATGATGTAGAATATAGGAGCTTGTTTGGCTGTGGATATTCTAATTGGTTTTTGTTTGAGGGGAAAATGAAAATTTATATTTGATTTAATTCCAATTCAATTGACAATTCTGATTCCTCCTCTTGAAGTAGAATTAACAAATCTTTCTTTCGACTTAAAATAAGAATTTGAAACTTATATTCTAATTCTCATTTTAATACATCCACCAAACTGAAGAATAACTTTTTAAAGAATTCTAATTCAATTCTAGAAAACAGAGTATCTCTTCCTATTAGCTAGCCATTATATAATTTTGGTTTTTGTTCTCTATTTGCTCCCTCCAAATTCGAACTGTTCTGGCCTAAGAGAAATTAATGTTTTTTTAAAGATCTCATAAAGCATGGATAACCGTTCATATGGGAGAAGACGGATAGGTGTTAGAATGCATTTGAAAATGTTAATCTTAATTTAGCCAAGAACATTACTAAATGTAAAGAGCTTAGACTCAAATATTGTGTTTATAGTATGTAAACTGTCTTACAGCTTAAGTGACAAGTGTGTAGTTTACTTGAATATAGGGATTTGTGCACCAACAAGTTGCTTGTAACGAATTTACCTTTGTACACCCTCCATTCCATTGATTAATAAATTTGTTTGGACCTTTCAAAGGGCATAGATACGATTGAATTTTTTTATTATTTTTGGAAAAAGAGGGGTAAAAATTTATTAAGGCAGAAAGGAATACAATAAGGAGAGCTCAACAAGGAGCTTGATCCTGAGCAACAAGATCATCAAATTCTTGCACCATCTCAAAGGAAAGTTGCCCCCTATCCATAATATTCCAACCCAGATCATGACTAGAAGCCCATTTAGCTAAACAATTAGCAGCTCTATTCCATTCACGAGGAATATAAGTGAACCTAATGAACTGAAAAGAGGTAGAGAAGAGAATAATCTAATTAACAGTAATGGCTAGCTACCAACTAACATCCTCAAGCTCCTGCAAGGAAAGCAAGTTCACCACCACTTGGGAATCAAACTCATAGATAATCTTACTCCATCCCCGCAAGCAACACTATTCCACAGCATATAAAATAGCCTGAGCTTCCATGAGATTGTTAGTGTAATCACCCTTATGAATTGAGAAAAAGAATTTAACATCACCAGAACTACAACGAACCACTCCCCCAATACTAGTAGGGCCTAGATTCCCTTGGAAAGAACCATCAGTGTTAATTTTAAGAACTCCACAGGGAGGAGGAGCCCAATGCCCGTCCCGATTTACTTGACCTTTCCTCTGATGCTAAAGCTGCCTAGAAATAGAAGGAAACCTTTGAGCTACAGCCCCATCCTAAAGATGAAAATTGAGGCGATTGCATATAGCAAGATCAACCGGATCCATACCCCCATCTAGCTCACACTTCACTTGAATAGTTTCCTGAAGAGAATGTGAGATCTTCCACCAAAGATGTAAAACACCAAGCCGAACATCTTGGAATATTCAACGATTCCTCTCCAACCAGATATGCCAAAGCATGAATGATGGGCCAGCAATCCAAGCAGCATGGAGAGGAGAAGACTTGGAGGGAGCACTGCCCAAGTAGGCCCAGAACTCAGGCAAAGAGGAAGCAGGCCTATAAGAGCAACCCCAAGCACTCCACCAAAGGTGCCATAGCTGAATAGAATAGGAGCAATGGAAGAACAGATGGGAGACAAACTCCTCCCCATTACCACACAAAACACAATAAGAGGGACCTTGAAATCCACGTTTACAAAGACTATCCCATGTAAGACAACGGTTGAGCCACTAGCCATATGAAAAAATTGCACTTGGACCGAGAAACTTTATTCCAAACTTGCTTCCACCAAGGGACCTCAACATCCCCAAATAATTGTCTAGTTATCTCTTGATACCTAGTAGAGACATGATATTTACCAGACAAGGTACCTCCCCAAGCCAAAACATCTAGACCAAGCAAAGAGGAACACTCTCTAGAGGCCAAAATCTAAGAAAGCTCCTAACGATCCATGTCTGTGCCTCTAGGAGGCCAATCAGAAGAATGCTTCCATCTGTAACCAACAACAAGTCCCAATTGATAAGGAGTCTTTTAATGAGCCACTTTATCCCATCCAGCGGCATGAAAAGAGTCACAAAGAGATTGAAGATGAGGGTACATGGATAAAATGGAAGGGAATCCATCCCAAGCATCAGACCAAAACAAAGCCTCAAAACCTCCTTTACATATCCAGAACAGACCCCTCTTGACTAACACCGCACCTGTCTTCAAAGTATGCCAAACCATTGAGCCCCGACCTTCAAGAGGAAGTGTAGAAATAGAGCAAGGATCAGCACCATGAAAATATTTATAAGTGATAATATGAGCCCAAAGTTGATGTTGTCCAGAGCATCATTGCCAATAAAGTTTAGCAGCCAATGCTTGACTACTCAAGAGAGCTGATCGAAGACCAAGACCACCCTCCTTTTTAGGCCTACAAACAGTTGCCAAACTAATCAAGCTCCATTTAGTACTATGAAAATTACCACTCCAAAGGAATTTCTAAGAAAGAGCATCAAACTCCTTGAGAAAGTAAACAGGAGCAACCTGAACCATGCTTCTATAAGCAGGAAGAGCTTGGATAATAGATTGAAGAAGAGTAACTCGGGCAGCAACCTGGGCAGTAGTAGAAAGCCATCTATGAGTCCAATGATTTACCTTATCTTGAAGCTTGGTAATCAACTTTTTCCAAAAGAGACATGGCTGCCTAGAAACAACAATAGGAATGCCAAGATAAGTCAAAGGAAGTGACCCAATCTGAAACCACAACATACCAACAATCCTGTGTTGAATAGAATCAGGAGTGTTAAAAAAGTAAATGGAAGATTTGTGCTCATTAACTTTTTGGCCTGAAGTTTCCAAATAAATGTCCAAAGCATGTTGAAAGGCTTCAACTTCCTTGATCCTAGCAAGACCCGCAAGAGCAAAATCATCAACAAATTGAAGATGGGAAAGAGAAGGCAAGCCATTACCCCACTGCCACCCCTGAATAGAATTCTGGGACACCTGATACTTAATGAATCTGCTCAAGCCTTCAACCATGATGATGAATAGATATGGGGAGAGAGGGTCACCCTGGCAGAGGCCTCTAGAGGCACCAAATAGCTGAGAAGGTTGACCATTAATAAGAATAGAAAAAGAGGCAGAAGTAACACAACTCATAGTCCAACTCACATAGTCAAAGCTAAATCCAAAAGAAAGAAGAATACTCCTTAGGAAACTCCATTTAACTCTATCATAGGCCTTAGCCATATCTAGCTTAACAAACATTGCTCTCTCCCTTGAAGTAGCCATAGAGTGAATAGCCTCAATAGCAATAACCACCCCATCCAGAATTTGTCTTCCAGCAACAAAACCACCTTGTTCTTTTGAGATAATAATGGGAAGCCACTTTTTAATTCTCTCAACAATCAACTTAGTAATAACTTTGTAAACCACATTACATAAGGCAATTGGTCTAAAAAACTCCAATTGATTAGCACCCTCTCTCTTAGGAATAAGAGTCAAGAATGTAGAATTCAAAGCCCAAAGCATCTACTTGCTAGAATAGGATTCCTTAACCACCTCCAAAAAATCATGATTAATGATGTCCCAAAATTCTTGAAAGAACTCAACTGGAAAGCCGTCAGGACTAGGAGCCTTCCCCTTAGGCATGCCAAAGACCACCTCCTCCTGCTCTTCCAAAGATATTGGACGCATGAGATAATCATTCATTTCTTGAGTGATAAGGGAAGGAATACAAGATAGAATAACATTTTCTTCATTATTAGAAAGAGGAGAGTCCTTAGAGAAGAGGGTAGAAAAGTACCGAGTAGCCTCCTGGAACAAAGCCAGTAAGGAATTCAGTTGGATACCTTGAGAATTAACCAAAAAAGAGATATTTCTTTGATTCCGGCAAGATTGGACTGTTTTATGGAAAAAGGCAGTATTCTGATCACCTTCCTAGAGCCAATCAACTCTAGCCTTTTGCTTCCAAAAAATTTCCTCGCGAAGTTCCCATTCTTCTAGAGCTCTAGAAGCAAGGGATTCAGCCCTTCCAAGATCCTCTGAGAAACCTCGATCTCTAATCTCGCTTGTGATGACATCAAGATCTTCTTGAGCAAGCCTCTTCACAAAGTGAAGGTTCCCAAAACATTGTCTATTCCATATCCTGAGTTGCCTTTTAACATATTGAAGCCTTTTAGAAAATGAGAACATTGCAGTACCATATGTAGGAGCACCATCTTTCCACCAACATAAAACAAAATCACGAAGAGAGGATTCATGAAGCCACATCAACTGGAACTTAAAAGGAGGATGCTTTGGAACACAAGCCCCAATAGTAGAAAATTTGATTGGCCAATGATCAGAACCCCTCCAATCAAGGATTTTCGAAGAGAGAGTAAGGGTGCCACTAACCCAGAAGCAAGAAACAAGAAATTTGTCAGATGTTCTGAGATAGCATCAACTCCAGTCCTTTGATTATTCCAAGTATAGAGACCATTGGAAGGCTTAACATCAGAGAGATTCAAAAGAGATATGTGTTGCCGAAGAAGGGTAGAAGAATGCCCCAGTCTAGCCAAACCACCTTGCTTCTCCTCCAGACTTAAAATTGAATTGAAGTCCCCTGCTAACACCAAAGGATGATAAGGGTGACAATTTCTAACATATTGAATATGGCTCCAAAGTTCCTCCTTTCCCACAGGATCAATATGCGCATACACATTAGTAACCATGATTACCTCTGCTAAATCTAAAGCAGAAGCTACCATAGAGAGAGTTGAGCGAGAAGACACCCAACCAAGGGGAGAAATTTTCCATGGATCCCAAAATATAGCTAAACCACCAGCACTGCCTATTGCCCCAACACACTGGCATTGGCCATGAGACCAAATACTACAGGCATGTTGGACCATAGACGCCATAGAGAGCTTAGTCTCTTGGATACAAAAAACATTAGGACTATGGTTAACCACCAAGTTCTGAATAGCCTTTTGTCTAGGGTGCTATTCAACCCCCTAACATTCCATGAGAGAATAATCATCATTGGGTAGAATTGGGAAAATGAGCTTCCAAAGGTTTCACTGACCCAGACTCAATTAATATATGTCCTATGAGTTTAATCTTCTCTTGGTCTATTTTGTGCCCACTCCTTAAAGGGGGAGTAAAAGAAACCCACTTAAAGGGTCTAGGCATCAATCCCAAGGGGAGAGGAGATCCCTTGCCCTTACCTGATGGTAGCACATCCTTAACAAAGTTAGCTAGACAACATCATTATCCTCTAACACCGCAGGTGTCACTAGAGCCTTTGACACAGGAGCTACAGGGACCTCACAGTTCTGATATACCACAACTTGGGATGCCCCACAAGCATCATTAGGAACAAATCCCTCATCTGGGCAAACTGGATCAGAAGAGATAGGAGGAGGAATACCCTCCTCTAGAACCATACTATCTAGCACCTCAAAGCGATTAAAACCCGAATCAGATAATCTTTCTTTCAAAGTCCTCTTCTGACCATGCCCCTTAGCTTGTGGGCAAGCCGAGGTAAATCCATCCTTATCCTGCATTTGAGCCTTACCCTTACCTATAGCATCTTGCGGATTTGTCCCCTTGGTAGTATTAGCCATTTGAGATTGTCCTTTCCCTGTAGTATCTGCCAAACCTCGAGCATTTCCAATTGTAGAACCATCCACTCCTTTGGAAGTCAAGTTACGGGGGCACTGACGTTGTAAATGACCATACTCATGAAAAATTCGATAGCGGAAAGGGAGGGATTCATAATCTAACTGCTGCACCCAAGAAGAAGCCCCAACAAAAATTTCCAAAGAATCTAGTGATGGGTTATTCAAATTAATTTCAACACAAATTCTAGCATAAGAAATAACCTTTTTATTGAGGGAATGATGTGCGATTGCAGTTGGCTTTCCCAACAAAGCAACAATTTGCTGGAGGATGTCTTCATGCCAAAATTCCAGGGGAAGGCGAGGCAAGCGAACCCAAATTGGCACTGTTGAAGCGAGATCCTCAGGAAAATTAAATCCTGAATGCCAAGGTTTGACAAATAACCCCACATGGTTGTAGAAATAAGGGCCTCCTTCAAAAACACAATCTCGATCAAACATGTAAGAGAATACAACAAAAAAAAAAACTATTCCCTGCCAACATAATCTCCATATCACCTTCCATCTGCCATGAGCGGCAGATCCATGCCTCAAGAGTGGATAGGGAAATCCGGATTCCAAAAAAATTGCATATCAAAGCATGCTTGGTCCAATATTCAATGTCCTCCATTATAGCCGCTGGAGCAATAACCAGAACAGGGCGATCATGGCTATGCGGAAAACAACCATTAACTTTTTTCAACTTGGAGCTCTCCCCTGAATAAAATGATTCAGATCTCATTGCATGCACAGTTGGAGAAGAACCATTTTTTCTCACCACTGCAGAAGAAATCCCAGGCCCTACCATGTAAATAATAAAAACCCCAATCCAAAATTGATTGCAAAAGATTTCCAAAAACACCCATGTAAACATTGTCCAGTAGCCAGCAATCCAAATAGAATAGGAAAAAAATAGTAAAGATCAAACAACAATTACAGGCTAGGGAAAGAGCCCTAGCCCAACCAACAGCCAACACTTCTCATCATGTTTTAATACACCTTTTTATTATTTTTATTTCTTATCACTTTAATACATATTCCTATAGCATTCTTTGTCCTAAATGTCAAATATAAAAAGTAGAGGAATCTAAAATTACATAATGTTTAATAAATAAAAAATGAACAATCATTGAATAAAAAAAGTTACACTTTACTTACTTTTCTTCAAACTTAAACTTACACAAAATGAGATGTATAATTTTCAAAAATAATATATATAATGTTTACTCCTAACTTAAGGTTGAACATAAAATAAGATGTATAAATTTTAATAATATCTAAAATTAAATTTATAAATTCTAATAACATATATCTAAATTTAAAAGATCACAAAGAAATCCTTTAAGTTTTATATTAAGTTTTATTTTTCAATATTTATCTTAAATTATTTAGATTGATAAGCTTATTCTGATTAGTTAAAGCATTAGGGTCCGAAGCTATTCTCTGCCCGCGTTGTTCTTCTGGAAACAAGAATGATTTTTTTCTGTTCACCAGATTGTCAATAGATGGCAAAGCCACAGATGTTTTCTTTGACGAAGTAAAAGCTAGCGGAGAATACTCTCAAATTGATCTGATTGTACCATAGATTTTTTTTTAAATGTCATTATTTAATGATTGAGATGTTTTATTATCTTTTAGATGTGCATTAATTTAGGTTGTCTTAAATGTTTTTAAAAATATTTAGATTCAAGGATAAAACAATTTTAACTTTGAGAAGGCAATTATTCAAAAACTAATTTCACTGGGAATATTGTGAGAGAAGATTCAAAGGTTTAAAAGTTCTCTATGTTTGCTTCATTTTTCCAACAACTTTTGGTTTTGTGTTAATTTTCCTAGCACCCTTCCCTGCCTGTGCCAAAATAGGGGCTATGAAATGCAGTGGGTTTTTATGTGACAATATATCAATAAGAGTACTTATTGAATTAAATATATATTTATTTATATTGAAGTTATTTAACTTGTTTGTTAGATTATACATGTTTTTAATTTTTAAAAAAAAAAGTTTTATGTAATATTTTCTTTATTAAGAAATGGAGACTGTGGATTATTTTTATATTTAGAAAAAATATATATCGATTTTAATTTGCTTTAAAATTATTTATCACATTTTTATATGATACATATATTTTAGTTTTTATATTTAAAATTACTCACAAACTAACTTTTTGAGATGTTGATTAGTACAAATCTTAAGCTCTAGTTTGTCATGTGTGTTTTTGTTAGATTAAGACATTACCCTTCAATTATATAATTACGATTCAAAAACAAGCTTTGGTGCACCATTAATATTGAATTAAGTCTAGGCTTAGGTCCATTAGAGTATAGGTAGTATTTTAAGATCAAAATCATGATTAGAGATTGTGTTGGAATTAGGGTTATATTAATAATAGAGTTAAGATTATTATGTTGGTTAGATTATGATAGATAATCATTACCAAGATGATAGCCATGATAATGATTATATAATAACAACTTAGAGAATATATTGTATTGCTTCAAGTTGTTTCTTAGGTAAATATTGATCTCTTCAACTATTGCCAACAGATGTTTCTTAAGAATCCCAGTTTTGGTTTGTAACTACTAAGGGTTGCTCAATCTTTGTTTTGTTCTAAGTCTTTGTCTATGTCTATTTTATGTGATGACTTTGGTCTTTGACTTTATTATTTATCTATCTTTTCCATATAGTGAGGTTCCATTATGTTATTGAAGTTCCTTAGATTATTAGTAAAGTATTTGGGTTTTTATCTCCAATTAATCTATGCTTGGTAAATTGTGTCAAAAAATCTTAAGCTATGGTCCTCTCAAATAATCCTATTAAAATATAATTTTATATTTGTATTGCTATATTATGATTGGTTCCCGGGTAGTCTTGTTGATTTTAAGTTAACCAATTGGAACAAAATATCTAACAGTCCACATATCTAGGTTCATGGATAAATTGAATCATTATAATAGTTCACACAGTTGCAAGCTATGTAGCTTACCATTGATATGTTTGACTTAATTTTGTAATTGTCACTAATATGAATTATTTATTCAAACATTCAGCTGATTGAACCATTTTACAATTGTAATAGTTGCAGTAGTAATAATCTATTCTCAACTAGGATGTTTCATTCCCTCTGCTACATCAATTTGGGATCAATTTGGGTTCCTTGTATTGAACTTGAGGTACAAAACATAAGAATGACAAACTATATTGGGTAGAATTAAATATAGGTGAGTGATGTTGAATAGTTTTTTATGGTTTCAACCTAATGAACATTTCTTTCCCATAGTGTGTCTTTTTTCTCATGTACACTATACAAATAAAATACTAAATATTATAGGTATAGGTAAAGAATGTTGTTTCCCTTGGTATATTATATGTTTTTAAAATTATTATCTAATATGGTGCAATTATGGGGGCAATCTTATTATGCGTGTTTTAGAATAAAAACTTGATGTCATAGTTGGTTTCAAACATGCATCATTACTATGGAAATTTTAAAGCTATTACAATTTAAAGTGTAAGAGAAATTAAAATGTGGTGCATTTGGACAAGTCTTGGAATGTTGGGACAAGAAATCAAAGGATATTGTAGCCATAAAAGTTACATGTGAGTTACAAAAGTTGATGTTTTGAGTTGTGGTATATTGTGCCTTCATAGTTCTTATATTTCTTCTTTATGTGATTTTTTTAAATATAAAAAGTAGCAAGAGGGCGCTGACCCATGGTACAAACAACAGACACTAGACAATGTTAGAAATAACAGAACCTAGTGTGAAACAACCAGATACAAAGAACCTCAACTATGGTCTACCTCTGTAAAAAATAAAGGTCTGAATGTGAAAAATCCACCAACCATGATCTGCATTGCTAAGGATCAACATGGGACAAGTCCCCATACTAGCAACATTGTTAAACCAAAAACAAGAACAAAGACCCCAAAAGAGTCCTTTAAAACAAATAGTGATCATCCATCACAGTAAGAAAAAAAACAAAGAGGGGGAGACAATATCATCCTGAAAAGACCTAGGAACCACTCTCAGGAAATAGATAGCATGTTCTTCTTTCACCAGCATAGGTAGGCAATGATAGCCCATTCTATCATACATAGGAAAATATGGTATATTCTTCTACTAGATCCAAAGGTCCATAGCCACCAGAGCCACCAGTTCTGATTAGTATTGCCAAAAATCTTCCATCCCCCAACATACTCCCTACCCACCTCAACAACGAAGGGATCCCCCTCAATAGAAGCTGTGGGAGGAAAGATCGAAAAACCATATTTGGGGTAGAGAGACTACACAACAATGGCTGCCCCACTACCATCCCCTTCAACATAGGTTATCTCAACCACCAAAATCACAAGCATGAACTCCAACTTGATTGAAGTCAAAAGTAACTTCAAAAAAAACATAGAGGAAGAACCCAATAAACTGATCCAAGTCCCCCACTTAGGAGGAATATTCCTCACCAGCGGAAGAGTAACAAGAACAATCCATCCAACATGTATCCCTTCCACCTCAAAAGAAAGGGATCCCACCTCAATAGGGATAATGTGGAGGAAGAGACTCCCCAAAGAAGCCTTCTTTAGAGACCACTCCACCATCCAAACATTGACATTATGAGAAGGATTCCCGCACCCAATATCAACCATATCCACACAACATATCACCACCTCAATAGATGATATTTCCACCTCAATAAGAGTTGTGTGCTAGATTAAAAATAGTAGGACCCAACCCTCAAAGGAAAAAAACCATCTGAAGGTGCCTTTGAAACCCAAAGTGAGATTTTACCTCAATAGAAAACTCTAGGGGGTAATGCAGGTGCTAGCACAGATTCCTCTAGAGAATCCAAAGGAGGAAGACTTTGCAACTGGGAAGCACCCCAAGAAATAAATTTTCACTTTAATATTAGGTATGTGCAGGATCATAGTCAAGCAAACTATACCATTAAGTGGCAATGAAAAATCAAAAAATCAGGGTTATGTCAGCTTGACGAGCAATTTTCAACTTGTTATGAACTTTATGTCAAAAAGTTGATAGAAAATAATTGCTAGGAAATTGAATTTAGTTTCTAAACTACTATGCCTTATCTAAATTTAGTTTTTAAAGCTATTACAATTTAAAGTGTAAGAGAAATTAAAATGTGGCGCATTTGGACAAGTTTTAGAATGTTGGGTCAAGAAATCAAAGGATATTGTAGCCATAAAAGTTATATGTGAGTTACAGAAGCTAATGTTTTGAGTTGTGGTAAATTGTGCCTTCAGAGTTCTTATATTTCTTGTTTATGTGATTTTATTTTAATATAAAAAGCAGCAAGAGGGTGCTGACTCATGGTACAAACAACAAACACTAGACAATGTTAGAAATAACAAAACCTAGTGTGAAACAACCAGAAACAAATAACCTCAACTACGATCTACCTCTGTAAAAAATAAAGGTCTAAATGTAGAAAACCCACCAACCATGGTCCACATTGCTAAGGATCAGCATAGGACAAGCCCCCATACTAGCAACATTATTAAACCAAAAACAAGAACAAAGACCCCAAAAGAATCCTTTAAAACAAATAGTGACCATCCGTCACAGTAAGAAAAAAAGCAAAGAGGGGGAGACAATATCGTCCTCAAAAGACCTAGGAACTACTCTCAGGAAATAGATAGCATGTTCTTCTTTCACCAACATAGCTAGGAAATTGATAGCCCATTTTATCATATGCAAGAAAATATGGTATATTCTTCTACCACCATTGTGGCCAAAGGTCCATAGCCACCAAAACCACTAGTTCTAATCAGCATGGCTAAAAATCTCCCATCCCCTAACATACTCCCTACCTACCTCAATAGTGAAGGGATCCCCCTCAATAGAATCTATGGGATGAAAGATCAGAAAACCATATTTGGAGTAGAGAGACTACGCAACAATGGCTGCCCCACTACCATCGCCTTCAACATAGGTTATCTCAACCACCAAAATAACAAGCATGAACTCCAACTTGATTGGAGTCAAAAGTAACTTCAAAAAAAACATAGAGGAAGAACCTAATAAATTCCAAGTCCCCCGCTTAAGAGGAATATTCCTCACCAGCGAGAGAATAACAGAAATAATCCATCTAGCATGTCTCCCTTCCACCTCAAAAGAAAGGGATCCCACCTCAATAGGGATAATGTGGAGGAAGAGACTCCCCAAAGAAGCCTTATAAGAAGGATTTTCCCATCCAATATCAACCACTCCACCATCCAAACATTGGCATTATGAGAAGGATTTTCCAATCCAATATCAACCATATCCACACAACATATCACCACCTCAACAGATGATATCTCCACCTTAATAAGAGTTGTGTGCTAGATTAAAAAATAGTAGGACCCAAACCTCAAAGAAAAAAGCCATCTGAAGGTGCCTTTGAAACCCAAAGTGAGATTTTACCTCAATAGAAAACTCTAGGGGGTAATGCAGGTGCTAACACAGATTCCTCTAGAGAACCCAAAAGTAAGGAGCCAAAGAGGCCGAGTTTATGTGATTATTAGTGTTAGCACACAACAACTATTATTTTTATTTGTCCTGAAAATGTTGATTGGATGTACACAATTTCTCTGAATAGGTTTTTAAAAGGCTTGGACCAAACTTATATGATTACCTAAAACAAAATAATTATCACCCCTTTGCTATTTATTGTCTTTTGGAATCAATAGCTTTTGTGTAAACAAAACCTAAACTCAATTTATATGTAGCTCTTTTTAGATTGATCTTAGTTTCATTTCATAAATATTCCTTCATGAATTATTGCTTATAATTTGTGTATTAAGATGGTAAAATAGAAAAGTATCCTAATATCTCGGCTAGAATAATTTTTTCTGTCAGCTTGAAAAATTAGCAATCTTGAGGAGGAGCTGAAAATTTCCCATTAGGAACTGAAATGATCATTTGAGGAATAGAAAAAATCTCATGATAAATATGAAGATCTCAATATGAAATGGCGTCATCTCATGTAAACATAATTTAAATATACTTCTGTTAAAATAGTGATGAATACTTTATTTTGAAATTTAATGCTTGAAATTACATTAGTATATTGTTTACTAAAGTTTAATAAGCTATTACCGTTAAAATAGGTTATTTCTTATTATATAAGCCTTGTTAATGAGACAAGGCTATTTGTACTTGAAGTTGGATGTAAACATATTTTTCAATTATTTTCAAAGTGGTTTAAAATTTTTAAGTTTGAATATAATTTTTTATATCAAAATATTTTATTTAATATGTTTTGATTTCATTTATTTATGTCAAGGTTGATTTGCTTTTAAATTTTTAAATATTTATTTACAATATACTATTGTTGTTTTATACCATAGAAAAATTGGTATAAAATAGATATGTAATAGTTTTTTATTAAGAAAAGTAGCAATTAACAGATGCTGACTTGAAGTACACTTAGATCTCTAGACACAATAACATAAAGCGTTGAGTAATTAAAGATACAGATAAATTTGTTCTCCCTCTGTTAAAGGCAAAGGTCCACAAGCGACTGACCAACCAATCATGATCAACACTTTCAATAAAAAACTTGGGCCAAGCCCCCACAATGGGTACAAACTTAAACCAAAAATAAGAACAAAGGACCAAAGTGTCTCCTTTAAAACAATCAATAATAACTCGATCACAGGAAAAAGAAAAGTTAAAATAGGAAACCATCATAACAACAAGCCAAAAAACTCAGACAATCCACACCTATCATAACTCTAAGAAAAAAATATAGGTTCAAACAAGACTATACCTCTAGCCTTAGCAGACACATTACATATCTTCCAACCATGGGTCCAGGCAAGGCTTAACCTCCAGCCCTTGCAAATGCAATCAAAAGTCTTCTAGTCCCCCATAAACTCCCATCTCACCATAATAACAATGAGAGGAGAAGGGAGGAGGAAGATCAAACCCTAGAAGTAAGAGTTGCTCCCCCTTCTTTCACTAACAAAACTACTAAAAGTAATGCAAGTACACAACATCTTGGTAGGAATCTCCTCTACTTCCCAACACCCAAATATGATCTCCACCTTAATAGGAGATTGCTCCACCTCCATAGGAGCTATGAATGTAGAAGAAGAGAGGAAGACCCAAGCCACCCTTGAAGGAAGTAACACACATCTCTACACCAATTTTTTTAGTTGTAGAGTCATCCCTTCATCACGTGAAGTACATTGTCCAAACATGCTCTGTCCATACAATAAGAAAGAGATGCTCACAAACAAAAAAAGGAGAGTACCTGTTGAACCCATTCACCACCACTTTCCCCTAGCAACCAACTACCTCCATGAGCTTTTCCCCCACCTCAATAGAGTCCTCAGTGTTAATAGGAAGCAAGAAAGTGAAAGAACATAAAAGATGACACCTCCACACAGGAATCAAGCCTCAAAATGACTGCCTCAATCAAATTCCACCACTAAATAGAGGAATCCTTCACCTTAGAGTATGAGAGGCCGAAGGAAACCCCAAGGCACCAAGAAACAAGAGGCAAGAGAATCCCCAAATGATGAACAAAAGTGCACCCCATAAAAGTGTATAGTTAAGGAGGGCCCCTAATAGGAAAACCCATGAAAATGAAGACCCATCTAGGGATAATAACCACATTAATAGAACTAATAGATGAGATAGGGACAATTCTTATCTTGTATACTAGACCATCAACGTTCAAGCCCCTACAAACCCTATGAATCACAAGAGCCCCATGAGCCACAATAGGAGGCCCCAAGGGGAAGTGCTTTCATTGAAGCCACTAGACATAACCATCTAATCCAAACACATTTTCATCTTCATCTCTCTCAAACTCCAAATACAAGAGAGCCCACCAAAGTTTGAGACCAACAACACACTTAGGCCTAGAAACCCAATAAATCCAAACCCCAAAGTGGGGAACAAGGGTTCCAATAAGAAATCCTCCATCCACAAACTCCAAACCCTTCCACACCATAGCAAGCCCAATATCTAGAACAACATTGAAACTATGTTGACACCCCACAAAGCCACCACAGATAGTCCCCACCCAACAACATAGAAATTGTGGAGACACCCCACAAAGCCATCACAGGTAGTCCCCACCCAATAAGGAACACAAAAACCCTAGGAAAATTCTTTAGCCAAGCCACAAACCAAATGATGTGACTACTACGGGAGGGGAATGTGTCCATCCACATAGCCCACAAATCCACTTCAAAAAACACCAAAGCTGGGAGAGCCAACATCAAGGACCCCTACTAGGAAAAAACCCACATCATCTTCTTCATTTGAGGACTACTCAACATCTCTTACCTCTGAGGATTGACCTCCTCCATAAACCCTAGTTGCACATTAGTGTCCTCCAGAGCTCTCACCCATTTTTTGTATTGTCTATGCAATAGTTATTAAGATTTTGTTCATGTGCCTTTTGTTAGTACATGTTTAAAAAAGATAATCACAAAAGCTTGAAATTAGTGCTCATGTATGTGACAAACATTACATGATCCATTTAAAAGTCTTGTATTTTCTTAGATGATACATAATGTTCTAAAAATTATAGGACATCCTTATACAAAGACACATATTGGCATTATTTTTTTGCATATATTCTAAAAATATTAAATTTTATTTTGTATGCATGTTCTAATAATACCTAGTTCCCCTTGATTGAAATCTATAATTCATCATTGTTCAACTATCATATCCTTAGGGAAAGCTTCTAATTGTTTAGGAAAAAAGAGCTCTAGTTGAGGTGGAGTCCCTGCTTAGTGAAATTTGACTCTATGCATATGCGAGCAATAGAAAAACAAATACAAATCTACAATTGGGGGCATGTGGCACTTGTCTATGATGATTTGGGGGGAGGTCCCATCTCCACCTTGGATGGTGCCTTACAAGATGTCCAACCAAATATTGAGATGTCTACCCAAAGATTGTTTTAAAAGTTGGACTCTCTCCTAGGCTTGATATCTCTACAATAAGAAGAGTTCTTAAGAATGGGCTCATTTAGATTTTTGTGGCAGGGTTTAATGGAGGGAGCCATAAACTTAATTTGCTAAAAAAATGAAGATTATTTTAATTATTTTTAATAATGATATGAAATAAATTAAATTTTACTTCATTTTAAAAATTAAATTTAATGTAGTTTTGAAATTTGTAGTGATTTGTATGTAAAACATTAGAATAGAAATATTACATTTATATGTAGAAATAAAATTATATTTTATTTTTAAATTTATCTTAAAATAAAATGTAGATACATTTATTTTTTATAAAATCTATAATGACTATATATAAAAGGAAAAATATTTATTTATTTAACTATATTATTTTAACATTTCTTAAAAATATATTAATAATATATTTAATATTAAAAAAATAGAAACGTCATATAATTATGTGTAATGTGTTACTACTTCAATACAACTACTTGTTAGAAAAGTAAGGGAAAACTCTGACAAATAATCTTGTATACTTTTGATGATGTTCTTGAATAGTTGTTCATCAACTCTCCATGTCTACTTCCTTACCCCCATCTTCATATCTTTCACATTCACACACATAGACAATCCTTTCTCCCTCCTTAGAGCTAGCTTTTCTTACCCCTCTTTACATTTTTCTCCTATGTATCTATACCTTATTTCCTCTATTTCCCTTTTATCTACTCTATCTATGTAGCCTATCTATCTATATATCCATTGTCCATCTTTCACCTCATATATCCTTATGATTCTCTATCTTTATCTCCCTCTTCTCCTCTTCCTATTTCTCTCCCTCCCCCCCTCCCTTTCTCCCCCTTCTTAACTATCTCGACCTTTAATACTCTATTCTTATCAATCTATCTATACATAGTCTCTTTCTATATTTCCCTATCTATTTTTATCTCCATCAATCTTTTCACCTCTCTACCCCTCTACTTTTTTTACATTATTCATCTTTTGCACTCTCCCCACCCCTCGTTTTCTCCTTATCTTTCATTATAACTATATATACTCTAACTATTACTTCCTATATGAAATGGACAACCTAGCTATTTGAAATCAGTAATTTAAAATTGTCTCTTTCTCATCATATCTATCTCTTTGTCTCCATCTTACTCATTTTTATGCATCTCTTCTTTCTTATATCCATATGTCACTCTTTAATACACACACTTTCCCTATTTACCTCCCTATACTTTCCTTCAAATCTTTCTACACACATATGTTTATTTCTCCCTCCCTATTTTATTTAATCCCTCTCTTCACCATTCACCTCCCATTATCAATATTTTATTTTCAATATTTCTCTTTGATCTTTTCTATGTATCTATTTATATACAATTGATCACCTCATATGTCTTTATCATTATATCTCTTCATCTCTTGGGACTCTCATCTCTCCTCTTCCTATTTCTCTCCCTCCCACTACCTTCTCATTTTCCCTTTCCCTTCATATTTATTGTCCAAATACACTCACTCCCTCTCTTTAAGGAGGCAATTCACCTACAATGAGCAGACTTTTATAGCTTGTACCTTGAATTTCTAAAGATATACCTTCTTATTTTTCCTTTCTCTTCATATTTATTGTCCTCATACACTCACTCCCTCTGTTAAAGGAGGCAATTCACCTACATTGAAAAAACTTATATACCTTGTACCTTGAATTTCTAAATTATAAAAAGACTATTGTATGCATGATGGAACAAATATTAATGCAAAAATTGAAAATCGTAGAGATCAATTTATTCATCTTCATTTGAGTAAAACACCTGTGAGAAAAATAAAATCATTTTTTGATATGATTTTATTAATATAAGGAAATTATACATTAGATATATAAAGATTTTTATATTTGAATAATTTGTATTAAAAATCTATTTATACATTTAAGAATTTTTTTTGTTCATAAAATTATCATTTTAATAATATAAGTGAATTTACATTAAAAATTTAATTGTAAATTTTATATATATTTTCATTACTAACATTACCATTTTATTAGGCAAGAGCCTACAACACAACAGTAACTTGTGAGCCTCTCATCAAGGAAGTCTTGGGTTTGAAACTACTCAAGCTTAACAAATGATAATAATTAATATTCACAAATAATAATAAATAAATGATAAATAATCAAGGTTTTAACCAATTAACTATAAAAAAAAAAACATTACCATTTTATTAATATAAGAAAATTTCAAATCAAATTTTAAAAAAAATTTGTAATACTATTTGTCTACAAATTTTAAAATTTTAATTTACTAATGGAACATAATAACAAAGAGAAGCTTTCAAGTAGTGGCCACAAGTATATTAGAAATATACGCTACAAAATCCTTTTAAAACTAACCTAATTTCAAATTCTTATAATAACTCTGATGCAATGACTTTATGCACACAAGATATTCTATTCATTTTTCATTTTCATTTCCATTAAAAACAAGAAACACTCTTTTAATATATTGTTCCATACTTATTTTCAATTATCATTATTTTTTCACTTGACATATCATCCCAACGCTGTTTTTAGTCCATATTAATTATTTATCAACATTAATAACAAGAGCTATGCAAGAGGTATAGCCGCACCTTGTGTAAAAAAAAAGGAATTTATAAAGCATTAGAATAATTATTTAGATGAAAGAAAATTCAATAAAAATGTTTTTCTATATAATAAAATAAAATGTGATCATTAAAAATTTAACAATAAACATTGTGTATTGTTTGTACGTTGTCCATTAGATGATGTAAATCTTGATTGCAATAAGCTTATGTACCATTTAAAATAAAATCACATAAAATCACACCTTAAACATTCATAGAGAAGGATGAGAATATGCAACCAAATCAAAACATTATACTAAAATGTACCCTTTATATCGGTTAGATGCTTCATACCAAGTTATCACCTCATATAATTATTTTGGACACCATGCTTGCTTAGATGTTTTAGCATCATTGTAGTATGCATGAGGGTGATATGGGGTCTAAGGCATCTATACATTTGGATAACCTATGGAGGTAGGGGCAAAGGCATAACTAGTACCAATACTATAAGCATCAATAGAAGAGCTAGAAGTTTACCCAGTTGCCCATAGATAAGTAGGGGTTGGTTCAAAAGTTGATTAAGCATAAGTTTATTTGGTTGATCAATCAACCATAGCCATAGAATTTATACAATGGATAGGATTTTTCCCTTAAATACACATAATTTAGGTAAGGGAGGACCTTTTGAAATGACCCCATCCCTAAAATATAAGATCATATTTGCAGGTAAATGTACAAAGCTATGTCACCTTTTAGGCTGACTTATCAGAATGACTGAATTTGATATTTCTATCTAAAATTCAATTATTTTTAAACATATGATCTAAATAAATTCATTCTAGCTAATTTATATATGGTCTCACACTTTTCCAATTGGAAATGGCTATTAAATGCATGTTTTATACTAGTTTGTATCCAATTACTAAATAAATAAAATTATTTTAGAAAAGTGGCATTTTAATAACTCTTACTATTTTTTCTGATTTTTTTTAATAACATATAAATGCCATTTTATAGAGCTCGAAGTCAAGAATATTCTCATGTAGAGTTTATAGTGTTTTAATTAGATATAGTATTTTGTAATTAGAAAATTCCACAACCAAATATTTTAACATTCGAAAAGATGTCACTTTTGAGAAAGAAAAAAAATATTAATTCATATCAAAAAAATCTAAAAATTATATGATGTTCTAGAGGAGAAAGTCCTCTTTTAGAATGTATAATTTGTCTCTTGGTTAAATAGATTTGTTTTGAAAAATGTGGTGGGAGATTAAAACTATTGATTTCAGGTGAGTTGAAACTTCAATCCTTATAAAAGAGAAAATATAGGTCTAAAGCCAATTTTTATTTTTGATTGTTCTAGATATATATGTTATCTATAACATAGTTTGAGATCAAAGGGAAATACATTTATTTCCGTATAGTTTTGCGGTGGGAACTAGACCCCTAATTTTTAGTGTTTTTCAGCACCTAAAAAATGATCTCTAAAAGTTAGGAAAATATATCAATTCTTATTCCAAATAATTATTAAAAAATATAATCCTAAAATTCATCCATTTCTACACATTTCATTAGTTTACTTCATTTCCAAATTCAAAATAATAATACCAATTTTATGTCATTGAAGGTGAATAGTTATACTTTTGTTAGCCTTTTCCTTTACAAAAGGGTGACATAGGTTTGTGCTTTTACCCTTGCAACATATAGAAGAGTTGAATTGTTTTAATCATTCTAAGGAGTTTGAATCTTCTTCCTATGATTCTATTACTGGAACTTCTCATTAATTTGATATAATCTCTTACATATAGAAAATGTGGGTCAATCGTGAAATCTAATAAATCTATTAATTTGAAACCTGTAGGAGTTTTTCTCAATTGTCATTTCATCTCAAATAAGTGGTAATTTATTTTTTCTCTGTTCATTAATGCAAATAAATTTTAACTTGTTTGTTAAAATTTATTTATGGTTTATCTAATTCCTTTGATGTGTATGTGGCTAGAATTTTCTCATGCATGAATTAAAGAACTAGTAGTTGTGTTGTTGGATAATATAATAATAGGTTTCAATTTGAGTAGCTCATCCCTAGATTGAACTACTTATTCACTCTTGCCATATATTTCTATAAACTGTTTAACTTATTGAGTTATTTACCATACACCTTTCTCATTGCCGATTTTTTCCCCTAGTTTATAAACACCAAAACTTGAATAACTCTACAATAATCAAAGATATTGGGAAAACCACTTGAAAAAAAAGTTGGACATGCTTTCTTACAAGACCCAATCATAAAAAATAATATCACTATTTAAAAGGGTCATAGCTATACATATAATGAATACATTGCAAAGAGTAATTCTCTGTTCAATTGAAGCATTAATTACCTATCCTTTGTTGATTAGAAACATTCATTAACTATCCTATATCTATGAATCTCTAAAAGGTATAACCTTATAATTTATGTTCACAACTGGAACATAGTGCATAGAGAGGGAAACCACTATTATAATTATACATAAGTTTGAGAAGGAAATGATGGAATAGTTAAAACTGCATTGTCTTTTAATAACTACAAACTACTATTAGGGCGAATGCACTAGATGTTGTGGTGCCAAAATGATGGAAACTTTTTTCTTTCAAAATTTTCAATAGTGTACACACACTATGGGTTGGGCTCCACAAGCCTAAGGTTTGTGGTGCCCAAGCCATAGTGCAAATGTGTTATACCATGTATGTGCTATGTAATTCTTCATAGTATGTGCGCACTATAGTGCATACATGCTATTAGAAATCACATAAAAGAAAAACATCCCATGGCCCCATCCATTGTAATTCATTTTTTTGTTGTCTTTTCCTTCTTTTCTTGCAATAGTGTGCACACATTCTTTAGAAGGTCAAAGTTTATCTCTCTCTCCCCCTCAAAATGCCTCCTCATCACTAAAGATCAAGATCGGGTTCATCGAGTATGTCTTTGAGACTTTTTTTTGCATTGTTTTGTATATTTTGTATGTTGTTTTTAGTTTTGTTTAAAGTTTTTTTAGTTTTTAAAAATGCAATTGGTTTCTTGTCAGGAAATGTGAATAGTCAACCACCAAACCCTACACCATCAAATGAAACAAATCCCCAGCCTGATCAACAAAATCCTCCACAAATTTAAAATGAAAAACCTTGTGAGAAAGAGCAAGAGCCTTTGCGACCTCCACTGATTATAAGACCTCCTCCTGGCACCTTGATGGGTCTCCAAAAGGCCATTATTTTGAGATCCTTATATCTTGTTTTAAGAGTGTTATCTTGCAAAAATAGTCATGACTCTATGGTTTTAAGCAAATGAACTTATGCTTTTATGCATATGTCATCTATATGTTAAGACATGAAGTAGAAGTATGGATAGTTCAAATATGCTATATTTGCTTGAATCTATGGACTTCTATGGTATAATGAAGGAAAGTTACATACTGATAAATGTTTCCTCATCCATGCTATGTTTTGGGTAGATTCCTTCCTGTAGCCATAGGATTTGCAAAGAGTGAGAGTTTAAACATTACACCTTTTCTTACATTGATGATGAAATAAATATATGTGTGTGGAAGTTGTATGCATTCAATATTTTGCAAGTACTTTTCATGTGAGTTCAAAGTTAGCACCTCAGTGCTAAGTCAAACCCAACCAGATTGCTAAACTACCACAAATGAGAAAGTTAATGTATGTTTTCTATTATGGCAGCACACGAGTATAGCTCCCTCAACTTGCTATATTCTTGGAGGATTTAATCATGGTTAATGATATTTCTATTGTAAACTTGATGAGTCTATAATTGATCCTCATTGATGGAGTGATCATAGAGTTAAGAAGTTGTTGTAGTTTCCCTTTAAATAATGCCTTTTGTTGCCTTGAGAAAAAGTTTTTAGGAAGGAAGAGAGAATAGATTGATTTCATAATAGTAGTGTGTGATCTTATTTTTAATCATATGTAATCTCTTACCATGAATGAATAGAATACAAAGTTCAAGTTTACATCTTCTATCTTGATTGTCTTATCTGTTCACTCATCCAAGGGGACCCACTTGGTGAGTGAACTGCTTTGTTAGAATAGATTTCTTTCCTTGTTTGTTTTTTTGAAAGGTAGAATTTTGCTATTCCTATAGCCATTGATAACAAAATCAGTGAACTGTTCTTGTAGCATAGGTGCATAGATGGTTTACTATTTACAACATTACTTTAAGCTTTAAGTTAAGATTTAGTTTTAGTTTCTAGCTTAAGTCTCCTTCAACATTTCCTTTGTTTTAGTTGTAATGACTTAAAGAAGAATTAGTGCATATACTTTGCAGCCACCCTCTCAAGCTTACACTCTCATATTGACAAAATAAAATGAAGTCAGTATGTTATTTTAAGAAAACACGTGATTCTATCTAATCATGGAATCACTATGAAAGGATGTCCAATCCTTTATTACTAGGTTATTAAGTTGACTGGCCATTTTTGGAGCCATTGTTAGGGAAGGTGTCAATCTAATTCAACCCTGAAGTCATTATGTTAGTTTAGATTTCGTATTATTTTGGATGCATCGAAGAAGAGACCTCCTTGGTAGGTTTCTTCCCTGTAATATTCAAGAAGACATTTTTAATCCTAAATCTAAAGAACCTCACAGTGAGAACAAAGAAGAGGAACCCTTTGAAAATCCATTCACTATTGCTCAAGAATGAATACCCTCATCCTCTGAAGAATACTTGCATTTGAATGATCTTTTTGTTGAACCTGAATACCAAGATAATCCACTTTCCATTGTTATCTATCAACCACCACCACCAATACCTCCTCTAGGAATAGCTCAGCCTCAACCTACGTTCCCTTTTCCTTTTCCTCCTCAGTAGGGTAACCAAAACTTGACAAACATACTTGTTGCTACACTTCCCAAGGTTTATGGCCTAATCACTAAAGACCTTGAAACCTTTCTCTTTGAGTTTGACATACTTTGTAGAAGTTATGACTATACAAATGATGCCCATGAACTAATGTTGTTTCCTTCTACCCTAAAAGAAGCTTCTTTGAGATGGTTCATGGGATTGGGTGCCAACGATGTAGCAGATTGGCCTACAATGAGAATCTTTTTTCTCACAAAGTATAAAGAATATTGTAGGGGTCAAGATTTAAATGGGGATAACATTTTCAAAATATCCCAAAAGGATGATGAAACCATGGAAAATTATGTTTCTTGGTTCATGTTCAACCTGCAACGTAATACACAACATCAATTGAATGAGGAATCAAAGAAACATCTTTTTCTAAGAGGTGTGAATGATGGAAGCATTGAAGCTCTAGATCTTATGGCAAGAGGAGATATCACTCAAAAAACTTGGACTAATATACAAAACATATGTCTAAATTATTCTAGAGCCACTGTGAAGAAAGGTAGGGGACTTAGAGATCTACTACATAAGTCCAATGGCAGTTTAGGAGTATCAAAGATGGAATTATCCAATTTGTTGTTAGATTTCAAGAAAGCCATCATTAATGATGTAGCCACTCAACTAGACACCATGCAAGCAAGAAGGAAGAAAGATAAAGCTGATGCCATGTTGACTAAGTACTATCCACATTGCAGGGAAAAGAAAAGACACTATAGATGTAAGTTTGTTTTAAGTTTGGAGGCACAACCAATGCCTACTGAGTTTAAATTCATTGATGAAAATGGAGAGGTGCTTTATGTTGCTCAACGAAGGCCATGGGCTCAAAGAAAAGGTATTTCACAAGATCCTCTTCAAATTTATAATAATAACAATCAATGAAAATATTCTCAAAATACTAGTTTTAGTGGAAATGATAATTGGCAACAACCTCAGCAAGGTTGGAAACAATTGCACCAACGTTGGCAGCAACCCCAACCAGGTTGGCAGCAACCTCAACAGGGTTGGCAGCAACCTCAGAATTGGAACACCCAACCTAGTCAGAAAATCCTATTGCCACCACCTTAGCAGAAGGCTTTAATGCCTCCTCCTATAGCCACTAATACTCCTCCCAAGTAGACCCAACTACCAGTTCAGCCTAATCCTAATCCAAATAATACTAAATAGAAAGCTCAACAAAAAAACTATGTTATCTCCTTGAATGATATTCACTTAAGGTCAGGAACCACTCTTCCTTTACCCTAAAAGCCTATAATAACTGAAATTGAAGATTCTCCAACTAAGTAGATAGATGAGTCAAATCAACAAACCTCTCTTGTAGCCAAAGAACCTCCATTCCCCCATAGGTTGATGGAACAAAGCTAGCCCACAGAAAACCATTCATGTCCTAGGACAGTTGTCTAATTTAATGCTAGAGAAATTAACTATACCTAAATATTCTGACCCTAGGAGTCTTATGGTTATAGTCATTATCCATGGGATCCAAGTTCAAAATTCTTTAGTTGACTTAGGAGCATCTATAAATGTCATGACAAAGGAGGTATTGTCTTGATTGCATATCATTAGCCTCAGAGAGACACCCACAATACTTCAACTTGCTGATAGCTCTACTATTAAGTCAGATGGGATGATAGAAGATGTCATAGTCACCTTAAACTCTTGGGAGTATCTAGTTAATTTTGTTGCCCTCTCTGCAAAGGCTAATATGGGAGGATATCCTTTAATTTTAGGATGACCATGGTTGGCCACTATAGATTATTATATAGCTTGTTGATCTGGAAAGATGACAATATCCAATGGTATTCATACTAAGAACCTGACTTTATACTCCCCTGCTCAACCACTATTACTAGATGACCAAGTAATCTGGCTAGACTTGGGTGATGCTGATCCAGAGGTCAATTCCATCCATCAATTGATGATGATAGGTAGAGAATTATTTATAGCTACTCAAGAAGAAGATGAAATAATTTCATCTATTATTCTGAATGAATATGGAATAGAGTCTCAAGTGTGTCCTCAAGCTACATGTATCTTAGAGACCATATTACCATCCTTGGATTCACCACATCATTTAGAAGCTTCACAGTTTCTCCACTCATTGTTACCTCATGAGATGGATTCTTCTCCCATTGCCCAATTATTCATGGTAGGCAAGGTTATTAAGATGGAAGTTGGTCTAGGTAGAGAATTGAATGTCAACAATGCCTTATCCCCCTCCCAACATAAGATTATGTTGCAGTTACTATAGGAGAATCAAAAAGCACTCACTTGGGATTACATGGATATGAAAGGATTAGATCCTATGCTCTGCACTCACAAGATTTACATCAGCCCTGACTTCAAACTTGTCCAACAACCTCAGAGGAGAGTTAACCTTGTTTAAAAAGATATAGTTAAGAATGAATTGCAGAAACTACTAAGTGATGGTTTTATATACCCCATCTCTAATAGCCAATGGCTCTCACCCCTAGTTATAGTACCTAAGAAGGGAGGAAAGTGGTGAGTTTGTGTAGATTACAGGGAGCTCAATTCAGCCACTAAGAAATACCATTTTCCCTTGTCATTTATAGACCAAGTCCTTGACAAGCTAGCTAGCAAAAAGTATTTTTATTTTTTTGGATAATTTTAGTGGTTAAAATTAGATAAAAATAGCTCTAGAGGATCAAGAAAAAACAACTTTTACCTTTCCATGGGGAATGTTTGCCTACTCAGTTTTACCTTTTGGCTTGTGCAATGCCCCAACCACATTTCAAAGAGTTGTCATCAATATCTTTTCAGATATATTTGCTGACTGTATGGAGATCTACATGGATGATTTTACTATTTATGGGGCTACTTTTGAGGAAGCGAAAGCCAATCTAGAAAATAGTATGTGCACATTTTCTTTTGCTTATGCTCCTAGGCACACCTTGTCTTGTCACTTACAATCTTTTGACCATACATGTCATGTCATCAGGCCTCTTCCATTATGGCTTTGTGATCTCTCGATCAATTGTGTGTCATGACATCAAAACCTGGACATGTGTCACCTCCTCACTTTGTCGCTAGGGATAAAGACCTTGCAGTTTTTGTTAGTGACAAAGTGATAACTATAGATCTACCAGAGATCTGCGATAGAAAATATCATTGAATTTTCTCTGTACCCCTCAAAACCTCTGGCCAATGGAAATGCATATGTATGTCATCCTATTCTGACATCACTTTCATCATATTGTGGCCCACCATCTAAAGTTGACTCCACATATCCACGTGGCAAGTGCTCACTATGTCGCTATAAATAAGGGCCTTTTAGTTCCCCAAAGCGACAAAGCAACAACCTTTGATCTGCTAAAGATCAAGGGCCCACATGATTTTCTGATTTTGTGACAAAATCAACCCGCAAAATATGAAGATTATAATGAAGATTTTGTAACCATAAGACATGGGGATTTTAGAAGATTAAAACCTAGGGATATAATGATAAAGCATGATAAACATTTTATGTATCGCCTAATTGCACATGGGCATAAATGATTTAAATATTTTGTCTTCACCAACCTAAAAAAGATTGGTCAAACTATCCATTTTGTGGATTGTGATAAAAATGGGTACTGTGTATAATAGAAATGTTTTGCACAATACAAATCTCGAATATATACAATACAAAAGTCAAATATATTTCAATGTCATGTGATTACCACAACTACATATGTATATCACAATCAATATCTATGACTATGTAGGATCATCAAAATTGATCCTCTTTGATGCAGTTTGTGTCTTGTCAGGTGTGTGTAGAAGAAAAATTAAAATACACTATCAAATATCTTATCTATAAATAATATGAAAATAACTAGAAATTGGGTTCTAAATTGTGGAAAGTTGAGTTGTTCATTACCTCATCCCTTTGCCCACAGTTGGACTGAATGATAATGGTAATGGGCTCCTTCGTTGATAGGTGGGACTCCTAACAAAATGATGAGGTAGAGTGAAAATGGGAGACACAACTATTGATGAATCAATGCTCATGGGATGCACAACCACTGATGAATCAGTGTTGGTATGAGGCACAACCTATATGGTAAGCAACAAAATGTTAGCATTATAGAGTGGCATTAGGGATTCCAAATAGAGTAAAATAAATAAATAATGTATTGTAGCCTAAGCTAGATCTCTCATGCTAGCAGGAGGTACAACCACTAATGAATCAGTGCTAGTATGAGGCACAACTTGTATGGTAAGTGATAAAATGTGAGCATTATAGAGTGGCATTAGGGATTCCAAATAGAGTAAAAAAAAAAAAAAGGTACTCCAGCGTGAGCTAGATATCACACGCTAGGAGGAGGTACAACCACTAATGAATCAATGCTGGCATGCGGGACAACCAGTATGTTAAGCAATAAAATGTTAGAATTGTAGAGTAGGCATTAGGGATTCCAAATAGAGTAAAAACCAAAAAATGTACTACAACCTGAGCTAGATCTCCCGTGCTAGCAGGATGTACAACCACTAATAAATCAGTGTTGGTATGAGGCACAACCTATATGGTAAGTGATAAAATGTTAGCATTATAGAGTGGCATTAGGGATTCCAAATAGAGTAAAAAAACAAAAAACATACTACAACCTGAGTTGGATCTCTGGTGCTAGTAAGAGGCACAACCATTGATGAATCAATGCTGGTATGAGGCACAACCTATATTGTAAGTGATAAAATGTTAGAATTGTAGAGTAGACATTAGGTATTTCTATCACACACACAAGAAATCCAAATTGAGATCATAAGAGGGCTTCAACTAAGACTCTACATTCATACCTCTAGCCTTTGTTGTGTTTGACCCTGTATTTGATGCTCGAGACTCCTAACAAAATAAAATGGGAAGGATTTTCACGAAGTCTCAAAGAGTGTTGTAATAGGTAAAAGATAAATAACACATGTTAATAAGACAAATTGTTGATAATTACTATAAAAATGAAAAAAAAAAACATGTACTCATTTGTAAATACAACTATTTAATATGTATACAGAAAAAATGCATACTATAACCAAAAATTTATGAGAAGAAAAATATGAAATTTTACCTCTTCCATTGCCTCAACATCGGTAGTCTTAGGTGCATTCATCAACTCTACAAAACTAAATTGTTTCTACATATATATACAACAAAAAAGTCAACACATATTCATCAATACTGAGTACATGTATATACATTCATTCATAATATATTTCAAAATATAAACTTGACTTGTATTTAATACCTTTTTTGGTTTTGGTGTTCTTACTAATTTCCTTCCCTTTCGTCCAAACCTCGAGCTATGTGGAATACCCTAAAGAAGAAACAAATATAAGATAAGAGGAATCAATAAGAAACATCATGAGTTCAAGTCAAATCATAAAATTTATAGGTGTGCAAGCTATGATACCACATAGCTCTCGAGGCCAAAGTTAATGGCAGAAAGTATGACATCATCAATTTGAGAAATTTTAGCCCCAAAAAGCCCTATAAAATAGTAAAGAGTATTGTTATAAATATGAGATAATATTGTAAATGGAAAGAAGACACAATAACAACAAGAAGATCATAGGAGGGCAAGAAGACACAAGAAGGGCTTGAAGGAGGATATTGGAAAGATAGTTCAAAGATAGGAAAAATTGGGGCTCAAAAAGACTACAAGGTCTAAATTGAAAATAAAGAGACTCAGAAGGAAAAGAGAGATGTGAATGAAATTTTGGCACCTTGTCAAGAAATAAAAGAGGAGATTCATGATCTCCACACTCCTACAAGACACTCTATGTGATATGGAGGTTCTTCAATGCAGATGGGTATATAGAGGATGAACTCATAAGGTTCATTAGATGGAGTTCAGGTATGCTAGGAGCAAGATATGTGGATGGGAATTGGATGGATTTGATGAATTTGCGAGGGTTTCAATGATGGTAGGAGATGGAAAGCTATTATTATACTTTTAAGAATACCAATTAAGAAACAATATAAATCAAAGACAATGTATTATTGTACTTTTAAGAATATTTAAAAAACTTCACCTCAAGTGTTCTTGCTACTATCCTCACACCTCTAGTAGAATGAGTACTATGTGGTGTTCTTGTACTGCTTGCTGCACCCTACATTGCATATTGTTTGAACATATCAATCTAAAGTCCTCTATAAAATAATAATAAAGATTTACTTTACGATATTTAGGTGATTAAATAATATCATGTCAAAACTCATGAGGTTCATCAGATGGGGTCTAGGTAATGCTAGGAGCAAAAGATGTGGATGGGAATTGGATGGATTTGATGAATGGGAGGGTTTTAATGATGGTAAGAGATGGAAGAGGATCTATAAGTGGGTTGTTAGTGTCATACCAATTAAGAAACAATATTTTAAAGCCAATGTATTATTGTACTTTTAAGAATATTTAAAAAACTTTACCTTAAGTGTTCTTGCTCCTAGCCTTGCACCTCTAGAAGAATGAGTACTCTGTGGTGTTCTCATACTGCTTGTTGCACCCTACATTACATATTGTTCACATATCAATCTAGAGTGATCTATAATTTTTTTAAAAAACTTTTACAATATTTAGGTGATTAAATAATATCATGTCAAAAATCAAACAAACAAACCTGTGTATCCTATCCACCAAAGACCATCGCCATCAAATCATATGTGAGTGTGAAATATCCATCTCCATATGAATAACAAGTATGCCCACAATGTAGACATGGATGAGATGACACTCCATCCTTAGATGCCTCCATATCTATCCCATTACACATGTGCTAACAACTAAAACAAAAATGTTGATTGGTCCCTAAAGATTGTAATGATGCACGTGATGATGATGCATGTGGTACAAGTGAGGATGACACTGGTGGTGTAGGTGATGCAAGAGAAGATGACACTAGTGATGTAGGTAACACAAGTAGAGATGACACTGGTGGTGCAAGTGATGTTGATGGAGCTGTCATAGGCTGTGATGACCGAGGTGCCATCGGTGATGATGATGGAGCTATTGCATGTTGTGATGACCCTATTGCCATAGGTGATGATGATGGAGCTATCACATGTTGTGATGACTCTAAACATGCATTAGATGATGGTCAAGGTGACATAGGTGAAGGAAAACCACCTAACTATGAGCCATGCTCAATGATAACATTTGTCGATGATGCAACCACATGAAGAGTTTGTAAATCAATAGACTCCTTCACAATCGATGGGAGAACAACATGAGGCATGGTTTTTCATGTTGTAGATCTCATCTCATGTTGTGGTACCACCCTACAAGCCCCAAGTCTATCCTACATAGGGCCTCTCCCTCTACCCTAGAACTGACGGGTGTCAAATTAATTTGACTTCTCACCAAGGATAAACTCACAATATAGCTTTCTACAAAAATATAGAGGCACCTCATAATTATTACATGGTGGTAGGTCTAATACCATATACCACCTATCCCAGACACATGATCTCATCCTAGTATGACTACACTAATTAATAGGAAAAGTTTTGGTTGTGTAATAAGGAGTTTCCAAATATAGGATCGATGGAAAGAGAACATATAGTACCTTTATTTATGTATTTATCTTTCACTTTCTGATATGATAACCCATTGGTATAAAATGCACGACACCTATCCCTCCATGTACCCCATTTCATAACCGACACGTCATTTTCATTTTGGGTTAGTTCTTCAAGTGTATTTGCTAGGGTTAAGTGGTGAGAAAGTGTAGATGACCACAACTTATTTGATCATTTGGGTAATGTTAGTACTATTTTTAGAGAGGCAGTTTATGAGGTCCTCTTTTGTAGTAGTTAAATGATGTAATTGTATGCACAAAGGGTTTATACAAGGCAATGGTTGTTGAACAAGAACATTGAGTGGAGGGATTTGTGGTTGTGTCACAATGGGTAGAGGGTTTTGTGGTTGTGTCATGATGGGTGGAGGGTTTGATTGTGTAGGAGGTGTTCTTTTGTCTCCCCCTCATTTTCTTGGATTCCTTGTGCATCCATATTAAAAAAAAATTTAAAAAATTTAAAAACATATAAATTACAAAACCACATTACAAAACCTAATTAAAAAATACATAAATGATGAATATAATGAAGACCTACCTCGTTTGCAAGGCGCCATGGATGGAAATGCAACAAAAAGTCCTTTTTATGCTAAACCATATCAGGTTTTGATGTTCTCCTCCACACTCCATGTTGTTGCTGTCATTTGATGGTATAAAAATGCACTCAAATGAAAACAACAAAGAAAATATATACTTTACAAAACCCGATTGGGTTTTTTGACTTATATTATTTAATAACCCCATCAGGTTTCACAAAACTCGATCGGGCTTTTTAAAGTATAATGGTCAAGCTTGGATACCAAGCCTGGTTAGCATTTCACTTTTAAATAACCCAATTGGGTTATTGAAATTTTTTCTTTTTTGGGGTTGTGTCCACTTTATTGTACACCAACCTAGTGCACATACTTAGGGAAAAAGTATTGCATACAACGGAAATAATGACAAAGGGTCAGTTTGGTTTGAAGAAATATGAAAAGATTTCCTTAGATTATGAAGAATTGGACATGGGAATTGGTCCCTAGACCAAAGGACAAAAATATTCTAGGAACTAAATTCATTTTAAGAAATAAGATGAACAAGGTGAGGTTGTGAGAAATAGAGCTACATTGGTATGCAAATGATATTCACAACAATAAGGCATAGATTATGAAGAGACATTTGTACCTATTGCTAGAATTGAAGCAGTGACAATGTTCTTGGCTTATGCAACAAATAAAAAGTTCAAAGTGTATAAGATGTATGCGAAGTCAACATTTTTGAATGGAGAACTTGAAGAAGAAGTATACATTGAGCGGCCTAAATGATTTCCTTTGACAGAAGGAGATATGGTATGTAAGTTGAAGAAAGCATTGTATGGATTGAAGGAAACACCTAGAACCTAGTATGTGACATTGGACAAGTATTTGACAAAATTGGAATTTTTAAAAGGTATTGTAGATAGTACCTTGTATTTGAAATAAATTAAGAATGGTCTATTGATTAAATTATGATATTTGTGGGTGACATAATCTTTGGAGGTGATGATGCAAGTAACAAATTTTCTCGTGAAATGAAGAATGAATTTGAAATGAGTATGATTGGTGAGATGAAATATTTCTTGGGTTTGTAGATTGTGCAAAATAGTGAAGGTAATTTCATTTCTCAAACTTAGTATTTGAAAGACTTATTGAAGAGATCTGGCTTGGAAACTTGTAAGCCTATTGGTACACCTATGATAACTAGCCACAATTTATCTAGCAAAGATGAGAGACCTATTTTTGAGAAGAAGTATAGATCCATGATTAGAGGTTTGCAATATTTGACTCACACAAGACAAGATATAGCTAATGTAGTTGGTATAGATGATGTAGAGATTGCATCAGTCTAGTGGTATAGAGCACTATTGTTTATCTGGACTGAATTTTGATGTTTCCTCTATGGGGGAGTATCTATGTTTGAGCTGAGTCATGAAGGACTCTTGGTAGCTGGTATTGAACAATGTCTTTGGACACTTGAGTTGGTTGAAGATATTAAGCCACAAGTTGATATAATGTGATGTAGTGCAAGGTAGGAGAATCCCCAAAAGAGATGTCCTAGCCCCCAACAAATAACCACATAGCAGAAACACAACAACAATGATACAATATCTGATACTAAAAATAACTCTTTATTCATAAAATAACTGATTGTACATGCAATGTGTCAGGCTGCAAGGCCTTCCCGATTATGGTCAAATACAAATCAAGTAGTAGTTCTGGAAGATCCCTCAAGATCCAATCCAAACCCTAGCTAGTCCAGATCCACACTCTGGTAGAAGCCTCCAAGGAAGATCTAAACTTGTGCTCACAATCCCACCAAGCAATCTCCTTGTTTCCCAAGACTCAACTACTAGCTCTTCAAATTTTTCTCCTCTACCACATCCTCTTCTCCAAGCTGGATGATTATGACTTAAGACTCCTCAAGACCCCCTACTTATACCCAACTAAGCCACAAGTCAGCCTAGTAGTTACAAATTAAATAAACCCTTACATTAAATACATGTTTAAGCCACAATTCAGCTCACAATAGAAACTAAATATGTATAACCAAATTAAATGCCAAATCAACTAACCACAGACAACTCGGACAAAGCCAGAAGCCAAGACATGACTGAGCACTAGGGAATCACTATCAAGTATTAGCAAATATAGAAAATAGAATTGAGCTCCTTAATTGAATGAGCACCAATATGTGTCAAGTCCTCCATAAGAAACCAAGTCCCTTCATTTATCGAGCACCACCAAGACATGACTAAGTAATGCTACTCCAACTGAGCACCTCAATTAACACTACAACTAGAAATTACTCAGTAAGAACCAAGGCACACCTCTTTCTTTGATCGAGTCTCCTAACTTTGAGGCCAAAAAACTCCAACATGTAGGATTTCTATCTTCCCTAGGATGCTCCTACATCAGACACCCTACGTGTGAAAAGATATTCTTAATAGCTAGAAGAACATCTTTTGAGATTCAATACATAAATCCCAAACTGGTTCCTCACATACATATTCTACAATTCCTCAACTTGCACACTCTTTCCCTTGTTCCACTTTTTCTTCTTCACATCCATCATTGGTGTGCTACATACTTGCTTTCTACATTGATTTCTAACCCTCTTAGAATCCTTCAGCTCAACTCAGCTTCCAATACTCAGGTTACTCCTACCGAGTTCTTCATTCTGAAAAGAAATCAAGGAATACTTCCTACCACCTTTCTCAATAGCAATCACATTCTTGACACAATCATGCACAACCCTACAATCATACTAGCAAGGTCTACCAAGTAATATGTGACAACTACTCATGTCCACAATATCACACAACACTTGATCCTTATATTGCCCAATCTGAAAATCAACAAGACATTGCTCCCTCACTTCTAAAGCATGTTCATCTTGCAACCAACCAATTCTATAACAACAAGGATATTTCATTCTCCTCAAGCCAATTTTTTGAACCATCTCCTCAGAAACAAGGTTGTCAATACTACCACTATCCACAATCACATTGTAGAACCTTCAGACTTACAATGAGTCCTAAACAAATTACTCCTCTGACAAGATTCTAGTGTCCTCTGACTAACCAATACTCACCGAGCTAGTAAATTATCTCCTTGCTCAGGTTCACTAATATGGTTTTCAACCACATTCACAACAACAATTCCTCTATCACTAGCCTTAGTGTTGGAATTACAATAGGAAAGGTAAGCTTCTAGTGGGGGGGGGCTGAATCAGTACTTTAAAATTTGAACCATAAAACATTCACCATACATCCATCTCATACATTCAATAGGTAAACTGAAATACCGTGTGAAACATGTACATCTAAATCATGTAAACAAATAAGCATTCACACATAAATGACACTAGATATGATCACCCAGAAACCCTCCAATGAGAAGGTAAAACTGGGGTGGGGATGACACCTACAAATCTTCACTACTATAGTAATAAAGTGTATCCAATTAAGGTTATAATGTTTGATCATGAGACATGATCTACCTTGTGAAAGGTTTGTCCTGTTAAAGGCTTACAAAGATTGTTAGGTCTTACCCTGTTAGAGGATTTCAACACTTTGTTAGAAGTGTGCCTTGTTAAAGGACTTTAACTCACAATAAAGTAAGCACCTTGTTAGAGGATTTCAATACAGCCTATTAGGACTACTCTGTTAAGAGATTTAATTGATTCACCTATTAGAATGTCTCAGCATTGATCCTGCACTTAGCACTTTGTTGCATGATAATAGATCACCTCTAAATTGATGTATTCTTGATCCTTCTTGATCATATGTCTCTCTATTGTTCTCTATTTCGTTCCTCTATTCTCCATTAACTGATTCTACAATGCAATTTAAAAACATAACACGTTGGTCACCATGACTGTCCTTGTTTGTGCATGCAAAACTCTCCTTGATCATTCATTCTTTCCCTTTCATGCTCATAATAAGTTTAGGGTTTGTCCTCCTTAAGAAGACCTAGGTGACTTAGGGTTTGGTATGAATAAATAGCTATGATTCATCTATTTTGCCCCTTAAACCTTCCTTTTACCTGATTGGATGCATGTAATTCATAGGGATTCCAACTTAAGATTTTTCGTTATCACCAAAATATCATAATTCAATCTATAGGTCAGCTCAAAAATGGTTTACATAGTAGTTTGTGCCTATACAAACAACTATGACAAAACTATGTTACTCAACATCTGAAGTCTTTGATGCTTGTCATATACTAGTTCCAATACTGTGACTCAGCATTTGAATGACTTGGCATGCACTACTTTCTTGACTCCTGAATCACTTAGCATATACTATCTACTCGACACTTGAGTGATTTGGCACTCACCGTTGACTCAGCATGAACTATCTTATACATGTTGTTTTCAACATATACTACTTGTTTGGCATGAACTAAGTAAATGACTTAAGTGTATAGACACTCACTAGTCAAAACCAATCTGAGATCAACAATCTCCCCCTTTGACATGAGTGTCAAAAACACTTGGTCATGCATTAATACTTTTATTCTTATGAGCATAACATAACTCTCATTTGGCTTCTATACAAAATTTCAAATTATCAAAATTTTGTAACAACTTATAACTCAAAATCTTATAACTCCCCCTGATTTGTTAGATTTGGTTCTTTACTCAAAATATTACTCTTGCTGAGTAAATGTGCCTCAACTGATACTCTTTTACTTGTTTGTTGTGCTTGTTGTTCTTTGCTTGCTCCCCCATGCTCTTACACTTTCATAGCTTAGATTTCTTTTTCTCCCCCTTTGCTTAGCTTTCAATCTCCCCCTTTTTGACACTGATGTCAATGGGTTATACACTGATATTGTGTTTTTCCAAGAAAGACTTATGGACCTCAAGAATAATCTTAAGAGTGGCATCCCAATTGTCACGAGCTACCTCCAAAGACTTAATTTGGATGGCCAGCTTGATAGCAAGGTGAACTAGTTCATCTAATGTAGAAAGATTGGGGTCTTTCTTCATAAGAGTTTCTACATAGCCTATCTCCTTGTGAAAAATATCCATGCGAGGAGTCAATGTAGCTTGGATGCTTGTCAGTTTGGCCCTTATGTTGGCTTCATCTGCAGATAATGCTGCTAATTGACTCTAGGTTTGCAATAGAGTCCTAAAATGCTTCTCACTTTGAGTTGGAGTCATGGGAAATTTTGCACTTGATGAACTTATTTGACTTTCCAAGCTCAGAATGTGACTCCTCGTTTCTTGTGTGAAGAGTGTAAGATTACACAGTTTGGTGTACAGAGAGAAAATGTTCTCAAGTACCTTCTTCACATAGTCTATCTTAGTTGTCAATGCAACTTGTGTAAGTGCTATATCACTTGATATTTTCTCATTCACTTTACTTTGAAATTTCTTTTCAGACCACTCTAATAATTTGGCATTAGTATCAAGGTCTGCATCACTTAACTTTCCACTATATGTGTCAATTGTTCAATAAGTGGCTTTGTTTCATCTAGAGTAGGCAGACTGAATGCATCCAAGATGTCTTTGATATCAAGAAAAGCTTACTTCTTCCTATGCTGACTCTTGAGCAGTTCTTGATGTTTCTTTCTAGCCAGGGCTTCTTGAAGTATACCCATCTGCTCAATTGTCATTGTGGCATAATCATATTTTGGCAAAACAATTTCTTCATCTAAGCTTACATCTCTATATGTTATTACCTCTTCTACCTTTGATGAACTTGTACTTGGCACTGAGAATTGAAAAGGTGTTGCATCTGTGATCGACCTCTGAAGAGTGTGATTGGAAGGAGTGCCAGATTCTGGTAAAGTTACCAGTGCTTGAATTACTACAAGCTCCTTTGGCTTGGGTGTTAACTCAGTCTCTTCAGGCTTGTTTATTTCTGCCACATTACCTTGAATTGCACCTTGAACTTGTGTTGGAGGTGCAGAATAATCTATCTGACCTATTTGAATCTGTGTTTCAATAGTGGCTTGAGTTTCCACTTTATCTTCTCCAATTGTATCAACCTTTTCTATTTTAACTTCTGGTACTTTCTTTGAAGATTGTACATTAGTGACTTGAGGTATAATTGTAGGTGGTTCTTGTGTTTTCACCTCCTCCCTTGTAGTGTTAGTCACTGATTTCTGAATTTCTTCTACACTCACCAATACACGGTTGTCACACAATTTAGCCTATAGTGTAGAATGATCAAGTATCTTTTTAAGGTCATCCTTTGTTAGGGGATTGATGTTTTGAATAGTGAGATTGGAAACATCCTTTACTATGGTAGTTTTAGTACTCACATGTGTTATTTGTTTAGGGCTGACATTCAACAATTGTGTATCTTGTACACTCTATTCTTGTTGTTGCTCTTTCTCAACTATTACCTGGTCATCTATATTCATTTTAGTACCTCCCTCAACTATGCCTTCACTATTTTCATCTTCTTCATCATCTTTAACCTCAATAGGTTCTTGTTCTCCTGCTTTGACTATAGCTTGCCCATATGTAACTTTCCACATCTATGTAGTCTTCCTTACAACATCTTCTATGTTATTCTATAATATGTTGAATGCTCTATATTTAGGAACAAATCTAACAACATATTTCTTTATGGCTCTAGCTATTTCTGCCTTGCTAAGTTCAAGCATAACTTGAGCGAGGGTAGTTTCTCTAATTTGTCTTTCAGTATCTAAGCAATAGTGCCATTTTTGCTCAACTCTTTCATATAGGCTTTTAGGTATGGAATTGCCAATCTCTAGAGGAGCTTTCCTGAAAGTAGCCATCATGGCATATTCCTCCACTTGATTCTTTTCAAATTTTCCCAAATTTTCAAAGTCAATGTGAGAAAATCCTAATAGATCTGCATTATTTCTAACACTCTCACATAGGTTGTGTAGATCTGAAGATGGATTATGAGTCACCACTTGGAATTGGCTGTTGTCATCACATTCAATTCTTTCCTCATCAGATTCAACCTGAGCAATGTATTTTCTCCTTGGTCTTTTCTGTGCTCCTCCTTCCTACTCTGTAGGTTTGGCTTTCTCTTTAGCCTTTTGTGTAGTGACACGCACACTAGCCCTTGTGGTAGGTGTAGTAGGTTTGGGCTGGCTTGGTTTAGCAACCTTCTTGGGTCTTTTCATTGTTTGTGCCTTAGCCTTTCTCTCCTTTTATTCAGTAGGAGTAGGTGCTTCCTCAACTTCTTCTTCCTCAGCACCTTCTACAGTTTTTGTTTCTTCCTCTTGTTGATCTTCACCCATTCCTTGTGTCAATTCAAGTGGTGCTTGAATCTAAGTGTCTTCTTCCTCTTCATCCTCTTCCTGCTCAACACCTTCACCAAATTTTTCTTTCAATTTCTTCACTAGTTCCTCCTTCTTGTTGATGATAGAGGCAATCTTTAACTCCATCGTAATCTTAGTCTTGGCCATCTCATAGTTACCAAATGCTTTGGCATCTTTGTCTATTTCTTCTACAAGTAATGTTGTTATTGCTATAGAGGCCTCATCTACATTAATCTCATAGCCTAATGGTCTCAGCCATCTTACTCTTGGGGTTATTTCTTGTACAAATGTATGATCAACATCTACTAGCAAACAAACATCATCATAATGCTTTTCCACTAAAGATACTAGAATCCTTAATCTCTTCTTCATGAATTGCTTGAAGTCCTTAATGTAATTGGTCATTATTGACTCAAAATTTTCACCTAACTATTCAATGAACTCTCCTATTTGAACTGCAACAAACCTATTTTTCTTCCATGCCATAGTGCCAAATGTAGGAAATGTGTTTTGAATATAGAAGAAGATATATATCAAAACAGATCCAAATTTACACTAAGCAATCTTTGTTTTCCTTATTGCTCTTAGGTTTTCAATCAATTGTTGTAGCTATAGCTCGACAAGATCATATGTATGATCCTTCTTTACAATCATGTAACCCATATCCACCACAATATAGGGTACACTACTCAATCTACTTGATTGATAAAACTTATGTGCAATTACCCTCACTGCAAAATCTATTAGAGGATCTGTGATGCTGTCTATGGTCATTCCCCTCTTATACCACACAGCCCATGTGTTCTTTTCTATAACTTATTTGGATTGACTCCTCATAGACTTTGGCCAATCTAGGGTTGGATACCTTGTTACCCTATGGATTATTCTCTTTGATATTTTAATTGGCCCATTATCTAACCACACTGAACTATCATGAATCCTACTCAAAAAAATCCCGATCCATTCAGTTTTGAAAACATTAGAGAAACCTAGGGCATGAGTCAACCCTTTCTTTTCTACAATCTTGAATTCTTCCCTTAACACACCATTTTCACAAAGTTTCCATATGCTTCTTTGATTTCCAAATCACCAATACTTCCAATCTTCCAATTATAACATTTTTTGACATCCTGTATCATTAAAACTTGTAGTGGTATCAGAGATAACACACTGGAGGGATCTTGTTTGTATGCTATGTCTGGTATGGCTTTGAAAATAGGTTGTTTTACTTCATTGCTAACCAACTAAACATTCAAAACCTCATTTGCCTCTACACCTCTTACCTTTGAAGAAATAGAAACCATTATACAAAACTAGGGTTTATGAAATTAGAAATAGCATAGCTCGGCACATGATAAATAACTTGCAAATTCTGATGAAATGATGTTGATTATCTATTCTGATCTCCTGCAAATGCTTTAGATGGAAGTTCCTGATTGCCTCTAGCTCTTCTTGCTCTCTCTCAATTTCAAATGATGTTAAATGAGCACAAATTGATCAAATACCCTTTTGAGATACTACAGTTAATGCTAAGTGCTTACACAGCTGTAAAATCAACACTTACTAATTTCTAGCTCACTTGGCATCAACTAGGATTTCCATTCATTCAAAAATCATTATGAGCTCAACAAAAACTAGCTAGTCTATTAGCTTGACATCCTCTAACTTTTCACTTGACAGTCATAGGAAATTTTTCATGCTCAGCACTAACATAAAAAAACTTAAAGATTTTTCTTTGATTCCTAATAACACCTTGCATCTTTATTCATGTTTATGTAATCTTTTCAAAACTAAATTCTTTGGAACTAATGTATGATATAACTTTTGAGTATTAGTTCCACATACCTCTTGATTGCTTAATTAGATGAGGTGTGATTACCTGATGCATTGGGTGAAGTGATCCCTTCTCCACTTGATGTGCTGCAATCCTCCTTTTTCTTCCATGTCTTAGTCATTTCATTTTTGATATTTTCAACATTTACCTTGCCTTTGCCTTTATTGAACTCACAACTTGGTGCCTTTGACCTTGTTGGACAATATTGACTAATGTGATCAATCTTCAAACAACTAAAACATGTGGCTTGACTCAGCCGCCTTTTGTAGTCACTTTTGAATTGTGTTCTAATACAATTCTCAGGAACATGTCCATACTCTTGACAATAGTGACAACTATACCTTGTATTATAATCCTAGTTATAAGAGTTGCCATTGTTCTTTACCTTTGTTTGCCTGCTTGATGACCACATGGGTTTGGATTTGCACTCAAAAGCTCTGTGTCCATACTTTTGACAGTTATAACAATATCCTTCAAATCTTTGAGTGTGCATGGTCTTAGTTCTGCATTCATGTGCTTGATGACCTTTTTTGTTACACTTATGACAGTGACCCAGGTTCTTTTGCTTAGCATTCTAATTTACAGTCTTGCTCCTAAATACATTTTTCTTTCCACAATTATGACAAGTAGGTTTGGAATTCTTACTTTTGTTACTCCTTTCTTCAGCACTTTTGGATGACTCTCGGGTATGTGCAGGATCATGGTGTGCCAAAAAGTGGCGATGTGAAAAAAAAAAGAGTTTGAAGATGCCTAAAAGCGCTCCAAAATCCGCTCTGACTTTTTTTTACCTATCCAGGAACCAAACCTGGAAGGTTAAGCCGAGCCTTATCAGATATCCGATATCATATTGGATATCCGATTTGATATCGGATATCCGATTTTAAATCCAATATCCGACTAATAATTAAAATCATATAATAGTATGATATATTATTTAATATTATTATTATAATTATTATTATACTATAATATAATAATATTATTATAATTATTATTATACTATAATATAATAATATTATTATTATAATTATTATTATACTATAATATAATAATAATATTATTATTATATTATAATTGTATAATATTATACTATGATAATAATATTATAATAACATATTATATTATAATAATATAAGATAATATTTCATATATTATAATATATAGAAATGTAATATAATATATATATATATAATATAATATAATAATAAAAAGTAATATCTTATAATATAATATATAATTAAAAAATTTAATATATTATAAATTATAATAATATAGTATAATAATAATATTTTATATTATAATATATAGTAAATTAATATAATAAATATAAAATATAATATAAAAATATATAAAATGTAGTATATATGTTATATATATATATATATATATATATATATATATATATATATATATATATATATATATATATATATATATATATTTAAAGGGTCAAAGAGGGTCATAGGTTACCCTATGACCCCATTTGACCCATATTACCCATTCGAATATGTCCCTAGGGGTCCTAGGACCCCTAGGAACATATGTCGTCGTTTAATGCATCAAAGGGGGTCATAGGTCACCCTATGACCCCCTTTGACTCATATGAACGATTCAAATATGTCCCTAGGGGTCCTAGGACCCCTAGGGACATACGTTGTCGTTTAATGGGTCAAAGGGGGTCATAGGTCATCCTATGACCCCCTTTGACCCATATGAACGATTGGAATATGTCCCTAGGGTCCTAGGACCCCTAGGGACATATGTCGTCGTTTAATGCGTCAAAGAGGGTCATAGGTCACCCTATGACCTCATTTGACCCATATTACCCATTCGAATATGTCCCTTGGGGTTCGAGGACCCTTAGGGACATATGTCGTCATTTAATGGGTCAAAGAGGGTCATAGGTCACCCTATGACCCCCTTTGACCCATAATAACCATTCGAATATGTCCCTAGGGGTCTTAGGACCCCTAGAGACATATGTCGTCGTTTAATGGGTCAAAGGGGGTCATAGGTCACCCTATGACCCCCTTTGACCCATATTACCCATTCGAATATGTCCCTAGGGGTCCTAGGACCCCTAGCGACATATCTCGTCGTTTAATGGGTTAGAGAGGATCATAGGTCACCCTATGACCCCCTTTGACCCATATTACCCATTCGAATATGTCCCTAGGGGTCCTAGGACCCCTAGAGACATATATCATCGTTTAATGGGTCAAAGAGGGTCATAGGTCACCCTATGACCCCCTTTGACCCATATGTATGATTCAAATATGTCCCTAGGGGTCCTAGGACCCCTAGAGACATATGTCGTCATTTAAAGGGTCAAAGAGAGTCATAGGTTACCCTATGACCCCATTTGACCCATATTACCCATTCGAATATGTCCCTAGGGGTCCTAGGACCCCTAGGGACATATGTCGTCGTTTAATGCATCAAAGGGGGTCATAGGTCACCCTATAACCCCCTTTGACTCATATGAATGATTCAAATATGTCCCTAGGGACATATGTTGTCGTTTAATGGGTCAAAAGGGGTCATATGAACGATTGGAATATGTCCCTAGGGTCCTAGGACCCCTAGGGACATATGTTGTCGTTTAATGGGTCAAAGAGGGTCATAGGTCACCCTATGACCCCATTTGACCCATATTACCCATTCGAATATGTCCCTTGGGGTCCGAGGACCCCTAGGGACATATGTCGTCATTTAATGGGTAAAAGAGGGTCATAGGTCACCCTATGACCCCCTTTGACCCATATTACCCATTCAAATATGTCCCTAGGGGTCCTAGGACCCCTAGAGACATATATCGTCGTTTAATGCATCAAGAGGGTCATAGGTCACCCTATGACCGCCTTTGACCCATATGAACGATTCAAATATGTCCCTAGGGGTCCTAGGACCCCTAGAGACATATGTCATTGTTTAATGGGTCAAAGAGGGTCATAGGTTACCCTATGACCCCATTTGACACATATTACCCATTCAAATATGTCCCTAGGGGTCATAGGACCCTTAGGGACATATGTCATCGTTTAATGGGTCAAAGAGGGTCATAGGTCACCCTATGACCCCCTTTGACCCATATTACCCATTCGAATATGTCCCTAGGGGTCCGAGGACCCCTAGAGACATATATTATCGTTTAATGGGTCAAGAGGGTCATAGGTCACCCTATGACCCCCTTTGACCCATATGAACGATTCGAATATGTCCCTAGGGGTCCTAGGAACCCTAGAGACAAATGTCGTCGTTTAATGGGTCAAAGAGGGTCATAGGTTACCCTATCCCCCATTTGACCCATATTACCCATTCGAATATGTCCCTAGGGGTCCTAGGACCTCTAGGGACATATGTCGTCGTTCAATGGGTCAAAGGGGGTCATAGGTCACCCTATGACCCCCTTTGACTCATATGAACGATTCAAATATGTCCCTAAGGGTCCTAGGACCCCTAGGGACATATGTCGTCATTTAATGGGTCAAAGGGGGTCATAAGTCACCCTATGACCCCCTTTGACCCATATGAACCATTCGAATATGTCCCTAGGGTCCTAGGACCCCTAGGGACATATGTCATCGTTTAATGGGTCAAAGGGGGTCATAGGTCACCTTATGACCCCCTTTGACTCATATGAACGATTCGAATATGTCCCTAGGGGTCCTAGGACCCCTAGGGACATATGTCGTCGTTTAATGGGTCAAAGGGGGTCATAGGTCACCCTATGACCCCCTTTGACCCATATGAACCATTCGAATATGTCCCTAGGACCCCTAGGGACATATGTCTTCGTTTAATGGGTCAAAGAGGGTCATAGGTCACCTTATGACCCCCTTTGACCCATATTACCCATTCGAATATGTCCCTAGGGGTCCTAGGAGCCCTAGGGACATATGTCATCGTTTAATGGGTCAAAGAGGGTCATAGGTCACCCTATGACCCCCTTTGACCCATATTACCCATTCGAATATGTCCCTAGGGGTCCTAGGACCCCTAGAGACATATATCGTCGTTTAATGGGTCAAGAGGGTCATAGGTCACCCTATGATCCCCTTTGACTCATATGAACGATTCGAATATGTCCCTAGGGGTCCTAGGACCCCTAGAGACATATGTCGTCATTTAATGGGTCAAGGGTCATAGGTTACCCTATGACCCCATTTGACCCATATTACCCATTCGAATATGTCCCTAGGGGTCTTAGGACCCCTAGGGACATATGTCGTCGTTTAATGGGTCAAAGGGGGTCATAGGTCACCCTACGACCCCCTTTGACTCATATGAACGATTCAAATATGTCCCTAGGGGTCCTAGGATCCTTAGGGACATATGTCGTCGTTTAATGAGTCAAAGAGGGTCATAGGGTGACCTATGACCCTCTTTGACTCATTAAACGACGACATATGTCCCTAAGGATCCTAGGACCCCTAGGGACATATGTCGTCGTTTAATGAGTCAAAGAGGGTCATAGGTCACCCTATGACCCCCTTTGACCCATATGAACGATTCGAATATGTCACCCTATGACCCCCTTTGACCCATATGAACGATTCGAATATGTCCCTAGGGGTCCTAGGATCCTTAGGGACATATGTCGTCGTTTAATGAGTCAAAGGGGGTCATAGGGTGACCTATGACCCATATGAACGATTCGAATATGTCCCTAGGGTCCTAGGACCCCTAGGGACATATGTCATCGTTTAATGGGTCACCTATGACCCCCTTTGACCCATATTACCCATTCGAATATGTCCCTTGGGGTCCGAGGACCCCTAGGGACATATGTCGTCGTTTAATGGGTCAAAGAGAGTCATAGGTCACCCTATGACCCCCTTTGACCCATATTACCCATTTGAATATGTCCCTAGGGTTCCTAGGACCCCTAGAGACATATATCGTCGTTTAATGAGTCAAGAGGGTCATAGGTCACCCTATGACCCCCTTTGACCCATATGAACGATTCGAATATGTCCCTAAGGGTCCTAGGACCTCTAGAGACATATGTCATCGTTTAATCGATCAAAGAGGGTCATAGATTACCCTATGACCCCATTTGACCCATATTACCCATTCGAATATGTCCCTAGGACCCCTAGGGACATATGTCATCATTCAATGGGTCAAAGGGGGTCATAGGTCACCCTATGACCCCCTTTGACCCATATGAACAATTCGAATATGTCCCTAGGGTCCTAGGACCCTTAGGGACATATGTCGTTGTTTAATGGGTCAAAGAGGGTCATAGGTCACCCTATGACCCTCTTTGACCCATATTACCCATTCAAATATGTCTCTTGGGGTCTAAGGACCCCTAGGGACATATGTTGTCGTTTAATGGGTCAAAGAGGGTCATAGGTCACCCTATGACCCCCTTTGACTCATAATACCCATTCGAATATGTCCCTAGGGGTCCTAGGACCCCTAGAGACATATGTCGTCGTTTAATGGGTCAAAGGGGGTCATAGGTCACCCTATGACCCCCTTTGACCCATATGTACGATTCGAATATGTCCCTAGGGGTCCTAGGACCCCTAGGGACATATGTCGTCGTTTAATGGGTCAAAGAGGGTCATAGGTCACCCTATGACCCCCTTTGACCCATATGAATGATTCGAATATGTCCCTAGGGGTCCGAGGACCCCTACGGACATATGTCATCATTTAATGGGTCAAAGAGGGTCATAGGTCACCCTATGACCCCATTTGACCCATATTACCCATTCGAATATGTCCCTAGGGGTCCTAGGACCCATAGGGACATATGTCATTGTTTAATGGGTCAAAAGGGGTCATAGGTCACCCTATGATGCCCTTTGACCCATATGAACAATTTGAATATGTCCCTAGGGGTCCAAGGACCCCTAGAGAAATATGTCATCGTTTAATGAGTCAGAGAGGGTCATAGGGACCCATATCACCCATTTGAATATGTCCCTAGGGGTCCTAGGACCCCTAGAGACATATATCGTTGTTTAATGGGTCAAATAGGGTCATAGGTCACCCTATGACCCCCTTTGACCCATATGAACGATTGGAATATGTCCCTAGGGGTCCTAGGACCCCTAGGGACATATGTCATCGTTTAATGGGTCAAAGAGGGTCATAGGTCACCCTATGACCCCCTTTGACCCATATTACCCATTCGAATATGTCCCTAGAGGTCCTAGGACCTCTAGGGACATATGTCGTCACTTAATGAGTCAAAGGGGGTCATAGGTCACCCTATGACCCCCTTTGACCCATATGAATGATTCGACTATGTCCCTGGGGGTCCTAGGACCCCTAGGGACATATGTCATCATTTAATGGGTCAAAGGGGGTCATAGGTCACCCTATGACCCCCTTTGACCCATATGAACGATTCGACTATGTCCCTAGGGGTCCTAGGACCCCTAGGGACATATGTGATCGTTTAATGGGTCAAAGAGGGTCATAGGTCACCCTATGACCCCCTTTGACCCATAATACCCATTCGAATATGTCCCTAGGGGTCCTAGGACCCCTAGAGACATATGTCATCGTTTAATGGATCAAAGGAGGTCATACGTCACCCTATGACCCCCTTTGACCGATATGAACGATTCGGCTATGTCCTTGGGGGTCCTAGGGACATATGTCGCCATTTAATGGGTTAACGGGACCCCCTTTGACCCATTAAAGGATGACATATGTCCCTAGGGGTCCTAGGACCCCTAGAGACATATATCGTCATTTAATGGGTCAAAGAGGGTTATAGGTCACCCTATAACCCCCTTTGACTCCTATATATTAATAATATACATATCAATATAATAATATATATATATATACATATACATATTACATTATTATATTTAATGAAAATATTACGTTATTATATAAATATATTAATAACATACATATTAATATAATAATATTTATAATATATATTATATTTAATAAAAATATTACGTTGTTATATAAATATTATATTATTATACATATTAATATAATAATATATAATACATATTACATTTAATGAAAATATTACGTTATTGTATATATTAATAACATACATATTAATATAATAATATATAATACGTATTTTATATATATATAAATTACGTTATTATATTTAGTAAAAATAATAATAATAAATATTATATTTATAGATTGTAATAAGATTAACATAAGATATTAGTATATATTATTAGATTATATCTTGTATGTTTACATTACGTTATTATATATATATAATATATTAAAATATGCCTTTACATATTAATATAAGTGAAATAATTTAAAAATAAAAAAACTAGAACGTTTAAATCGAATTTCCCTCCAAAATTTGAAGATTTTTGAAATTTGACTACCGAGCCATATCGGATATCCGATCAGGCTTGGTATTTACCAAGCCTGCCCGGTCAACCCCAAAGACGTGTTTATAGAGAGTTTTAGTGATACTCAGACTTCGGGTAGCCGTCTGACAATGTTATTTTGATCAAAATTGAATGAAACGAAATGGATTTTTTAATATCGCTCTCTAGATTCCATCAATATAATTTTTGTCAAATTCTGAGTTCGATAAGTATTTATTAGTTAATTATCAATGAAGATTATTGTAAAGTGCTGATTGACATACTGAATGAAAAATAGCTATAACATTCAAACGGTATAACATTTTTTAAATCTAAAAGTTGCGTCACATTCTATACTTCACCTAGTATAAGAAAAAAATAAAAAAAGAAAAATTTGATCAAATTTTTTATTAGTTAGGGTGGTCAGACACGAGACTTTTTTTAATCCGAAAAAGTTTTGGTAGAAAATTCATATTTAATTATTTATTTGGAATAAAAATATCAAAAAATATGTGTCACATCTGGGCATGAGTCTAGTTTTCATATCTATAATTATATTAAAAAAATATTATGATTTGATTTTGATTAAGGTGGTCAGACATACACCTACTTTTTATTTTCGCCCTGAAATTTTCTTAGTACTGCATTAAAATTCAAACTTTTGACCAATCAATTATTTTTTTCTCCTGATAAGGCCTAGTAGTTTAGAAACTACATTCAATTTTTTACAAATTATTTTCTTACAACTTTTTGATATAAAGTCCATAACCACTTTAAAATTATGTGTCAAGTTGACATAAACCTGATTTGTTGATTTTTCACTGCCACTTAAGGCCATAGTTTGGTACACCATGATCTTGCACATACCTTCTTTAGTACTTATGTATCCCAGTCTAGATGTCTCATTGTTGGATATAGGGGATCTCAATAATTGCTCAAAGTATTTGATGGCTTCACTAGGTTTATTAAAACTTTCAGCAAATTCCTTTTCCCTTTTTAGGTCATTATTCAATTGCTAATTCTGCAACTTCAATGTTGTTATCTCAATGTCCTTGACATTCAATTCATAGTTGGCATTCATCATTTGACCCAAAGTGTCCAATTGCATGTTAGAAATCCTAGTTAGCTATGATGATTTCTCTTCCAGTCTGCTAGTCAAAAATCTTTTGTCATCTTCAATCATGGCTTTTTCTTCCATATCTTTCTTTTTGTGTTCAGTCACCTCACACAGTAGTATGGCTTGTGATTCTTACTCTAAATTAAGATTTTTGATTTCTTCAGCTTGGGCTCTATTCTTTTCCATTAGATCTACAATTGCTACATCAAATTCATTGGCGTCTCCATTTGTAAATAGCTTAGTAGTGCCCATCTCTCTGTATTGTGTGTCATTCTCCTCAATAGAAATTTCCTTCCTTCTCTTTAAATATTTATTTAAGTCTTCTCTTGCTTCATTCAGTTGATGTAGAATAAGTTATATTTCAATTTCCTAGTTCTCAATAATCTTTCCCAACTTGTAGACTTCCATTTCCAAGATCTTTCCTCAAAGCTACAAAGTTTCTCTTCCAGAGAACAAAGCTCTAATACCAATTGTTGGAATTACAATAGGAAAGGTAAACTTCTTTGGGGGGGGGGGGGGGGGGGGGGGGTTGGGTGCGGTGTGAATCAGTACTTTAAACTTTGACCCATAAAACATTCACCATACATTCATCTCATATATTCAATAAGAAAACTGAAATACCATGTGAAACATGTACATCTAAATCATGTAAATAAATAAGCATTCATACATATATGACACCATATATGATTACTCAGAAACCCTCCAATAAGAAGGTAAAATTGGGGTGGGGATGACACCCATAAATCTTCACTACTATAGTAATAAAGTGTACCCAATGAAGGTTACAATGTTTGATCATGAGACATGATCTATCTTGTGAAAGGTATGCCCTATTAAAGGATTTAAACACCGTGTTAAAAGTGTGCCTTGTTAAAGGACTTTAACTCACAATAAAGTAAGCACCTTGTTAGAGGATTTCAATACAGCCTATTAGGACTACTCTTTTAAGAGATTTAACTGATTCACCTATTAGAATGTCTCAACATTGATCCTGTAAGAATTTTCCTAAGGGAAAAATTCACCCAGGAACTAAGAACTCAAACACAAGCACATAGTAGACCAAAGTAGACAGATTATGATCAGAATAACAATGTATTCAATAGCTTGTTCCGCATGAGAGTACACTAGGAGTGCCTGAATATAAAGGCCTCAGGAGAGCTTCTAGAATTCATAGAAGTTAGCATCATGATGTGTCATACAACCAAGCACATGTACACCAGATATGGGTTATCCTCCATTAAGCACGGAAGTAAGTGCGATGATGAGAGGATAAGCCTAGAAGGGTGGGACATGCAAAACAACGTTGTAGACACCATGTGCTTAAATAGAGTTGTGTACTCTTGTGTTGTCTACATGACAACTCAACAAGGTGCACAAACTCCTAAGTGTCTCACAAATAAAAATAATAAAATAATGCATTAACCTAAGTAAACTTAAGTAAGTGTAATAAGTAAATACTTATTTACACCAATAGATCCTACTATTAGCACTTTGTTGCTAGATAATAGATCACCTCTAAATTGATGTATTCTTGATCCTTCTTGATTAGATGTCTCTCTACTATTCACTATTTCCTTCCTCTATTCTCCTTTAACTAATTCTGCAATGCAATTTCAAAACATAACACCTTGGTCACCATGAATGTCCTGGTTTGCGCATGCAAAACTCTCCTTGATCATTCATTCTTTCCCTTTCATGCTCATAAGAAGTTTAGGGTTTGTCCTCCTTAAGAATACCTAGGTGACTTAGGGTTAGGTATGAATCAATGGCTATGATTCATTCATTTTGCCGCTTAAACCTTCCCTTTACCTAATTAGATGCATGTAATTCATAGGGATTTTGACTTAAGATTTGTCCTTATCACCAAAATATCATAATTCAATTTGTAAGTTAGCTCAAAAATGGTTTACATAGTAGTTTGTGCCAATACAAACAACTATGAAAAACTATGTTACTCGACATCTGAAGTCTCTGATGCTCGGCATATACTAGTTCCAATATTGTGACTTGGCATCTAAATGACTCGGCATGCACTGCTTGCTTGGCTCCTGAATCACTTGGCATATACTGTCTGCTCGGCACTTGAGTGACTCGGCACTCACTGTTGACTCGACATGAACTATCTTATACATGTTGTGCTCGGCATATACTACTTGTTTGGCATGAACTAAGTAAATGACTTAAGTGTATAGACTCTCACTAGTCAAAACCAATTTGAGATCAACACTTAGGACATTCATAAGCTCTATGTCCTTCTTTATGACATCTAAAACAAGTACCCTGAAACTCACCTCTACTTGTCCTTCTCTTCTGATTAACAAGTTTTGGTTCTTCTGCACTCGGTTTAGCCTTTACCGAGTAGTCCTACTTCTCCTTCCCTCAAGAACTAACTTGATTCTTCCTCTTCAACATTTCTTCTACTCTCAAAGCATACTAATAGGTATCCTCAACTGAAGCAATATTTAGCATACCAAACTCATCCTAAATATTGAATCTCAAGCCATTAATATATCTAGTGACCTTTTCTTTAGACAACTCTTTGTGCTTGGACCAAATAGTCAACTTGTAGAACTCCTCTATATGATCTTTCATAGTCATATCTTTCTACTTTAGATTCTACAACTTCTTAAATAACTCAAGTTCATAATTTGTGGGAATGAACTTAGCCTTCAATTTAGTCACCATCAATCTCCATCTAGTGATCTTCATTTCACCTTCCTCTTCTCTATCTCTTCGCAACTCTTTCCACTAAAGAGCAGCATGTCCCTTTAGCTTAGTCTGTGCCAACCTCACTCTGAGAATGTAGTCTTCCAATTCACCAATCCAATCAATTAGGTCTCAAGGATTCAAAGTACCTAAGAACTTAGAAACCTCCATCTTATGCTTCAACTTTAACTAAGATCAAGATCTAGCAAACTAACTAGTCCTATTTCCCATAGGTGTCTCTACATGATTAGTTCTTTCCTTGCCACTTAATCCAGTAATCTCAAAGTCTTAAGAAACTTCCTCATAACCATCTTTAGTACCTGCATACCGAGGTACACCACCTATAGTACTCATGATCTTAGTAGTGATCATATGACTCTTCATCAATGTAATCTCAAATCCAAATTCTTCTTTAATCGTCTCTAACATCCTCACTTCCATAGCATCACATAGATCTTTAATCACCCTAGGGTCCAATTGTCTTAGAGGTATCTTCCAAAATTTTCACAAACCCTCTAGAACAAATCAACCTAACCCAACCTTCGACCAGATTATCTTCACCCTAGGTCCTAGTGTAAATTGCCTCATCTTTGGTGATCTGTCTATACGCTCAAGAAAACCTTCGCTCTGATACCACCTGACATAGTGCAAGGCATGATAATCCTCAAAAGAGATGTCCTAGCCCCACAAAAATAACCACACAGTGGAAACACAACAAAAATGATACAAGATCTGATACTAAACACAACTCTTTATTCATAAAATAATTGATTACATGCAATGTGTCAAGTTGTAAGGCCTTCTTAGTTATGGCCAAATACAAAACAAGTAGTAGTTCTGTAAGATCCCTCAAGATCCAATCCAAACCCTATCTAGTCTAGAGCCACACTTTGGTAGAAACCTCTAAGGAAGATCTAAAAAAATTCTTGCAAGCCCACCAAGTAATCTCCTTGTTTTCCAAGCCTCATCTACTAGCTCTTCAAAATTCTCTCCTCTGCCACATCCTCTTCACCAAGCTTGATGATTATGACTTAAGACTTTAAAAGACCCCCTACTTATACTCAACTAAGCCACAAGTCATCCTATTAGTTACAAATAAATAAAACCCTTACGTTAAGTACATGTTTAAGCCACAAGTTAGCTCACAACATAATTAAATACATACAACCAAATTAAATGCCGAGTTGATTGACCACAGTCAACTCAAGAAAAGTCAGAATCCAAGACATGACCAAGCACTAGGTAATCACTATCAAGTATCAAAAAATCCACAAAACATAACCGAGCTCCTTCATTGACCGAGCACCAGTATGTTCTGAGTCCTCCATAGGAAATTGAGTCCCTTCATTGACTGAGTACCACTAGGAAATGACTAAGTAATGATACTAACTGAGTACCCCAGTTAACACTACAACTAGAAATTACTCTGTCAGGACCAAGTCACACCTCTTTCTTTGACCGAGTCCCCTAACCCAAAGGCCAGAATACTCCAACATGTAGGATTTCTATCTTCCCTAGGATGTGCCTACATCATAATGATGCATTTTTCATTGATGTCAATGGGGGAGAAGTGAGTGCATGAAAAACATCTCCTAAGAATAGGGGAGACTCTCCTAAGAATGAGGGAGAGTTATGAAGAAAATATTGATGTCAGTGGGGGAGAATGCATGAGAAAGATGAGTATACAAAATGGGGGAGAGATATGTCAATGTGAGAAGTATATCAATGGGAGAGATAGTTGTTCATGAGAGTCTCAAATTTGATTGATGAAGAGGATTTGAAAAGATGAGAGAAACAACATCAACCGAGTAGTATGTCTAGTATTCTTGAAACTTAGATGTTTTTCATCTATGTTGACATCAATGCCAAAGGGGGAGATAGTAAACATGAATGTTGAGGGGGAGTATCCTAGCATTGCCAGAGCACTGGAGAGATTGACAACATAATTGTGTGTTGCATTTGTGACAATGTTTGTCATTGATGTCAACATACTAAGAAGATTAGTAGAGTAACAATCAATTTTTGAGGCTATACAAATTATGGATTAAAGATGAGGTTATGTGCACTTAACCTAATATTATATGTAGTGTATAGCTGTGTGTGCATGTAGAAATTTGAAGACTAGTAGTAGTTATTCAAGATTTACAGAAGATAGTTCAAAGAAAAAGTTCTTGAGAAGTGGTTTTTGATGTTTGGATTATATCTCCTAACATGGATAGAATTTGACAAAGTGCAGTTAGATAGAGATATATGACATCTTGATGCTGATGTCAACAAGTGCACAGAGTTCAAGGTTGTACATGTGAGAAGTTTTAATTACTATGAGCCGACAATATTATGTAATAATGAAAAGATATAATGTAGAGTGTTATTGTAATGTAGTCCTATTGTAATTGTAATTGGGAAAGCCTCAAGGCTAACTTAACAAATTATTTTGAGGACTTGGTATAAAGGAAATTTATTTTCCTTGTATTGAAGTTTGTAAGTGAGCATGTGAATGCGATAAGTGAAGAAGATTGGTAAATGTGAGTAAGTGATCAAAGGGATTATTGTGATGCAAGTTTTTAGATCTAGTATTGAGATATGAGAAGTGTTTTGGTACAGAAGAGGCACGATAAGGAGACAGAGAAAGAGTTTGAGTTGTTGAATTAAATTGCATTTCTATTATTCTGAAATGAATAAGACAAAGGTCATTTGGATAGTGAGTTTGGTAGTCTTTCCCCTGAATCTATTTGGATAGTGGGTCCATCTACCTTCTACAACTTCTAACAGGGTTGGAATCTCCTCATAGGGGTTCAAAGTCTTCTAACAAGGACTGATATGTACAGAATGTATTTCATTAGATCCTAAAAAAGTTCGTCCTCTTACAAGGAATTTATATATTAGTACATCATTTTGTGGGTACCATCAGCACCAGGGTTTTCCCTCTAATCAAGGGTTTCCCTAGTTAACATATTTGGTGTTATTGTGTATGTATATCTTCTAATGGTTGTTTTCTATATTGATCACATGTTTGAATTTTAATAAGGTTGATAAAATTAATATTGATTTGATAACTGATTCACTCCCACTCCCCTCTCAGTTATCTTGGTGGACTTTACTTTCTAACACTTCTTGCCTTTGGCTTTAGCCCAAATTGGTTAAGTTGGACTATGAGCTACATTACTACTACATCTTTCTTTGTTCTTCTTAACAATAAACCTTCCTTGTTATTTGCTTCCTCAAGGGGTTTGCATTAGGGCGATCCTCTCTCCCCCTATCTCTTTATTATTATGGCTAAGGGCCTAGGTAGATTCATCAAGTATTAGGTTTCTCATAATTGTATTTATGGTTGGCATTGGGATAACAAGTTACCCTCACTTTCTCACCTTGAATTTCTTGATGACACTACTCTTGCAAGTATTACCCGGGTCCAGGAAGCAAAGGCTATTCGACATACTCTTGAAATTTATTTCATGGTGTCGGGCCAAAAAAATAATGAATAGAAGTACTCTATATATTTTTTAATACTCTTGAAACTATTCAAGCGAAGATTGCTAATATCCTATTGGGCCACTCCCCTTGACATGTCTTCGTATTCCTATTGTTGTTTCTAGGAAACCACATCTCTTCTAGCATAATTTTCTTAACAAGATTTGGGAACAAGTAAATAATTAAACTCATAGATGACTTTATACTATTGCTGGAGTTACTCTACTTCAATCTATTATTCAGGCTCTTCTTATTTATAGGAGCATGGTTCAAGCTAGTCCTATTTAATTTCTCAAGGATTTTGATGTTGTTTCTTGACAATTTATTTGGAGTGGTAATTTGCACAATTCTAAATGGAGTTTAATCAGATGGGAGACTATTTGTCAGCCTAAGAAATAGGGTGGTCTTGGGTTGAGCTTTGCTATCTTAAGTAGCCAAGCTTTAGCTTCTGAACTTTATTAGCATTGGTGCTCTAGATAGAATCAACTTTGGGCCAATATAATCACTCAGAAGTATTTTAGGGGTGTTGATCTGCATTATATTTCCTTGCTTGTTTTGGAAGGTCATGGTTGTATGGTACAAGAGACTCTTAAGAATGGTGCTTAGTTAGTTAAGAGAGGTATTTTTTGGATATCTAAAGGAGGCTTTGAGGCTTATTTTTGGTCTGATGCTTGGGATGGAAAACCTCCTATCTTGTCTATGTACCCTCATCTTTAGATTCTTTTTGATTTTTTCCTTGCAGCTAGATGGGACAAGGTGGTTCATTATAAGGCCCCTTATCACTTGGGCCTTTTTGTTGGCTATAGATGGAAGGACTCTTTAGATTGGTCACTTGGGGGTTCTGAAGAGGACCACTAGGTACTCTCTAGGATTTTGGCTTCTAGGGAGTGTTGCTCATTGGTAGGGCTAGATGTTTTGGCCTGGGGTGGTGCTCCATCTAGTAAATGTTATGTTTCTGTTGGGTACTATGAGCTTACTAGACAATTATTTGGAGATGATGTTGTGCCTTGGTGGAAACCTGTTTGGAATAAATTTTCCTGGTCCAAATGTAATTTCTTCATGTGACTAGTGGCTCACAACTAGTGTCTTACATAGGATAATCTTTGTAAATGTGGATTTCAGGGTCCCTCATTCTGTGTGTTGTGCAATAATGAAGATGATTCTTTCTTCCACATTTTCTTCCATTGTTCCTATTCTACCTAGATTTAGCACCTTTGGTGGATTGCTTGGGGTTTCCCTTGCAGGCATGCTTCCTACTTACCCTAGTGGAATGTTTGGGGAGTGACCTCACTAAAGCCTTTCTTCTCCAAGTTGTGTGGGTTGCTGGTCCTTCATTAATTCTTTGGCATATTTGGTTGGAGAGGAACAAGAGAATCTTTCAAAATGTCTCAACTAGATTTATTCAACTACAGTGGAAGATTTATCACTGTCTCCATGAGACAATTCTAGCTAAATGTGTGCTAGATGGGGGTATGGATCATAGTGACCTTACCATATGCAATCACCTCAATTTCCATCTTAAGGTAGTGGTCTTGGGGGATATTGGTCAATGGTTGCATGGTCTGCCTGGAAAAAAATAGGTTGCAGATGAAGCGATGAGTGAATTGTGAGGGGCATTGGAATCCTCCTCCACTTAGACTTCTAAAAGTCAACACTGATGGTTCTTCTTAGGGGATCCAGGTCCCACTTGCATTGGGGGATTGGGTCAGTGCATAAGGGTTGTCATACTAAAAATCTTATGGAGGCATTGGTCATTTTACATGTTGTGGAACAATGTTGTTTGAGGGGATGGTGTAGGATTATCCATGAGTCTGACTTCCAAGTGGTGGTGAACTTTCTTACTTCATAGTTGCTTGCGGATGTTAGTTGGCCTCTGTCTTCAATTGTTAATTAGATTCTTCTCTTTTGTAAAACTCTAAAATCTATTTGTTTTACTTATAGTTGATTAGGATAAAGCTCAACATTTTGTATCTCTTCTTGTCTTAATATAAATTTTGTCCCTCATTTAGTATTTAATGCATACAAAAAAAAAATAGAGGTAATTTTTTTCCTTCCAACCAATTTGAGGTGGCAACAACTAAACCCTAAACTAAAATGTTTATGGTGGCATAAATGATTTATGTAACATGATCCATTATACCTACACTTGTCCTTTCACATGCCCCATGTCTCTACTGTCTTTGACATGTCGTATTTCTAACAATGTCCATTACAAGTTTTGTGAATTTAAATAAGCTTTGGACTTATCATGTCCACATATGCTAATAAATAAGTTAGTTTATCTCACAAACATATGATTATCTTTGAACCTCTCTTTATAATGATTTCTTGACTTTTAAATACACGGCATGGTATTTGTAGTCTCTTGAATTTAGGTAATATTGAATGTATTAATTTTAAATGAAAACTCTAAAATTTCAATGTATTAATTTTAAGTGAAAACTCTAAAATTTCAATGTGAATCAATTAAATATAAATATTTTTAATTTTCTAATTAAATTATGAGTGAGATTTTTTATTTTTAATATTATAATTTTTTTAAAGAATGTTCTTCATAGTGTAAGGTAACATTTAAGGATGCGCCTATATATAAATATACGATAGAGATAAGGCATATTTAATAATTTGTCAATTTAAGTAAAATATTACATTTATATGATAAATTAATTTTTTAATTATAATTTTTGAATATTAAAAATTATTATTTTTCTTATATTTAAATATTTATGTACTATAAAAACATAAAATGATAAATACTTTAATCTATCTAAATTGAAAATTAGCTAAATTGTATAAACTATTATCATTACAACTAACATAAGTTGCTTTCTATCAAATTCTTATCTTTATTGCTCTACTTAATTTATTGATTTATTCTATTACTTATTTCTAGATTTTTAGTAATTTTTTATTATCGTGATGATTATTTTAATTGTCTTTTGACTTATATCTTGTATTTTATTAGTTGTTGTAATATATTTAATCATATTATTAGTACAAAGTATAAATTTATTAACATCAGTTATACTCTTTTTTGTAAATTTATTTTTGATAGTTTTGTGTCTATATTTTTAATATATTAAAATACTTCTACATTTTTTAATTTTTAGATTAGTATTAACAAAATTAAGTAGTTTTTCTATAAACTTATTACTTTTAAAATATATTTTTTCAATTTATGACAAATTATTTACATTTCAACCATTTATTTAAAATTTTAATTAAGTCGATAGGCTTATTTATTGTGGCACACAATGGTTGGACAATTGAGTGTTGGATGTTAGATGGCGGAAAAAGTGGGAAGTAAAAATAGAAAAGGAAAAAAAGAAACGTAACGGTGGAACTGGTTGGTGAAAATGGCATCTACGGATAGTCTGGATAAAAAGTTTATATTAAACTAGAACTTCAAAATTGGATACTTCTGCTAGAATTCTCCACTGCGATGCACTCTAACTGAGGCCCCGTTTGGTTGGGGAAGATGATTTTTTGACATAACCAGGTTATCTTATAACCAGGTTTTCGAAAACTTGATTTTGTGGTTTGGAAAGCCAATGGTCCGTTTGGTTGACACGGAAGATGAATATACTGTGGACCCCACAATATTATTAAAAAAGCTGTCATAAAATTCAAAACCTGGTTTTAATTTTGAATTCCACCTTTTTGTTGGAAGAAACCAGGTTATAATTTTAACCAACCAAACACCAAAGTTTTTTTGCAAAACCTGGTTTTGCCTCTGATAACCCGGTTTTGGCCCTGATCTTCCAGCAACCAAACGGGGCCTCAATAGAATTTTGAAGACTTTACTGTAATGGGTTGGTTAAATTGCAGTGAGTTTTAGGAGGTAAATGAAATATATAATTTATCTTTATTATTGAAAGATCCGTCCTAAAAATCTCTTGGACCTCGAAAGAAACGTTGGCAGGATACTCACTCGTTCAGCGGGCCTGGTTATTTAAATCACAGTTTGTAATGCATATGTTAGAAATGGATGCGGCTATCTTCCATGGAAACTATGCAGTTGACCAATTTTCAAAAGAATGAAAACATCATGAATTTTTTTGAAAATTTTACCTTTTGATCTTCATGATCTGCACAGTTTGTAGTCCAAAACAACAAAAAAATTGAAAAAAAATCACTACATTTTCATGAATCTCGAAAAAAAAAAAAAGTTTGACTTTCTTTTGTCTTTGGTCCATTAGAATAAGACACATAATTGTTAGACATGGGACATGTAAAAGTAAAAGGGACAAGCGCAGGTACAATGGATGTTACATACATCATATATGCCACCATAAACGTTTTAGTTTAGGGTTTACCCGTTGCCATTCACGTCTATACAGCCACGAAAATGCACTTCCTTACGTAGGAGAGGACTTACAATTTTTTTTGAAAAGTCAGAAAAAAACAATGTAAAGAGAGCGCATTTTCGTGGCTGTATAGCCACGGGCTTGCCATTCGAGGCACCCGTACAGGTGCAATTACTAGTTGCGGACTTCGAAAAACAGATAATTCGGAGTGTAATTTCTTGGGGGATGCAGCACACAATCTATTACGTCTTCAATGTGATAAATCAGATGTGCCGTCTCTGTGGGTAATTAAAACCCAGCCGCCAGACAGGTCGCGAGGATTTTATATTCAACAAAATATCATTGGGCAGTGGGATGATCATCATCTCTCACGCGGGGTTCGCCGTCACTTCCTCAACACACGTACCAATTAATGTGGTCGATATTCCTGGTGTGACTTTAATTATCACCCCTTTCTCTCATTTCTTTTTCCTCCTCTCTTTCTATGTTTTCTGTTCATCAGTTATGGCTCTGCTAATTTTATTTCTCTTGGGACTTTTTGTGTCATATTAGCTAGTGGGTTTTTTCCGTTAGTTAGATCTGGTCATGGCCTCTCAAATGTTATTTATCGTTGGTAAAAGATAGCAATGGGTTCCAGCGGTTTATTAAACTATCGGATACAAATTGAGAACATAGTTTATGAAAGATTTCTGCTATCTCATTCCTTACATTCTAGTATAACTTACACTGCATTAGTAGAAAGTGGAAAGGGAATGCAATAATTACTAACCAGGCTAGTCAATGGTCTTATGCTGAGAGAAAGGCCTGTAAAAACTCTCTCTTTCGCTTTTGAGTTGAAACCCTTAAACATACCAATGACTAATGTTTGAAAATGTAAATATTGTTTATAACTGTGATGATAATATCAACTAAGTCTATATAGGCCATGATAGCAAAAGGTTTATGAAAACATGGGCAAGGTCAAAGATTGAAGACCTTGATATATCAGAAGCAAATAAAGTAATGTCAACTATTCTGATTCTACTATACAAAGGCATACAAAACAGACACATGTTGGTATAGAATTAAATCGTGAATGGATTTGTTTTAAAAAGGGGCCATATAACTGAGTGACTAACGTTTATTTGTTATGATTGAAGATAAATATGAAAGTGTCTAGCAGTAGATAGGAAGTCAACTATGTAGTTTTTAAGAAAGTCAATTGACTAACGTTTACTTGTTATGATTGAAGATAAATATGAAAGTGTCTAGTTGAAAATAAATATGAAAGTGTCTAGTAGGAGATAGGAAGTCAACTATGTAGTTTTTAAGAGAGTCATTGATTCTGATTTGCACAAATCTTATGTAAATCACTGCTGATGAAATAAGTTTGACTCAAAAACTACACAATACTACAAGAGCAGATTCTTATATTTGTTATAACTTGTGATTAAGTACAATATGTAAAAAAGGAGTGTGAAATGATCATATCACCAGCTGAAGTTATATCCCTGATGTCCTATGAAATGTGATGAAAGTAAACAATTGTTATTAATAAAAATAGTTTGTTTAAATAATTTACTGCTGTCAAAGTACTTAAGATCAGAAAAGTGCATCAAATTCTAATAAGTTAATACCCATCTGTAATACCGTATAGAATAAAGCAGACGACAAATGCTTAAGAATTCTCTTTCCCCACTAGAATATCTAATCATAGGGCATTGTTCAACGTCACATACAATCTTAAATATTTTTGGCATGACACATTCTTTTATCATAGGAAAGAGTTCTTTTATGTTTGTAATAGTTTTTGAATCGCAGTCATAAAACCACTTGCCTAATTTTATCAATATGGCTTGAGTATTTCGCCATTTGCATATAGCATATCTACATATTATTGCAGCTCTCATAGTTGTTAAAACAAATGACCAAATGACTAACTGGAATTAATGGTAAGCTATAAGTTATTTTCAAAACGGCAACGAGTCTTTGCAAATGCTTGTTTGTGATTGGCAATGTACTTGAATTGTTACTTTGTTTCCTTGAGTTTAATGAGAGGGATATTCTAAATTGTTATACTTGTAAATTGCAACACACCTTTACGATTTATATGGCTTCTTTCTCAGATCAACTTAAGTTTCATAGAGCTCTTAGAGATAAACTAATTTTAGTGTTTAATCAACTATAGTAGATTAAAGAGATTGCAATGAGTTACCCAATAACCAACTTTTTAATGTCATTGAAGGATATTAAAACATTCTTTCGATCACTAATACCTTTGTGATAATGCTATTTTCAAGCAATGTAATAGCAATTTTAAAAGTAATTATTAAAGTGGCAATTTTTGCAGGACTATTTGATACAGATACATCTTCAGATTTTCTTGGGAAAGAAATTGAAAGATGCGTTGAACTTGTAAAGGATGGAATTCATGGGATAGTTTTGGTGCTTTCTGCTGAAGCACGATTCACCACTGAAGACGCGTCCGTCTTAGATAACTTGCAGATGTTGTTTGGACCAGAAATAGTGGACTACATGCTTGTTATCTTCACAGGCGCTGATAAGTGGGAGAAAAAGGGTTTGACACTAGGAAAAAAACTCACACTCTTTCCACCAAAACTCTAGGTTTCGTTTCTTTTCTTTCTAAAGTCTTTTATTAATTTATTTTTTACTTATAGCTAAATGAATTAGATAGCTGCATCGACTCACCCATGGATACAAATTAGGTATGATAATAATAATATTTTGTAAAAAAAAGGTCATAAGATTGAAAAATAGTTCAATAATTTTTCATTTAAACTGAAATAATTCTCAAGTTGTCTTTGAAAATGGTGCCAGAATGGGAGACCGTAGAGAAGTATACATTTTGATATTGAAATTTTGAAATAAGAGAAGTATAAATTTTGACATTAAATATTAAAAGGTCAAAAGGAAATGAATGTTAAAGAGTTCCTATTATATATTGAAATTTAGAAATGTTGATTTATTTTATTTTCAGATGAAATCTTTTCAATAGTAAAGTGTGATTTTTGGAAAATGAAAATTAAGAGATGTTATGCAAATTGTTATATTTTGAATAAATTTTAGGCATGGGTTGGAGAAATTAGTACAGTTATGATGAATTTTAAAGAGTATAAAATAAGTACTAAAAATAGGTATTAAAGAGAGAGTCCATGAAAAAATTCTTGTTTTTCAACCACTCTATGCACTTGCTATATCTATAAGATTGTCTAATGCCTATTCTTACTCAAGTTTGGAGGAACAACAAGAATGAAAGGAACTGTTTTCCAAATGTAAATATTGCAGAACTAAGTCTTTGGTCAAACATTCACAAAGATCAAACATTTCTTAATAAAAAATCAAACAGTTTATCTTCATAAAATCTTAAAAGAGAAAGGTACTCTAACTAGCTATATATATATTACATATTTATATAATATATATAAAGAAAGCTGAGAGATATGAAACCTTTAATTTTTATTGTGAAGGTAATTTTTGAAGTAAATTAAAGCCTTGATATTTCTTGGCTTTCTTTATATATATATATATATATATATATATAGTAGCATCCAGATTCTTGAGTCAGCATCAGTCTCTATCAAATAGAACTCATTTTTATGTTATGAAAAGATTTTGTTTATGGTTAGGGTACAACAAGATATTTTTAAAATGTTATATGTGGGTTATGGTTAGGTATAGGTTATAATGTGTCTTAATATTCAATTCTAAAATGGGGAAGACTTAATTTACATTTTCATGCTCATGTATTGATAAGATTTGGTTTACCATAAGGGTACAACATGATATTTTAAGGTTAGGTTTAATTTATATTTTTTCCTAGTATTCAATTATGAAAAGGGATAGAATCCAATTTCATTCACAATTACAATTATAAGTCAAAGTTATATAAGTCTATGTAGAATTACTATCATCATCATGTCGAGCAATATTTCTAGGCCTTTTTGAAGATAAATAATTTGTTCTTTCCTCAAGATGGATTCTTTGGAGATCAATATGATCAAATGAGATTTCAACCTTAATTATTCTTTGTCTTAACATTATTTTCCTTCAAGTATATAGGAAGAAAGAAAATAATAATAATAATAGAGATAAAACATAGATGCAACCATTAACAACAAATATGATGAGTACATATAGCTTTGACACTTGAAACATAGTCACTAAATTTTGTTTATTGATCAAAATACTATAATGCGAAATGAGAATAATAAACATCAAAATAGGATTCAATTATTTCGTTTAGAGAAGATTGTTTCGTGAGATTTTAGATTCAATGGTATCATTTTAAACAAATATCATGTGTACATTTAACTTGTAGTCACTTAGCGTAATAATCTTTAAAAAAATAATGGAAAAAATAATACAATTTTAATTGAGAATGATGAACTTCCACAAGATAAACTAAATATATTTATTTACAATTAGCTACATTGAAAATAATTTTTCATTTACATTTGATAAAATATTAAGTATTGTAAATTTTCTTCTAATAATTTAAATCTTCTTTCTTCAGCTTTTCTTTTTTCCAATTGTTTCCCCTTTTTCATTTTCTCATAATGGTCATAAAAAAAGGGTGGTATTATCCTCAAACCTTGTAGTGACTTTACACGAGATATTGCCACAAATGTTAGACCTATTCCTTCAGTTGGTCCTATATCAATTGTTGTCTTTTCAAGTGTCAATCCTTGAGATTTGTGTATTGTCAATGCCCAAGCCAATCTCAAAGGTATTTGAGTAGTAGAACCTCTTTGTACAACACAAATAGGTACTATTTTGGAATCTAAATTATTGAATGGAAAATCAGAGTAGTTGCCAAATTTCACCATGACATACAATGGTAGTTTAGGTGGCACTCTTCCTAGCTTGTAGACAATTTCCTCAACATTACCCAAAGCACCATTCATAAGACTTGCTTCTATCCATAAATTAGAAGTCAACATAACTCTTGCATGCTTTGAAATTAACAATTCCATATCAAGTTCATCACTTGAATTGCCATTTGCCACACCAAAATCTGATAGTTTTGTAGCAATAACACATGCAATAAGCTCTTTAAGAGAATGCAATTTATATTGATTATGATTGCAAACATTCTCATTAGTGGAAAATAGGTGAACATTATTATCAAAATCTACATTTATTACTGGTAAAATGTTACATGTTGCTTGTGACATCAGTAATCTCTAGTCATCAATTGTTGGTTTAGCATCTCTCAGATTTGTTAGCAATTCACAAAATTTTGTTTGTTCCAAATCATCTCCATTTTGTCTATAAACCTTTTCCAATGTGATTACAATCTTAAATTCTTCCCATAAGATCTTTGCACACCTCCTATTGTCATATACAACTTTTTCTCTCATTGGAGGGAGCTATCTGAGGTCACCAACTAAAATCACTAAAATTCCTAAAAAATAAAACAAATATTTGAAAATAATTCAATGAAATAATTTTTTTTTTAAAACTATATAAATAAAAAGAAATCATTTTTACTAATTATTTAATCTTATTTGAAAATAAAAACAAACCTATAAAGTTAACATCTGCATTATGAGGAAATGCTTGACAAAGCTGGGAGTCAATATTTTCAAGCAACTTTTCTCTAATATAGCTCATTTCATCTATCAATATATATCTTACATGGCTCATTTCTTCTTGAAAACCTATCAAACATGTTCCTTCTAACTGAGTAAAATCATTTACTGGAATTTTTAACTTTGAATGTACTATTGAACCACCTATGTTGTATGCAGCTACTCCTGTCAGTGCTAATAGTAGAAGTGGAAAACGATGAGGTTGTGCTACTTGATTGAGATATTTATTGAAGGCACCAATCAAATATGACTTTCCAGTCCCTATTGTACCCTGAACTATTATATATAATGGTGTTATATTTTTACCCCCATTGTAGTGTATCATAATAATGTCAAATGCCTTTTTTTGTTTTTCACCCAAATTGTCAGTATTAACTTATTGTTGAGATTGAGAATTTATAATGCATCCACTTTCTCTCATTCTACAAATAAAATTGATAACATCTACAATATATTGATTAGACTTGTTGTGATTCGACAAATTAAATTGCCTATCAATATCCCTTCTTCCGAGCATATCAATTTCTAAAATGTCCATTGTTTGACCATGATGTAACTACGAAATGATTTCCCATTCATGCTTTGTAATGTTACCTGGTCCAATTTCATTCTAGTTTCACTTTCTGATTCACTAATGTAATCATTATCTTCTACATCTATTATTCGTTCCACATGCCATGGATCATAATTGAATGAATCCCAATTTGAAATTGTTGCATTACTATCTTCACCAATATCTACTATAATTTCACAAAATGGTTTATACAACAACAATTCTAAAAAGTAGAAATCAACAAACTTATCTTACACATGTGGTGGAGTTGAAACAAATCTTGGATACACCCTCATAATTGCAAACTTCTGTCTACGTTGCCATTTGTTAGTTTTTTTCCTATTTTTATTATATATCCAACCTTTCGATGCATCAATCAAAGAGATAGTTTCCATAGACGAAGGCCTACTTCTATGTGAATCTATAAATGATTTTTCCTTTTTCTTGAGAGCCATCCTCACTTTTTTTGTTAACAGGTTTAAATATTTTACATGAGACATTAAGGTTAACAAAGCATCTACTGCATTCAACCAAAGGAAGCTTGAGGAGCATGTGACATGTTTCTTGAGCACCAACATCTCTTTCAATGATTGTTTTAGTTAAAAGTTTATTGTACACTTTGGAAGCAAAATCTTCTTGATTTTCAATATTTACTAGACGCATCAACATTGATGGTATGTCTCTGAGCTTTTCTTTGCTTTGCATTCATATTTTACAATGTATCTAATTATAGCTTGTGCTGACAAAATTGTTTGTCAATCTATATTGGCTCTTCATAATTACAATAAATAATGATTGTGAGAGTTAACTATTTCATCATTTCGCATAGGCTCAATTTTTTTTCCTCCACTTTCACCATCTTCATATAGTTTTGAACCATTTGTATTTAGAGGCCAAGGAGCGTTGAACCTAATATATATTTAGAAATAGTTATAGAACAATAAATACAATTTAAATATACTTTTAAAACTAAACAAAGAAATAAAATTATTATTACGTGCAAGTCATTTTGTCCTTTTTTTTCCTGAGACACGCACCCTCTCTACAAATTGTATGCCTTTGAACAATATTTAAAATTTCATCATTCTTGATCAACATTCATTTCTAAAAGTTGTCTCATGTTTCTCAAACATGGATGTTGTGCAAAATTCTGAAATGCATGGATACAAATAAATATTTTAACATATAGATTTAAAATAAAAAAATTAGAATGAGAAAATATTTTTAATTCCATTGTAAAAATACCTGCATATTGTGTGCACTAACACATGCCCGTGGATTCCACGCATGAACAATATGATGAAAATAAGTTTCAACATGTTTTACATGTTCTTCATTATCCCAATCTAATGTATCCATATTTGGAGCACTGTGAAGCCATAAAAAACCATTTACATGTGGAGAGCCCCTATGTTGGTATTCATATCTGGACCAAAAGTCTTTCACATTCATTCCTTTCTCTAAAATCTCTTTTCAAAACATTGTGTGCCTAAGTTGCATGTAGTGAGCCACAATATGAAGGTAGTCACTAAAATTTTGTGTTCTCCATTTTTGAGCTTCTCTAGGGACTGTAAGTGAAGTTCCAAGCATTAGTGCATGTAGATCTAGCCAATGTAAATCAGTTGCACTAAGTGTGAAGAAAATAGTTGGAGTTCCTAGTTGTTTAAGCAGATCACACAATTATCCTTGACATTTTTTCTAGTATGACTTGGTCCCTCGTAATTTTGCACCAACACATTAAGTTGTCAACCAATTTTTTGTTTGGTACATCTTCCATATGTTGATGTAACTCATCTATGGTTATTGGTACATCCTAAATATTTCTTTTGACAAAAATTGTACTTGAATTTTGTGCTCGGTGCCTCGTTATCATGTTCATCATATATATAATATCTAAACCTTGAGTGTTTTCCAAATCAATGATCCCTGTATTGAAAAAGATGCTTCACATTTTCATGGAGGTGTATTCTTCGTACACGGGGCTCCCACCAATCACATTGTCTAGTGGGAAATAATGTAGGAAAGGCCATGTCCAGCAAACCTGGCATAACATATTCATTTACTGGAGATGCACCTATTGATGGCTAGTTAATTAACTTTAAAGGATCTCTATTGGGGTTATTTATCCATGCCTGTATAAATTCCATTTCCCTTTGAAGGTTTGTTGACCTTGTTGCCATTGAAGTTGACTGATTTAGGTTACTATTTTCTTCATCATCCATTTCAGATTGTGCATAGATTAATTCATTTGATTCACTCTCAACTTGAACATGAAAAGTCTTAATTTGTTTAAATATATTAAAATCACAATTCCTTTCAATATCATCCAATTTATGAGCATCCACTTAAACATTTGAATAAAACTTATCCTTTTTAATTTTATACTTTAGGGCATGATATACACAATCCCTATTAACTGTAAAGTCATAATTTGTACCACGTTGTTCTTTCTTTCAAACAATTATTATTGGTAACTCTTTAATTAGATGTGGAAAACTTTTATATGGGTCAGTGCAAGAAGTTGGGTCTCACTTTTGGCCAAAAAGTGGAAGTGTTTTTTCTGTTTTTGAAATATTTTGTCAATTGATGCCAAAATTTGAGTCATTTAGAAATTAAATATAAAAAAACTTTAGAAATAAAAATTGTAGTGCCTAGGATCTTCTTTTTTAATATGTAATTTATATGTATACCTACATGATGGATTTTTTTTTTGGTATGGATCTTCAAAAACCACTTTTTCAAAATGTCTATTTAAGGACCATACCACGCTCGTGTATGAATACCATAATTTGACACAAATGAATGAATATTTGTGAATCTTTTTAAATGGAGTTACGCGACACACCAAAGATTGATGATAATATTTTTCTTGAATTTTTTAATGAATTTTTTTTAAATTAATTTTAAAACCTCTAGTGTACGGACACCATAATTTGATCAAAATTTCACTTTTTTCAATTATTTTTTTTAAACATCAAAAAAATTTAATGTATATTGATGACATATAAATTGATTTAAGAAAAATTATAAAATAAAAAAGTAATTAAAGTTTTAGTGAACGTTACTATTTTACATTTAGGTACCACCTTTGATTAAAAAATAATACAAAAATAGTAAATAAAATCACAACACTATAAAATTTATATTTCTGAAATTAGGACAGTCAGAGCTCTAATGGGTTTTTGTTTTGTAAAAAAATTTGATCAAGAAGACCCTCTAAAAATTATAGCAAGGCATGAATTTGTCAATTCAATGCCTTAGCCAAATCTTGAGAGGCCAAGGCATAGGCTTGGTCTCACCAAGCCTGTCCCAAACCAAAATCCGAGACAAGAAAAAAAATCTCACCTCATGTTGTAAGAAATGGACACCCATTATTTGAATTTCAAAAAATGGGTACCCATTTTGAAAAGCTAAAAGCAACATGTAAAATCTGTCGAAAACTTTAAAAAGTGAATTTTTAAGAAATGGGTACCCAATTTTTACTTCTAAAAAATGGGCACTCATTTTTTATTTTAAAAAAACAGGTATCCATTTCTTAAAAATTCAAATTTTTAATTTTTTGAGAAATTGGTACTCGTTTTTTGAAAATAAAAAACGAGTACCCGATTTTTAAAAATAACGGGTGCCCGTTTTTTAAATTTAGGTTCGGGCACCCGAAGCGAAAACTGGTGCCTGTTTTTTAAAATCGGGTACCCATTTCTAAGAGGTCTCATTCTGTGGATTTGACTTCTATAGAATTGCGACCCAACTTTGTGCATTCACCCATATATATGCTCGATATTTTGAGGGAAGCTTATTATGTGCCCCTTGTATTTATATTGCCCACCTATTGCATGTGTTACCTGCAAAATTGGATTGACACAAGCAATCAACATTTCTTCCACTTATGTTAAATTTGCAAGATCAGATAGTTGTGATTCTGGATCCATATTGTTTTCTACAGAGAATCGATTATTTTTTATTTCTTGCTGACATCTAGAACATATTGGTCCTTCTTCTATGTGAGGAACTTTAATGCCAAGATAACATTCCTGACACATATAGTATATTGATGGTTGAACTAGACTATCCAAGTGATGTCGAAATAGTAATTGAAGATTTTGATAAATATTTCCAAAATTTGTAATAAAATTCTCTTGAGTTTCAACATTGCAATAATTGGTGTCATTTTGTTGAGTTAGGTTTTGATTGATAGGAATGAGTGACTCAACACCACTTGATTCATTATGATCAAGTTCAACCCTTGATGTATTTGTTAGATTATTATTTTGGAATTTTAATTATTGTATCATTCTTTGAGGTTTTCTTCTAACATTTATTTGCCTATCTTCTTGGTTGTGCTTGATATGTTAAATTTCTCGTTCAATATCATTCATTTGGTTCCTTTGTCTTTTTCTATATTCTCTTTGAAATTCTCTCATATATTTTCTTCTAGCTTGGATAGATTGATGGTTTGAATTTTCCAATATTTTCTTCATTAACTGCAATTGCAATCTGTCTTTGTTATGGATCTGGTTGAGATTATGTTATGTCCACATTCGCATCTATCATGTTTGAAGTATCTAATCCATTGGTTATTTTTTCTTCTCTTTCTCTAGCATTATGCTCCTTTTCTTTTGAAATACACTTAATGTGTTTTTTTTCTATTTTTCTTTCATCAATTTGTTGTTGTTGACTTGGTCTACACTCCATGTGACACTCAAATCTATTATGCATCTCATTCTCTGAAGAATACAAATTCAAAGATCTATTTGAAAATTGAAGCTCATTATCAAATTGAATTGGTGTATATTGATCCAAGCTAGAATGTCTGAATTTTTTGTATTCCCTTGAACTATATTTTGATTTTTTTATTTCACAATCCATCATTTTTGTTCTCTTTGTAGAACACATCGTTGTTTCATCTTCAGTATGAACAAAATGTTGCGACCCATTTTTTGAATCATGCATTTGTTCTTTTCGCCTTCGCCTATATTCTCTTTGATAATCCCTTTATATTGCCTTCGCTCCTCCTCAAACTAAAAGTTTAAATGCCTTGGTGGCATAACTACAATGTAAAATTAAACATATAATTTAAAATATGTTTGGTTTATTTGATTGATAAAGTGTGTCAATTAAAAAAATTAGAATATTCCTACTTACTATTTAACAATCCATTTAAATTTATAAAAAAACATGAAACAATAAATATTTTTATCTTTGTCATTGAAAATATCAAACATATAATTTTTTAGTTGAACTTGAATGAATAGTGTTCAAATTGAGCCAATTCCATCCAAATATTTGTACAAAGAATTTTAGTACTAAAAAAAAAAATCAAATAAATTCTACAATTTCATTCATAAACTAAACAAAATTTTGTACAAAAATGCTTGAAATACAAAAGCTTGTAAAATTTTTTTAAAAAAAGGCTAATTGTAGTACAAATTAATCCTTCAATCAGTTCTCACATCATGATAAATTTATAGTGTTATGGTTGAACCAAAACATGTGTGTGTGTGTGTAATTGTTTCAATAATTTTATATAGTATAAGATAATATTGAATATCTAATTGCCTCTTTATTCTATGTAGTTCTAATCCACAATCAAACCCAAAAACCATCTCTCTTTCTATATATATAGTCATCTAAAGTTCTTTAGTGAGGTACTTTCTATTGTAAATAACAAGATTATTTAATTTAAATTTCCATTGACTTGGATGAGAGAATTTTAACTTGAATCATGTTTAAAGTGAAAGAGAATAAATGTTTGAGAAACATAAAATTAGGATTTCAATCAAATCAAACATATTTCATTACTTTTTTAAAAAGGTACTTGTTGATTTATTATTGACTTATGAAATGAATACTTTATTTAAACTTCTATTAACTTGAAGAATCTTTTAATTTTTAATCTCTCTTAAATTTCAATTTGTTACATACATCTTTTTTAAATTGCGTTTAAACTCAAAAAAAAGAAATGTTATCAAATTATTTCCCATTCTTTTAGAGAGTTCTAGATAACCATTAAAACTGCCCTTTAGCATATTTAATTATTTTTTGATATAAAAATATACATAACAATTTATCATATTCAACTTATTAAATATAAATATTATTTAAGATTTACCCCCGACAACTTCCAGTGAATCTCTCTTAAATATAATCCTCCATTCTAATTTCAACCATGACTTCCCCTAAATGTCATTGAAGATAATATTATTTCTATAAAGGCTACTGTGATCGTGCAACTAATATTCTGATCTTTCAAGGTAGGATGAACACTTGAGTTGGTTGAAGATATTAAGCAACAGATTGACTTAATGTGATGCAGTGCAAGGTAGGAGAATCCCCAAAGGAGATGTCCTAGCCCCCAACAAATAACCACACAACGGAAACACAACAACAATGATATAATATCTGATACTAAAAATAACTCTTTATTCATAAAATAACTGATTGTACATGCAATGTGTCAGGCCGCAAGGCCTTCCCGATTATGGCCAAATACAAATCAAGTAATAGTTCTGGAAGATCCCTCAAGATCCAATCCAAGCCCTAGCTATTCTAGATCCACACTCTAGTAGAAGCCTCCAAGGAAGATCTAAACTTGTGCTCACAATCTCACCAAGCAATCTCCTTGTTTCCCAAGACTCAACTTCTAGCTCTTCAAAGTTTTCTCCTCTACCACATCCTCTTCTCCAAGCTAGATGATTATGACTTAAGACTCCTCAAGACCCCTTACTTATACCCAACTAAGCCACAAGTTAGCCTAGTAGTTACAAATTAAATAAACCCTTATATTAAATACATGTTTAAGCCACAAGTCAGCTCACAATAGAAACTAAATACATATAACCAAATTAAATGCCAAATTGGCTGACCACAGACAACTTGAACAAAGCCAAAAGCCAAGACATGACTGAGCACTAGAGAATCACTATCAAGTATTAGCAAATATATAAAATATAACCAAGCTACTTAATTGAATGAGCACCAATATGTGTCAAGTACTCCATAAGAAACCAAGTCTCTTCATTTACCGAGCACCACCAGGACACGACTGAGTAATGCTACTCCAATCGAGCACCTCAATTAACACTGCAACTAGAAATTACTCAGTAAGAACCAAGCCACACCTCTTTCTTTGACTGAGTCTCCTAACTTTGAGGCAAAACACTCCAACATGTAGGATTTCTATCTTCCCTAGGATGCTCCTACATCAGACACCCTAGGTGTGAAAAGATGTTCTTAATAGCTAGAAGAACATCTTTTGAGATTCAATACATAAATCCAAAACTGGTTCTTCACATACATATTCTACAATTCCTCAACTTGAACACTCTTTCCCTTGTTCCACTTTTTCTTCTTCACATCCATCATTGGAGAGCTACATGCTTGCTTTCTACATTGATTTCTAACCCTCTTAGAATCCTTCAGCTCAACTTGGCTTCCAATACTCAGGTTCCTCCTACTGAGTTCTTCATTCTGAAAAGGAATCAAGGAATACTTCCTACCACCTTTCTCAATAGCAATCACATTCTTGACACAATCATGCAAAACCCTACAATCATACTAGCAAGGTCTACCAAGTAATATGTGATAACTACTCATGTCCACAATATCACACAACACTTGATCCTTATATTGCCCAATCTAAAAATCAACAATACATTGCTCCCTCACTTCTAAAGCATGTTCATCTTGCAACTAGCCAATCCTATAACAACAAGGATATTTCATTCTCCTCAAGCCAAGTTTTTGAACCATCTCCTCCGAAACAAGGTTGTCAGTACTACCACTATCCACAATCACATTGTAGAACCTTCAGACTTACAATGAGTCCTAAACAAATTACTCCTCTAACAATATTCTAGTGTCCTCTCACTAACCAATACTCACCGAGCTAGTAAATTATCTCCTTGCCCAGGTTCACTAATATGGTTTTCAGCCACATTCACAAAAACAATTCCTCTGTCACTAGCCCTAGTGTTGGAATTACAATAGGAAAGGTAAGCTTTTGGCGGGGGGGGGGGGGGGGGGTGAATCAGTACTTTAAAGTTTGACCCATAAAACATTCACCATACATCCATCTCATACATTCAATAGGTAAACTGAAATATCATGTGAAACATGTACATCTAAATCATGTAAACAAATAAGCATTCACACATAAATGACACTAGATATGATCACCCAGAAACCCTCCAATGAGAAGGTAAAACTGGGGTGGGCATGACACCCACAAATCTTCACTACTACAGTAATAAAGTGTATCCAATTAAGGTTACAATGTTTGATCATGAGACACAATCTACTTTGTGAAAGGTCTATCCTATTAAAGGCTTACAAAGATTGTTAGGTCTTACCCTGTTAGAGGATTTCAACACCCTGTTAGAAGTGTGGCTTGTTAAAGGACTTTAACTCACAATAAAGTAAGCACCTTGTTAGAGGATTTCAATATAGCCTATTAAAGAGATTTAACTGATTCACCTTTTAGAATGTCTCAGCATTGATCCTGCAGTTAGCACCTCTAAATTGATGTATTCTTGATCCTTCTTGATCATATGTCTCTCTGTTGTTCTCTATTCCCTTCCTCTATTCTCCTTTAACCGATTCTACAATGCAATTTCAGAACATAACACGTTGGTCACCATGACTGTCTTGGTTTGTGCATGCAAAACTCTCCTTGATCATTCATTCTTTCCCTTTCATGCTCATAAGAAGTTTAGGGTTTGTCCTCCTTAAGAAGACCTAGGTGACTTAGGGTTAGGTATGAATCAATAGCTATGATTCATCTATTTTGCCCCTTAAACCTTCCCTTTACCTAATTGGATGCATGTAATTCATAGGGATTCCAACTTAAGATTTGTCATTATCACCAAAATATCATAATTCAATCTATAGGTCAGCTTGAAAATGGTTTACATAGTAGTTTGTGCCAATACAAACAACTATGACAAAATTATGTTACTCAACATCTGAAGTCTTCGATGCTCGACATATACTAGTTCCAATACTGTGACTCAACATTTGAATGACTTGGCATGCATTGCTTGCTTGACTCCTGAATCACTCAGCATATACTATCTACTTGACACTTGAGTGACTTGGCACTCACCATTGACTCAGCATGAACTATCTTATACATGTTGTTCTTGGCATATACTACTTGTTCGGCATGAACTAAGTAAATGACTTAAGTGTATAAGCACTCACTAGTCAAAACCAATATGAGATCAACAATCTCTCCCTTTGACATGAGTGTCAAAAACCCTTGGTCATGCATTAATACTTTTATTCTTATGAGCATAACATAACTCTCATTTGGTTTCTATACAAAATTTCAAAATATCAAAATTTTGTAATAACTTATACCTCAAAATCTTATAACTCCCCCTGATTTGTTAGATTTGGTTCTTTACTCAAAATGTTACTCTCGCTGAGTAAATGTGCCTCAACTGATACTCTTTTACTTGTTTTTTGTGCTCGTTGTTCTTTGCTTTCTCCCCCATGCTCTTACACTTTCATAGCTTAGATTTCTTTTTCTCCCCCTTTGCTTAGCTTTCAATCTATCCCTTTTTGACATTGATGTCAACGGGTTATACACTGATATTGTGTTTTTCCAAGAAAGATTTATGGACCTCAAGAATAATCTTAAGAGTGGCATCCCAATTGTCACAAGCTACCTCCAAAGACTTAATTTGGATGGCCAGCTCGACAACAAGGTGAACTAGTTCATCTAATGTAGAAAGATTGGGGTCTTTCTTCATAAGATTTTCTACATAGCATATCTGCTTGTGCAAAATATCCATGCGAGGAGTCAATGAAGCTTGGATGCTTGTCAGTTTGGCCCTTATGTTGGCTTCATCTGCACATAATGCTGCTAACTGACTCTAGGTTTGCAATAGAGTCCTAAAATGCTTCTCACTTTGAGTTGGAGTCATGGGAAATTTTGCACTTGATGAACTTATTTGACTTTGCAAGCTCAAAATGTGACTCCTCATTTCTTGTGTGAAGAGTGTAACATTACACAATTTGGTGTACAGAGAGAAAATGTTCTGAAGTACCTTCTTCACATAGTCTATCTTAGTTGCCAATGCAACTTGTGTAAGTGCTATATCACTTGATATTTTCTCATTCACTTTACTTTGAAATTTCTTTTCAAACCATTCTAATAATTTGGCATTAGTATAAAGGTCTGCATCACTTACCTTTTCCACTATATGTGTCAATTGTTCAATAAGTGGCTTTGTTTCATCTAGAGTAGGTAGACTGAATGCATCCAAGATGTCTTTGATATCAAGAAAAGCTTGCTTCTTGGACTATGCTCACTCTTAAGTAGTTCTTGATGTTTCTTTCTAGCCAGGGCTTCTTGAAGTATACCAATCTGCTCAATTTTCATTGTGGCATAATCATATTTTGGCAAAACAATTTCTTCATCTAAGCTTACATCTCCATATGTTGTTACCTCTTTTGCCTTTGATGAACTTGTACTCAGCACTGAGAATTGAAAAGGTGTTGCATCTGTGATCGGCCTCTGAAGAGTGTGATTGGAAGGACTGCCAGATTTTGGTAAAGTTACCAGTGCTTGAATTACTGCAAGCTCCTTTGGCTTGGGTGTTAACTCAGTCTCTTTAGGCTTGTCTATTTCTACCACATTACCTTGAATTGCACCTTGAACTTGTGTTGGAGGTGCAGAATAATCTATTTGACCTATTTGACTATGTGTTTCAATAGTGGCTTGAGTTTCCACTTTATCTTCTCCACTTGTATCAACCTTTCTAGTGTAACTTCTGGTACTTTCTCTGAAGATTGTACATTAGTGACTTGAGGGATAATTGTAGGTGGTTCTTGTGTTTTCACCTCCTCCCTTGTAGTGTTAGTCACTGATTTTTGGATTTCTTCTACACTCACCAATACAGGGTTGTCACACAATTTAGCATGTAGTGTAGATTGATCAAGTATCTTTTTAAGGTCATCCTCTGTTAAGGGATTGATGTTTTGAACAATGAGATTGGAAACATCCTTTACTATGGTAGTTTTAGTACTCACATGTGTTATTTGTTTAGGGCTGACATTCAGCAATTGTGTATCTTGTACACTCTATTCTTGTTGTTGCTCTTTCTCAGCTATTACCTGGTCATCTATATTCATTTCAGTACATCCCTCAACTATGCCTTCATTATTTTCATCTTCTTCATCATCTTTAAACTCATTAGGCTCTTGTTCTCCTGCTTTGACTATAGCTTGCCCATATGTAACTTTCCACATCTATGTAGTCTTCCTTACAACATCTTCTATGTTATTCTATAATATGTTGAATGCTCTATATTTAGGAACAAATATAACAACATATTTCTTTATGACTCTAGCTATCTGTGCCTTGCTAAGTTCAGGCATAACTTGAGCGAGGGTAGTTTCTCTAATTTGTCTTTCAGTATCTAAGCAATAGTGCCATTTTTGCTCAACTCTTTCATATAGGCTTTTAGGTATGGAATTGGCGATCTCTAGAGGAGATTTCTTGAAAGTAGCCATCATGGCATATTCCTCCACTTGATTCTTTTCAAATTTTCCCAAATTTTCAAAGTCAATGTGAGAAAATCCTAATAGATCTACATTATTTCTAACACTCTCACATAGGTTGTGTAGATCTGAAGATGGATTATGAGTCACCACTTGGAATTGGCTGTTGTCATCACATTCAATTCTTTCCTCATCAGATTCAGCTTGAGCAATGTATTTTCTCCTTGGTCTTTTCTGTGCTCCTCCTTCCTACTCTGTAGGTTTGGCTTTCTCTTTAGCCTTTTGTGCAGTGACACGTGCACTAGCCCTTGTGGTAGGTGTAGTAGGTTTGGGCTAGCTTGGTTTAGCAACCTTCTTGGGTCTTGTCATTGTTTGTGCCTTAGCCTTTCTCTCCTTTTATTTAGTAGGAGTAGGTGCTTCCTTGACTTCTTCTTCCTCAGCACCTTCTACAGTTTCTATTTCTTCCTCTTGTTGATCTTCACCCATTCCTTGTGTAAATTCAAGTGGTGCTTGAATCTAAGTGTCTTCTTCCTCTTCATCCTATTCCTCTTCATCCTCTTCCTGCTCGGCACCTTCACCAAATTTTGCTTTCAATTTCTTCACAAGTTCCTCCTTCTTGTTGATGATAGAGGCAGTCTTTAACTCCATATTAATCTTAGTCTTGACCATCTCATAGTTACCAAATGCTTTGGCATCTTTGTCTATTTCTTCTGCAAGTAATGTTGTTATTGCTATAGAGGCCTCATCTACATTAATCTCATAGCCTAATGGTCTCAACCATCTTACTCTTGGGGTTGTTTTTTGTACAAATGTATGATCAACATCTACTAGGAAACAAACATCATCATAATGCTTTTCCACTAAAGATACTGGAATCCTTAATCTCTTCTTCAAGGATTGCTTGAAGTCCTTAATGTAATTGGTAATTATTGACTCAAAATTTTCACTTAATTATTCAATGAACTCTCCTATTTGAACTGCAACAAACCTATTTTTCTTCCATGCCATAGTGCCAAATGTAGGAAATGTGTTCTGAATATAGGAGAAGATACATATCAAAATAGATAAGAATTTACACTAAGCACTCTTTGTTTTCCTTATTGCTCTTAGGTTTTCAATCAATTGTTGTAGCTATAGCTTAGCAAGATCATATGTATGATCCTTCTTTACAATCATGTAACCCATATCCACCACAATACAGGGTACACTATTCAATCTACTTGATTGATAAAACTTATGTGCAATTACCCTCACTACAAAATCTATTAGAGGATTTGTGATGTTGTCTATGGTCATTCCCCTCTTATTCCACACAACCCATGTGTTCTTTTCTATAACTTCTTTGGATTGACTCCTCATAGTCTTTGGCTGATCTAGGGTTGGATACCTTGTTACCCTATGGATTATTCTCTTTGATATTTTAATTGGCCCATTATCTAACCACACTGAACTATCATGAATCCTACTCAAAACAATCTTGATCCATTCAGTTTTTAAAACATTAGAGAAACCTAGGGCATGAGTCAACCCTTTCTTTTCTACAATCTTGAATTCTTCCCTTAACACACCATTTTCACAAAGTTTTCCATATGCATCTCTGATTTCCAAATAACCAATACTTCCAATCTTCCAATTATAACATTTTTTGACATCCTGTATCATTAAAACTTGTAGTGGTATCATAGATAACACACTGGAGGGATCTTGTTTGTATGCTATGTCTGGTATGGCTTTGAAAACAAGCTATTTTACTTCATTTCTAACCAACTAAACATTCAAAATCTCATTTACCTCTACACCTTTTGCCTTTGAAGAACTAGAAACCATTATACAAAACTAGGGTTTATGAAATTAGAAACAGTGTAGCTCGGCACACGATAAATACCTTGAAAATTCTGATGAAATGATGTTGATTATCTATTCTGATCTCCTACAAATGCTTCAGATGGAATTTCCTAATTACATCTAGCTCTTCTTGCTCTCTCTCAATTTCAAATGATGTTAAATGAGCAAAAATTGATCAAATACCCTTTTGAGATACTATAGTTAATGCTAAGTGCTTACACAGTTGTAAGCTCAACATCTACTAATTTCTAGCTCACTTGGCATCAACTAGCATTTCCATTCATTTAGAAATCATTACGAGCTTACCAAAAACTAGCCAGTCTATTAGCTTGACATCCTCAAACTTTTCACTTGATAGTCATAGGAAATTTTTCATGCTCAACACTAACATGAAAAACTTAAAGATTTTTCTTTGATTTCTAATAACACCTTGCATCTTTATTCATGTTTATGTAATCTTTTCAAAACTAAATTCTTTGGAACTAATGTATGATATAACTTTTGAATATCAGTTCCACATACCTCTTGATTGCATAATTAGATGAGGTGTGATTACCTGATCGATTGGGTGAAGTGATCCCTTCTCCACTTGATGTGTTGCAATCCTCCTTTTTCTTCCATGTCTTGTTCATTTCATTTCTGATATTTTCAACATTTACCTTGCCTTTTCCTTTATTGAACTCACAACTTGGTGCCTTTGACCTTGTCGGACAATATCAACTAATGTGACCAATCTTCAAACAACTAAAACATGTGGTTTGACTCAGCCACCTTTTGTAGTCACTTTTGAAGTGTGTTCTAATACAATTCTCAGGAACATGTCCATACTCTTGACAATAGTGACAACTATACCTTGTATTATAATCCCAGTTATAAGAGCTTCCATTGTTCTTTACCTTTGTTTGCGTGCTTGATGACCACATGGGTTTGGATCTGCACTCAAAAGCTCTATGTCCATACTTTTGACAGTTATAACAATATCCTTCAAATCTTTGAGTGTACATGGTCTTAGTTCTGCATTTTGTAGGGCCCATTTGCCGTTGCACCAAAAGCCATGACTTTTAGTGAACATGGAAGACCACATAATTAACCACCTGTGGGCAGGGGAGCGTGTCGCATCACCCAACAATCTCCCCCTTGACGCGTATACCAGGTGCTTACGCGGGTCGGGAAGGCACCGGGGAGATTTGAACCCATGACCAGGCCAAAACAAGGCTTTGATACCAATTGTAGGGCCCATTTGCTGTTGCACCAAAAGCCATGACTTTTAGTGAACATGGAACACCACATAATTAACCACCTATGGGCAGGGGAGCGTGTCGCATCACCCAACACATTCATGTGCTTGATGACCTTTTTTGTTACACTTATGACAGTGACCCATGTTCTTTTGCTTAACATTCTAATTTACAGTCTTGCTACTAAATACATTTTTCTTTCCACAATTATGACAAGTAGGTTTGGAATTCTTACTTTTGTTACTCCTTTCTTGAGCACTTTTGGATGACTCTCCTTCTTCATTACTTATGTATCCCAGTCTAGATGTCTCATTGTTGGATATAGGGGATCTCAATAATTGCTTAAAGTATTTGATGGCTTCACTAGGTTTATTAAAACTTTCAAAAAATTCCTTTTCTCTTTTTAGGTCATTATTCAATTGCTAATTCTACAACTTCAATGTTTTTATCTCAATGTCCTTGACATTCAATTCATAGTTGGCATTCATAATTTGACCCAAAGTGTCCAATTGCATGTTAGAAATCCTAGGTAGCTATGATGATTTATCTTCTAGTCTGCTAGTCAAAACTCTTCTATCATCTTCAATCATGGCTTTTTCTTCCATATCTTTCTTTTTGTGTTCAGTCACCTCACACAATAGTATGGCTTGTGATTCTTACTCTAAACTGAGATTTCTGATTTCTTCAGCTTGGGTTCTGTTCTTTTCCATTAGATTTACAATTGCTACATCAAATTCATTGGAGTCTCCATTTGCAAATAGCTTAGTAGTGCCCATCTCTCTGTATTGTGTGTCATTCTCCTCAATAGAAATTTCCTTCCTTCTCTTTAAATATTTATTTAAGTCTTCTCTTGCTTCATTCAGTTGATGTAGAATAAGTTGTATTTCAATTTCTTGGCTCTCAATAATTTTTCCCAACTTGTAGACTTCCATTTCCAAGATCTTTCCTCAAAGCTGCAAAGTTTCTCTTCCAGAGAACAAAGCTCTGATACCAATTTTTGGAATTACAATAGGAAAGGTAAACTTCTTGGGGGGGGGGGGAATCAGTATTTTAAACTTTGACCCATAAAACATTCACCATACATTCATCTCATATATTCAATAAGAAAACTGAAATACCATGTGAAACATGTACATCTAAATCATGTAAATAAATAAGCATTCACACATATATGACACCAGATATGATTACCCAGAAACCCTCCAATGAGAAGGTAAAATTGGGGTGGGGATGACACCCACAAATCTTCACTACTATAGTAATAAAATGTATCCAATGAAGGTTACAATGTTTGATCATGAGACATGATCTATCTTGTGAAAGGTATGCCCTGTTAAAGGATTTAAATACCATGTTAAAAGTGTGCCTTGTTAAAGGACTTTATCTCACAATAAAGTAAGCACCTTGTTAGAGGATTTCAATACAGCCTGTTAGGACTACTCTTTTAAGAGATTTAACTGATTCACCTATTAGAATGTCTCAACATTGATCCTACGATTATCACTTTTTTGCTTAATAATAGATCACCTCTAAATTGATGTATTCTTGATCCTTCTTGATTAGATGTCTCTCTACTATTCACTGTTTCCTTCCTCTTTTCTCCTTTAACTGATTTCTGCAATGCAATTTCAAAACATAACACCTTGGTCACCATGAATGTCCTGGTTTGCACATGCAAAACTCTCCTTGATCATTCATTCTTTCCCTTTCATGCTCATAAGAAGTTTAGGGTTTGTCCTCCTTAAGAAGACCTAGGTGACTTAGGGTTAGGTATGAATCAATGGCTATGATTCATTCATTTTTCCGCTTAAACCTTGCCTTTACCTAATTGGATGCATGTAATTCATAGGGATTCTAACTTAAGATTTGTCCTTATCATCAAAATATCATAATTCAATTTGTAAGTCAGCTCAAAAATGGTTTACATAGTAGTTTGTGCCAATACAAAAAACTATCAAAAAACTATGTTACTCGACATATGAAGTCTCTAATGCTCATCATATACTAGTTCCAATATTGTGACTCAACATCTAAATGACAGGGCATGCACTGCTTGCTTGGCTCCTAAATCACTTGGCATATACTGTTTGCTTGGCACTTGAGTGACTCGTCACTCACTGTTGACTCGACATGAACTATCTTATACATGTTGTGCTCAGCATATACTACTTGTTTGGCATGAACAAAGTAAATGACTTAAGTTTATAGACACTCACTAGTCAAAACCGATCTGAGATCAACACTTAGGACATTCATAAGCTCTATGTCCTTCTTTATAACATCTGAAACAAGTACCCTGAAACACACCTCTACTTGTCCTTCTCTTCTGATCAACAAGTTTTGGTTCATCTTCTGCACTCGGTTTAGCCTTTATCGAGTAGTCCTACTTCTCGTTGCCTCAAAAAACTAATTTGATTCTTCCTCTTCAACATTTCTTCTACTCTTAAAGGATATTGATAAGCATCCTCAATCGAAGAAATATTTAGCATACCAACCTCATCCTAATTATTTAATCTCAAGCCATTAATATATCTAGCTACCTTTTCTTTAGACAACTCTTTGTGCTTGGACTGAATAGTCAACTTGTAGAACTCCTCTATATGATCTTTCAGAGTCATATCTTTCTACTTCAAATTCTACAACTTCTTAAATAACTCAAGTTCATAATCTATGGGAATGAACTTAGCCTTCAATTTAGTCACCATCAATCTCCATCTAGTGATCTTGATTTCACCTTCCTCTTCTCTATCTCTTCGCAACTCTTTCCACCAAAGAGCAACATGTCCCTTTAGCTTAGTCTGTGCCAACCTCACTCTGAGAAGGTAGTCTTCCAATTCACCAATCCAATCAATTAGGTCTCAAGGATTCAACGTACCTAAGAAATTAGAAACCTCCATCTTATGCTTCAACTTTAACTAAGATCAAGATCTAGCAAACTAACTAGTCCTATTTCCCATAGGTGTCTCTACATGATTAGTTCTTTCCTTGCCACTTGATCCAGTAATCTCAAAGTCTTAAGAAACTTCCTCATAGCCATCTTCAATACCTGCATACCGAGGTACACCACCTATAGCACTCATGATCTTAGTAGTGATCATATGACTATTCATTAATGTAATCTCAAATCCAAATTCTTCTTTAATCTTCTCTAACATTCTCACTTCCATAGCATCACATAGATCTTTAATCACCCTAGGGTCCAATTGTCTCAAAGGCATCTTTCAAGATTTTCACAAACTCTCTAGAACAAATCAACCTAACCCAACCTTCAACCAAATTATCTTCACCCTAGGTCCTGGTGTAAACTGCCTCATCTTTGGTGATCTATCTATATGCTCAAGAAAACCTTCGCTCTGATACCACCTGACATAGTGCAAGGCATGATAATCCTCGAAGGAGATCTCCTAGGCCCACAAAAATAACCACACAGTGGAAACACAACAAAAATAATACAAGATCTGATACTAAACACAACTCTTTATTCATAAAATAATTGATTACACGCAATGTGTCAAGTTGTAAGGCCTTCTTAGTTATGGCCAAATACAAAACAAGTAGTAGTTCTGCAAGATCCCTCAAGATCCAATCCAAACCCTATCTAGTCCAGAGCCACACTTTGGTAGAAACCTCCAAGGAAGATCTAAAAAAGTTCTCACAAGCCCACCAAGTAATCTCCTTGTTTTCCAAGCCTCATCTACTAGCTCTTCAAAATTCTCTCCTCTGCCACATCCTCTTCACCAAGCTCGATGATTATGACTTAAGACTTTACAAGACCCCCTACTTATACCCAACTAAGCCACAAGTCATCCTATTAGATACAAATAAATAAAACCCTTACATTAAGTACATGTTTAAGCCACAAGTCAGCTCACAACATAAATTAAATACATACAACCTAATTAAATGCCAAGTTGATTGACCACAGTCAACTTGGGAAAAGTCAGAAGCCAAGACATGACCAAGCACTAGGTAATCACTATCAAGTATCAAAAAATCCACCAAACATAACCAAGCTCCTTCATTGACCGAGCACCAGTATGTTTTGAGTCCTCCATAAGAAATTGAGTCCCTTCATTGACTGAGCACCACTAGGAAATGACTAAGTAATGATACTCCAACTGAGCACCTTAGTTAACACTACAACTAGAAATTACTCAGTAAGGACCAAGTAACACCTCTTTCTTTGACCGAGTCCCCTAACCCCAAGGCCAAAATACCCCAACATGCAGGATTTCTATCTTCCCTAGGATGCGCCTACATCATAATGATGCATTTTTCATTGATGTCAATGGGGGAGAAGTGAGTGCATGAAAAACATCTCCTGAGAATAGGGGAGACTCTCCTAAGAATGAGGGAGAGTTATGAAGAAAACATTGATGTCAGTGGGGGAGAATGCATGAGAAAGATGAGTCTACAAAATGGGGGAGAGATATGTCAATGTGAGAAGTATATCAATGGGAGAGATAGTTGTTCATGAGAGTCTCAAATTTGATTGATGAAGAGGATTTGAAAAGATGAGAGAAACAACATCAACCAAGTAGTATGTCTAGTATTCTTGAAACTTAGATGTTTTTCATCTATGTTGACATCAATGCCAAAGGGGGAGATAGTAAGCATGAATATTGAGGGGGGAGTATCCTAGCATTTGCAACATAATTCTGTGTTGCATTTGTGACAATGTTTGTCATTGATGTCAACATACTAAGAAGATTAGTAGAGTAAGAATCAATGTTTGAGGCTATAAAAATTATGGATTGAAGATGAGGTTATGTGCACTTAACCTAATATTATACGCAGTGTATAGCTATGTGTGCATGTAGAAATTTGAAGACTAGTAGTAGTTATTCAAGATTTACAGAAGATAGTTCAAAGACAAAGTTCCTGAGAAGTGGTTTTTGATGTTTGGATTATATCTCCTAACATGGATAGAATCTGACAAAGTGCAATTAGATAGAGATATATGACATTTTGATGCTGATGTCAACAAGTGCACAGAGTTTGAGGTTGTACATGTGAGAAGTTTTAATTACTGTGAGCTGATAATATTATGTAATAATGAAAAGATATAATGTAGTGTGTTATTGTAATGTAGTCCTATTGTAATTGTAATTGGGAAAGCCTCAAGGTTGACTTAACAAATTATTTTGAGGACTTGGTATAAAGTAAAGTTATTTTCCTTGTAGTGAAGTTTGTAAGTGAGCATGTGAATGCAATAAGTGAATAATATTGGTAAATGTGAGTAAGTGATCAAAGGGATTATTGTGATGCGAGTTTGTAGATCTAGTATTGAGATATGAGAAGTGTTTTGGTACAGAAGAGGCATGATAAGGAGACAGAGAAAGAGTTTGAGTTGTTGAATTAAATTGCATTTCTATTATTCTAAAATGAATAAGACAAAGGTCATTTGGATAGTGAGTTGGTAGTCTTTCCCCTGAATATGTTTGGATAGTGGGTCCATCTTCCTTCTACAACTTCTAACAGGGTCGGAATCTCCTCATAGGGGTTAAAAGTCTTCTAACAAGGACTGATATGTACTAAATGTATTTCATTAGATCCTAACAAAGTCCATCCTCTTACAAGGAATTTATATATTAGTACATCATTTTGTGGGTACCATCAGCACTAGAGTTTTCCCTCTAATCAAGGGTTTCCCTAGTTAACATATTTGGTGTTATTGTGTATGTGTATCTTCTAATGGTTGTTTTCTATATTGATCACATGTTTGAAGTTTAATAAGGTTGATAAAAGTAATATTGATCTGATAGCTAATTCACTCCCACTCCCCTCTCAGTTATCTTGGTGGACTTTACTTTCTCACACTTCTTGCCTTTGGCTTTAGCCTAAATTGGTTAAGTTGGACTATGAGCTACATTACTACTACATCTTTCTTTGTTCTTCTTAACAGTCAACCTTCCCAGTTATTTGCTTCCTCAAGGGGTTTGCATTAGGGTGATCCTCTCTCTCCCTATCTCTTTATTATTATGGCTAAGGGCCTAGGTAGATTCATCAAGTATTAGGTTTCTCATAATTCTATTTATGGTTGGCATTGGGATAACAAGTTACCCTCACTTTCTCACCTTGAATTTGTTGATGACACTACTCTTGCAAGTATTACTCGGGTCTAGGAAGCAAAGACTATTCGACATACTCTTGAAATTTATTTCGTGGTGTCGGGCCAAAAAATTAATGAACATAAGTACTCTATATATTTTTTAATACTCTTGAAACTATTCAAAGGAAGATTGCTAATATCCCATAGCTTTAGATTGGGCCACTCCCCTTGACATGTCTTCGTATTCCTATTGTTGCTTCTAAGAAACCACATCTCTTCTAGCATAATTTTCTTAACAAGATTTGGGAGCAAGTAAATAATTGTACTCATAGATGACTTTATACTATTGCTGGAGTTACTCTACTTCAATCTATTATTCAGGCTCTTCCTATTTATAGGAGCATGGTTCAAGCTAGTCCTATTTAATTTCTCAAAGATTTTGATGTTGTTTCTTGACAATTTATTTGAAGTGGTAATTTGCACAATTCTAAATGGAGTTTAATCAGATGGGAGACTATTTGTCAGCCTAAGAAATAGGGTGGTGTTGGGTTGAGCTTTGCTATCTTCAGTAGCCAAGCTTTAGCTTTTGAACTTTATTGGCATTGGTGCTCTAGATAGAATCAACTTTGGGCCAATATAATCACTCAGAAGTATTTTAGGGGTGTTGATTTGCATTATATTTCCTTGCTTCTTTTGGAAGGTCATGGTTGTATGGTATAAGAAACTCTTAAGAATGGTGCTCAGTTAGTTAAGAGAGGTATTTTTTGGATATGTAAAGGAGGCTTTGAGGCTTATTTTTGGTCTGATGCTTGGGATGGAAACCCTCCTATCTTGTCTATGTACCCTCATATTCAGATTCTCTTTGATTTTTTCCTTGTAGCTAGATGGGACAAGGTGGTTGATTATAAGGCCCTTATCACTCGGGCCTTTTTGTTGGCTATAGATGGAAGGACTCTTTAGATTGGCCACTTGGGGGTTCTGAAGAGGACCGGTAGGTACTCTCTAGGATTTTGGCTTCTAGGGAGTGTTGCTCATTGGTAGGGCTAGATGTTTTGGCCTAGGGTGGTGTTCCATCTAGTAAATGTTATGTTTCTGTTGGGTACTATGAGCTTACTAGACAATTATTTGGAGATGATGTTGTGCCTTGGTGGAAACCTGTTTGGAATAAATTTTCCTGGTCCAAATGTAATTTCTTCATGTGACTAGTGGCTCACAACCAGTGTCTTACATCGGATAATCTTTGTAAATGTGGATTTCAGGGCCCCTCATTCTATGTGTTGTGTGATAATGGAGAGGATTCGTTCTTCCACATTTTCTTCCATTGTTCTTATTCTACCTAGATTTGGCACCTTTGGTGGATTTCTTGGGGTTTCCCTTGTAGGCATGCTTCCTACTTGCCCTAGTGGAATGTTTGGGGAATGACCTCACTAAAGCCTTTCTTCTCCAGGTTGCGTGGGTTGTTGGTCCTTGATTCATTCTTTGGCATATTTGGTTGGAGAGGAACAAGAGAATCTTTCAAAATGTCTGAACTAGATTTATGCAACTATAGTGGAAGATTTATCACTGTCTCCATGAGACAATTCTAGCTAAATGTGTGCTAGATGGGGGTATGGATCCTAGTGACCTTACCATATGCAATCACCTCAATTTTCATCTTAAGGTAGTGGTCTTGGGGGCTATTGGTCAATGGTTGCATGGTCTGCCTAGAAAAAAATAGGTGGTAGATGAAGTGATGAGTGAATCGTGAGGGGCATTGGACTCCTCCTCCACCTAGAGTTCTAAAAGTCAACACCGATGGTTCTTCTCAGGGGATCCAGGTCCCACTTGCATTGGGGGATTGGGTCGTTGTAGTTCTAACGATGTTCAATTTCTTTTCTCGGTGCATAAGGGTTGTCATACTAACAATCTTATGGAGGCGTTGGTCATTTTACATGTTGTGGAACAATGTTGTTTGAGGGGATGATGTAGGATTATCCATGAGTCTGACTTCCAAGTGGTGGTGAACTTTCTTACTTCGTAGTCGCTTGCAAATGTTAGTTGGCTTCTGCCTTCAATTGTTAATTAGACTCTTCTCTTTTGTAAAACTCTAAAATCTATTTGTTTTACTTATAGTTGATCAGGATAGAGCTCAGCATTTTGTATCTCTTCTTGTCTTAATATAAATTTTATCCCTCATTTAGTATTCAATGCATACAAAAAAAAATAGAGGTAATTTTTTTCCTTCCAACCAATTCGAGGTGGCAATGACGAAACCCTAAGCTAAAATGTTTATGGTGGAATAAATGATTTATGTAACATGATCCATTATACCTACACTTGTCCTTTCACATGCCCCATGTCTCTACTATCTTTGACATGTTGTATTCTAACAATGTCCATTACAAGTTTTGTGAATTTAAATAAGCTTTGGACTTATCATCTCCACATATGCTAATAAATAAGTTAGTTTATCTCACAAACATATGATTATCTTTGAACCTCTCTTTATAATGATTTGTTGAGTTTTAAATACACGACATGGTATTTGTATAGTCTCTTGAATTTAGGTAATATTAAATGTATTAAATTTAAATGAAAACTCTAAAATTTCAATGTATTAATTTTAAGTGAAAACTCTAAAATTTCAATGTGAATCAATTAAATATAAATATTTTTAATTTTCTAATTAAATTAGAGTGAGATTTTTAATTTTTAATATTATAATTTTTTTTAAAGAATGTTCTTCATAGTGTAAGGTAACATTTAAGGATGCGCATATATATAAATATACGATAGAGATAAGGCATATTTAATAATTTGTCAATTTAAGTAAAATATTACATTTATATGATAAGTTAATTTTTTAATTATAATTTTTGAATATTAAAATATATTATTTTTCTTATATTTAAATATTTATGTACTATAAAAAACATAAAATGATAAATACTTTAATCTATCTAAATTGAAAATTAGCTAAATTGTATAAACTATTATCATTACAACTAACATAAGTTGTTTTCTATCAAATTCTTATCTTTATTGCTCTACTTAATTTATTGATTTATTCTATTACTTATTTCTAGGTTTTTAGTAATTATTTATTATCGTGATGATTATTTTATTTGTCTTTTGACTCATATCTTGTATTTTATTAGTTGTTGTAATATATTGAATCATATTATTAGTACAAAGTATAAATTTATTAACATCAGTTATACTCTTTTTTGTAAATTTATTTTTGATAGTTTTGTGTCTATATTTTTTATATATTAAAATACTTCTACATTTTTTTATTTTTAGATTAGTATTAAGAAAATTAAATAGTTTTTCTATAAACTTATTACTTTTAAAATATATTTTTCCAATTTATGACAAATTATTTACATTTCAACCATTTATTTAAAACTTTAATTAAGTCAATAGACTTATTTATTGTGGCACACAATAGTTGGAAAATTGAATGTTGGATGTTAGATGCCTGGAAAAATGGACGAAACAGTGGGAAGTAAAAATAAAAAAGAAAAAAAAGAAAAGAAAGTTCAAACCACTTCCAAACTGTTAGGGTGACTCGAGAAACACAGGCCTTTTGATTCGGAAAGAAAAGAAAGGTAACGGTGGAACTGGTTGGTGAAAATGGCATCTACGGATAGTCTGGATAAAAAGTTTATATTAAACTAGAACTTCAAAATTGGATACTTCTGCTCGAGTTCTCCACTGCGATGCACTCTAACTGATAGAATTTTGAAGACTTTATTGTAATGGGTTGGTTAAATTGCAGCGAGTTTTAGGACGTAAATGAAATATATAATTTATCTTTATTATTGAAAGATCCGTCCTAAAAATCTCTTGGACCTCGAAAACAACGTTGGCAGGATACTCACTCGTTCAGCGGGCCTGGTTCTGATCCTTTCCTGTACAGAAATTTCTCTACAGATTATGGAATTTCTCTACAGACTACGAATAGTTTCTCTACAGAAATTTTAATCATAAAATTGAACTGCAAACTATTAGTTTATGGAATCTTGTATTTGGCAATATTTTGGCCAAATTTATTTCCCTCAGATTTATGAAAATGATCGAAAATCCTTGCAAATAGAAACACTTGCTTTCCTTTATAGTGCCGTCTTTATTTGTTTCCTTTGGTAATTTAGTTCATGTATCCAAAACTCAGATAGAAGAGATAGCCATGGGACTGAAGGAAAGTGGACACCCCTTTCTCTGGGATCTTCGCCCGGACATAATATCTTCTGAAGTCTGCACCTACCTACCACATGACTTCATGGTTGCTCCATGGTTGCCTCAGCTACAGGTATTATTTGAGAAATTATAACCCGGATGAACCCACACCTAAACTGATGAGTTTTGGTTGTAACACTAAAATTATAACCTTAACAATCATAGCTTAAGATTATAAATTCATTGGTTATATTTTGTATGTTTCAACTTTTCTTCTGAGAAATGTTCTTAACAAGTATTATCACACCCATCCATAGGTGGCTTCTTCACACATTGTGGATGGAACTCTGTTATTGAATCCATAGTTCTGGGTGTTCCAATGTTGGCATTTCCTCTCTGGACAGAGAAATTTACCAACTGCAAGCTCATGGTAGATGAACGGAAAATTGGGCTGAGATTGAGAGGCGATCATAGAGATGATAAGGTGATTCACAGAGAAGAAATATCAAGGGCCATAAGAAAATTTGTGGTTAGTGAATAAGGAAAGGGGATGAAGAACCGAATCATGGCATTAAGAGATAGTGTAAGGAGTGCTATGAAGGAAGGAGGATCTTCTCAAAACAATATAGAGGCTTTTATTGAAGGTTTAAAGTTTAGGAATCAGTAGCCAGACTAATTGATATTTGCAATACAATGGAAACAGATTTTATCAATCATTTACAGTAGTAGATTATTAAGGTTGTTCACTCATAAAACTACAAAATTGATGTATTTTCTTAAAAGAGTGACGATATAATATTGCAGCTAAGTGGTGGCATGGCTATAATTGTTTAAGATTATGAAAATCCAATTTGGTTGATTAAGATAGTACTTGAGCTGTAATGATATTAAACAAATAGTGGTAACCGAAGTGGTTAGTGCATTAAATTGAAAAGAATTTGCTTTGTCCTAAGTTTTAATGTTGCAAGTATATTGATCTATCTTTTGTTGTCAAATTCATAATATCTTTGCTTGTTTGGAAGGTTGTGACCAGGTCGATTGGATGATTGAAGCTACACGAATCGATTTCACAGTGCTTTCAGAGGGAGAATAAAACTAAACTAGAAGATTTATCACATTCCAACCAAGATAATCTTAAGGTGATTCAGTTCGTAGTCACTGATCAAGTTTGTCAAAAGCTCTAAAAGTTACTTATTTCGGCAGAGTTTCAGTATAATTTAGAGATTAACTTCTTTAAATCCAATCAAAATTTGGTGCGCAAATATTATTCCCTAGATTGATTTATGTACAACACGAGCGGCGGAACTTTCTTCAGCATTGCCCTTATTAACATCAATGTGCGTGTCTCCAACAGAAAAGGTGATTGTTAAGATCAACTCATAGCAACAGTTCCACCATTAATAACTTTTTGTGTAAAATATATTAAGATGGCAGGATCATTTTGAGTTATTGTAAGGAGAAGAGAAATTTGAAGCGGGAGAAGATCAAAAAGGTAGTAACCTAAAAACGCCAGTTTACAAACGTTTGGGGAGAATAATGTTGGACTGGAGTGCTAATTCCCTCAAAAAAATGAGGTATCTCCTCTTGATATATGAGTGCTAATTCACAAGTCGGTTAGTATAAGAAATTCACTGTAGTTTGTAGGTTTCCCTCGCTGCCATTCTATTTTCTCGAAACAATATAAAAGAGGAAAAAATTCATGATAAATAGAAGGATAGATTGTTGAACATCTATTTTATAATTTTATATAAATTTATAAAAGAGTATATCTTGTATTTTACTAGTTGTTGTAATATGTTTAATCATATTATTAGTAAAAATTATAAATTTATTAATATCAGTTATACTTTTTTTTATAGTACTAATCGAAACATTAAAAAATGTAGATATAATGATGTTAATAAATCTATATTTTGTACTAGCAATATGATTAAACATATTACAACAATTAGGAAAATACAAAATATGAGTCAAAAGAGAAATAAAATAATTATCATGATAATAAGGTTAGTAAAAATTTGGACATAAGTAAAATAATAAATTAAATAGAGTAATAAAGATAACAATTTGATAGAAGCTGTAATGATAAATTTTATACAATTTAGCTAATTTTCAATTTAGAAAGATTAAAGTATTTATCATTTTATTTTTTTATAATACATAAATATTTAAATATAAGAAAATAATATTTTTTAATATTAAAAATGTATAATTAAAAAAATTAATATATCATATAAATGAAATATTTTACTAAAATTGACAAATTATTAAATAATATTTATATATAGGTGCATCCTTAAATATTACAATATGAAGAATATTCTTTAAAAAGGTATGATATTAAAAATCAAAGATATTTATATTTAATTGATTTGTATAGAAATTATCAAGTTTTCTTTTAAAATCAATACATTGAAATTTTAAAGTTTTTACTTAAAATTAATACATTTAATATTACCTAAATTCAAGAGACTATACAAATACCATGCCATGTATTTAAAAGTCAACAAATCTTTATGAAGAGAGGTTCAAAGACAATGTTTTTCTTTGACATTAGACGTTAATATTCTCTTATTTGATTTTGGATGAGTTGTGAGCCTGCAACAATTTGAGTGCTACGCGACTTCTAATTTTCTCAATCATGCCCTAAGAACACTATAACCATTGTTGCATTTGAGCAACACAATTTGTGGTACCAATCTTTCCGGATGACTCATGATAACACTAAGTTGCAATGCAAATACAACCCCCTAGTCCATGTGTAGAACACGCCTATTCCATAGCATTCATATATTTCCAACTGCTCTACGCCTATGAGTGTATCAAATTAGTGAGTTGAGGATGAACACACCGGGAGTTTTCTTTGAGAAAAATGTTAATTTTCTAATATATATTCTCAATGTAATATATAAATACATATATCTCTTAATTAATATGAATTACAATTTTGTTTGCTTGATTTCCCGATCTTACTATTTTCTGTGTCAATTTGGACAATTTTTCCAACTGAAGCGAGATCTTTATTGTTTTGTTATTACACATGCTCATGTTTACATTTATAACATTACGGATCTTCACGAGATAGATAATGTCTAATGTCTTAGACCCACATAATGTTATTATTATCACAAATGTCACTTTTCAAAAAGCTAAGAAAACACAGTTATGTTTATTTTGAGATTCTTTAAAATAATTAGAGAACATGTACATTCAAACTAGAAACAAGTTATTTTTAATTTCTTAGTTCTCATTGTTTCATGAAAGTATGAATTACATAAAATTTTTTTGAATGTTTTATTGTATGATAAAAAAGTCCTTTACAAGTAAGACGACTCTGGCAAGATATGTGATTTACACTACTTGGTCTATTAATCGGATGTGATTTCAAAATATTTAATTTCACCAGATTTAAGTAACATATCAATTGAAACATTATTTTACCATTAATATTGTATGCTCTTTTCAATATCAAAACAAACTTGACACAATTGGACTTAATTCTTTTAATTATTTTTTATAATAAACTATTGGCTCAATAGTAGTGATGGGACTCAAGTAGACTGTTGCTATCTAAACCACCAACACATAATTTGCATTGAACTATAATTTATGATGAAACTTCCAAAGGTGACATGTATGCCCATTCTTCATTATATTCACAATTGATTATATATAGAATTTTTTTTGTAAATCATAATTTATAAAAAATGTATATGTTTTTTAATAGTTGAAATTTGCTTTAATATTATTTATGTTTTCTAAATTTATTTTAAATTATATTTATTTTATGTGTATGATATATGATATAATTTTTTATAAATAAAATCTTAATTTCAAACTCACACTATCTAGAAAGCAAAACTTTTGTGAGATGCATTTGAATTTAATTAGGGAAAGAGCATTCAGGTACAGATTAATTATAATAATTCTGCAAACCAATATAACTTCTTTAAAATTATAAATGTGGATGATTCATCAATCAATCCAGTTTGTTATTAAAAAAGAATGCTACAACTTGGGCAAATCACTTTCATATTTTAGTCAACTATTGACATTGGTTGTACCTCAATTTCCAACATTGATTGTAATTCAATTTTCACAATTTCACTTACAAAACTAAATTCTATTATTTCCCATCATAAATCACATTCTACATAATTCCTAAGACAGGAACTTTGGCGCTTGCGCCCCTTATTTAAATCACAGTTTGTAATGCATATGTTAGAAATGGATGCGGCTATCTTCCATGGAAACTATGCAGTTGACCAATTTTCAAAAGAATGAAAACATCATGAATTTTTTTGAAAATTTTACCTTTTGATCTTCATGATCTGCATAGTTTGTAGTCCAAAACAACAAAAAAATTGGAAAAAAATCACTACATTTTCATGAATCTGGAAAAAAAAAAGTTTGACTTTCTTTTGTCTTTGGTCCATTAGAATAAGACACATAATTGTTAGACATGAGACATGTAAACGTAAAAGGGACAAGCGCAGGTACAATGGATGTTACATACATCATATATGCCACCATAAACGTTTTAGTTTAGGGTTTACCTGTTGCCATTCACGTCTATACAGCCACGAAAATGCACTTCCTTACTTAGGAAACGACTTAGAATTTTTTTTGAAAAGTCAGAAAAAAACAATGTAAAGGGAGTGCATTTTCGTCACTGGCTTGCCATTCGAGGCATCCGTACAGGTGCAATTACTAGTTGCGGACTTCGAAAAACAGATAATTCGGAGTGTAATTTCTTGGGGGATGCAGCACACAATCTATTACGTCTTCAATGTGATAAACCAGATGTGCCGTCTCTGTGGGTAATTAAAACCCAGCCGCCAGACAGGTCGCGAGGATTTTATATTCAACAAAATATCATTGGGCAGTGGGATGATCATCATCTCTCACGCGGGGTTCGCCGTCACTCCCTCAACCCACGTATCAAATATGGCCTTGTTTCCTCTCTTCTTCACTCGTGTTGTCATCAAATTTCTAGGGCGAGGCAAAAGCAGAAGAAGAGGAAGAGGTCGAAAGAGTGTGTAGAGGGAGAAAACGAACGGATAGAGAAAATGGGGGGAGGCAAAATGGAAGAAAACGATGTTAGTCATGGAAGGAGCCTGGTCACAAATCTAGTCTTGATGGGTCGAAGTGGAAATGGAAAAAGTTCAACTGGTAATTCCATTCTTGGCCGAACTGCTTTCAAGTCAGAATGCAGCGAATCCTCTGTAACGAAGCACTGTGAATTACAGACAACTTTCCGGAATGACAGAACCATTAATGTGGTCGATACTCCTGGTGTGACTTTAATTATCACCCCTTTCTCTCATTTCTTTTTCCTCCTCTCTTTCTATGTTTTCTGTTCATCAGTTATGGCTCTGCTAATTTTATTTCTCTTGGGACTTTTTGTGTCATATTAGCTAGTGGGTTTTTTCCGTTAGTTAGATCTGGTCATGGCCTCTCAAATGTTATTTATCGTTGGTAAAAGATAGCAATGGGTTCCAGCGGTTTATTAAACTATCGGATACAAATTGAGAACATAGTTTATGAAAGATTTCTGCTATCTCATTCCTTACATTCTAGTATAACTTACACTGCATTAGTAGAAAGTGGAAAGGGAATGCAATAATTACTAACCAGGCTAGTCAATGGTCTTATGCTGAGAGAAAGGCCTGTAAAAACTCTCTCTTTCGCTTTTGAGTTGAAACCCTTAAACATACCAATGACTAATGTTTGAAAATGTAAATATTGTTTATAACTGTGATGATAATATCAACTAAGTCTATATAGGCCATGATAGCAAAAGGTTTATGAAAACATGGGCAAGGTCAAAGATTGAAGACCTTGATATATCAGAAGCAAATAAAGTAATGTCAACTATTCTGATTCTACTATACAAAGGCATACAAAACAGACACATGTTGGTATAGAATTAAATCGTGAATGGATTTGTGTAAAAAAGGGGCCATATAACTGAGTGACTAACGTTTATTTGTTATGATTGAAGATAAATATGAAAGTGTCTAGCAGTAGATAGGAAGTCAACTATGTAGTTTTTAAGAAAGTCAATTGACTAACGTTTACTTGTTATGATTGAAGATAAATATGAAAGTGTCTAGTTGAAGATAAATATGAAAGTGTCTAGTAGGAGATAGGAAGTCAACTATGTAGTTTTTAAGAGAGTCATTGATTCTGATTTGCACAAATCTTATGTAAATCACTGCTGATGAAATAAGTTTGACTCAAAAACTACACAATACTACAAGAGCAGATTCTTATATTTGTTATAACTTGTGATTAAGTACAATATGTAAAAAAGGAGTGTGAAAGGATCATATCACCAGCTGAAGTTATATCCCTGATGTCCTATGAAATGTGATGAAAGTAAACAATTGTTATTAATAAAAATAGTTTGTTTAAATAATTTACTGCTGTCAAAGTACTTAAGATCAGAAAAGTGCAACAAATTCTAATAAGTTAATACCCATCTGTAATACCGTACAGAATAAAGCAGACGACAAATGCTTAAGAATTCTCTTTCCCCACTAGAATATCTAATCATAGGGCATTGTTCAACGTCACATACAATCTTAAATATTTTTGGCATGACACATTCTTTTATCATAGGAAAGAGTTCTTTTATGTTTGTAATAGTTTTTGAATCGCAGTCATAAAACCACTTGCCTAATTTTATCAATATGGCCTGAGTATTTCACCATTTGCATATAGCATATCTACATATTATTGCAGCTCTCATAGTTGTTAAAACAAATGACCAAATGACTAACTGGAATTAATGGTAAGCTATAAGTTATTTTCAAAACGGCAACGAGTCTTTGCAAATGCTTGTTTGTGATTGGCAATGTACTTGAATTGTTACTTTGTTTCCTTGAGTTTAATGAGAGGGATATTCTAAATTGTTATACTTGTAAATTGCAACACACCTTTATGATTTATATGGCTTCTTTCTCAGATCAACTTAAGTTTCATAGAGCTCTTAGAGATAAACTAATTTTAGTGTTTAATCAACTATAGTAGATTAAAGAGATTGCAATGAGTTACCCAATAACCAACTTTTTAATGTCATTTAAGGATATTAAAACATTCTTTCGATCACTAATACCTTTGTGATAATGCTATTTTCAAGCAATGTAATAGCAATTTTAAAAGTAATTATTAAAGTTTTGCAGGACTATTTGATACAGATACATCTTCAGATTTTCTTGGGAAAGAAATTGAAAGATGCGTTGAACTTGTAAAGGATGGAATTCATGGGATAGTTTTGGTGCTTTCCGCTGAAGCGCGATTCACCACTGAAGAAGCGTCTGTCTTAGATAACTTGCAGACGTTGTTTGGACCAAAAATAGTGGACTACATGCTTGTTATCTTCACAGGCGCTGATAAGTGGGAGAAAAAGGGTTTGACACTTGGAAAAAAACTCACACTCTTTCCACCAAAACTCCAGGTTTGGTTTCTTTTCTTTCTAAAGTCTTTTATTAATTTATTTTTTACTTGTAGCTAGTAGCATCCAGATTCTTGAGTCAGCATCAGTCTCTATCAAATAGAACTCATTTTTATGTTATGAAAAGATTTTGTTTATGGTTAGGGTACAACAAGATATTTTTAAAATGTTATATGTGGGTTATGGTTAGGTATAGGTTATAATGTGTCTTAATATTCAATTCTAAAATGGGGAAGACTTAATTTACATTTTCATGCTCATGTATTGATAAGATTTGGTTTACCATAAGGGTACAACATGATATTTTAAGGTTAGGTTTAATTTATATTTTTTCCTAGTATTCAATTATGAAAAGGGATAGAATCCAATTTCATTCACAATTACAATTATAAGTCAAAGTTATATAAGTCTATGTAGAATTACTATCATCATCATGTCGAGCAATATTTCTAGGCCTTTTTGAAGATAAATAATTTGTTCTTTCCTCAAGATGGATTCTTTGGAGATCAATATGATCAAATGAGATTTCAACCTTAATTATTCTTTGTCTTAACATTATTTTCCTTCAAGTATATATGAAGAAAGAAAATAATAATAATAATAGAGATAAAACATAGATGTAACCATTAACAACAAATATGATGAGTACATATAGCTTTGACACTTGAAACATAGTCACTAAATTTTGTTTATTGATCAAAATACTATAATGCGAAATGAGAATAATAAACATCAAAATAGGATTCAATTATTTCGTTTAGAGAAGATTGTTTCGTGAGATTTTAGATTCAATGGTATCATTTTAAACAAATATCATGTGTACATTTAACTTGTAGTCACTTAGCGTAATAATCTTTAAAAAAATAATGGAAAAAATAATACAATTTTAATTGAGAATGATGAACTTCCACAAGATAAACTAAATATATTTATTTACAATTAGCTACATTGAAAACAATTTTTCATTTACATTTGATAAAATATTAATTATTGTAAATTTTCTTCTAATAATTTAAATCTTCTTTCTTCAGCTTTTCTTTTTTCCAATTGTTTCCCCTTTTTCATTTTCTCATAATGGTCATAAAAAAAGGGTGGTATTATCCTCAAACCTTGTAGTGACTTTACACGAGATATTGCCACAAATGTTAGACCTATTCCTTCAGTTGGTCCTATATCAATTGTTGTCTTTTCAAGTGTCAATCCTTGAGATTTGTGTATTGTCAATGCCCAAGCCAATCTCAAAGGTATTTGAGTAGTAGAACCTCTTTGTACAACACAAATAGGTACTATTTTGGAATCTAAATTATTGAATGGAAAATCAGAGTAGTTGCCAAATTTCACCATGACATACAATGGTAGTTTAGGTGGCACTCTTCCTAGCTTGTAGACAATTTCCTCAACATTACCCAAAGCACCATTCATAAGACTTGCTTCTATCCATAAATTAGAAGTCAACATAACTCTTGCATGCTTTGAAATTAACAATTACATATCAAGTTCATCACTTGAATTGCCATTTGCCACACCAAAATCTGATAGTTTTGTAGCAATAACACATGCAATAAGCTCTTTAAGAGAATGCAATTTATATTGATTATGATTGCAAACATTCTCATTAGTGGAAAATAGGTGAACATTATTATCAAAATCTACATTTATTACTGGTAAAATGTTACATGTTGCTTGTGACATCAGTAATCTCTAGTCATCAATTGTTGGTTTAGCATCTCTCAGATTTGTTAGCAATTCACAAAATTTTGTTTGTTCCAAATCATCTCCATTTTGTCTATAAACCTTTTCCAATGTGATTACAATCTTAAATTCTTCCCATAAGATCTTTGCACACCTCCTATTGTCATATGCAAATTTTTCTCTCATTGGAGGGAGCTATATGAGGTCACCAACTAAAATCACTAAAATTCCTAAAAAATAAAACAAATATTTGAAAATAATTCAGTGAAATAATTTTTTTTTAAAACTATATAAATAAAAAGAAATCATTTTTACTAATTATTTAATCTTATTTGAAAATAAAAACAAACCTATAAAGTTAACATCTGCATTATGAGGAAATGCTTGACAAAGCTGGGAGTCAATATTTTCAAGCAACTTTTCTCTAATATAGCTCATTTCATCTATCAATATATATCTTACATGGCTCATTTCTTCTTGAAAACCTATCAAACATGTTCCTTCTAACTGAGTAAAATCATTTACTGGAATTTTTAACTTTGAATGTACTATTGAACCACCTATGTTGTATGCAGCTACTCCTGTCAGTGCTAATAGTAGAAGTGGAAAACGATGAGGTTGTGCTACTTGATTGAGATATTTATTGATGGCACCAATCAAATATGACTTTCCAGTCCCTATTGTACCCTGAACTATTATATATAATGGTGTTATATTTTTACCCCCATTGTAGTGTATCATAATAATGTCAAATGCCTTTTTTTGTTTTTCACCCAAATTGTCACTATTAACTTAATGTTGAGATTGAGAATTTATAATGCATCCACTTTCTCTCATTCTACAAATAAAATTGATAACATCTACAATATATTGATTAGACTTGTTGTGATTCGACAAATTAAATTGCCTATCAATATCCCTTCTTCCGAGCATATCAATTTCTAAAATGTCCATTGTTTGACCATGATGTAACTACGAAATGATTTCCCATTCATGCTTTGTAATGTTACTTGGACCAATTTCATTCTAGTTTCACTTTCTGATTCACTAATGTAATCATTATCTTCTACATCTATTCTTCGTTCCACATGCCATGGATCAATAATTGAATGAATCCCAATTTGAAATTGTTGCATTACTATCTTCACCAATATCTACTATAATTTCACAAAATGGTTTATACAACAACAATTCTGAAAAGCAAAAATCAACAAACTTATCTTACACATGTGGTGGAGTTGAAACAAATCTTGGATACACCCTCATAATTGCAAACTTCTGTCTACGTTGCCATTTGTTAGTTTTTTTCCTATTTTTATTATATATCCAACCTTTCAATGCATCAATCAAAGAGATAGTTTCCATAGACAAAGGCCTACTTCTATGTGAATCTATAAATGATTTTTCCTTTTTCTTGAGAGCCATCCTCACTTTTTTTGTTAACAGGTTTAAATATTTTACATGAGACATTAAGGTTAACAAAGCATCTACTGCATTCAACCAAAGGAAGCTTGAGGAGCATGTGACATGTTTCTTGAGCACCAACATCTCTTTCAATGATTGTTTTAGTTAAAAGTTTATTGTACACTTTGGAAGCAAAATCTTCTTGATTTTCAATATTTACTAGACGCATCAACATTGATGGTATGTCTCTGAGCTTTTCTTTGCTTTGGATTCATATTTTACAATGTATCTAATTATAGCTTGTGCTGACAAAATTGGTTGTCAATCTATATTGGCTCTTCATAATTACAATAAATAATGATTGTGAGAGTTAACTATTTCATCATTTCGCATAGGCTCAATTTTTTTTCCTCCACTTTCACCATCTTCATATAGTTTTGAACCATTTGTATTTAGAGGCCAAGGAGCGTTGAACCTAATATATATTTAGAAATAGTTATAGAACAATAAATACAATTTAAATATACTTTTAAAACTAAACAAAGAAATAAAATTATTATTATGTGCAAGTCATTTTGTCCTTTTTTTTCCTGAGACACGCACCCTCTCTACAAATTGTATGCCTTTGAACAATATTTAAAATTTCATCATTCTTGATCAACATTCATTTCTAAAAGTTGTCTCATGTTTCTCAAACATGGATGTTGTGCAAAATTCTGAAATGCATGGATACAAATAAATATTTTAACATATAGATTTAAAATAAAAAAATTAGAATGAGAAAATATTTTTAATTCCATTGTAAAAATACCTGCATATTGTGTGCACTAACACATGCCCGTGGATTCCACGCATGAACAATATGATGAAAATAAGTTTCAACATGTTTTACATGTTCTTCATTATCCCAATCTAATGTATCCATATTTGGAGCACTGTGAAGCCATAAAAAACCATTTACATGTGGAGAGCCCCTATGTTGGCATTCATATCTGGACCAAAAGTCTTTCACATTCATTCCTTTCTCTAAAATCTCTTTTCAAAACATTGTGTGCCTAAGTTGCATGTAGTGAGCCACAATATGAAGGTAGTCACTAAAATTTTGTGTTCTCCATTTTTGAGCTTCTCTAGGGACTGTAAGTGAAGTTCCAAGCATTAGTGCATGTAGATCTAGCCAATGTAAATCAGTTGCACTAAGTGTGAAGAAAATAGTTGGAGTTCCTAGTTGTTTAAGCAGATCACACAATTATCCTTGACATTTTTTCTAGTATGACTTGGTCCCTCGTAATTTTGCACCAACACATTAAGTTGTCAACCAATTTTTTGTTTGGTACATCTTCCATATGTTGATGTAACTCATCTATGGTTATTGGTACATCCTAAATATTTCTTTTGACAAAAATTGTACTTGAATTTTGTGCTCGGTGCCTCGTTATCATGTTCATCATATATATAATATCTAAACCTCGAGTGTTTTCCAAATCAATGATTCCTGTATTGAAAAAGATGCTTCACATTTTCATGGAGGTGTATTCTTCGTACACGGGGCTCCCACCAATCACATTGTCTAGTGGGAAATAATGTAGGAAAGGCCATGTCCAGCAAACTTGGCATAACATATTCATTTACTGGAGATGCACCTATTGATGGCTAGTTAATTAACTTTAAAGGATCTGTATTGGGGTTATTTATCCATGCCTGTATAAATTCCATTTCCCTTTGAAGGTTTGTTGACCTTGTTGCCATTGAAGTTGACTGATTTAGGTTACTATTTTCTTTATCATCCATTTCAGATTGTGCATAGATTAATTCATTTGATTCACTCTCAACTTGAACATGAAAAGTCTTAATTTGTTTAAATATATTAAAATCACAATTCCTTTCAATATCATCCAATTTATGAGCATCCACTTAAACATTTGAATAAAACTTATCCTTTTTAATTTTATACTTTAGGGCATGATATACACAATCCCTATTAACTGTAAAGTCATAATTTGTACCACGTTGTTCTTTCTTTCAAACAATTATTATTGGTAACTCTTTAATTAGATGTGGAAAACTTTTATATGGGTCAGTGCAAGAAGTTGGGTCTCACTTTTGGCCAAAAAGTGGAAGTGTTTTTCCTGTTTTTGAAATATTTTGTCAATTGATGCCAAAATTTGAGTCATTTAGAAATTAAATATAAAAAAACTTTAGAAATAAAAATTGTAGTGCCTGGGATCTTCTTTTTTAATATGTAATTTATATGTATACCTACATGATGGATTTTTTTTTAGGTATGGATCTTCAAAAACCACTTTTTCAAAATGTCTATTTAAGGACCATACCATGCTCGTGTATGAATACCATAATTTGACACAAATGAATGAATATTTGTGAATCCTTTTAAATGGAGTTACGTGACACACCAAAGATTGATGAGAATATTTTTCTTGAATTTTTTAATGAATATTTTTTTAAATTAATTTTAAAACCTCTAGTGTACAGACACCATAATTTGATCAAAATTTCACTTTTTTCAATTATTTTTTTTAAACATCAAAAAATTATAATGTATATTGATGACATATAAATTGATTTAAGAAAAATTATAAAATAAAAAAGTAATTAAAGTTTTAGTGAATGTTACTATTTTACATTTAGGTACCACCTTTGATTAAAAAATAATACAAAAATAGTAAATAAAATCACAACACTATAAAATTTATATTTCTGAAATCAGGACAGTCAGAGCTCTAATGGGTTTTTGTTTTGTTAAAAAATTTGATCAAGAAGACCCTCTAAAAATTATAGCAAGGCATGAATTTGTCAATTCAATGCCTTAGCCAAATCTTGAGAGGCCAAGGCATAGGCTTGGTCTCACCAAGCCTGTCCCAAACCAAAATCCGAGACAAGAAAAAAAATCTCACCTCATGTTGTAAGAAATGGACACCCATTATTTGAATTTCAAAAAATGGGTACCCATTTTGAAAAGCTAAAAGCAACATGTAAAATCTGTCGAAAACTTTAAAAAATGAATTTTTAAGAAATGGGTACACATATGTCGTGGAGAGAGAGAGAGAGAGAGAGAGAGAGAGAGAGAGAGAGAGAGAGAGAGAGAATGTTGAGGAATAGAATAATTAGTCTATGCAATATAAATAGATGGTGATGGAATAAGGAAGAGGAGAGGGGACATATACTAGGTATCTAGATATAAAAGCATTAGAGGTTTAGGAGGATGATTTGGGATTAGAACAAATGTGTGTTTGTGTGTGAGAGAGAGAGAGAGAGAGAGTAATTATAGGGATATAGATGTGTATGTATAGGAGATAGATATGGGGATGATATGGTGACTGGAGGGAGCGAGAAAAAGAGTGAGTGGAAGATAAAGAGATAGAATCAATAATTATAGGTGGTGGATAAGATATAATGGCAAAAAGGTGATAGACATGAGATAGATAAAGAAGATAAATTGGGGAAAATATGGCGAGAGAGAGAGAGAGAGAGAGAGAGAGAGAGAGAGAGAGAGAGAGAGAGAGAAACATGAGGTAAGGATATATTGTTAGTATTAGGAAGAGACATTATGAGGGAAAGAAAAGGGATAAAATAAGAAAGAGAAATTAAGAGCAGTTAGAGTGATTCATATGAAATGGATCTTGAAAAGGTACAAATATAAGTATAAAAAAATATAAAAATGGTGATGGGGGAAGAAAGAGGTAATGTAGGAAAAGAAAGATAATAATTAGAAATTTGAATATGTGTGTGTGTGTGTGTGCGTGCACACACACACACACACACACATAAAGATAGAGGCCAAACTAAACCAAACTAAACTCTAACCACAAAATAACCTTAAATACAATTTAATGTTAAACCTTTAGTGGAACTTATAATGAGGTAGATAAAGAAGATAAATAAGTGGAAAATATGGTGAGAGTAGGGAATTGATTAATTATTAGAGAAGTGGTAGATAAGATAGAATGGGAACAAGGTGGAGGACATGAGGTAGATAAATAAGGTAAATAGGGAGAAAATATGGTGAGAGTATTGAGATCACAAAGTTTTAGAGAGAGGGGAAGGGGAGGAATACTACAAAAGATATTAATTAGGGGGATATAGATTTGTTTATATAATAGATAGAGATGGGGAAGATGTGGTGAAAAGAGGGAGTGGGAGAAAGAGTGAGTGAGTGGAAGATAAGGAGAGAGAGTGAGCAATTATAGGGCATATATAAGATAGAATGTGGACAAGGTGAGAGACATGAGGTAGATAAATAAGGTAAATATGAGAGAGAGAGAGAGAGAGAGAGAGAGAGAGAGAGAGAGAGAGAGAGAGAGAGATGTGTATGTATAGGAGATAGATATGGGCAAGTTATGGTGACAAGAGGAGTTGAGAAAAAGAGTGACTAGAAGATAAAGAGATAGAGTGAGTAATTATAGGTGGTAGATAATAAATAATGGGGACAAGGTGATAGATAAAGAAGATAAATAGGGGAAAATATGGAAGAGAGAGAGAGAGAGAGAGAGAGAGAGAGAGAGAGAGAGAGAGAGAGAGAGAGAAACATGAGCTAAATATATATTGTTAGTATTAGGAAGAGATATTACGAGGGAATGAGTGGAATGAAAAGGGACAAAATAAGAAAGGGAAATTAAGAGGGGTTAGAGGGATTCATATGAAACAAATCTTGAAAAGGTTCAAATTTAGGGATAAAAAAAGATGCAAATGGTGATGAGGTAAGAGAGAGGTAATGTAGGAAAATAAAGATAATAATTAGAAAATTGAATATGTGTGTGTGTGTGTGTGTACACACACACACACACACACACAGAATAATTAATGTGAGAGATGTGTGAGATAGATATAGTGAATGAGAGAAGAGGGAGAGGGTGAAATATGTATGTTTGAGGTATATGTTAAGTAGGGGAAAAAGATTGTTAGAGAGAGAGAGAGAGAGAGAGAGAGAGAGAGAGAGAGAGAGAGAGAGAGAGAGAGAGAGAGAGTAATAAGGTAAGTAAAAAGGTAGATAAATAAGGTAAATAGGGAGAAAATATGGTGAGAGTATTGAGATCACAAAGTTTTAGAGAGAGGCAGGGGGGGGGGGGGGAGGACTATAAAAGATATTAATTAGGGGGATATAGATTTGTATGTATAACAGATAGAGATGGGGAAGATGTGGTGAAAGGATGGAGTGACACAAAGAGTGGGTGGAAGATAAGGAGAGAGAGAGTGAGTAATTACAAGGCACAGATAAGATATAATGGGGACAAGGTGAGAGACATGAGGTAGATAAATAAGGTAAATATGGGAAAAATACGACGAGAGGAGAGAGAGAGAGAGAGAGAGAGAGAGAGAGAGAGAGAGAGAGAGAGAGAGAGAGAGAGAGTAATTATAGAGATATAGATGTGTATGTATAGGCGATAGATATAGGGATCATATGGTGACTGGAGGGAGCAAGAAAAAGAGTGAGTGGAAGATAAAGAGATAGAGTCAGTAATTATAGGTGGTAGATAAGATATAATGGCAAAAAGGTGATAGACATGAGATAGATAAAGAAGATAAATTGGGGAAAATATGGCCAGAGAGAGAGAGAGAGAGAGAGAGAGAGAGAGAGAGAGAGAGAGAGAGATGAGGTAAATATATATTGTTAGTATTAGGAAGAGACATTATGAGGGAAAGAAAAGGGACAAAATAAGAAAGGGAAATTAAAAGGGGTTAGAGGAATTCATATGAAATGGATCTTGAAAAGGTACAAATTTAAGGATAAAAAAATATAAAAAATGGTAATGGGGGAAGAGAGAGGTAATGTAGGAAAATGAAGATAATAATTAGGAAATTGAACATATATATATATATATATATATATATATATATATATATATATATATATATATATATATATGTATATATATATATATATATTTATGTATGTATATATATATATTTATGTATGTATATATATATATTTATGTATGTATGTATGTATGTATGTAGAGGCCAAACTAAACCAAACTAAACTCTAACCACAAAATAACCTTAAATACAATTTAATGTTAAACCTTTAGTGGAATATATAATGAGGTAGATAAAGAAGGTAAATAAGGGGAAAATATGGTGAGAGTAGGGAACTGATTAACTATTAGAGAAGTGGTAGATAAGATGAAATGGGAACAAAGTGAGAGACATGAGGTAGATAAATAAGGTAAATAGGGAGAAAATATGGCAAAAGTATTGAGATCACAAAGTTTTAGAGAGAGGGGGGATGGGAGGAAGACTATAAAAGATATTAATTAGGGGGATATAGATTTGTTTGTATAATAGATAGAGATGGGTAAGATGTGGTGAAAAGAGGGAGTGGGAGAAAGAGTGAGTGGAAGATGAGGAGAAAGAGTGAGTGAAAGATGAGGAGAGAGAGTGAGTAATTATAGGGCATAGATAAGATAGAATGGGAACAAGGTGAGAGACATGAGGTAGATAAATAAGGTAAATATGGTAAAAATATGGGGAGAGAGAGAGAGAGAGAGAGAGAGAGATTATAGGGATGTAAATGTGTATGTATAGGAGATAGATATGGGGAAGATATGGTGACAGGAGGGATTGAGAAAAAGAGTGAGTGGAAGATAAAGAGATAGAGTGATTAATTATAGGTGGTAGATAATATATAATGGGGACAAGGTGATAGACATGAGATAGATTAGGAAGATAAATAGGGGAAAATATGGAAGGGGAGAGAGAGAGAGAGAGAGAGAGAGAGAGAGAGAGAGAGAAGCTAAAGATATATTGTTAGTATTAGGAAGAGATATTACGAGGGAATGAAAAGGGACAAAATAATAAAGGGAAATTAAAAGGGGTTAGAGGGGTTCATATGAAACAAATCTTGAAAAGGTTAAAATTTAGGGATAGAAAAGGATACAAATGGTGATGAGGGAAGAGAGAGGTAATGTAGGAAAAGATAGGCAATAATTAGAAAATTGAATATATGTGTGTGTGTGTGTGTAGAGAGAGAGAGAGAGAGAGAGAGAGAGAGAGAGAGAGAGAGTAATTAATGTGAGAGATATGTGTGAGACAGATATAGTGAATGAGAGAAGAGGGAGAGGGTGAGATGTGCATGTTTGAGGTATGTTAAGTAGGGGGAAAAGATTATTAGAGAGAGAGAGAGAGGAAATTGAAAGATAGGGGCAAAACTAAACCAAACTAAACTCTAACCACAAAATAACCTTAAATACAATTTAATGTTAAACCTCTCATTAAGTCATTACATAATAACCCTAGCCAAAAGTGAACTCTATTAGTGATTAAATGCTGACCCAAATTGAATCATAACCTTAAACCTAATAAACTTGTAAATGATAATGAATCCTAAACATAATACTAAATCAACAAAAAACTGTATCCTTAACAATAAACTAATTTTAACCCTAACTATAAACCTCAATAAATTCAAACTCTAAACCTACTCAGAAGGCTTGACATTTTTTAGTATTAAACTAAGCAACTACAACCCCAAACCTATGTTAAATTAGACTTATTTGTCAAATTCAAAAATTTGTCTTTTACATAACAGAATTATACAAGTTCATATTAGAAAATTTATGTAATAATATAATATTATATAATAAATATTAGAAATGTATTCTTTTGACATCCCCTCCGGATGCTACTAGCTATATACATGTTATATATTTATATAATATATATAGATAAAGGTGAGATATATCGAGGCTTTAATTTACACAAAAAATACTCATATAAAAAATTAAAGCCTTGATATATCTCAGCTTTATCTATATATATTATATAAATATATAATATGTATATAGTTAGTATTTAATGGTTACTTTAGTCTCTTTGTGATTATGCTATGGTTGCAATCACTTCTACTTAAGTAGTGATTAATCTTTTGTATCCCAACCAATCACATCTAAATATTTTTATTTTGGATTTCAATTTTCAATTTTTCTAATGTATATATAAAAGGATTTTAATTTCTAAAATCCATAAAATCATTTATTTCAATATGATTGGCTTATACATTTAGGTCTTATAGGAGAGGATTTGAGGAAGCATACCCTTGTGAGACAATATTTTTTGAAGGATAGATATATGAAAATATTAAACGAATCAAATATATTTTTAAAGGTTTTGAATTCAAATGGGGAGACACTAACTATATATTTATTTATATTACAAATGATCAGTTTTTTTTAATGATAATCAAATAAATTTTAATAGCTTTAGAATTTAAATCAAATAAAACACAATATCAATAGCTAAGATATCATTATATTTATATTATAAATTATAAATTAATTTTTATGATGAATATTTTTATATTAAAAAATAGAATGATATATTTTTAAATCAGAAATTGAATATTAGTAGTTTTTTATATCTATGATTTTATGAAAAATATTAAAATTTAAATTCAATTATATTAAATATTATCATTAGAATCAAATAAATTGACTTTTATAATTATTAATTGTTAAGTTTAATATACTATTCTATCTAATTAAACTATTAAACTATTTTAAGCTTAATATACTATTTTATCTAATTAAAGGATTAAACTATTTTAAGTTTAATATACTATTCTATTTTTTAAGTAAGTTTAATATACTATTTTATTTTAATATTATTAAACTATTATAATTTAAGGCAAATACAAGTCACTATGCGACACTTGTTCTACATGTATAAACAACAACACAAAGGTTTTGTATCTTTTGATTGGTTTTCTCGCTTTCTTCCATTCTTCTTTGTTTTTTGTTTGCTAATGTCTATCATGACAGATTGTTTTCTGAATTTTTATCCTTCATGTCTGTGTTTGGAACTTACATTTTAACATTATTAATTGTCATTCAAGCATTGGGCAACTTCCTTTGTTTCCACTTTGATTATTGTTCAAAGTGATTATCAAAATGGAAATTATGAAAAAATGTGTATCTCTTTAAACCAAACTTGGTTTTGAACTGAACGTGAGACCCAAATGTTTTTCCTTGCATATGATTTATTTTGGTTACCTATTCCAAAGCTAACCTTTGTTTGAATTTGGAAATTGATTTGGATTACATTATTTCAGATGGAAGAAAACAAACGTGTCCTGATATCAAAGATGGAAGAAATTTCAGTGTCAGCTGAAAAAATTCGCAATCTTGAGGAGGAACTGAAAAACTCTCATGAGGAGCTGAAACGATCCCATGGCGAGAAGCTGAGAAAATCGCATGAGAAGCTGAAGAAATCCCACGAAGAGCTGAAAAAATACTTAACATGAGCATCTTAATATTAGAAATGTCAAGGAAAACAAACTTGACATGAGCATCTACAATACAGTTGGATAAAATATTGTATAAACAACAGTTGAATAGTGTTTTCACCATTAGTGTAGGCAATATTGAATCAAAAGAATATACTACAACAAGTTTTATGTTTTAATGTGATTAACATTTTAAGAGTAAGCTTTTGAAGAATTTTCCTTCTTTTCATAAGTAGCTATAGCTTCCCATGCACTAATATTATTTATCTCTTCTGTTGAATTTGGCCAATGGATATCTATTGCATCCTTTATTTCATTTTTTAATTCTTCTATACCAATCTCTTCAGACAAGTCATGGAATTCTAGTACTACATCTAATGGAAGAGATATTCGATCCAATATTTGAATTGCATTCCATAGAATATTTAATGCATGTGTTGATGCTTCCATGTAGTCATTGGTCGTGAGAGAAACCTCCTCACCATATCTATGAGAAAGTATAGAGAAAATATATTAAATTTGACAAAAATACATTATTTGTGTTTATGTATGAAGAAATGAAATTAAAAAGAGAATAGCTCAGATTACCTATTAAACACTAGTGAAGTTGTCACACTATCGAAGTTTTCAAGTACTTCTTTCGTTCCAAGGCAATAAGTTTACCTCCTCACGTGTAAAAAATATTAAATTATATCATAAATATTTTATAAAATATAATATCCATAAGAGAAAATTTAAAAGAAAGTTTTTTTTCTACATTTAAATGGTACTAATAAAAAAATTTATTTTATTAGTAACACTATCATATTTTTTGATGCTGAGAAACAAATAGAAGTTATTTCTATTGTAAAAACTCAAAAGTACGAAATATTAATTTATACAAAAATATAAATTTTCATAGTCTATTATGTAGATGTCCTTAACATTGTAATTATTTTTCATTCAATTAATATATAAAAATTTGAGACATTGTTTTTTGGCTAGAAAAATTATAACTATAATTAACTCATAAATAAAAATAAAATGAATAATATAATATAATATAATTTGGAAATAAATAAGATAGTTTTACAATAAAATTTAAAAAATAATTTTGAAATTTGTAAATGGTGATATTATTGTATTTGGTTTTTTTTTTTGTAAAAAGATTGTGGATTTGTGTCTAAGTAGAAACTAGGTGGTGGTACACAACTAGATGGGTCTACAAGAGTTTCCTATATCCAAATGAATTGAAGGTGGAATCAAGTCGAGCCTTGAATTTCTTCTTCTCAAGCTACTTTCAAGGCACCGTGGAAAGAAATTCAAGTTGGATTTCATAGCTGATGCTTGTGGTCTACAAACTCATTATGGGAGCCCCAAGAACCTTGTTCTTGACTCTTTGGCTTTTAAAGAATATTGATTTTTCCACTCTATTGGGTAAGAAGGTAATTAATAAAATTGAGATTCTTACCTTAATCTAAGTTTATAGTAGCATTCCATGAAGGTACCTTCCTATAAAACTTTAGAGGGCAATGGTAAGATTTTTAGGATTATTTTATAGTTCAAGAGTTCCATGAATTTTGTAGTGTAGTTAATGTTTAAATTTTATTTTTTTAATATAGGTCACAATCCACCATACTTCATTGAATTAAAATTAGTTCAAGATCTAAAGATTGAATTGAAACTGATTCAAGAGTTCAAGGGAGAAAGAATGGGAAAGAAAAGTCCCTATCCTTTCCCATATATATATATATATATATATATATATGTATATATATACATATATATGTATATATATACATATATATGTATATATATACATATATATGTATATATATACATATATATGTATATATATACATATATATATATATAGATACATGTATATACATATATAGATACATGTATCTATATATATACATGTATATATCTATATATACATGTATACATGTATATACATGTGTATATATATACATATATATACATATATATACATATATATATATATATATATATATATATATATATATATATATATATGTATATATATGTATACATATATATACATATATATATATGTATATATATGTATATATATATATATATCTATATATTCTAAAATAGGGAAGCCAATAGATAAACCAGGCCACAAGATCCTAATGAATCAAGCACACTATGATAAACCCATAAGGGAAGCTTGGAAGTGAGTCAAAAATAGATGCATCATGTTAATAATAGTCAACATTGACTATAATAGTTAATGCTCAAGACAAGTGACCCATTCATTCATCTTAAGTGAAATGCTTCTATTAATTATATCAGTCAGCAAACTTTGTTGTTGTAGGGATTCACACCCCATGTTATAAATTTTGCAAGAGATGAAGGTGATAATTGGCTAATGTTACGATCATAGAACTTTGTAATCCCCCTGTTGGGAGTGTGAGGAAGAAAAACACAAGGATCAAGTTAGGTAAAGTTCAAATGGCTTCAACATCACACACTAAGGCTTGATTCCTATGCCAAAATTGTTAAATAGTCAATGTTGACTTATTTTTCAAGCTTAGTTTCTTCCTTAGTGTGTGATGTTTAAGGGTGGTGGAAAAAATCATATATAATATACAACATTAAGAAGCTCAAATCCCAAGGATGTTCCTAGAAGACCATGGAAGAAAAAAGGGTAAGAGCAACACACTACCCAAGCAGTCAGGCAGGAACTTGACAACACCATTCAAACCCACACAAATACCACCAACATGTTTCAAAGCCTTACCTTGGGAGGAGCCACGATAACCAACAATGAAGGTAGGGGATTTCCAACATAATTCTTAGCTCAAGAAATGACAAGACAAGGAGGGTAGATCCTGAATGTCACCAAGAGATGGATAAATGATATCCCCTAGTACCGAACATATAGAAAATTTAGAGGTAGCAAGTTCTGATGGAGGTTAAGAGGTCAAAAAATTGAAACACAAAACGAAATGGAAGTGAAGGAGTCGGGTGCAATGGGCACAGGGTGGGGGGTAGTTCAATGCAAAGTGTTTACCCCAAGATTTATAGGATGCCAAGCTCAATTACTTCTCTTAAGTTTGCACGGTCCCTTAAAGACACTGCAAATATTGATAGCTTAAACATCACTCATTAAGGCTTGATTCCTAGGCTAAAAGTGTAAAATAGTCAAAGTTGACTTACTCTTTCCAAGCTTAACCTTTTCATTAGTGTGTGATGTTTAAGGCTTACATTGCAAACTATGTGATGTTGGTGGTAAGAACCTCACATGATCTACTAGTATTGTCATCATAGACTATCTTACTTACAGGGAAACATCTATGGATTTTAGAAAGGAAGATAATATGAGACTTTTCTTAGTGGGACCATGTAGCCCCTGGTCTTGTAAATATAATGGACACCTCCAAATGCCTAATGAGAGAAATTATCATTTTAATTTTGAGATAAGAGGGGTGGAAATATTTGAATCCAAACTTAATATGTGGAGGTGGGGTAGATCCACAGTAGAGGACCCATGTTCCAATGCTTCCCCTAGATTGGTTAATGAATCTACAACTACATTGGCCTCTCTATAGCAATTGGAAATTTTGAATTCGAGGAAGCAAAGAAGAGAATTCCATGCCTCCCCCAGGACATATTGGAGCTCCCAATTGACCACTTTCTTGGCGGCAAGAACACCAATCACAATTTGTGAGTCACACTGAATATGAATATGACTAATATTAGATAGGATTTCTTCTCTAACACTGTCTAAAACAACCATAGTCTCTTCTAGATTTTTTGTAGTATATGGAGTTCTAAAAAATGCTTTGAGAATATGGCCTTTGCGGTCTCTAAATACAACACCTATCCCTAGTCTCTTGGGTTACCCTTGAAAGTGTCATTGAAATTCATTTTGACAAAGGGATCAATAGGTTTTTCCCACCTTACTAATTTCCTTATATCTACCTTCCATGCTTTACCAACTAGGGCCCTTTGAATAGTACAATTATTTTCTGCCACTTATTTAAATTTTTATTATCTGTTGATGTATATGTAGAGAAAAGAGATTATGATCTTATGGAAAAGGTATTAACTATTTCTCAAAATAAAGACTCTATCTGAGCACACACCTTATCAACTCTCATAGGTTCACTCCTAAATATCCTTTTTTCCTCCCACCAAATTCCTCATACAACTATTGAAAGATAAATCTTCTAAAACTTTGCAAAATAGACCCCTTATTCGACAAGAGAAAGCCAAGTAAAAAAATTAGGGAGTGGACAAGACGGGACCTTCCCAGCCTAACTTACCCAAAGATTATTTCCAACAATTTTGAAAAAACTCACACTTAACAAGAAAATGGTGAACATCTTCTTTGTCTTTCTACATAAAATACAAGAGAAGTGATCTGTGATTCCCAGCCTTATAAGTCTCTCACTAGAAAGTATCCTATGGTAGATAAAAAACCATTAAAAAGAACATTCTTTGGTTATAATGGCATCATACTAGCAATATTTTAATTCTCTCTTTCCATTCTGAATACCCATCTTGATTAAAGATTTGTATCCTTTTTTCACCGAGTACTTACTGCTAAGACATTTTTCCCAAATAAGTTTTTTCACTCTCAATATTGAGGTTGATTATTCTTTGTTTCAAGATATTAACTAACTAGCATTTCTTACTGATTGGGATGTGGACCTCATCCAAATCCTTCCATCCAGCCAAAGAAGAACAGTCAAATATTCTTACTTGAAAATAATTGGACACTTTTTCTCCCCATTAATGAACCAATACTTCATGAGCTAGAAATTGCATAATAATATTTGAAAATAACTAGACATTCTTTCTCCCATGAATTAACCAATACATCATGAACTATAGGGAAATTCCATAATAATAATAATATTTGAAAATAACCAGACATTCTTTCTCCCATGAATGAACCAATACATCATGAACTATAAGGAAATTCCATAATATGTGATGTTTAAGCCGTTCGTTCTTGGAACATACCTGTTGATGCTATAACATAACACTCACAAACTCATATTCCACTTCACCCTATATCGTTCAAACAGCACTCATAAAACATTAAAATTGAATCTTCAGCGTAGTAATATTAGGTTTTTATGTTGTGTAAGAAAGAGTACTATAAGCAATTCGGTACCTACCGACAGCTATTGAAAGCTCTATAGTTGCTGCTCCGACGGGTAATTTCCTCACAAGCTTCTTTCCCCCTTCAAAATGTCAGAGAGGAACAGTTTACAGAGCATTTATCTTCTTTATAATTCTCGTTGCACCTGTTGTCGACCAATACACCATCCACAACATCTTAACTGTCCTGCGCACCGTGAAAAACAGGCAAGCGACAAAATTCTGTAAGTTATCTATAATTTTAATAAAACCAACGAATGAAATATATATTCAAAATTCAGTAGTTATCTATAATTTTATAGGAGAAACTATAATATTCACAATATAAACAACAATACCCTTTTAATGCTAATTTGTGGGGTAGACTGATCTTGGCTGGTTTCTGTGTGGGTTTAATGTAGGTGGCCAAATTAACCTTAACTCGATTCTGCAAATGAATAATTTTGTGGGCAAAGGGAAGGATTGCTTTTACACAGTGATTTGAAGTCCTCTTTATCGGATATGCTAATATCCCCTTCACTCTCTCCTCTTCACGCATCCTCCGGATGAGAGCGGTATAAGTGATAACATTTGGATTTATGTCCATTCCTTTCATTTCAACAAGAGCGGACTTGATTCTACGGTGATCACCCAACTTCCCAAGGCTACCTAAAGGTGTGCTGAAGGATACGACATCGAGAAGAATGATCAAGATTTTCATAACAATGTATTCCGATTTTAGATTTCGTTGTGGGTATGATTTTAAAAAATTGAATCGAACTATAATTAGAATTTGCAAATACAAAGATCATGCCACAAATTTAGATGAAAGAAAAAGATATATCTTACCAGGATTGTCAGCTACAAATCTGATAGCAGCCCATCCATTGACAGGAACATTGACGGTATTGCGCATGACAGGATCCACAAGATTGAATTTTTTAGGATCTTTCTTGGGATTATAGTTGCCGAATCCCGTTCCCACAATGTAAAAGTCATTCCCATGCAAATGAATCGGATGGCTCTCGGCGGTGAAGATATTAGTCCCCTGAAGAATCACCTGAACTACAGAGTTGTATCTGAGCACTTTCACTTGGGTGGTTTTCACGGGGGCCCAGAGAAGCAAGATACCTAAAGTTGCGAATTGACTGTTGTGGAAGCAGATATCACGAGGAGTGTCTGGGCAGGTGGGGTGAAAGCAAAGACAGGAGAAGTGTATGAACGCGTATGGAAACGAGTTCTTCAATCTTTAAAGATATGCAGTTTCAGTTTGGGAATCTATGTAAGATTTTCCAACTAGATACTGCATAATTTTTGACAGTAAAAAGATTGAGGGATAAACAGGGTATAAATGCTCCTCCAACATATCCATCCTTCGGTATCTACGCAAAATTAAGTCCCTACATTAATATTTCTCAGCCCCTCCGAGAATTTAAATGCGCGGAATTGAATGAAATTAAAGAGGACAGGTGTCCTAATTCGCATTCAAGACAGCTGCAACGGCTTCATAAAATTACAGGATATATAAATCAGTATGCAATGAGATTTCCGTATGCATACGAACAATTTAGCTATCCTTCTCCTGAAACTAACCGTTCATCCTCTCACAGGTTCAAGGCAAGGGTCGCAGTTACATAAACAAAATGAATGCGATTACCCTGAGGCACGTGGTTTGCATAGTTTTTCTTTTATGCATGGGAGTCTTGCATCCGAGGGACATGCAGGAGAAGCAGAATATCAGCGCTTCCATTTTATCCGAATGTTTTGGTGCATATCTCCTCACTCTAGTTTTTACTTTGTGCCTTTTACTTCTCATTATTCCAATTCTTGCTTCATTGTCGTGCTTCTCAACCTGGTACCCTCTTTAACTATCGCCGAGATGTTTGAAACCCCCAATTTTTCTTCACCTGCATCGCCATACTATTTCAGCTTTGTATTCTTAAATTTCCCGATGTTTATACGTTTACTGGTTTGAGCAGGATCCAAGCCGCCCCTGTCGTCCATGTGGAGCAGCGATGCGAGCAAGAGTGTGAAGCTCTGCCTGGAATTCACCGTCATTAGGGTCCTCCTGTGCTGTCTAGTACTATAATGCCATCTTTCAAATCTAACGGCCGAGGCTGTAACCATTCATTTTTGGTGTGAATGTGTTCGACTATGCTTTTTATAATTCAGTTTACTTCCAGCTTGAAAATGACATGGATTATTTTTTACAGGTGATTGCTAGTGTTGCAGCGATGCGGAGGTTATTTCCATTGAAACGGGTCTCTGCATACAACAATATCAGTAATAATTTACCCTGCCAGAGGGTTGATAAGGATGGGCCGCCCTGTTTGGAGAAGGGAAGTGATAGCTCGAAGGAGAATTTGCTTGAAAAGCAGTTGATGGCAGATAATTCTTCTGCTATTCCAAAGGAAACTATGTCTGGGGGAGGGGATTCCAAGCGTTCATCTCCACATTCGAAGCGGTCATCTCCCCATTCAGTACGCCATCACAGAGAAAGTCATTCATCAACCACTTCCATCTTTTCCAGCAACAAGAGAGAAACATCTTCAGCAACTGAATCGCTAAGGTTGATCGAAAAAGAGATGGAATGTCGAACAAAGATACTGGAGAGTGAGAAGAATGATCTGCAGCAGACATTAGAAAAGGAGATAGATAGGCGGTCAAATGAATGGGCTTCTATGCTGGGAAAAATTAGGTCGGAGGAGAGGAAGATGAGAAAGAGGATCCAAGATCTGGCTGAGCAAAATGTACAATTGCAAAAAGAAGTTTCATCTTGGAAGAATAGTGTGTGGATGCAAGAAGAAATCTTGAAAGAAAATTCTCATATATCCTATGATGAATCCCTCAAGCAACATGCAGCAAATCCAGAGGCATATCAACAGGAACAACAGCATATAGAGGTAATTAATGTTATTTATTTTGCTATTTTAGGGAGTGTTCATTAACATGGTTTTGTGATCAACCATTATTCTTCATTGCTATTTTAGAGTGAGGAGGTTTTCAAACAACTAAAGCAAGAACTTAAAGCCAAAACTTTACTGGTCAAGCTTCTACGGGAAAAATTATGTTCCAATGTGGCTGATGTAGAACAAACTGAGGAGAAAGTTGCAACTTTTGAAAGGAGTCAAGAGGTTTTGAGGAGTAACATTGAAAGACTACAGGCTAGGCTCACTTTCTCAAACCAGAAAGAGAAAGATTTGGAGGTTCTGGTATGTGTTGTCATGCTTTCAATTGTTTATATTTAGGATGTCAAATAGTTTGTTAAATGGAAGATTAACTTACTTTTGAAGAGCACTATATTTAGTTCATATTATGAGCACTAATGCTGTGATATATTTTATCTACAGCTTGGAGGGAAGGAAAATACCATAAAATGTTTACAGATTGACTTAGAAGAATGTCAGAAAGAACTGACGTTGTTAAGAGCAGAGATACCTAAAGTTTTAGAAGAAAGGAATGGATTTCAGCAAGATGCAGAACAACTTACCTTGCAAAACATTAAACTCATCGCTGAAGTTGGAACACTTAAGCTCAAAGTAAACAAACTAGATGAAGATGTATTAGTTAGGGAGGGACAGTTGTCGATTTTGCAAGAATGGCTAAGGGAAAAGTTCTGTAAAGAATTGTAGTATTGTCTGGGTTCATTCCTTTTCCACTGACATGTAATTTTCAACATTCTTGGTGGTTGTATTCTAGTTCTCACATTTGTAATATAGCTGATTGTAGTTTCTAAGCAAATTTAGCAAGAACTCCTTCAATGTATAGTTAATCTCTATTTTAAATGTATTAATTTGAAGAAAATATTAGAGACATTCTGATACATTAATATTAATAATGATTATAGGAAGACTTCAAGTTTCTGTAATATGTTAAAGGAAAGGTCTCTATAGTTGTATCTCTCTCTATCTATAGCTAATATTTTATTGTGCTGAGAGGCATTCTACAGCAGTATATGTGTTGAACAACCCATCTACAGAAAAGCTCACAAATGGTAAATTAAAACTAGTGCTACCCCAAATTTCTGGGATTGGTAGATCAGGGGATGAGTTTTTGGGATGACAACTTTTTTGTGCAATTTTGGGGACAGCTATATAACAATAAGGAAATCAAATTAAAATATGTAGAAAAATTTAGAGATTCATAAAGAATAGACAAAGCATGCTCTTATACATAATAGAAACTTAAAATATAAGAATTAGCAAAATTCATTTTTTCAAATTTCTCTTACTTTGTTACTTCAAGAGTCAAAGACAAATATCTTCTAGAAATCAAAGTCAGTGTCCCCTAGGCATACACTATCCCTGAAACTTATCCAAGACGGGGATGGTTGAAAAACATATTGGAAACACATTCCAAAGTAACATTGAATTAAACCCATTGCCACTTGTACCATTTGTCATGATTTGTAAGTAATTTTTTTGTATTCCATTTGAAATGGAGAGGAGGTCAATAATTAAGATGGTGTGGATTTGTAACCAACAGTAGAAGAGTGGTTCCTGAATTGATACAAAATATCTCATGCCCTGACACACCCTCCACCTAGTTGTTTCCTTTATTTGTGACTCTCTGTGGCATTGATAGAATAGAGTTCTGAGGAGAAAGTCATAGGTTTTGTTAAGCTCTTAGATTTATCCACATAAAAAGTTTTTCATGTGTTCTGAGGTTTCTATTAATGGTTCAATATTTACATGGTGTTTTAGATGGTGCATCTTATCTTTCCAAGACTCCTACCATGTGGGACCTCACATATGGGACTTCAATTCCTGTTCCTGCTCAATTCTTTATCAACAGAAACTCTTGAAAGGAAACTAGTAGGAGTGTTGATCCCATATGATAAAAGTTTAGTAGTAGTAAATTCTGATTGGAAGTTGAGAAGGAATTTTGTTTCTCTATTATTGTGAAATCTTGGATTGTTTTTGATGATTTTGTTCCAAACTTAGTTTGTGTGGTCAAAACTTTTATTCAACAATGCTTCAAATCTTAATATGTTTTTGCAGTTTGGATGCGGGTGTATTTGTGGATATGGTTCAATTCTTAATATCTTAATATGATTGAGTACATAAAATCCTACATTACAGGATGTGCCTTTTGTAGTTTGGATGTAGACGTGTCTATGGATATATGGCTTATTGTCATATAACCCATTCTTCAGATACCAAATAGGTCATTGCCACTTGGATTAGTTGAAGCCATTTTCTTTTTAAAAATATATATATTAAAAAATGGAATCAAAATAATATTAATAACAGGTTTATGTTGCATACTGATGACCTAGATTTTGAATAGCAGTTAAAAATTTATTGGGGGAATCTAATTTAGTACTAATTTTTTTTAGAACCATCATCTGACAGTAACTAAAACGTACTCCCTAGCTGCTAATTGGGACAACATGCATATTTTTAAGTTAAATGGGAGAGTTGAGGGAAGAGGTGGGGGAAGCGCTGAAAACTGGGAAGGGAACTCATTGTCTTCAATGGTTTTCTTCTGTTGTTTTCTTTTGCTTGATACTCAGAGGTATGCACATATATTCTATTCAAGGTTAACCGTATATAACTTTCAAGAAATTCTTCATTCTCCTCTCAATTAGCATTATTTGTGAAATTTATTGCTATAATCTTGTTAATTGCACTTGTCTAACACCTTAGTTTCAACATTTTCTTGCATCGTCTTGTTTTTGTTCTGCATATTAGTGAGATCCCTAGGAAATTGCCATCTATATTATCCTCACCTACTTTATTGAATATGGTCGTGCATGCATACCTTATAATTTTTCTTCGCTTAACCAACAAATTAATTTCAAACTGAAATATTGGATGCATTTTTTGTATAATGCCATTAGCCTTTAGATTCCTCCAAGATTAGGTAGTCGGAGTAATAGGAAGTTTGATTAAGCACTACATTTTTCTTTATTTCTCTTTTGACCTGAGCTTCCATGTTATCTAGCCTTGGATTAAGGATTGGTTGATTAGTTTGCATCTTACTAGCTCCTAAATCACCATGACCAGCCTAAAAGACTTTGGATTGTAAATGATTCCTTTGATGTTTCTATTTGTTTTTTCTTTCTTCTCTCAAGGCCATAATGTAGGTGGTTTGAGATAATGGACATTGATATATGGCTGGTAGCCTGGAATTTACAAGTTAAATAGAATGGCCTTTGACCATGCTCCAAGGGACATCTAAGAGGTCCTTTTGATTGTGGGGGAAAAGTTGGGAGTCAGTGGCAAGTTTGGGGACTATTGGCGAAGACTGTATCATTGTGGACTTGGTTTTCGGCTGATTAGAGAATGGTCTACTTGTTTGTATTGGTTTCATTCAAAACTTTTCTTAGAAATATAATTGACAATTTCAAAGTTTTCCTTGCTATGTGAGATTTTCTAAGGTTGTGTCTTCTCCTTGGTCATCGCTCCTCGAGTTTTTACTGTCGAACCTTACTACTTTTATATCTACACTTATTGACTCTGTTATTCCTTTTAGCATAGGTGTCTCTTCCTATTTTGAAGTGATCATGTAACTTCATGATTTGACGCTTCATTTTCTATCAGAATGTTTATGCTGAAAGCCAATATTTTCACCCATTTGGCTTCTAACATTTACTTCAACCTATTTTTCTATTTTCTTTAGATTTCACATCAGTTTTGTTTGATTTCAGTATCATTATGATTTCAACATCCATTCCTACACAACTTCTTACTGTTAAGGCAGATATTTGTATATTTATATTGAATAGGAAGTTTCAATTTCATTGGGTTGTTTCAATCTAACTTTTAAGTCTGTTTGGCAACGGGAATACAAGTGGAATAGGCATATGTAAATTCTTAAAATTTTGAATTTTGTGTCTGGGTGCACCAAATCAGAATTGCGACTTGGAATAAAATAGGAATATGTATTCCAATTTCGTCCCAAAAATAAATATTTTCAATTCCACCTCAATAGCTGGAATTGGAATATGTATTCCTATTCCAGTTTTATTTATTTTACAAAACTTTGGGTCCGTGAATTCCCCATCAAATTCTGGCTGAACCAAACAAAGAATATGAATATATATTCCTATTTTCTATTCCAGAATAACAATTCCTATTCCCATATTTGTATTCCCACAACCAAACGGGCCCTTAAAAGGATTTGCATTATTTAAACATATTGTGGACTTACAATTTTCGCTGCAGTTTTCATTTAATATCATTACACTTTTATTACTCCAGTTGTCTATTACATGGTCAAATATTTGTTGGTTTATAAATATGCTCTGTAGTTTAATTCATTTTCTTTGAGTTAACTCTTAAGGAAAGATCAATAATTCCCTTTTGTTGTCATGGTTCCTATTTGGATATAAAAAATGTATTCTCTTGATGGCCCTCATTCCTTGTTGCAACACCATCTCAATCCATCACCTCTTTTCTAATCTTAATCATATGACACTAACTGTCCTGACTTTCACTTATTACCGTATCTAATTCTTGCATGCCAAGGTGTGATGTTGTTTTACCATTTTGTTCTTATTGATTATCTATTTTTCATATTCAGACTAATCGCTCATCTACTTGATTCTTCTTTCTTATCTCTTAGCTATTTAGCTCCACTGGAAAATCTAGTAAATATGAACAATACCCAGCCTAACATGAGAAATACTAAACAAGTAAAACTACAGGGAGTAATGGAATTGCATCACATGACATCTCATTTTATACCTAGTATATCGTGAATCGTAGATGTATTTAACTTAGAGGAGCATAAGAGCAACATTAACAAATAAAACTCTTGAAATTAGTTGGATTAGAGAATAAGGTAACACATCAATCTATTATATTATTATATTGATTGTAATTAATAAATAAATTACAAGTATGTATGTATATATATATTATGAACAAATTACTATATAAATAAATTGCTTCATGCTTTTTCATAATATGAATTAAAAGAATCATTACTATTAATCAACTAATTCAAATTCACAAACTATCCCTTATAATTCAAACTTTACAAATACCAACTACTTAATTAAATGTAAAAGAAGCTATTTACTCGATTTTCCACTAGATCTAAATAGCTAAGGGATGAGAAAGAAGATATCAATTAGAGGAGTGATTAATTTGAATATGAAGAATAGATAATCAATAAGATCAAAATGGGAAAACAACATCATATATTAACATACAAGAATTAGATAGGGTAATAAGAGAAAGTAGGGATAACTAGTGTTAGATGATTAAGACTAGAAAATAGGCGATGGATTGAGATGGTGCCACAACACAGAACGTGGCCCATCAAGAGAAAACATTTTTGATGGCCAAATAAGAACCATGAAAACACAAGGATACAAGGGAATTATTGATTTCCTTAAGAGTTAACTTGGAGAAAATGAGTAAGAATAGAGAGCATATTTCTCAATGAACAAATATTTGACCATGTAACAAATAATTGCAATAAACAAAGCATAATGATGTCAAACAAAAATCTGTAGTGAAAATTGCAAGCCCACAATCCACAATCTACTTGAATAATTGAACTTATAAAAGTCCAAGTCAGGCTAAACCATCAAATCTTTTTGAAGCATCTCCAAGTTTGAGCTGGATTGAACAATCTAATGGAATAGAAAGTCCCTATTTGATATAAATACACAAATCTTCCTTAAAAAGTAAGAAGTTGTATGGGAATTGATGATAAAATCATAATGATACTAAAATAAAACAAACTACTGCAAAATATGGAGAAAATAGAAAAAGAGGTTAAAGTAAATCAGCCACATCCTTAGAAGGGCAAGGCCTCAATGTTGTGTTGTTGGCATTCCTCGTGCAATGTGATGCAAGGGTTGCGCGATATGATGCAAAGACTGCATGACATTGCGCAGCTGTGCACGAAGCAATACAAATCCTCTCGCACAGTTAGGCAAGGTCTCGTGTGGAGAAGCAAAGTCTCATGCCAGACTACAGATCAATGTCTCCTCGCATGAAAAATAATGGGCATTTTGGCTTGGCTGAGGAAAGTTTGGAAGTTGGTTTTGGACACCCTACTAGGTTCCACACCTTCCTAGTTCAAAACATATTTTCTATGGAGTTTAAAATATGTCATTTAAGTATAAGTTGACATATTTTAATATATTCTTAAGAAATATTTTAATATATGTGACGATTCATTTGAGATAGGTCCAGAGCTCTCCGAGTTAAGATAAATATTTTGAGAAATTTTAAGACTTCAAAAGTTTAGACTTCGCCAAATTTCAGGGCTTTAGGATTTTAGACTTAACAAAATTTCAAGAGTGAGGTTGTAACTTTGAGCCCTTGTGCTGTGTATGACCATTGTTGGTCTCTACTTGTAATTCTTGATTATGTTGTAACTAGTGGAAATGGAGTTGTATGTCTAACCATGCTAGGAGCTTTTACTTTGGGTTTGAAAGAGAACATCCTCTTGTATAATCTCATAATTTGTGTGATCTTTGGTTTGTGAGTTATGGTTTAGTGCTTGGAGATCCTTGCAAGTGTTGTAAGACTTCCGTTGGTGTAGGTCAATATGTGATTTTAGCCATGTTCCCTATTCTTATCACCTTGTTTTGATGTTTCATTATTGTATATGGTTACTTTATGTTGTTGATTTAATAACTTATCTTAAGAAAAAAAAATTATTCAGTGCACATTTTATCCTTGTGTTCCAAGGATCTTTGGGTGGGGCATTACAATATGCATCTGTTATTAATATTATTTTGATTCCAAATGACTTCAACTAATCCAAGGTTGCAATGAAAATATCACTTTATTAGGTATCTGAAAAATGGGTAGTGACATTCTTCCCCCTTTAATTAATGTGTTTTCTTCAATGCATTAATCAAAATTTTCAATCATATCCCAAAAAAATAAAAAAGGTCACTCTTGACATTGTGAATGAACCGAAATGATTGTGAATATATATGTATGAGTATAATATGAAGTAGATATGAATTATCCACTAATACGGTCAATTCTATGTAATACCAAGGTATGGTAAGCAAGCAAAGGTATGTGTGTGCATTGTTGTGATTTTAAGGTATTGTGAAACTTATTTGAAAGCATTGAGATAAGGGAATAGTTGATTTTTAATTGAATTGATTTATGATGTAATGTGGACTAATATTTTGTTGACTAGTGAATGTGCACATCAACCTTGACTCTTGTAGACTTTTCCTCATTTTATGGTAATTTTTGATATGACACTCATTTTAGGTTGCAATCCTTACACTTATTAGCATATTTTTGAACTTAGCATTGGGTATGTACACCAAGTTGTGGTGCCAAAAAGGTGACAACCCTTTTTTTTCAATTTTCAATAGCATGTAAATAGTTTTAAAAAATCAAAATCTTATAAATGGGTACATACCTGCAGCCCATTCATTTTAACTCTTTTTTTTGCCCTCTCCTCATAGCAACACGTACACGAATTGTAGAAAATCAAAGTTTTCACCACCTACCTTGCCAATGTGCCTCTTCGCCAATGAAATACAAGATCAAAAACATGTTGTATGTAATCTAAATTTTATTTTGCATTGTTTGATATGTTTTTTATATTTTTTTGTAGGTTTTTTATATTGTTTTGCAGGGTTTTTACAAATTTTCTTTAGATTTGTTTATTTATTTAGATTTCAATTAATTTTTTATTAGAAAATGTCAATAATCAACCGAAAAATCCCCAAGAAACTCAAAACCCTCAAGAAAATCAATACCAAAACCCTCCCCAAGAAGAAGAACAAATTTTGCAACTTAAACCAATTGAAAGACTTCCACCTGGCACACAAGAAAATATAATAAATGAAATAGAAAGAGGCAAAACAAAATTAGAAGGACTCATTGGTTGGTTGAAAGAATCTAGACTAACCAATCCAATGAGGGCTCAATTGGCATTGTCCCTCGAATCCATTAAGACCTAGATAGCTTCAATTAGTGGTTAGTTAGATGTTTGGTGGGTTAAGAGGGATGAAAAAAAAGGATTTTATGCAAATAAATTGTCATATCAAGATGTTAAAAAAAAAAAGAAATACCAAAAGGTAGAATATGTGCATTTTTTAGAAAACCTGGTGAACAAAATACTATTAGAGAGGGTACTAAATGGTTCCCCATCCATTGGTGCATATGAAATGCTATTATAAATAATTTTTGGGATAGATGGTGGATGGTTTTTGATGCCCCTCCTTGCAACAATCACAAGATCCCCATGTATTTTTTAAAGAAATTGTATTGTGAGTTTGTCCTTGGGGAGATCCCCAATTATTTTGATATATCAGACTCCCAGCGTAGAGGTGGGGGTTCATCATTTAAAAGGCCAGGGGTAGGTCGTGACCCTAATGTAGTTAGGGCACCTGTGGTCATGCCACAGGGTGAGCATGTGACTATTCCTTTAGTTGTGAAGGAACATGTAGAGGCCAACGCTCTAGGGACTATTAATGCTTTAACACAAACCCTCATCCATTGCATGAGTCCATTAGTTAAGGGGGAGTCTTCAGTGCACCACGATCACATGTGCACATCATGTGGATCCTTATTCACATTTAGCACTCATACTAGAGATGGTGCAGATGATGAGCTTGTCACTGATTAGTTCCTGAATGACACATTTGGCATTAACACACAAGTAAATTACAATTATAATTTACTAATTTGATCACATTTCATATTTATAATGAATGATTAATTAATTAGCATCTATTGACATTTTTCAAAATTTAGGGTTAGAGTGTTGGCAGGCCTAGTAGCGATCCCCTGGCTCCATTTTTTGCCTCGTCCATGAGTCTAGAGGTATGTGTCGATTTAATCATTTAAATTAATACATATATATTATTAAGTAATCATATTAAGGATTGACAAAAAAAATTATGCATGTGCATCAGCTCTCTAAAAGACAGTCAACATTTACTACAGACTCAAAGCATAGACATCATACGAGCTTCGTCGAGGTACATTTGTTTCATGTTAATTTAATTCATTTAATTATATTTGTTTCATGTTGCATGTTACATGTCACGTGTATTGTATGACATGCAGCTCATGACATCTCATCTCCGACAGTCCGTCGATCATGGAGTGGCTGCAACTATGGCTGGTTCACAGCCATTGACTGAGGCATGAAAGAATTTTATTGGTTTTATTTTTTGTTTATTATAGTTAGTATCAGAATTTCTAATGTTATTTATAAGTGATTATATTGATTCAATTGTTGTAGGGTCTTGTCACACCTGATCATCCACGAGCGTTCGAGGTGGACTTGTAGAGTGACTATATGATGGTAGTAAGAAAATAATTAACTTTGTGTGTACATATATTTGATTTCAATGTATAATAATTATTCATTCATTTCTACTTTGTTTGTATCAACTTGAGTTAGAGAAGAGCCTCAACAAGAGGACAAGAAAGTGTGTGAAGAGGACCCTATCATCACCAACATCTCTCTCCACACGATGACCAAAGGCCTCTAGAGATTTGTTTCCTTCCCCTCGTGGGAAGGAGAAGATATAGTTGATAGACATGTACATGTATAAGCATCATCAGACATATATGTTGGATTTTATGTCAGTGGACATATTCGATATACATTTGATGTATATATGACATTTATTTGATGCATGACATTATTAGACATATGAAATTATTGGTTAATATATGATATGTTTGTTCATGTATGACATTAAATTAGATATATTCGTGTATGACATTAAATTAGATATCTTCATGAATGACATTAAATCCAATACCTAATCAATTTGAAACTTTGATAGAATATTGATTAATAATAAACTTTATCACTGTTTAAGCATAAGTTTATCATTTGCAATATGTCATCTTCAAATGATTTATGATCTTGTTCATGTTTAAAGTTTTCCTTCTTTGTCATTTTTTTATCAAGTTTAATTCAATACCTAACCAGTTTGAATTTTTGATACAATATTGATCAGCAATAAATTTTATCAGTGTTAAAATAGCTATTTTATCCCCTTTATTATGTTTTAACTTGGTGTGGGGCCTTGTGTTATCTCCTAGCTTAGGGTAGTGGAGGAGTAAGGTTCCATGGCTGGGTGGAAAGTCTTTTATCCATTGAGTATTTTTCTAGAGTTTTTCAAGAGCCTTGGATGATCTTTCTTCACACATTCCAATTTTACAGCTTTTTTTGTGTGTGACTACATGTTGCAACATCATATTTTTGTATCATGACTATGATATAATACTTATGTATCCATTTTATATAGAGATCATGTTAGAGGAGAAAAATGTTAGAAGTATATGAAAACATGATATATAATGATTACTTGCTCCTTGTAATATGTATATGTACACATGCTTAGTTGCAATAAAGAAGAATGGGTATATCAAGATGATTGTCCTTGGTATGCTTATGTGATTTTTATGCTATGTAATTGTAATAATGGATTCAACTATTTATAATGAAACCTTGTTCATATATTTATGATGGTTTTTACTTATGGGAACTTATGTATGTGTTTCTAGTAGTGATGTTTGGGAACCTATAAGAACTTGGTTGTTGAGTTAATATAGAATATTCATATATTTAATCAATGAGATATATCAAAATATTTAATGTTAGAAGAATTGAAAATGAAATGTATATGCTTCAATTTTGTGTTAAAAATAGAATAAAATTTATTTCACTTTTACTCTTATTAGTTATGTGATCTCTTAGGTTCCCTGTGAAGGAGATACAAGGAAGAATTACTCTCTAGATTTCCTAGATTACTGGATGGATTTCTTGTAATATTATGGTTATTCAAATTGAGACTTGTGATGCCTTTGATTCTTGTAATATTAGGTTATTGAAATTGAGGCAAGGGTCGCAGTTACATAAACAAAATGAATGCGATTACCCTGAGGCACGTGGTTTGCATAGTTTTTCTTTTATGCATGGGAGTCTTGCATCCGAGGGACATGCAGGAGAAGTAGAATATCAACGCTTCCATTTTATCCGAATGTTCTGGTGCATATCTCCTCACTCTAGTTTTTACTTTGTGCCTTTTACTTCTCATTATTCCAATTCTTGCTTCATTGTCGTGCTTCTCAACCTGTTACCCTCTTTAACTGTCGCCGAGATGTTTGAAACCCCCAATTTTTCTTCACCTGCATCGCCATACTCTTCCAACTTTGTATTCTTAAATTTTTCGATGTTTATACGTTTACTGGTTTGTGCAGGCTCCAAGCCGCCCCTGTCGTCCATGTGGAGCAGTGATGCGAGCAAGAGTGTGAAGCTCTGCCTGGAATTCACCGTCATTAGGGTCCTCCTGTGCTGTCTAGTACTATAATGCCATCTTTCAAATCTAACGGCCGAGGCTGTAACCATTCATTTTTGGTGTGAATGTGTTCGACTATGCTTTTTATAATTCAGTTTACTTCCGGCTTGAAAATGACACAGATTATTTTTTACAGGTGATTGCTAGTGTTGCAGCGATGCGGAGGTTATTTCCATTGAAATGGGTCTCTGCATACAACAATATTAGTAATAATTTACCCTGCCAGAGGGTTGATAAGGATGGGCCGCCCTGTTTGGAGAAGGGAAGCGATAGCTCGAAGGAGAATTTGCTTGAAAAGCAGTTGATGGCAGATAATTCTTCTGCTATTCCAAAGGAAACTATCTCTGGGGGAGGGGATTCCAAGCGTTCATCTCCACATTCGAAGCGGTCATCTCCCCATTCAGTACGCCATCACAGAGAAAGTCATTCATCAACCACTTCCATCTTTTCCAGCAACAAGAGAGAAACATCTTCAGCAACTGAATCGCTAAGGTTGATCGAAGAAGAGATGGAATGTCGAACAAAGATACTGGAGAGTGAGAAGAATGATCTGCAGCAGACATTAGAAAAGGAGATAGATAGGCGGTCAAATGAATGGGCTTCTATGCTGGGAAAAATTAGGTCGGAGGAGAGGAAGATGAGAAAGAGGATCCAAGATCTGGCTGAGAAAAATGTACAATTGCAAAAAGAAGTTTCATCTTGGAAGAATAGTGTGTGGATGCAAGAAGAAATCTTGAAAGAAAATTCTCATATATCCTATGATGAATCCCTCAAGCAACATGCAACAAATCCAAAGGCATATCAACGAGAACAACAACATATAGAGGTAACTAATGTTATTTATTTTGCTATGTTATTATAAATTTAAGAGAAAACCAAATTTACAGTGCCTACTAGGGATTCTCTATTCTTAGGCAAAATATCAAGATCTGGAGACCTACATATTTCCAACACAGGGTCCTTAGAGGCCAGCATTAGGGTCTCTTAGCACACAGATTTTAATGATAAAATAATTATCAATTTAAGAAAAAATCAAATTTATAGTTCCTAATAGGGATTCCCTGTTCTTAGGCAAAATATCCAGATCTGGAGACCTCCATATTTCCAATGCATGGTCCTTAGAGGGCAACATTAGGGTCTCTTAGCACACAAATCTAAATGAAAAAATAATTATCAATAGGGATTCTGTGTTCTTAGGAAAAATATCCAGATCTAGAGACCTCTATATTTCCAACGCAGGGTCTTTAGATGCCAACATTAGGGTCTCTTAGCACACAGATCTAAATGATAAAATAATTATCAATTTAAAAAAAATCAAATTTACAGTGTCTAACAGGGATTGTCTCTTCTTAGGCAAAAAAATCCAGATCTGGAGGCCTACATATTTCCAATGAAGGGTCCTTAGAGGCCAAAATTAGGATCTCTTAGCGCACAAATCTGAATGGTAAAATAATTATCAATTTATGAAAAAATCAAATTTACAGTGCCTAACAGGAATTCTCTGATCTGGTGATCTTAGGAAAAATATCCAGATCTGGAGGCTCTAATGGCAACTGGGGAAGTACAAACCAAACATGTTGTAGGGACAAAGTGTTCTGAACAGGGCAGGTTGAAAATGACGCTTCCATAGATAAGAAAATAACAGACTTGTCCCAGACAAAAAGAAAGGCTTTTTAAAAGCTTATTCGCATATCTAAATTAAGGAAGAAAAAATCTGGGGGTATAGAATTCAAAACTACTTACAGTGGATCCGCTTGTGAATGTTTGAACCAAGAGGATTTTATCCCAAAAGAGATACCTCCGCAAGAATTCTCTTTATCCTGACGTTTTCCCCCAACCCACCATTGTTCCCCAAATCCATCTTCAAAAAATTAGGTTGAGTTAACAAATTTATTATTCTGTGCTGAAGCGATGAAATTAGGATTATCAACTTTGGTTTTATCCACTTTCCGCCCTACAATATCACCCTTCTTACTCCGACCAAATCTAGATCTCCACCATGGTTACGATTTGAAAACCCCCCTGGATTTTAAAAAACCCCTAAACTGAGATGTACGGAAAATGCGTGAACAGCCGAAAGCGGAGCCTTATCTATCCATAGGCCTTTTCAAAACCCAAATTTCCATGTAGCAAAGAAATCATCAAACTCTGCAACATCCAATCTATCCGCACACCTTTCATGACTGGCTTCTACACATTGTTTTCTGCCGTGTATCTTTCTGGGCGGGATGAAATTAGTTTGCCGCTCCAACTTTCTTTCATCTTTCGATGAAATAAATTTCCCGCTCAGACTTAGCGTTATGTGAGACAAAAAATAATAATTTAAAATTAAAACATAAATTAAAAAGAAAATGAAGGCAAAGTTAAAGACGATAATAATTTTTTGTCTTTAAAAAACGTCTTAAAACGACTCACTTTGTAGTAGTGTCCCTCTCCCTCTCAATTCATTCAACTTTGTGCTTTTCTTGAAGAAGATGAAGGAATCCTTCTGAGTTATAGATAGTTCAGACACAATTCTTTTCTTGGACGTTTCTAAGTATTATTATAATCTGCCCCATTTCAATGCTCTTGTATTTAGTCTTGGATCCTCTTTCAAGAGGCGCTACCAAATTGCACAGCTTAGTCAACATTTTTCTAGGCTCAAGAAACACATGATGTTTACGTTAAAATATTAGACAACCTACTTATTGTGACGTGGCGAATGTATCATTGATTGAACTTCAGTGGCGTTTACGGTTGTTGGAAATGCAGCGAAGTTTCCTTTCATGGCAGAAAATGGATAGCCAGCCGGCAAAGAATTGATATCCAGCCGGCAGAATTGACTACTTTCTATTATTTATTAATTAAATTTAAAAAAATAGTATGATGGTTTATGGATATTTAATATAATTAAAGAATAGTCTAGAAAGTTTTTACTTCATTTTTAATGGGCTTGTAACAAATTTCTGAACTTCAGACAGAAGATGTCTATAGTACAACATAATTTGTAGGTCTTGCATGTGGGAGGTTTTGGACTGAGTCTAAACGAGCTTAACACATAGTAATAATTAATCTGAATCAATAATAATAATAAATAATATAGACTACAGTGGCTGTGACCACTTTTGATAAAAATAAGATAAAATTTAATTACAAGTAAGAAACTTGTAAAAAAATGAACTTCAAAATAAGGGTCTAATGACATCAATCAATCAAAGGATCAATTAGATAAGAAACTTCTAGGAGGTTAGGATTTTCAAAGAGAATTTATTTATGATTGAAGTCAATCAAGAAATGAATTAATTAGATAAGAAACTTCTAGGATGTTAGGTGTTCAATAGAGATTTTATTAATGATTGAGGATTCAAGAAATCAATTAGTCAAAATTAAATTATCAACATGAAAATTATATCTTAAATGTACATAATGTTTTTCTATTTTTTGAAACAAATAATATTTTTAAGTTGATTTTGACATGCTACATGTAACTTTAAATTATATAAATAACATTTTTTTTGTCAAATTGTATCCTTGTATTCTTTGTCATAAGTTTTCTTAAAACATTAAAATAGCTTATAAATTTAATTGAAAACACTAAAACAAATCAATAATCTTTAAAAGTTTCATCTAAAACTAACTATTCACAGAGGTAAGGATGATTTGGGTTGTCGTAGAGCATTAATAAACTTTTATGGGATTTTGATTCATTGTGATACAAAGTTGTAAGTTATCTCTCTCCCACCCCCTACTCTCTCTCTCTCTCTCTCTCACACACACACACACACACACACACACACACACACACACACACACACACCCCCTCTCCTCTCTCTCTCTCTCTCTCTCTCTTTCTCTCTCTCTCTCTCTCTCGCTCTCGCTCTACCTCTCTCCTTCCCCCTCTTTATGCACTGTTTAGGTATTAATAGTGCATGTGCACTAAAGCGCATACTCACTAAAGTATGCATGTGCTATTAAGTCTCAAATTTTAAAAAGCTTTAAATAGTGTGTGCATGCTATAGCACACACACGCTATAGGGCGCATGCACTATTTAAAGCTTTGCATTCTACCAAGCCTAAAGCTTGGTTTTGCATTTGGGATCCAACCCAAAGGTTTGGAGTCTGTAAACTGGTCTGAGACGTATTTTGCTGCAACATACAAAAAATAATTGATTTTTTTTGTGTGCTCTCCTTCAAGTTTCTTCATGGTTGAGCATCGATAAAATCAAGTTACATGACATTGTAGGTCTCTGTGTTAGCTATATAACCATATAATTTATATTTTATTTGAACCATTTCAAGCCTTTCAACTATAATTTCTTTTGAATTTATGTCTATTTTTTGTCAAAAACTAACATGTACTAATTGGGCTATAGATTTTAGCTCGTTCATCGAATTTTACAACAACTTAAGTTTTTAGAAACTAGACTCCATTCTACACACTTTGAAAAAATGAAATTTTGATATTAGATTAGTTTTCAATCATTTCTAAGAGGAGCACATAAATATTTCATGTTTTTGGAATGTGTCTAATTAAAAAATTCATTAAAAAAAATACACATTATAAAATTACCCAAAAAATTTGGGATAAACTATATAGTGTTAGGTAATTTTTTACAAGAGCGATTAAAAAAGTTCAAAAGAAAAGTTAAAGTTTTAGGGGGGCCACATGTTGTACCGTGTTATATATTTTTGGAATAAGCAATACCACTTTCTGTGCGCCCCTTTTTTGAGGACCTAAAACTAAATCATTTTGAAAAAAAATTAGTAGTTTAGAAAGTAAATTCAAAGGACTACTACTTTTATTTTTGTCATATCTTAAAATTTTGTGTGTAACTATCTTCAAATTCTTGTTGAAGTTTAAAAATTGTTGATTTTAGAAAAATGGTGTCCACTTATACCCCCCTTTTGGCACCACAACTTGGTGCACTTACCCACATGTTTGTTGAGCATGCATGAACCTAAGACAATGAAAGATTCTTTAAAAAATGAGGACTAGAGTAAATCGATGAAAGAAGAGATTAAGCAGATTGAGAAAAACAAGACATGGACTCTAGTTTCTAAACCAGAGGACAAGAATGTGATTGAAACCAAGTGGGTGTATAGAAACAAGTTAGATGAAAATGGTGAAGTAACAAGGAATAAGGTAAGATTAGTTTGCAAGGGGTATGCACAAGAAGGAGGAATAGACTAAGGAGAAACATTTGACCATGTTGCAAGATTGGAAGGAGTAATAACTCTGCTTGCTTACTCTATATACAAAGGTTTCAAAGTTTATGAAATGGATGTGAAGTCAACATTTTTGAATGCCATATTAGAAGAAGAGGTTTACATAGAACAACCAGAAGGATTTGTTGATGCTCACAATAAGAATATGGTATGTAGACTAAACAAAACTTTATATGGTTTAAAGAAAGCCCCAAGATCATGGTATGAAAGGCTTCATAATTACCTGGTAAAGATTGGATTTGAGAAGATTGATGATAACAACAATCTATACTTGAAGAAAGAAGGAGGTCAAGGTATTTTACTAGCTGAAAATTTTGTGGATGATATCCTATTTATAAGGTCAAGATGGATTATGTAAGGCATTTGAAAATGAAATGAAGGAAGAATTTGAGATGTCTATGTTTGGAGAGATCAAGTTCTTTGTTGGTTTGCAAATATATTTGATGAAATATGGCATATACATCACTCAGTCTAAGTACGTCAATGAAATATTGAAAACTTTTGGATTGGAAGATTCCAAACTAGTTAGCACACCTATGGTGATAGGACACAAGTTGTCAAAAAATGATGATTCAGTTGATGTTAATCAAACATTTTACAGGTCTATTATTGGAAAATTGTAATATTTAGTGCATAATAGACCTAAGATTGCATTATTTGTTGGGATTATTACATGATTCTCTACTAATCCTAAGGAGAATCATTTGATGGCTGTTAAGAGAATTATGAGATATTTGAAAGGAACAAAAGAATATGGTCTAGACTACAAGAAAAATGAGAAATTTGAGTTGAGTGCTTGCACTGATGTTGATTGGGCTGGAAACATTGATGATATAGAAAAAACAAGTGAAGGAGCATTTTTCTTAGGAAAGAGGTTGGTCACCTAGACCAGCAAGAAACAAAATTGCATATCTCAATCTATTTTGAAGTTGAATATGTAGTTGCTATAGTAAATTGTACAAACATTGTATAGATCAAACAACTACTCAAAGGTATGAAGGAGGAAATCACTAAACCTATGGTACTTTATTGTGATAATACAAGTGTTATAAATATATCAAAGAACCCTATGATGCACACAAAGACTAATCACATTGCAATCAAGTATCATTACTTAAGACAATTAGTTCAAGATAAAGAAGTGAGGATGGAATATGTGAATACAAAAGAGTAGATAGTTGATATCTTCACAAAAGATTTACCTAAGGATGCTCATAAGTATTGAAGAGGTAAACTAGGGCTGATACCCCTATCTTAAGCTACTTAAGAAGCATAAGTAGTGCCCTGTATCAACCAAGCTGAATGTTGTATCTTACAACTTGATCTAGTGGATATTACTTTAGGAGCTACCTAAAGTAATGAAGGAGCTGAATTAGAAGATTTACAGTCACAATGAAAGGTGATTGAGGGAGTATCTGGAATTGATTATATTTGCATATAGAGATGAAAAGTCTTTGGCATTGTTGTCAAAGAGGAAGAGATGACCTAAAGATGGAGAAATGATCTATTGAGGGAGAAATGACTAAAAGATATTTACATCTACCTAGTAAGAGGGAGAAAGTATTGAGGGAGATATAAGAATAGATTAGAGAGAGATAGATACCTAAATATCAAAAAGAGGGAGATATAAGTTAGAGGGAGAAGATTCAGTAAAGGAACTTGACAAAGCTCACATTACCCTACACTAAGGAAGGACATATACTACATTGATAGAGGGAGAAATTTCAAAGATTTATTTTCTTTTTGGTATTGTTGTTGGTATTGGTTCACCATCAATGCCAAAGAGGGAGATTGTTGATATGAGATTATTTTGAAGTGAAGAACTTGTAATGGAACAATCATTATTTTGTCAATGATGTCAAACTTGCTACCTACTAGTGAGACAATTGTTTTATTGTCTAAAAGCTATCATTTAGTTGATTGATGAAGAGGATTTGAGAAGAGGGGATAATAGTAGCACCTAGAGAAAGATTGAGTTATTTGGTGTGTGAAAGAAGCCCTAAGACCAAGTAAGACATTGTTACTATAGTGTATTGTTTATCTACTTAAAGTCTAAAATGAAAGAGTACTCAAGTTAAGACTAGAAGAAGATCAAGTATGAAAAGTGTTTGTCGAGCCTTATCGAGCAGTCTGTGCAAGCCGAGAAGAAATTAGTGAAAGTTGAGTGAAGAACAAGAGGTTCTTAGCAAAGATAAAAATTAGCACAAGCCAAGTCATTGTTAGTATATGCCAAGTAAAGTTTAGTTGGTGCCAAACATTAGTAAACTTTAGTGTTCATTGAGTAAACTAGTGTTGTCTGAGTGGAAGAATAATATATAAGCCTAGTGATAGCATATTGATGTCGAGTGCTAGTATTAATGTTAAATGGAAGATTTGATGAATCTAAGTTGACTATTTTGTTTTCTTGAATTATGTGAAGCATGTGGAAGATAACTATGATGAGATGGTGGCACAAAATTCAAGGTAAAGCATTTTATGGAAAATTGAAAGAAGATTGAAGAAGTTTCTAGAGGAACCAATGGGAAAGTGGGTAGATTCATTGTATCCTACCTAATCCTACCTAACCCTAAAATGGATGATTATGGTTAAGCGACAAAATATTTCTTTTCTCTATTTATAGATAGAGATGGTCAGAAGAAAAGGTTGTCATGTGCGAGAACCTAAAGAAGACAAGGAATCTAGGGTATTGCTTCATTCAGTGGTTGAACGTAAGAGACTGCAATTGGCATGCAAAGAAAGAAGGCTTGAGAGTATGAATGCTTGAAGGGTGAACAAGCTATCAAAGTTGAAGTGTGTGAATGCCAAGCAGAATGGAGGATTGAAACAAAGATTTGTAATCTATAAGTGAGTTGTAGTTTGTTATCAGATCAAGCCTTACTGTTACTTTCTAATCATTGTATCAGTTTAGGGTAAATCCTTTGGATTAAGGTTGACCTAATAGTAATTTGTAAATTCTTTAATCGAGTGACATTCTAATGGAATGGTCTAAAGCCATCTAACAAGGTTCTCTCCTAATAGGATGATTGAAATCCTTTAACTAAGTCACATTAAAATAGTGTGCATTGTAACCTTTAACAAGGTTGGCCTTTCACAGGGCATCACTTCAAAATAGTGAGAATTAGTAGCATGTTACTAGTGGTTTTTCTCAAATTGGGTTTCCACATAAAATCCTTGCGTCAAATGTGTTGTTAAATCTATTATGTTTCATGTTTACATTTCTACAAAGTTGTTTTGACCTAGGACAATAACCTGCAAAGTTTAAGTAGTGTATGATCTAATGGATGCATGCATAATAAGGTTTTATGGATATGACTCTACTAAGCATTGAAAAGTTTTATTTGTACATCTAGACCTTGGATAACTGATTCAACCCCCCCCCCCCCAGTTATTGTAAAGAATTCCAACATAGATTAAAGATCAAGTGTTTAAGATCTGATAGATGTGGAGAGTTTACTTTGAATGAGTTTAATAGATTTTGTGAAGTAAATGGCATTAAAAGACAACTTTAGCCCCTGTGACACCTAAGTATTATGGTATAGAAGAAAGGAGAAATAAATCAACAACAAAGGTAGCAAGAGCTATGATGTTTGAGAATAATTTCTCAAAGACATTTTGGAGAGAAGTAGTTAACACACTAGTATATACAATGAACAAAGTTTGGATTAGATAGGTACTAGTAAGACCCCTTATGAGATTTGGTTTGGACATGCACCTTTAGTTAAGTATTTTAGAATTCTTGGAAGTGTTACATTAAGAGAGACTAATATGACATTGGTAAGTTTGATTCAATAAGTGACGAAGGTATGTTTCTTGGCTATTCATTGAAGAGTAAAGCATATAGATGTTTTAATCAAAGAAATAAGACTATTGTTGAGAGGGAAAATATTAGAGTTGTGAGAAGTTTCGAATGAAAGAAATAAAATTGATTATGAGTTTGATGAAGAGACTAATACAAAGTCTAACAAAGAGAATGTTGAGCTATTTTATGAAACTGACATAGAATTGTAGAATGACATATAGATTGTGGAACAAAGAGAAGAACAAAGGAGTGAACCTAGAGTTGAAGTAAGAGTTGAGACTATGACACCTAATAAGAATCGAACAAAGAATCATCTTGTTGATCAAATTATTGTTAGCAAGGACAAACGTGTGATGACAAGAATAAAGGTACAAAGAGATGAACTATGTTTGATTTCTCAAGTAGAGCCTAAAAGTGTAGATGAAGCTAGTCAATGTCACATTTGGATTTAAGCTATGAGAGAAGAGCTAGATCAGATTGAGAATACTAATATACAGGAATTGGTTCATAGACCTAAGAACAAGAATATTATAGGAACTAAGTGGGATTTCAAAAATAAGATGAATGACCAAGGTGAGCTTGGGAGAAATAAAGCAAGACTAGTATGTACAAAGGTTATTTACAAATAGAAGGTATTGATTATGAGGAAATATTTGTACTTATTTCTAGAATAGAATCAATTAGAATGATTTTGGCATAGGCAGCTAACAAGAAATTTGAAGTGTATTAGATGGATGTGAAGTCAAAATTTTTGAATGGAGAACTTGAAGAAGAAGTTAGCATTGAGCAACTTGAAGGATTTCCTTTGAAAAAAGAAGATACAGTCTATAGGTTGAAGAAAATATTGTATGAATTGAAACAAGAACCTAGAACCTAGTATGCGAAGTTGGATAAATATTTGGCAAAATTAGGATTTGCTAAAGGTACTGCAGATAGTAACCTATATCTAAAGGAAATTGTGTATAGTTTACTAATTATTTAAGTTTTTATGGATGATATAATCTTTGGAGGTGATGATGATGCAAGTGAAAATTTTTCTAGTGAAATGAAGAATGAATTTGAGATGAGCATGATTGGTGAAATGAAGTATTTCTTGGGTTTGTATATTGTACAAAACAATGATGCTATTTTCTTATCACAAACTATGTATCTAAAAGACTTATTGAAAAGATTTGATTTGGAAAGTTGTAATCCTATCAGTACACCTATGGTAACTCATCTTAAGTTTTCTAGCAAGGATGAGACACCTACTTTTGAGTAGAATAAGTATAGATCTATGATTGGAGGTTTACAATATTTGATTCATACAAGCCCAAGTATAGAAAATACAGTTGGTATTGTTGTGAGATTTCAAGCCGATCCTAAAGAATCAAATTATATAGTAGTAAAGAGGATTTGAAGGATACACATGATTTAGGGTTATCGTATGATAGATTAAATGAATTTACTTATGTGCATATACGGATGTAGATTGGGAAGGGAGTATGGATGACGAATAAAGTACAAGTGGTGGAGCATTTTTCTTAGGATGAAGATTGGTTTTTTGGATAAGAAACAAGCAAGATTGTATTTATAAGAGCATAGTAGAAGTACAGTATGTAGCAATAGTTAATAATTGCAATCAGATCATGTAGATGAAGCAAATTTGAAGGATACTGGATTTGAGTTTACAGAGCTTGTTATCATACATTGTGATAACACAAGTATAATGAGTATGTCTAAGAATCCCATGTTACATTCTAAGACAAAGAAAACATCTATTAAGTATCATGTTTTAAGAGAGGCATTTGTAGAAAAAGAGATTAGACTAGAGTCTATCAGTAAAAAGGATTGATAGGAGACATACTTATATAATAGTTTTTGAAGGATACATTTGAGTATTTGAGAGGTATTCTTGGGGTTATGCCCCTACCTACTTCTGAGTAGTTGATGCAGAGATTGCATAAGTCCAATGGTATAGAGCACTATTTTTCATCTAGATCGGATGTTGGATGCTTCCTCTATGGGGGAGTATTTGTGTTTGAGATAAGTCATGAAGAAATCTTGGTAGTTTGTATTTAAAAATGTATTTGGATACTTGACCTTGATAAAGGTAGAATTAACATAATGATGCATTTATCATTGATGTCAATAGAGGAGAGAAGTACATGAAAGCTATCTTCTGGATATGAGGGAGAGTTGTACATGAAATGGAGAAAATTGTGATGTCAATGAGGGAAGTATATCAATGGAGGAGTAGCAGCACAAATGGAGAGTTGGTCCCAAGATACAGATTTGATTGATGAAGAGAATTTGAAAAGAAAGAGTATAACAATAGAGTTGTACATTTGGTATTCTTGGAACTTAGATGTATTTCAGCTATGTTGTCATCAATGCCAAATGGGAAAATTGTTAGCATGAATTCTAATTATATTCCTATGGGGGAGTATCCCAGTATTGTTGGAGCATTTGGAAGATTGTTGATATGATTATATGTTGCATTCATGGAAATGTTTGTCATTGATGTCAACATATTGGTTAATATGTAAAGACTGACAAAGAAATAGATAGACATTTAGATCATATAGTTAAAGTATTGAAGATGAGGTCCTCAAGCACATTTGAGGACATGTTCTACAGAGTGTCTTGATGTCATGGTTAAGAAGTTGAAGACTGGTGATAGTTATTTGAGATTTACTGAAGATAATATACATATAGAGTTCCTAAAAATAAATTCATGGTAATTAGATTATATCCGGTAACATGGATAGAATCTAGTTAAGCACCGTTAGACCTACGAAGAAGACTTCATGATGATGATGTAGTTGAGTGTGTAAAGTTTGAAGTTGCATGTGTGAAGATTTATGAAGACTATGAGCCAAAAATGTTATGCAATTATGAAAAGATGTAATATAGTGTGTAATATTTAATATTAATGTGGTCCTATTGTAATTTTAAATTGAGAAAGCCTCAAGGAAAACTCAATAAATTAATTGAGGACTTGGTATAAAAGAAATTTTTTTTCCTTGAGATTAAGCATGAGTATGATGTAAGTGAATGTAAGAGAAGTATAAGTGCAAATTTCATATGAGTAATCAATCTAAAAGATTTGTGTAATGTGAGTTTGTGGATCTGATATTGAGATATGAGAATTATTTGGTGCAACAGAGGCATAGTGAAAGAGAAAAGTGATTATATTAGTGGAGAGTTAATTATTTGGTATTAATCTCAAAGGAATAAAAGAAAGGCTAGTTGGATAGTGACTTCGGTGGTCTTTCCCCTAAAGCTATTTGAATAGTGGGTCCTTCTACCTTCCACAACTCCTAACAGGGTTGGCACAACTCCTAATAGGGTTGGAATCTCCATATAGGGATTCAAAGTCTCCTAACAAGGACTAATATATACTAAATTTATTTCATTGAATCCTAACAAGGTACATCCTTTTGTAAGGAACTTACATATTATTACATCATTTTGTGGATACCATCCCCACTGGGGTTTTCCCTAGTTAACAAATATAGTGTTATTGTGTATCGTTATCTTCTTGTGGTTATTGCACTTGTTGATTACATGTTTTAGATTCAACAAGGATAATAAAAATTGTTTTGATTGGATAATTGATTCACCCCTCCCCTCCCCTCTCAGTTATCTAGGTGGACTTTAATTTCTAATAATGACAATGAAACTCTACTTTCTAGCTAAAATAAGTAAGATGATCCTCCACTTTTGAAATCAAATCATTCTAAGATCATATGGCCCACTTACTAATAATGGTAAATTTCAACAAATAGTAACTCTATACTAAAATAGCCCCTATTATAGAAACATAAATGTTTTTCTGTGATGTAAGATTTCCCTTGTACCCATGATGCTCCCTATATCATTTTATGTGGAGTTGTATCCTTCTTATAGAAATTTGGTCATTGAAGAAGTAGATAGTTAATTTGAAATTCAAATTGTGGTGGGAAAGAATGGGTTAGCTCATGCACAAGCAATTGCATTAAGTTTTATGTTTATTTAGTGGCTTCATGAATTTACATTTGTAATATTTTAATTTTAATTTATATTGTATTTGTATTTTTTATTTTATCTCAAATGGTGAGCCTTACACCATTAATTGTTCATGCAAGTAAAATTTGTATTTGAATTAAATGTTTGAAGATCTCATACATTTTTGGGTGAATGTGCATATGAAAGTGTTGTAGTTGACTAAATATATAATACACCAATAATTGTGCATCTATGTGCATAAATTAAACATAAAATGTGTTAGAAAGTAAAGTCTACTAATATAACTAAGAGAGGGGGTTGGGGTGAATTATTTATGCCCTTTAAATAATCTTTATCAAAACTTAAACATATAAGAAATAGATACAACAACTACAAGATGATAACCATGCACAATAACACAAGATATGTTAACTAGGGAAACGTTTGATCAAAGGGAAAACCCTGGCGGGATGATGCCCACAAGATGATGTACTAATATAGAAAGTTCCTTGTGAAAGGATATGACCCTATTAGGAGTCAATAAAATACAATTAATACATGTGAGTCCCTTTTAGGAGGCTTTGAATCCCTACTAGAAGATTCCAACCCTATTAGGAGTTGCTTCAATCCAGTTAGATGTTGAGAAGAAGTCATTTGAATCCATTGTCCAAATTTCTTCAAATTTGTTCTCACTAAACAATTGAAGATAACATATTCAAAGAATGAATTGACTCATACATCAACTTATCTTGCCAATACAATTCCTTTAATTTTCTTAGTACAACAACAATATAATCCTATGCTCTAACCTCAACAAATTTGCATACAAAGTTCACATACATCACATATGATTCATTGTCATACATAATCACTTCACACTCACAACCAAGGGAAAAAATCTTTCCTTTATACCAAGACCTAAAATAATTAATTGATTCATCCTTGAGGCTTCCCCAATGTACAATGAGTAATATATGACCATCATAAGATATTACAATTAAGTTTCACATCCTACAATATAATTTACATCAATTACATAACATAATCGGCTTGATAATGAACATATGAAATGTTACACTTCAACAACCTTCACAGAATGATCAATCAATTTTGCTACCTCGAACACATAACAATGAACATGTCTCTAACAAAAATCCAATCCCGCTAAAAAAGAATTAACCTCGCCAAAAAGATACAACACATTCATCAACATATAGTTTCTTGTATACTGGCCTACAACTAGTCTTATGAAAAACTACTATAACAAACACCAATCTTCATATTTCTTTTTGTATGGTTAGACATATCATAAGGAAATATTCAACAATACTCTACCAACCCCAATGAATATAAATTTGCATCCTCTAACCTCATTGAATGAAACTTTCTCTAAAGACCCCTATTGGTAATCAAGTCGTCCCCTTACATGTTTTCTAGAGAAGGTTGTTTATCTTCGTGATGCATTTGATTAGACCTTTGTGATTGAAATTAAATACATTTATTTTAGACTTAAAGTAAGATATATATGTTTCGTTTGCTTTGTGATTTTGCAACTTGTGCTTCTTGTATTTTTTTTGAGTTCCTTTTGAATAGAATTGAACAAATTCAAATTTTGAATAACACATGTTTTTATATAAAGAATAATAGTTTATATAAAAAAATCAAGTCATAAATACATTTAATTTTGAATATTTTCTGAGACATCTAATTTTTAATCAAAAATTAATAAAAAAAGTTGAGTAGGTGCTTTAATAGGATATCTACTGATGTAATTTATATAGGAATATGTGCATGTGTGTGCACGTGCTTACTTATAAGTCAATTGTCACATAGAAACATCTTAGGCTAAGCTAATGCAATAAATATAATATAAGAATTTATGTAATGTTTTGTTGTATATCTATATACATTTATTAGGCCCCAATAAAAAGTACATGCATTATTCATTTAAATTACTTAATTTATAAACACATTTATTATATTACCATCCTTGAAATTTAAAAGAAAAATAACAACATTTAAGAAAGTTCCAAATAATCACATATATATTATTCAATTAATCAAACATTAATTAAAATATACTTTCAATACTTTACCAAATCATTCTATCTGGTCTAATATTTTTAACATTTGTACTCAAAATAACAACTTTAGGACTATTTCTAGTAACATTATCTCATTCCAAGTAATACCAATACTAACAAAGTATTTTCTATGAAAATAATCTACACACATGAATTTAGTGCAAGAAGAATAAGAGAGATATGTATAAATATATTTTGGTTTGAATTGAAGATACATAGTTAAAATGATAAATATATCAACCAAATCAAATTATCAAACTACCTTTCAAGCTAATAACATTGTGGGTTTTCCTTGATAAGTCGCTCTGGATGTGGCATAATGAGCTGGGTACCGATCTGTGACTGAAACACCATTTTCGCTATAACTTGAAGCTCCCTTCTTTTGGTTAGAAGAAACTATCTTATGTTGACTATAAGCAACTTTCTTCTTCTTCTCTTCCCTAAGAGCAAGAGCTTCCATGGCCACAATTTTGTTTACTTCTTCTATATTCTCAGGCATATGAACAAAATTTTTAATATCATTTTCTACATCATGGATATATATCTGGTCATACAAATCATTGAAGAGTTCCACTGAATCTAGTGGAAGACCTATTGGATCCAGAATCTGAACCAGATTCCATGACATGTTTAATGCCAGCCCAAAACATATCAAAACATCCTGAAATAAACGACCAACTTCATCCCCATACCTGTGTCATATTTGGCAGTATCCAAGATGATATTTTAGAAGATAGAATGAAAAAGAAATAACATGAATGATATGCTACAGAGCTTCATTAGAAACTTAATTGTTTATGGAAAGAGTCAGTACTTCAGACGCATAACTGAAGTCGCTTCCACGGTGAGGCCCCATTTGGTTGGGGAAGATGATTTTTTGACATAACCAAGTTATCTTATAACCAGGTTTTCGAAAACCTGGTTTTGTGGTTTGGAAAGCCAATGGTCCGTTTGGTTGACACGGAAGATGAATATACTGTGGACCCCACAATATTATTAAAAAAACTGTCATAAAATTCAAAACTTGGTTTTAATTTCGAATTCCACCTTTTTGTTGGAAGAAACTTCTTCCAATTTTTGACCAAAATTGGAAGATGAAATTGAAAACCAGGTTATAATTTTAACCAACCAAACACCAAAGTTTTTTTGCAAAACCTGGTTTTGCCTCTGATAACCCGGTTTTGGCCTTCATCTTCCAGCAACCAAACGGGGCCTGAAGTATTTGAGCACTTCTTTGGTTTTACTGGTACATGTACCAATGATTTTCCTTGTTCCATTCGGAAGGAACATTAGATGTTGTAGTGAATTATAATAGCTATGAGATAAGAGATATTACTCCATTTTTTATTACTAAAGCTTTGGCAACTGAAATACTAATAAATAAAAAATATATATAATAATTGTGTAAAAGTAGTCAAGAATTTATAATACAATGATAATTTGTAAGATCTTATCTAGAAGATCTTAGATTTCAATCTCTTCCAACTTTAATTAATTTCAATAAATAATAATAATAATATCTAAATTCTAATAGTTTTACAATCTATTTGTATAAGATCTTAAATTATTAACTTAAAAGAAATCGAAAAATGATAACTGGAAAATTAATTAAGAACATTAGTATTGACAATCTTTCAAATTGTTGTAGTGCATGATTACTAACATGTTTAAATGAGCATTGGTAATACTTGTAATGACTACTATTAGACCCTTGCATATAACACCTCCTACAGAATACATTGTTGCCAAACAGCAATTAGGCCATACTAACAAATTTTGTCATGACTGAGGGGAACAGTCTTAGGGCAGAGGTCGGTCAAGCTCCATGGCTTCTTGGTGGATGATCAGACTAAAGTACTACTGGCAAAGAAAGGGAAAGAGAAGAACAAAGCTTAAGCCTTGTGTATTTATATTTTCTGGTCGTGATATTGTACTGCTGGTTATGTCAAGCTTATACTTTTATATTCAGGTCTGGAGGCCTTAGAGATAGTTTATTTTTAAGGTTCAATTACTATGGTAGACATGCAGATAGATGTGTAGTTAGTTTTTCTATATGAATTATCTATAAATAGATCGATAGATATTTTATTAGTTATGGCTGATTTATGCTTCGCACTTGGGGTTTTAGTTGTGTCATCACTCATTATGTAAATATGTATACTTCTATCTGAACTGAAATTTTCATATTTTTGAGTAGAATAGGTTACTATTAATGGTCTTTAAAAAAATTTAATTATAACTCCCAATACTGAAAAGATTGAAAGAAAAGAATTTATGATGAGAAGGGTACCAAAACTCTCTAACACTGCAACAAGCGTTTCTCCAAATGGTAACTTCTTTGCAATCTCTCTTCCCCATTTGAAGCGGAGTGGACCAACTGTCAACACCCCATTTATCATCTTCAGAACGGCTGCAACTTTCTCAGTCGCCCAATTCCCAACTCTCATTGCCAAAAGAATCACTCTAACCAAAACAAACAACCTGCACGTAGGTGAAAGCTTAGCAAACATAAATTCAAATGCTCCAAAAATATGTTGGAGATATAGAAGCTAAAATATATTGTAACATTACCCAAATAATACTGGTTTAAGGAATAAATGGGTTTTGACGACTCGTATCCCACTTCCATTCTCTCGATGGCATCAGTTTTCCATCGATGAATCAATGTCTTTGTTTTGTCGGCTGCCTCAGATATTTTGGTTGCAACATAGTCTGTTCCTTTTCTTATAAGGCGTGCCAATTTCCCCTTGATACCCATTCTTCTCTCTTTTCTTCTTCTCTCAATGAACAATGAAAACAAAGAGGTGAAAGTTGTCTGCAAATTAAACCATAAAACTATGTGAGTACCATTCTATTCTTAAAGAGTTTCAATGGCCGTGGAGAACTTATGTGACTAGCATTCTTTTCTCAATGAGTCAATAGAATCTTCACTGCCAACTTCTGTCCGGATTTCTTGATGCACACGGCATATTGTCTCTGTTTACCATTTCCAATGTTGGGCCTTTTCAAACCGGACGGCTTCAGTGGAGACTTGAACGACTTGGCTATTCGAGGAATGGAAAAGTACACTTTCAACTATTTTGAGTTAAAGCACTTGATTTCAGGGAAAGACTTTGGTCTTGGTCAAGGATCCATGATTATTTTTCTCTTATTATTATTGACTTGACTTGGTTATTGATTTGACTTGATTATTATTATTGACTTGACTTGGTTATTGGCTTGACTTGATTATTGCTTCTATTTGTACAATATATATAGTCTTCATAGTCTTCTTCTTTTAAGAGCTTGTATAATGACAGTCATTCAATTTCTACTGTTATTATTTGAGAGATCAAGATAATATTTTTCTTTATCCGTTATGAACTAAAACAATAGATTTGAGAGGAAAAACTTGATCTTAATCAAGGGTGCATGATCATACAATAGAACAAAGACCTTTCTCCTTTCATAGTTGTTGACTTGATTCTTATTTTTACATGTGGGGTCTTTTTCTTTTACTAGTTTGTAGATTTTTATGAGCTTTTAAATAGTGTTTATTTGAAGGGTCAAGATAATACTTTTTTTCACCTACTTTGAGTTAAAACACTTGATTTAAGAGAAAGAATCACACTGTAATGGAGTAGTAGTGGATGTATTTAAATCTATAGCATGAATATGTTCAATAGATTGAGATATGTCCAGTAGTGGAGGAAAATAAGGTCACAACATTTCCACATTAAAAATTGGATGTAACCCCAAAAACTGTGGAAAATCAAGTTCAAAAGCATTTTCACCAACTATATTCTTAATGGTATATGGGCCATAACAAATAGGACAAAGCTTTCTATTAAGTCCTTGGAGGCGCTCCTTCTAAAGATTTAGTTATACCTTATCACCAATCTAGAAATGATGGGGAGTTATATGTTGATCACGTCTATCCTTATACTTATTATTTCTCTACTCTAAAATATCATGAACTTGTTGTAATTGTCTGATCTTTTCAATAAACTTTTCCAATTTATCTACCTCCTCAATATTTAGCAAACTACTAGATTGAAAGATAGGTAGTGCTACATATATGGTGCCAATGGTTGATACCCAAGATAAACCTCAAATGGACTATGCCCTGTAGTAGTATGGAGTGCATGATTGTAGCTATGCTACATATAAGGAAATCTCTCATCCGATGCACTTGGGTGTTTGGAATGATACATTTGAAGGATATAAATAATTATTCAGTTTACTACCTATGTTTGGCCATTTGTTTCAGGATGAAATGTTGTAGATCTTGTCAACTTTGTGTCCATTTTAGCCTAGAGTGAAGACCAAAAATTACTAATGAATGTGTTATTTCTATAAGAAATAATGCTTTTTGGCAAACAAAAATGGACCCAAACACATTCAAAAAATAGCTTGGTCATCTTCTAAGCTGAAATCATTTTTTTACAAGCCACCATGATAGCCATTTTAGAAAATCTATCTACCACCACATATATACAACCATTTCCCCTTCTACTAGTTAGAAGTCAAAACATGAAATCCATTCAAAAAAAATGCCATGGTTTATGAGGTATAGGTAATGTTAGATAGAGGCCCAATTTATGATTGGAAGGATTTGCAATTATACATTCTACACAATATTTTACATATAAAATGATGTCTTGCTTCATATTTTTTTTTCCAATAGAAATACTTTTGGAGAATTGTGTAGTAGTCTTAACAATACCAAAATGTCCTTCTATCTGACTATATGTGCTTCCCATATCACTTTCTTCTTCTCTTTACTAGGGACACATATGTGACCAACATTATAATATAACCCATCATGTATATAAAAATCAAGAACATGCTACCCTTCTAAAAATTTATTGTAAATGTCACAAAAAATAGGATCATTACCATATAGTTGAGCCCAAGTTTTTATTTGATGACCATAGAGATCCAACACCATTGTCAAACTTGTAATTTGAGTCCTACTTGTTACTATGAATGGTGATGGTATTCCTTTGGGCGAGTATCCTAAGCATTGAAGAGTATTGACATGTTACATTCATGACTGTGTTTGTCATTGATGTCAACATAGCAATAAGTCTTTGAAGACTAACAGAGTAGAAGACATAGATCTTAGTTGTGCGAACAATGTTTTGATTTTTTGGTGATGCACGATCATGGACATGTTCTACACTGTGTCCTAATGACATGGTTAAATGGACAAAGTCTAAGTTGAAGATGTATGGAAACTATAAGTGATTTGTAGAGAGTAGTGCAGACATAGAGTGCATGGAAATAAGTTTGTGATGATCCTATTAAATCTTCTAGTAGAGATATAATCTAGTGATGTGCAGTCAGCTAATGATAGAGGACAGTTTGATGGTGATGTTAGCAAGTGCACAAGTCCTGAAGTCACACATGTGAAGTTTTGTATATACTGTGAGCCGACAGTGCTATTGTAATTGCGAATTACTTAATTATGTTATAGTTATAATTAATTGGGAAAGCCTCAAGGCCAACTCAAGGAATTATTTTGAAGATATGGTATAAACAAAAGATTTCTTCCTTGTTTGTAAAATTGTGTGATCAATGATTGAATGTGAAGTAATCAAGGATGTGTGAAAAGGAGCAAAAATTTGTGGAAAACGTAAGTAAGCGATCCAAGAGATTATTGGATGCTGAGTTCATGATTTGGTATCAAGATTAGAAGGAGCAAAGATCTGATTGATAGGATAGAGAAAGAGGAAGGAAGTACAATTCAATTTTATTATTCTGCAAGGAATAGTATAGAGATCATTTGGATAGTGGGTTCATTGATCTTGCCCCTGAAGCTATGTGGATAGTGGGTCAATCTATCTTCTACAACTCCTAACAAGGATTCAAAGTCTCCTAACAGGGACTGATATGTACTAAATGTTGTTATAGACTCCTAATAGGGTGCATCCTCTAACAAGGAATATTTATATTAGTACATCATCTTGTGGGTTCTATCCCCACTAGGGTTTCCCTCTAATCAAGGGTTTCCCTAGTTAACAAATCTAGTGTTATTTTGCATGAGTATCTTGTTTTGGTTTCTAACTATATTGTTCACATGGTTAAGTTTGGTTAAGGTCAATAATTGTGACTATAGTTGGATAATTGATTCATCCCTCCCCCTCTCACTTATATTGGTTGACTATACATTCTAACAATTAGTATCAGAGATTGGTCATAGGTTCAGATCCTCAAACCCTTGGTTAATGCTAAGGGGGAGATTATCAAAAATTTGTTTAGTATTCCCCTCAAGATTCATGACAAGGGCTTAATCACCTCCCATGTACGATAAGTTGAGTGGTTGTATCAGGCATTGATAGATCCGTCTTTTGGTGTAACAACAACCTCACTCTAATAAGTAGTATTTGCTTATGAAAAGAGAGCTAGAAGGTATGAATTTTTTTGTTTGTTGGACATGATAAGAGTTTGGTCATTATGCATCTAAATGTCCTAAGAGAGTAAGAAAAACTATAAAGAATTCTCTTTCTCGTGATGAGGAGGAATTTAGAGCAAGTATGGGAAGATTCTTGAATGATTGTGATGATAAAGATAATGAGCCTAAATTGGTTAAGAAAGAGGAAGTAGTAGAAGAGATAGCTTTGGTAACTATAGGTGATCCAAAGGAAAACCATTTAAATGTGGAAGTTATCATTGAGACTAACAATGATTTGCAGAATGGGAATCAAATTGAAGAACAAAGATATGAGGCTAGACAAGAAGAAAGAGTTGAGTTGAAAAATCCTAGCATAAGTATATCAAATAAGATAGAATGATCAAGGTGAAGTTGTGAGAAACGAGGCCAAACTTGTGTGCAAATGTTATTCATAGCAAGAAGGAATAGATTATGAGGAGACATATGCCACTATAGCTAGAATGGAAGCAGTACAACTATTTTTGACTTATGCAACGAATAAGAAGCTCAAAGTATACCAAATGGATGTTAAACTAACTTTCTTGAATGGAGAACTTGAATTAGAGGTATACATTGAGCAACCTAAAGGTTTCCCTTTGATAGAAGAAAAATATATGGTATGTAGACTAAAGAAATCTCTATATGGTCTAAAGCAAGCACCTAGAACTTGGTATGCAAGGTGTCATGTCCCCTTTTCAAATAATTAAAAAATAATAATCTTTGCTAAGGCAGGCCAGGCCCAAGAAAGTGAAGTTTCGAAAAAAGGGGGTTAATCTTTGGAAACCGTTGGACTAATAAATGAAAATTATTATATGTTTCATTAACCTCTCTTGGACGTGAGTTACATTTATGCCCTCTTTTAAGGGGGTTTGGAGGAATTTTGGGCACATTCCAGAACTTGATTTTCGCTCATTCTTTGTTATTCTTCGGAGGCTGCCAAACTTGTGGAGAAGGAGACCCAAGAACGGGAGTTTGCAGGTTTCCAGGGAGACCCAAGAACGGGAGTTTGCAGGTTTCCAGGAAGGCTAAGGATGGGAGTTTGAAGCCATTCCATGTGCATGCTCATACAGAGTTTGCCTTTGTGCTGAACAGTGTAGATTTGTGGGTTTTTGGGTGTGTTTTTTGCATGAGTTTGGTGTTTTCAGTTGAGCATTTCATATCAGTTTTGGTTGCTGCTGTATTTCAGACCTTAAGCTGTTAAAATAGAGCTGAATATATGTATTGGGATGTGATTAAACTTATGATATAATTTATTAGTGTTTTTGTGGTGTTTTCGAGCATTTTTGTGTTAATTTCGGGAGCCTGATGAGCATAGTTTTTGTCCTACATTTGTGAGCTATTGTGTAAAGGCTATATAGATCTGGAAATGTCATTTTGTAAGCTGTTATGCTGCTGAAATTTCTATAAAAATGTCCATTTTCAGATTTATTAATAATAGGTGAAGCTGTGAAGCTTTTGGCACCATTTCTGGCATACCCGATTTGGGGTTTCTTGAGAAATTTGGAGGATCTTTGTGATATTAGTTGTTTGATCTTAAAGATCTGATTAAAGGTTGGAAATATCATACAAAATCAGAAAAGGGACATTTCAGTGGTATCAGAGCCATGATCTTGCCAGCCTGAGGGTTTTAGAAGCTTGCATGTCAATTTTGACAACTACCCAGATCTTGCATGTCAGTTTTGACAACTACCCAGATCTTGCATGTCATAATTTATGATTGCATGTTGCTTCTAATCAGCTGCATGTCAAAATTTATGGTTGCATGCTACTTCTAATCATTTTCATGTTAGTTCTTGGTGAATTTGGTGGTTGTAGAAGTTTGCATTTCAATTTTGACAAGTACCCAGATATTGAATGTCAGTTTTGACAACTACCCAGATCTTGCATGTCATAATTTGGTGGTTGCATGTTGCTTCTAATTAGTTGCATGTCAAAATCTATGGTTTCATGCTACTTCTAATCATTTGCATGTTAGTTCTTGGTGAATTTGGTGGTTGTAGAAGTTTGCATGTCATTTTTGACAACTACCCAGATCTTGCATGTCATAATTTGGTGGTTGCATGTTGCTTCTAATCAGTTGCATGTCCAAATCTATGGTTGCATGCTACTTCTAATCATTTGCATGTTAGTTCTTAGTGTTTGAAGAAGTTATATCCTATTGGGGTTACACTCTACTTTATCCAGAATGGATAGGTATAGTACAGAGTCTCAGAGGAAACGATCTTGGACAATTGATAGCCAGAGTCAAAACAGTAGAAAGGATGGTTATTTAGACATTCGAGATAAACTTATGAAAATAAGCCATGACATGTCTAAACAGTTGGTTGAGCACCACCGTACAATGAATGACATGTTATCTGACCCAGCTAAGGTGGATAAGTTGACTGGATTTCTATTTGGAAAATTTTCTCAGAGGACAGATGACACAATTCCCAAGAACTTGCATGAGGAGTTTGAGAAACTAGCTGATAGCCAGGTAGAGGTCTCAGATTCTACTCTGCCAAAGGAGGTGGTGGGAAAGGATATTACACAGATTGATAGTAATGGTCAACTTGATACTCAAATTGAGACAATTGTTTACAGGTCGTCAAAGGGTGATGCCACATGTATTCAGGATGGTATAGTTACAATAGGTAGTGACTACAGTGTAGTGGGTTCAGATGAGGATTATGAGGATGTTGTTGTGCATGATGGTGAGATACCTAGTGTAGATGAGCAGACATTGAGCATTCATGACTTTTCTGAGAGAGAGTACCAGGCACAGTTGGATGCTTCATCACATGAGGTTGAGGCTAGTAGTACTTCACATGATTTATCCCTCCAGATGAAGGTGAGTGAAGACAGTATTGTCACTACATTATCTCATCATGACAGGTATGTGGAGTTAGTTGGTATTGGTCATATTACTCAAGTCAGGATTTTGCTTGAGTTACCAGCTAATTCTAGTTTACAGATATGGACTCAAGATTGTTATATTAGCATTTGGGGTTCAGTTGACTGTAAATCATTAACACTTTTTGGTAGCAGTGATTGTTTGGGTGCTACCATGGATTTGATTAACAAATTGCACAGTGTTGTCTTTTCTTGTGCCAGGAGCTTATCCGATGTTGGTATTAGTTTTTATACACCAGTGTTGGGCTTTGTTCATATATCCAGTCAACCATACTTTCTGGAATGTGTTGATGATATTTCATATTTGGCAGTGCGTATAGATGAGTCCCAGGATCATATTGGCATTGATGACATCCAGGAGGATGCAGTGGGCAGTTTTGAAGACTTAGTTTCCTTGGGTATAGAGGAGTTGGACAGCAATGCTAATGTTTTTGATACTCCGTATGTTGATATGAGCTTTAGATTTGATTCACAAGATATGGATGGTAATACTCTAGAGACTAGTAACTTTGAGGATACTCCTTTAGACAGTGCATCAGAGGAGATTTGTAGGAGACAGTCAAGCCAGTGCCATCATGTGTCTAATCAGTTGAGAGTTAGTGACCGAGACATTGCTATCACTTGCCAGCATTTCGATGCTGCTCGTCAGTTGTTAGCAGTTTATGGATGGGGTTCTCCTACTAGTAATGAGCAGGAAGGAAATTATCTTTCCTTGACAGAGATCCACTCTTTATGGGAGGCTATTCAAATTTTGAGACAGAATTATATGTAGTTGGTAGCCGATAATGATTATCTTATGGAGTGGGGTAGTACAGCATATGATGCATTGTTGGCCAAGGAAGATGAGGTGAGTGAGCTTACTGAGCAGCTTGAGGTGACTTCTGAGATTCTTGAGAGTACACGGTTGGCTTTCAAGGAGTCACAGTTTCATTTGGCTAAGGTGACCATGGAGTTAGAGTGACTACAGTCTTTACCTAATTCTATATAGTCACAAGCTGTGGTGTTTGGTGATCCGAGGATGACCATGGCTGAGATTGTCAGAGATAGTGGAGATGGGGATGCATCCATCCTTGATACTAACATTGGCATATCAGGTTCATTCCCACTAGAGTCAGGTTCAGTTGAGTTGGGTATTGTAGCAGATTGTTGTATGTCTGACATGGTGGTGGCCTCTAGTACTGATGGCACAGAGACTAGAGATGTATCAAAGATGGTGTGTGATGTTGGTGAGTCGACAGTTGGCATGGTTCTTGCTAGTAATACTACTCCCTTGGTGATATCTTTGGAGGTAGTAGTCAGTTCCAACATGGTTAATGATCAATTGCAGTTAGTTTCATCTGGATTACAGTTTGAGCCACTGATTGAGATTGGCGCATTCTATCGGCATTACACTATGAGGTACGCTCATCAATTTACCTTTGATGACCATGTTGATGAGATTATGATACAGAGATGTACTTTGGTTCCTAGTGCTTATCATCAGTCATGGAATAGTTTGATGCCTCGGGATGAGAGTTGTGATGGTCACGACATGGCGATAGGTCCTACAATTGATAGCTTGATAATACATGACTTAGAGCAGGAGTTTTGGAGTGATGCTTCAGCAGGTGTTGTTATTGATTCTACTCCTTTGGCTATGACATCTCCTGACTTAGCTAGTGATCAGTCACAGTGGGTTATATCACTTGTTCATGGTGAGCTGTTGAATGAGGTTGGTTTTTTTAATCAACATTATATTGCAGGGTATGTACATCAGTTAGCAATTGATCCTTGTGTTGAGGAGTTGATGGTGGGAAAATTTGGTTTGGGTTCCATTTCTTGTTGTTTATCTTGTGATGGCTTTTCACCATCAGGGGTGCATGGGAGTTATGGTTATGAGACAGTGGCTGATGATCTACAGAGTTGTGTTGACTGCAGGAGTTGTACAGTGTGTGGATTCTCCATACTTGGTATAGTTTCATTTGAGAGCATTCACCATTGTTGCAGAGTTGGATTGTACATTCCGTATAGGCCAGTGGAATGCGTTGATGGTATTTACTGTGTTGGTAGTCCACTTTACTTGGGTTTTGATGTTCTAAGAGTTTGTGTCTTGTGGGTTTCTAACTGTGGAAGTTGTGATTTTGGAGTTTGGTTGAGCTATAATTGTCAGTTTGATTATGGATTCCTCTTGGTCATATTGCAGAGGATATTACAGGAGCCTGTGTTAATTGGTAGTAGTATAGTTCATGACTACATTTGGGATGCAGGTGGATTGATTGGTTTATTGTTCAGCCATTGCTTGAGGACAAGCAATGTTTGGGAGGGGAGGACTTTTCATGTCCCCTTTTAAAATAATTAAAAAATAATAATCTTTGCTAAGGCAGGCCAGGCCCAAGAAAGTGAAGTTTCGAAAAAAGGGGGTTAATCTTTGGAAACCGTTGGACTAATAAATGAAAATTATTATATGTTTCATTAACCTCTCTTGGACATGAGTTACATTTATGCCCTCTTTTAAGGGGATTTGGAGGTATTTTGGGCACATTCCAGAACTTGATTTTCGTTCATTCTTTGTTATTCTTCGGAGGCTGCCAAACCTGTGGAGAAGGAGACCCAAGAACGAGAGTTTGTAGGTTTCTAGGGAGACCCAAGAATGGGAGTTTGCAGGTTTCTAGGAAGGCTAAGGATGGGAGTTTGAAGCCATTCCATGTGCATGCTCATACAGAGTTTGCCTTTGTGCTGAACAGTGTAGATTTGTGGGTTTTTGGGTGTGTTTTTTGCATGAGTTTGGTGTTTTCAGTTGAGCATTTCATATCAGTTTTGGTTGCTGCTGTATTTCAGACTTTAAGCTGTTAAAATAGAGCTGAATATATGTATTGGGATGTGATTAAACTTCTGAGATAGTTTATTAGTGTTTTTGTGGTGTTTTCGGGCATTTTTGAGTTAATTTCGGGAGCCCGATGAGCATAGTTTTTGTCCTACATTTGTGAGCTGTTGTGTAAAGGCTATATAGATCTGGAAATTTTACTTTGTAAGCTGTTATTCTGCTGAAATTTTTGTAAAAATTCCATTTTCAGATTTATTAATAATAGGTGAAGTTGTGAAGCTTTTGGCACCATTTCTGGCATACCCGATTTGGGGTTTCTTGAGAAATTTGGAAATCTTTGTGATATTATTTGTTTGATCTTAAAGATCTGATTAAAGGTTGGAAATATCATACAAAATCAGAAAAGGGACATTTCACAAGGTTGAATAAGTATTTGGCAAAGCTTGGATTTGTTAAAGGTATGAAAAATAGTAATTTGTATTTGAGAGAAATTGAGAATGGTTTGTTGATAATAGTAATATTTGTTGATGACATAATATTTTGAGGTAATGATGAAGCAAGTTATAAGTTTCCTAAATAAATGAAGAATGAGTTTGAAATGAGTATGATAGGATAAATGGAGTTTTTCCTTGGTTTGCAGATTGTGTAGAATAGTGATGGCATTTTCATCTCACAAGAGAAGTGTTTGAAAGACTTGTTGAAGATATTTGGCTTGGAAAGTTGCAAGACTATTGGTACACCTATGATAACTAGTTGCAAGTTACTAGCAAAGACGAGACACCTACAGTTGAGAAGAAGAAGTATAGATCCATGATTGGAGATTTGCAATATCTAACTCACCCTAGACCAGATATAGAAAATGTAGTTGGGATTGTAGCTAAATTTCAAGCTGATCCTAACAAGTATCATTATGCATTAGTGAAGAGGATATTTAGATATTCGAAGGGAACATCTAACTATGGAATATGGTATGATATCAAGCTATTTTACTCTATGTGTGTATACTATTATGGATTGAACAAGCAGCATGGATGATCAAAAGAGCACTAGTGGCAGAGCATTTTTTCTTGGAGGAAGATTGGTTTCTTAGATAAGAAAGAAACAAGATTGTATTTCATAGAGTACAATTGAGGTAGAGTATGTAGCAGCATAAAATAACTATTATGTGGATGACATAAATGTTGAAGGATATTGGGATTGAGTTTGTTGAACCTGTTATCATATACTGTGATATCACAAGTATAATTAGTATGTCTAAGAATACTATATTGCATTCTAAGAAAAAGCATGTACCTATTAAGTATCATGTCTTGAGAGAGAAGGCAACAAAAAAATAGATCAGATTAGAATATGTGAGTACTTAAGATCAGATTGCAAATATCTTTACAAAGCCCTTATGTAAAGATACTTTTGAGTACTTGAGAGGTATGCTTTGGGTTATGCCCTTGCCTATTTTTGAGTAGATGATACAAAGAGTGCATTAGTCCAGTGGCACCTAACACTATTATTAGACTGGACTGAAGGTTGATGCTTCTTGTATGGGGGACTATTTGTGATGAATTGATTCATTGAGAATTCTTGGTATTTGGTAATGAATAATGTCTTTGGATGCTCAAGCTAGTTGAAAATTGAAGCAGTAAATTGACACAATGAGGACTTTGTCATTGATGTCAATGGAGCAGAGAATGTGTGAAAAACATCTCGGAAGTATGATTGGAGGAGATAAATACATGAATGGGGGAGAGACATTTATTAAGGAGATTTAGAAAGATTCATTTAAGAAAGAAGGAGGAATATCTCCATGGGGGAGATATGCAACATGAAGAGTTTTTGATGTATGAGGGAAAAGTTGAGAGTTATTTAAATGTGAAAGTGGTCGCTAATCCTAAGAAGATGCAGAACAAAGTAGTGTTCTAGAGGTTTTTAGATTTGATTGATGAAGAGGATTTGAAAATATGAGAGCCTCATTAACAACAAAGTACTATTTGGTATTCTCAAAGCTTAGATGTTTTTCATCTATGTTGCCGTCAATGTCAAAGGGGGATATTGTTAGCATGAATGCTGATGGTATTCCTTTGGGGGAGTATCTTAAGCATTGGAGAGTATTGACATGTTGTATTTATGACTATATTTGTCAATGATGTCAACATAGTTGTAAGTCTGTGAAGACTGACAGAGTAGTAGACATAGATCTTAGTTATACAGACAATGTTTTGATTTTCTGGTGATGTGTGGTCATGGAAATTTTCTACACTGTGTCTTGATGATGTGGTTAAATGTGTAGAGTCTAAGCCAAGGATGTATGAAAGCTATAAGTGATTTGTAGGAAGTAGTGCAAAGATAGAGTGCATGGAAATCAATTTCTAATGATCCTATTATATCTTCTAGCAGAGGTATAGTCTAGTGATGCATGGTTAGCCAATGATAGAGGACAATTTGATGTTGACGTCAGTGAGTGTGAAAGTTCTAAAGTCACAAGTGTGAATTTTTGTATATATTGTGAGCCAAAAATGATATTGTAATTGTGAATTAATTAATTATCTTATTATAATTAGTTGGGAAAGCCTCAAGGTCGACTCAAGGAATTATTTTCAAGATATGGTATAAAAGAAAGATGTCTTCCTTGTTTATAAAAGTGGGTGATCAATGATTGAATGTGAAGTAATCAAGGATGTGCAAAAAGGAGCAGAGTGTTGTGGCAAATGTGAGTAAGTGATCGAAGGGATTATTGGATGCTAAGTTTGTGATCTGGTATCAAGATCAGAAGGAGTAGAGGTCTAGTTGATAATATAGAGAAAGAGGAAGGAAGTAAAATTCAATTCTATTATTCTACAAGGAATAATATAGAGAACATTTGGATAGTGGGCTCATTGATCTTGCCCCTGAAGCTATTTGGATAGTGGGCCTATTTATCTTCTAGAACTCCTAACAAGGTTGGCACAACTCCTAATAGGGTTGGAATCTCCTGACAGGGATTCAAAGTCTCCTAAGAGGGACTGGCATGTACTGAATGTTGTTATAGACTCCTAATAGGGTCCATCCTCTAACAAGGAATATTTATATTAGTACATCATCTTGTGGGTACCATCCCCACTGGGGTTTTCCCTTTGATCAAGGATTTTCCTAGTTAACATATATGGTGTTATTGTGCATGAGTATCTTGTTGTGGTTTTTGATTATATTGTTCACATGGTTAAGTTTGATTAAGATTGATAATTATGATAATAGTTGGATAACTGATTATATTGGAGGAATATATATTCTAACACTACTCAAGTAGTCTACTACTTTATTATTTCTCCCCTTTTTATGACAAATGTTGAGGTGAAACTATTACAAATAAGATGACCACCTTTGATGTCTATCATTCTGTAACTTCCCTTATGTTTGCAAGAATTGAAGAGGTTTATGATCTGTATGTGTCATAGTTTGCTATCCCAATATATAATACTTTCAATTTTTGTAGGCCTAAAAAATGGTATACAACTCCTTGTCATATGTGGGGTACTCTCTTAGTGTATAAATTTTTTTTTTCACTATGATATGCAATGGGGTGCCCATGTTGCATGAGTACATCACCAAGAGCATAATCTAATGCATTTGTTTCTATTTCAAATAATTTTTGTAGGTTTGGAAGGAAAATTACTAGAGCTGAACATAATCTTAATTTTAATTCCTCGACACTAAAATTTCACTTATGCTCCACCCCCAAGTGATTGATTAAGAGGCCATGAATGGGGAAAAGAAAATACAAATCCATAATAGAAGTTAGCTAGACCCAAGAAACTATGAAGTTCTGTGAAATTTTTAGGAGGTCACCAATCTATGATTATATGTATCTTTGTCGGATCCACATGAACACCCTTTCTATCAATGAAATACCCTAAGTAGTAGATTATTTTCATGCCAAAAGATAAATCTTATATGTTGGGTTAGAGTTTATGTTTTTGCAGAGTCAAAAGTACTTTTTCAACATGTTGCAAGTGCTTAGACTATGTTTTGCTAAAAATGAGAATATCATCCAAGTAAAAAACTACAAAAGAATCAATGAATTTGTTAGGCACCTCATTCATCAACCTCATAAGTGTTGCAGGAGCATTTTTAAGGACAAAAGGCATGACCAACTATTCAAACAAACCTTCATTGAACTTGAATGAAGTCTTCCATACATCTGCTAGATCAATTGGTACTTGGTGATATCTAGACTTCAAGTTAATTTTTGTAAAGAACTTAACCTCCCCGCTAAGTTGATCCAAAAGATCATCAATTCAAGGAATTGGATATCTATTTTTCATAATAATTTTATTTAATTCCTTATAATCAATATAAAGTCTCCATGTTCCATCTTTATTTCTTGCCAAAACAATTGGATTGCAACATGGTGAAGCACTCTGCCTGATCTGTCTCTTTCAATCAATTCTTGAATCTGTCTCTAAATTTCATCATTTTTCAAAACTAACCTCCTATATATTGGCTCATGTGGTAATGGTGTTCCTAGAATTAAATCAATGGAGTGCTTGACTTGACAATGTGTTGGGACCCCTTTTGATGATTGAAATAGACTATGATACTCTTTCAAAATTATATCCATCTCCTTTTGTTGGTATATGGTTGTGTACACCTTAGCATGTGTGTTAAGAATAACTAAATTTATTTTTTTAGGTTAAATCTTTGGGAAGACAAAAGTTATAGTTTGAAAAATTAAACATTTACATTGTTTAGAATTTATCAAAGAAGCATCTTGAGCTGGACATACCTCTGGTATTTGATACCTCTTTTCACCAAGCTTGATTGTGAAACTACATGGTCTAGATTCATACACCCCATGCCTTTGATACATGTATAGTTTCCCTAATAAAACATCACATACATCTAGAGGTGCTACATCACAAATTAGTTCATCCTTGAATAGTTTGATAGGTGACAATATTAATTAATTTGAATATCTTTCCCTTCATTAACCCATCCCATAGAGTACGGTTGTGGGTATCTTGTCATTTTAAAATTTAGTCTTTTGGCACTACTACATTTGGACCCGAATTATGATGGTAGGCCATCGAAATTGTGATGACCTCCCATTACTCAAATGATAATACAAAGAATTGGCTCCCATCAGATGGGCATCACACTTTTGGTCTCACAAATTGTGATTGAAGGCTTGTCCATCACAATTGGGATGATAATTATGACATCTGATAGTTTTACTATGCCGTCGTAATAGTGACACACACACACTCAAAGGCCAACGGTCATATGTCAGAGTTGGAATCACAATTGTGATGGTTTTTGACAACAGTGCCATGGGTGTGATAGATATCTATTAGATTTAGCTATCACAATGGCAATGACCATGCAACAAAAATGTTGTTCGTCCAATGTCATTCCGTCGGACTAGGTTGTTGCAATTGTGATGGCCTATTGAAATATTTTTAAAAAAAAATTATTTCACTCACACTATAAATACATTCATATAAAAAGCTACATTATTTCAAATTACACAAGTATTTCCTACTTATTTTGGTTTCCATCGTCTAACCATTAGAAAATTAATGACCAATCTTGATGAGATCAAAAGAGTCTATGAAAAGAGTCTATGAAATCATGGTCAACACTTTCAATAAAAAACTTGGGCCAAGCCCCCACAATGGGTACAAAATTAAACCAAAAATAACAAGAAAGGACCAAAGTGTCTCCTTTAAAACAATCAATAGTCACTCGATCATAGGGAAAAGAAAAGCTAAAATAGGAAACCATCATAACAACAAGCCAACAAACTCAGACTATCCACACCTATCATAACCCTAAGAAAAAAATATAGGTTCAAACAAGACTATACCTCTAGCCTTAGCAAACACATTACATATCTTCCAACCATGGGTCCAGGCAAGGCTTAACCTCCAACCCTTTCAAATGCAATAAAAAGTCTTCTAGTCCCCCATAAACTCCCATCTCACCATAATAGAAATGAGAGGAGAAGGGAAGAGGAAGATCAAATCGTAGAAGTAAGAGTTGCTCCCCCTTCTTTCACTGACAAAACTACTAAAAGTAATGCAAGTACACAACATCTTGATAGGAATCTCCTCTACTTCCCAACACCCATATATGATCTCCACCTTAATAGGAGATTGCTCCACCTCCATAGGAGCTGTGAATGTAGAAGAAAAGAGGAAGACCCAAGCCACCGTTGAAGGAAGTAACACACATCTCTACACCAAATCTTTTAGCTGTAGAGTCATCCCTTCATCGCGTGAAGTACATTGTCCAAACATGCTCTGTCCATACAATAAGAAAGAGATGCTCACAAAAAAAAAAAGGAGAGTACCTGTTGAACCCATTCACCACCACTTTACCCTAGCAACCAGCTACCTCCATGAGCTTTTCCCCCACCTCAATAGAGTCCTCAATGTCAATAGGAAGCAGGAAAGTGAAAGAACATAAAAGATGACACCTCCATTGAGGAATCAAGCTGCAAAATGACTTCCTCAATCAAATTCCACCACCAAATAGAGGAATCCTTCACCTTAGAGCATGAAAGGCCGAAGGAAACCCCAAGGCACCAAGAACCAAGAGGCAAGAGAATCCCCAAATGATGAACAAAAGTGCACCCCATAAAAGCGTCTAGTTAAGGAGGGCCCCTAATAGGAAAACCCATGAAAATGAAGACCCATCTAGGGACCACATTAATAGAACTAATAGATGAGATAGGGACAATGCTTATCTTGTATACTAGACCATCAACGTTCAAGCCCCTACAAACCCTACGAATCACAAGAGCCTCATGAGCCATAATAGGAGGCCCTAAGGGGAAGCGCTTTCATTGAAGCCACTGGACATAACCATCTAATCCAAACACATTTTCATCTTCATCTCCTGCAAACTCCAAATACAAGAGAGTCCACCAAAGTTTGAGACCAACAACACACTTAGGCCTAGAAACCCAATAAATCCAAAGCCCAAAGTGGGGAACAAGGGTTCCAACAAGAAATCCTCCATCCAAAAACTCCAAACCCTTCCACACCATAGCAAGCCCAATATCTAGAACAACATTGAAACTATGTTGACACCCCACAAAGCCACCATAGATAGTCCACACCCAACAACATAGAAATTGTGGAGACACCCCACAAAGCCATTACAGGTAGTCCCCACCCAATAAGGAACACAAAACCCTAGGAAAATCCTTTAGCCAAGCCACAAACCAAATGATGTGACTACTACGGGAGGGGAATGTGTCCATCCACATAGCCCACAAATCCACTTCAAAAAACACCAAAGCTGGGAGAGCCAACATCAAGGACCCCTACTAGGAAAAAATCCACATCATCTTCTTCATTTGAGGACTACTCAACATCTCTTGCCTCTGAGGATTGACCTCCTCCACAAACCCTAGTTGCACATTAGTGTCCTCTAGAGCTCTCACCCATTTTTTTGTATTGTCTATGCAATAGTTATTAATATTTGTTCATGTTCCTTTTGTTAGTACATGTTTAAAAAAGATAATCACACAAACTTGAAATTAGTGCTCATGTATGTGACAAACATTACATGATCCATTTAAAAGTCTTGTATTTTCTTAGATGATACTTAATGTTCTAAAAATTATAGGACATCCTTATACAAAGACACATATTGGCATTATTTTTTTGCATATATTCTAAAAATATTGAATTTTATTTTGTATGCATGTTCTAATAATACCTAGTTCCCCTTGATTGAAATCTATAATTCATCATTTGTTCAACTATCATATCCTTAGGGAAAGCTTCTAATTGTTTAGGAAACAAGAGCTCTAGTTGAGGTGGAGTCCCTGCTTAGTGAAATTTGACTCTATGCATATGCGAGCAATAGAAAAACAAATACAAATCTACAATTGGAGGCATGTGGCACTTGTCTACAATGATTTGGGGAGAGGTCTCATCTCCACCTTGGATGGTGCCTTACAAGATGTCCAACCAAATATTGAGATGTCTACCCAAATATTGTTTTCAAAGTTGGACTCTCTCCTAGGCTTGATATCTCTACAATAAGAAGAGTTCTTAAGAATGGGCTCATTTAGATTTTGTGGCAAGGTTTAATGGAGGGAGCCTTAAACTTAATTTGCTAAAAAAATGAAGATTATTTTAATTATTTTTAATAATGATATGAAATAAATTAAATTTTACTTCATTTTAAAAATTAAATTTAATGTAGTTTTGAAATTTGTAGTGATTTGTATGTAAAACATTAGAATAGAAATATTATGTTTATATGTAGAAATAAAATTATATTTTATTTTTAAATTTATCTTAAAATAAAATGTAGATACATTTATTTTTTATAAAATCTATAATGACTCTATATAAAAGGAAAAATATTTATTTATTTAACTATATTATTTTAACATTTCTTAAAAATATATTAATAATGTATTTAATATTAAAAAAATAGAAATGTCATATAATTATGTGTAATGTGTTACTACTTCAGTACAACTACTTGTTAGAAAAGTAAGGGAAAATTTTGACAAATAATCTTGTATACTTTTTATGATGTTCTTGAATAGTTGTTCATCAACTCTCCATGTCTACTTCCTTACCCCCATCTTCATATCTTTCGGATTCACACACAGAGAAAATCCTTTCTCCCTCCTTAGGGCTAGCTTTTCTTACCCCTCTTTACATTTTTATCCTATGTATCTACACCTTATTTCCTCTATTTCCCTTTTATCTACTCTATCTATGTAGTCTATCTATCTATATACCCATTGTCCATCTTTCACCTCATATATCCCTATGATTCTCTATCTTTATCTCCCTCTTCTCCTCTTCCTATTTCTCTCCCTCCCCCCCTCCCTTTCTCCCCCTTCTTAACTATCTCAACCTTTAATACTCTATTCTTATCAATCTATCTATACATAGTCTCTTTCTATATTTCCCTATCTATTTTTATCTCCATCAATCTTTTCACCTCTCTACCCCTCTACTTTTTTTACATTATTCATCTTTTGCACTCTCTCCACCTCTCATTTTCTCCTTATCTTTCATTATAACTATATATACCTCTAATTATTACTTCCTATATCAAATGGACAACCTAGCTATTTGAAATCAGTAATTTAAAATTGTCTCTTTCTCATCATATCTATCTCTTTGTCTCCATCTTACTCTTTTTTATGCATCTCTTCTTTCTTATATCCATATGTCGCACTTTAATACACACACTTTCCCTATTTACCTCCCTATACTTTCCTTCAAATCTTTCTACACACATATGTTTATTTCTCCCTCCCTATTTTATTTAATCCCTATCTTCACCATTCACCTCCTATTATCAATATTTTATTTTCAATATTTCTCTTTGATCTTTTCTATGTATCTATTTATATACAATTGATCACCTCATATGTCTTTATCATTATATCTCTTCATCTCTTGGGACTCTCATCTCTCCTCTTCCTATTTCTCTCCCTCCCACTACCTTCTCATTTTTCCTTTCCCTTCATATTTATTGTCCAAATACACGCACTCCCTCTCTTTAAGGAGGTGATTCACCTACAATGAGCAGACTTTTATAGCTTGTACCTTTAATTTCTAAAGATATACCTTCTTATTTTTCCTTTCTCTTCATATTTATTGTCCTCATACACTCACTCCCTCTATTAAAGGAGGTGATTCACCTACATTGAAAAAACTTCTATACCTTGTACCTTGAATTTCTAAATTATAAAAATACTATTGTATGCATGATGGAACAAATATTAATGCAAAAATTGGAAATTGTAGAGATCAATTTATTCATCTTCATTTGAGTAAAACACCTGTGAGAAAAATAAAATCATTTTTTGATATGATTTTATTAATATAAGGAAATTATACATTAGATATATAAAGATTTGTATATTTGAATAATTTGTATTAAAAATCTATTTATACATTTAATAATTTTTTTTGTTGATAAAATTATCATTTTAATGATATAAGTGAATTTACATTAAAAATGTAATTGTAAATTTTATATATATTTTCATTACTAACATTACCATTTTATTAGGCAAGAGCCTACAACACAACAGTAACTTGTGAGCCTCTCATTAAGGAAGTCTTGGGTTTGAAACTACTCAAGCTTAACAAATGATAATAATTAATATTCACAAATAATAATAAATAAATGATAAATAATCAAGGTTTTAACCAATTACCTATAAAAAAAAAATTACCATTTTATTAATATAATAAAATTTCAAATCAAATTAAAAAAAAACATTTTGTAATACGATTTGTCTACAAATTTTAAAATTTTAATTGACTAATGGAACATAATAACAAAGAGAAGCTTTCAAGTAGTGGCCACAAGTATATTAGAAATATATGCTACAAAATCCTTTTAAAACTAACCTAATTTCAAATTCTTATAATAACTTTGATGCAATGACTTTCTGCACACAAGATATTCTATTCATTTTTCATTTTTAATTTCCATTAAAAACAAGAAACACTCTTTTAATATATTGTTCCATACTTATTTTCAATTATCATTATTTTTTCACTTGACATATCATCCCAAAACTGTTTTTAGTCCATATAAATTATTTATCAACATTAATAACAAAAGCAATGCAAGAGGTATAGCCGCACCTTGTGTAAAAAAAAAGGAATTTATAAAGCATTAGAATAATTATTTAGATGAAAGAAAATTCAATAAAAATGTTTGTCTATATAATAAAATAAAATGTGATCATTAAAAATTTAACAATAAACATTGTGTATTGTTCATACATTGTCCATTAGATGATGTAAATCTTGATTGCAGTAAGCTTATGTACCATTTAAAATAAAATCACACCTTAAACATTCATAGAGAAGGATGAGAATATGCAACCAAATCAAAACAGTATACTAAAATGTACCCTTTATATCAGTTAGATGCTTCATACCAAGTTATCACCTCATATAATTATTTTGGACACCATGCTTGCTTAGATGTTTTGGCATCATTGTAGTATACATGAGGGTGATATGGGGTCTAAGGCATCTATACATTTGGATAACCTATGGAGGTAGGGGCAAAGGCATAACTAGTACCAATACCATAAGCATCAATAGAAGAGCTAGAAGTTTACCCAGTTTCCCATAGATAAGTAGGGGTTGGTTCAAAAGTTGATTAAGCATAAGTTTATTTGGTTGATCAATCAACCATAGCCATAGAATTTATACGATGAATAGGATTTTTCCCTTAAATACACATAATTTAAGTAACGGAGGACCTTGTGAAATGACCCTATCTGATGTAGAGCCACACCTTGGAAAACTCAGGAGGAATCAAACACTCAACTGAGTTGCATCAAGGGGCATCTACAACCTTCAGGATCACACACTAAAATCCAACATCACAATTTATTAATTGAGTTTCTTCATACACATTAAAAATGCATATACTCTCTAAATCCATTCTATATACTTTTCCATCCACTTAATACATTAAACAAAAGTTTTAAAACAAATTGCCCAGAAAATACATTCTTGCTGCCTCCTAGATAGACCTGTACTCAGACATGAATAACTTTCGAACCAAAAACGATTTACTCAATCCAACCATTGAGATTTGGCATAACTAGGTTTCCAAAAACATATAAAAATTTGAGATAAATCTAACGGTTCAAACTTGAGATATTGACCACGCATCAGAGTACATTTTTCTACAAAATATTGCTTCTTGCTGTCTCTAGATAGACCTGCACTCAGACATCCGAAAAATTCTTTTGTCCAAAAATTTCACATGCCCAAATCTTTTAACATCCAATCATAATAGAAAACCCAAAACCCTCAGATCTGCAATAAATCATTCATATATCTTACCCTTTCTTTTTTTTATCCTCTCATGCATTCCCATGGATTCAATCTAGGGTTACAATAATAAAACCATAGCTCTGATACCACTTGTAAGGAAACTTGGCAATAAAGAATATAACCGTTTCCACATAACCCATAATAAATCTGAAATAAATTCATTGAGGGAAAAAATTCAGCCTCCAAAAGCATCCATCATCATGTATTATTCAGCAAAAAATACCATTGCCATACAACTATGGAAGCCTTCATGGCCACAGCCACAACCGAGCAAACTTGTGAACAAGCATGAATCCACACATCCCACGCCATGCTTTCAACCTTCACAAATTCTCCCTTGGCTAACCTGTCAAGCCTTGTCCCACTCAACTCTTGCCTCTTGTCTTCTCCTTGTCACTCTACAACAACTACCCTTGTGGTTGCTTATATAGTAGCAAGTCCTACAAAACCACTAAGTGATATTACATAAACCATGTGCTACCTAACCCACTGACCCCACATTTAATATTGGGCATTTAATTCTCTTCCCTCAATATTAAATAATTACATGAAATATTATCACAATGTTACAATACAACTCATCAAGAATATTCTATGAAAATCTTTACATATTACACGTCCATCTAGGTACAACATTACATAAAAAAATAAAATAATAAAATAACAATATTATGCAATGTGTGCAACACCCATTATCTCAACATATATATGGTCTCACACTTTTCCAATTGGAAATGGCTATTAAATGCATGTTTTATGCTTGTTTGTATCCAATTACTAAATAAATAAAATTATTTTAGAAAAGTGGCATTTTAATAACTCTTACTATTTTTTATGATTTTTTTTAATAACATATAAATGCCATTTTATAAAGCTCGAAGTCAAGAATATTCTCATGTAGAGTTTATAGTGTTTTAATTAGATATAGTATTTTGTAATTAGAAAATTCCACAACCAAATATTTTAACATTCGAAAAGATGTCACTTTTGAGAAAGAAAAAAAATATTAAATCATATCAAAAAAATCTAAAAATTATATGACGTTCTAGAGGAGAAAGTCCTCTTTTAGAATGTATAATTTGTCTCTTGGTTAAAATAGATTTGTTTTGAAAAATGTGGTGGGAGATTAAAACTATTAAAGGTGAGTTGAAACTTCAATCCTTATAAAAGAGAAAATATAGGTCTAAAGACAATTTTTATTTTTCATTGTTCTAGATATATATGTCATCTATATGTTAAGACATGAAGTAGAAGTATGGATAGTTAAAATATGCTATATTTTCTTGAATCTATGGACTTCTATGGTATAATGAAGGAATGTTACATACTGATAAATATTTCCTCATCGATGCTATGTTTTGGGTAGATTCCTTCCTGTAGCCATAGGATTTGCAAAGAGTGATAGTTTAAACATTACACCTTTTCTAACATTGATGATGAAATAAATATATGTATGTGGAAGTTGTACACATTTAATGTTTTGCAAGTACTTGTCATGTGAGTTCAAAGTTAGCACCTCGGTGCTAAGTCAAACCCAACCAGATTGCTAAACTACCACAAATGAGAAAGTTATTGTATGTTTTCTATTATGGTAGCACACGAGTATAGCTCCCTCAACTTGCTATATTCTTGGAGGATTTAATCATGGTTAATGATATTTATATTGTAAACTTTATGAGTCTATAATTGATCCTCATTGATGGAGTGATCATAGAGTTAGGAAGTTGTTGTAGTTTCCCTTTAAATAAAGCCTTTTGTTGCCTTGAGAAAAAGTTTTTAGGAAGGAAGAGAGAATAGATTGATTTCATAATAATAGTGTGTGATCTTGTTTTTAATCATATGTAATCTCTTACCATGAATGAATAGAATACAAAGTTCAAGTTTACATCTTCTGTCTTGATTGTCTTTTTTGTTCACTCATCCAAGGGGACCCACTTGGTGAGTGAACTACTTTGTTAGAATAGATTTCATTTCCTTGTTTGCTTCTTTGCAAGGTAGAATTTTTCTATTCCTGTAGCCATTGATAACAAAATCAATGAACTATTCTTGTAGCATAGGTGCATAGATAGGTTTACTATTTGCAGGATTACTTTAAGCTTTAAGTTAAGATTTAGTTTTAGTTTGTAGCTTAAGTCTCCTTCAACATTTCCTTTGTTTTAGTTGTAATGACTTAAAGAAGAATTAGTCCATATACTTTGCAGCCACCCTCTCAAGCTTACACTCTCATGTTGACAAAATAAAATGAAGTCAGTATGTTATTTTAGGAAAACACATGATTCTATCTAATCATGGAATCACTATGAAAGGATGTCCAATCCTTTATTACTAGGGTATTAAGTTGACTGGCAATTTTTGGAGCCATTGTCAGGGAAGGTGTCAATCTAATTCAACCCTGAAGTCATTATGTCAGTTTAGATTTCGTATTATTTTGCATGCATAGAAGAAGAGACCTCCTTGGTAGGTTTCTTCCCTGTAATATTCAGGAAGACATTTTAAATCCTAAACCTGAATGACCTCACAGTGAGAACAAAGAAGAGGAACCCTTTGAAAATGTTGAGATAATGGGTGTTGCACACATTGCATAATATTATTATATATTATTATTTTATTTTATTATGTAATGTTGTGCCTAGATAGACGTGCAACATTTAAAGATTCCCAAAGAATATTCTTGATGAGTTGTATTGTAACATTGTGATAATATTTCATGTAATTATTTAATATTAGGAAAAATAATTAAATGTCCAATATTAAATGTAGGGTTAGTGGGTTAGGTAGCACATGGTTTATGTAATACCACTTGGTGGTTTTGTGGGACTTGCTACTATATAAGTAGCCACAAGGGTAGTTGTTGTAGAGAGTGAGAGTGAGAAAGGCAAGAGTCGAGCAGGACAAGGCTTGACAGGTTAGCCAAGGGAGCATTTATGAAGGTTGGAAGCATGGCATGGGATGTGTGGATTCATGCTTGTTCACATAGTTTGCTCGGTTGTGGCTATGGCCATGAAGGCTTCCATGGTTGTATGGAAATGGTATTTTTGCTAAATAATACATAGTGATTGATGCTTTTGGATGCTGGGTTTTTTCCCTCAATGAGGGTTTCCCAAGGTATATCTTGTGTCACATTTTTGTGGGTATGTTATCTATTCTCTAAAATGTGAATTTTTAATTCTATATTTATTTCAAATCTATTATGGGTTATGTGGAAACAATTATATTCTTTATTGCCAAGTTTCCTTTATAGAAAATCCATTCACTATTGCTCGAGAATGAATACCCTCATCCTCTGAAGAATCCTTGCATTTGAATGATCTTTTTGTTGAACCTGAATACCAAGATAATCCACTTTCCATTGTTATCTATTAACCACCACCACTAGTACCTCCTCCAAGAATAGCTCAGCCTCAACCTACATTCCCTTTTCCTTTCCCTCCTCAGTAGGGTAACCAAAACTTGACAAACATACTTGCTGCTACACTTCCCAAGGCTTATGGCCTAATCACTGAAGACCTAAAACCTTTCTCTTTGAGTTCGGCATACTTTGTAGAAGTTATGACTATAAAAATGATGCCCATAAACTAAAGATGTTTCCTTCTACCCTAAAGGAAGCTTCTCTAAGATGGTTCATGGGATTGGGTGCCAACGTTGTAGCAAATTGGCCTACAATGAGCAACTTTTCTCTCACAAAGGATAAATAATATTGTCGGGGTCAATATTTAAAAGGGGATGACATTTTCAAAATGTCCAAAAGGTATGATGAAACCATGGAAAATTATGTTTCTTGGTTCATGTTCAACCTGCAACGTAATACACAACATCAATTGAATGAGGAATCAAAGAAACATCTTTTTCTAAGAGGTGTGAATGATGGAAGCATTGAAGCTCTAGATCTTATGGCAAGAGGAGATATCACTCAAAAAATTTGGACTAATATACAAAATATATGTCTAAATTATTCTAGAGCCACTGTGAAGAAAGGTAGGGGACTTAGAGATCTAACACATAAGTCCAATGACAGTTTAGGAGTATCAAAGATGGAATTATCCAATTTGTTGTCAGATTTCAAGAAAGACAACATTAATGATGTAGCCACTTACCTAGACACCATGCAAGTAAGAAGGAAGAAAGATAAAGCTGATGCCATATTGACTAAATACTATCCACATTGTAGGGAAAAGAAAAGACACTATAGACGTAAGTTTTTTTAAAGTTTGGAGGCACAACCAATGCCTACTGAGTTTAAATTCATTGATGAAAATAGAGAGGTTCTTTATGTTGCTCAATGAAGGCCATGGGATCAAAGACAAGGTATGCCACAAGATCCTCTTCAAATTTATAATAATAACAATCAATGAAAATATTCTCAAAATACTGGTTTTAGTGGAAATAATAATTGGCAACAACCTCAGCAAGGTTGGCAACAATTGCACCAAGGTTGGTAGCAACCTCAATAGGGTTGGTAGCAACCTCAGAATTGGAACACCCAACCTAGTTAGAAAAACCTATTGCTACCACCTTAGTAGTAGGCTTTAATGCCTCCTCCTATAGCCACTAATACTCCTCCCAAGTAGACCCAACAACCAGTTCAGCCTAATCCTAATCCAAACAATACTAAATAGAAATCTCAACAAAAAGGCTATGTTATCTCCTTGAATGATATTCACTTAAGGTCAAGCACCACTCTTCCTTTACCCTAAAAGCCTATAATAACTGAAGTTGAAGATTCTCCAACTGAGTAGATAGATGAGTCAAATCAACAGACCTCTCCTATAGCCAAAGAACCTCCACTCCCCCATAGGTTGATGGAACAAAGCTAGCCCACAGAAAACCATTCATGTCCTAGGACAGTTGTCTAATTTAATGCTAGAGAAATTAACTATACCTAAATATTCTGACCCTAGGAGTCCTGTGGTTATAGTCATTATCCATGGGATCCAAGTTCAAAATTCTTTAGTTGACTTAGGAGCATCTATAAATGTCATGAAAAAGGAGGTATTATCTCGATTTCATATCATTAGCCTTTGAGAGACACCCACCATACTTCAACTTTCTAATAGCTCTACTATTAAGTCAGATGGGATGATAGAAGATGTCATAGTCACCTTAAACTCTTGGGAGTATCTAGTTTATTTTGTTGCCCTCTCTGCAAAGGCTAATATGGGAGGATATCCTTTAATTTTAGGATGACCATGGTTGGCCACTACAAATTATTATATAGCTTGTTGATCTGGAAAGATGACAATATCCAATGGTATTCATACTAAGAACTTGACTTTATACTCCCCTGCTCAACCATTATTACTAGATGACCAAGTAATCTGGCTAGACTTGGGTGATGATGATCCAGAGGTCAATTCCATCCATTAGCTGATGATGATAGGTAGAGAATTATTTATAGCTACTCAAGAAGAAGATGAAATAATTTCATCTATTATTTTGAATGAATATGGAATAGAGTCTCAAGTGTGTCCTCAAGCTACATGTATCTTAGAGACCATATTACCATCCTTGGATTCACCACATCATTCAGAAGCTTCACAATTTCTCCACTCATTATTACCTCATGAGATGGATTCTTCTCCCATTGCCCAATTATTCATGGTAGGCAAGGTTATTAGGATGGAAGTTGGTCTAGGTAGAGAATTGAATGTCAACAATGCCTTATCCCCCTCCCAACATAAGATTATGTTTTAGTTACTGCAGGAGAATCAAAAAGCATTTGCTTGGGATTACATGGACATGAAAGGACTAGATCTATGCTCTGCACTCACAAGATTTACATCAGCCCTGACTTCAAACCTGTCCAACAACCTTAGAGGAGAGTTAACCTTGTTTTAAAAGATATAGTTAAGAATGAATTGCAGAAACTACTAAGTGATGGTTTTATATACCCCATCTCTGATAGCCAATGGGTCTCACCCTTGGTTATAGTACCTAAGAAAGGAGGAAAGTGGTGAGTTTGTGTAGATTATAGGGAGCTCAATTCAGCCACTAAGAAAGACTATTTTCCCTTGCCATTTATAAACCAAGTCCTTGACAAGCTAGCTAGCAAAAAGTATTTTTTTTTTCTGGATGATTTCAGTGGTTACAATCAGATACAAATAGCTCCAGAGGATCAAGAAAAAACAACTTTTTTCTTCCCATGGGGAATGTTTTCCTACTCAATTTTACCTTTTGGCTTGTGCAATGCCCCAACCACATTTCAAAGAGTTGTCATCAATATCTTTTCAGATATATTTTCTGACTGTATGGAGATCTACATGGATGATTTTACTATTTATGGGGCTACTTTTGAGGAAGCAAAAGCCAATCTAGAAAATAGTATGTGCACATTTTCTTTCGCTTATGCTCCTAGGCCCACCTTGTCTTGTCACTCACAATCTTTCGACCATGCATGTCATGTCATCAGGCCTCTTCCATTATGGCTTTGTGATCTCTCGATCAATTGTGTGTCGTGACATCAAAACCTAGACATGTGTCACCTCCTCACTTTGTCACTATGGATAAAGACCTTGCAGTTTTTGTTAGTGACAAAGTGATAACTATAGATCTGCTAGAGATTTGCAATAGAAAATATCATTGAATTTTCTCTGTGCCCCTCAAAACCTCTGGCCAATGGAAATGCATATGTATGTCATCCTATTTTGACATCACTTTCATCATATTGTGGCCCACCATCTGAAGTTGACCCCACATATCCACGTGGCAAGTGCTTGCTATGTCGCTATACATAAGGGCCTTGCAGTTTCCCAAAGCGACAAAGCAACCAAGGGCCCTTGTGATTTTTTGATTTTGTGACAAAATGGGACCCGCAAAATATGAAGATTATAATGAAGATTTTGTAACCATAAGACATGGGGATTTTAGAAGATTAAAACCTAGGGATATAATGATAAAGCATGGTAAATATTTTATGTATCGCCTAATTGCACATGGGCATAAATGATTTAAATATTTTGTCTTCACCAACCTAAAAAAGATCAGTCAAACTATCCATTTTGTGCATCATGATAAAAATGGGTATTGTGTATAATAGAAATGTTGAATGTGCACAATACAAATATCGAATATATACAATACAAAAGTCAAATATATGTCAATGTCATGTGATGACCACAACTAAATATGTATATCACTATCAATATCTATGACTATGTAGGATCATCAAAATTGATCCTCTGTGATGGAGTTTGTGTCTTGTCAAGTGTGTGTAGAAGAAAAATTAAAATACACTATCAAATATCTTATCTATAAGTAATATGAAAATAACTAGAAATTGGGTTCTAAATTGTGGAAAGTTGAGTTGTTCATTACCTCATCCCTTTGCCCATAGTTGGACTGAATGATAATGGTAATGGGCTCCTTCATTGATGGGTGGGACTCCTAAAAAAATGATGAGGTAGAGTGAAAATGGGAGACACAACTATTAATGAATCAATGGTCATGGGATGCACAACCACCGATGAATTAGTGCTAGTATGAGGCACAACCTGTATGGTAAGCAATAAAATGTTAGCATTATAGAGTGGCATTAGGGATTCCAAATAAAGTAAAAATAAATAAATAATGTATTGCAACCTGAGCTAGATCTCTCATGCTAGCAGGAGGTACAACCACTAATGAATCAGTGCTAGTATGAGGCACAACTTGTATGGTAAGTGATAAAATATGAGCATTATAGAGTGGCATTAGGGATTCCAAATACAGTAAAAGAAAAAAATGTACTCCAGCCTGAGCTAGATATCATGCGCTAGGAGGAGGTACAACCACTAATGAATCAATGCTGGTATGAGGGACAACCTGTATGGTAAGCAATAAAATGTTAGAATTGTAGAGTAGGCATTAGGGATTCCAAATAGAGTAAAAACCAAAACATGTACTACAACCTAAGCTAGATCTCCTGTGCTAGCAGGAGGCACAACCACTGATAAATTAGTGTTGGTATGAGGCACAACCTATATGGTAAGTGATAAAATGTTAGCATTATAGAGTGGCATTAGGGATTCCAAATAGAGTAAAAAAACAAAAAATATACTACAACCTGAGTTGGATCTCTGGTGCTAGTAGGAAGCACAACCACTGATGAATCAATGCTGGTATGAGGCACAACCTATATGGTAAGTGATAAAATGTTAGAATTGTAGAGTAGACATTAGGTATTTCTATCACACACAAAGAAATCCAAATTGAGATCATAAGAGGGCTTCAACTAAGACTCTACATTCATACCTCTAGCCTTTGTTTTGTTTGACCCCGTATTTGATGTTCGGTACTCCTAACAAAATGAAATGGGAAAGGATTTTCATGAAGTCTCAAAGAGTATTGTAATAGGTAAAAGATAAATAACACATGTTAATAAGACAAATTGTTGATAATTACTATAAAACTAAAAAAAAAAAAACATGTACTCATTTGTAAATACAACTATTTAATATGTATATAGAAAAAATGCATACTATAACCTAAAATTTATGAGAATAAAAATATGAAATTTTACCTCTTCCATTGCCTCAACATCGGCAGTCTTAGGTGCATTCATCAACTCTACAAAACTAAATTGTTTCTACATATATATACAACAAATAAGTCAACACATATTCATCAATATTGAGTACATGTATATACATTCATTCATAATATATCTCAAAATATAAACTTGACTTGTATTTAATACCTTTTTTTGTTTTGGTGTTCTTACTGATTTCCTTCCCTTTCGTCCAAACCTCGAGCTATGTGGAATACCCTAAAGAAGAAACAAATATAACATAAGAGGAATCAATAAGACACATCATGAGTTCAACTCAAATCATAAAATTGATAGGTGTGCAAGCTATGATACCACATAGCTCTCGAGGCCAAAGTTAATGGCAGAAAGTATGGCATCATCAATTTGAGAAATTTCAGCTCCAAAAAGCCCTATAAAATAGTAAAGAGTATTGTTATAAATATGAGATAATATTGTAAATGGAAAGAAGACACAATAACAACAAGAAGATCATAGGAGGGAAAGAAGACACAAGAAGGGCTTGAAGGAGGATATTGGAAGGATAGTTGAAAGATAGGAAAAATTGGGGCTAAAAAAGACTACAAGATCTAAATTGAAAATAAAGAGACCAAGAAGGAAAAGAGAGATGTGAATGAAATTTTGGCACCTTGTCAAGAAATAAAAGAGGAGATTCATGATCTCCACACCCTACAAGACACTCATTGTGATATGGAGGTTCTTTAATGCAGATGGGTATACAGAGGATGAACTCATGAGGTTCATTAGATGGAGTATGGGTATGCTAGGAGCAAGATATGTGGATGGGAATTGGATGGATTTGATGAATTTGGGAGGGTTTCAATGATGGTAGGAGATGGAAAGCTATTATTATACTTTTAAGAATACCAATTAAGAAACAATATAAATCAAAGACAATGTAATATTTTACTTTTAAGAATATTAAAAAACTTCACCTCAGGTGTTCTTGCTCCTATCCTCACACCTCTAGTAGAAAAAGTACTATGTGGTGTTCTTGTACTACTTGCTGCACCCTAAATTGCATATTGTTTGAACATATCAATCTAAAGTTCTCTATAAAATAATAATAAAGATTTACTTTATGATATCTAGGTGATTAAATAATATCATGTCAAAACTCATGAGGTTCATTAGATGGGGTCCAGGTAATGCTAGGAGCAAAAGATGTGGATGGGAATTGGATGGATTTTATGAATGGGAGGTTTTTAATGATGGTAAGAGATGGAAGAGGATCTATAAGCGGGTTGTTAGTGTCATACCAATTAAGAAACAATATTTTAAAGCCAATGTATTATTGTACTTTTAAGAATATTTAAAAAACTTTACCTTAAGTGTTCTTGCTCCTAGCCTTGCACCTCTAGCAGAATGAGTACTTTGTGGTGTTCTCATACTGCTTGTTGCACCCTACATTACATATTGTTCACATATTAATCTAGAGTGATCTATAATTTTTTTTAAAAAACTTTTACAATATTTAGTTGATTAAATAATATCATGTCAAAAATCAAACAAACAAACCTGTGTATCCTATCCACCGAAGACCATCGCCATCAAATCATATGTGAGTGTGAAATATCCATCTCCATATGAATAACAAGTATGCCCATAATTTAGACATGGATGAGATGACACTCCATCCTTAGATGCCTCCATATCTATCCCATCACACATGTGCTAACAACTAAAACAAAAATGTTGATTGGTCCCCAAAGACTGTAATGATGCATGTGATGATGATGCATTTACAAGTGAGGATGACACTGGTGGTGTAGGTAATGCAAGTGGAGATGACACTAGTGATGTAGGTGACACAAGTAGAGATGACACCAGTTATGCAAGTGATGTTGATGGAGCTATCATAGGCTGTGATGACTGAGGTGCCATAGGTGATGATGATGGAGCTATTGCATGTTGTGATGACCCTGGTGCCATATGTGATGATGATGGAGCTATCACATGTTGTGATGACTCTAAAAGTGCATTAGATGATGGTCAAGGTGCCATAGGTGAAGGAAAACCACCTAACTATGAGCCATGCTCAATGATAACATTTGTCGATGATGCAACTGCATGAAGAGTTTGTAAATCAATAGACTCCTTTACAATTGATGGGAGCACAACATGAGGCATGGTTTTTCATGTTGTAGATCTCATATCATGTTGTGGTACAACCCTACAAGCCCCAAGTCTATCCTACATAGGGCCTCTCCCTCTACCCTAGAACTGATAGATGTCAAAGTAATTTGACTTCTCACCAAGGATAAACTCACAATATAGCTTTCTCAAAAAATATAGAGGCACCTCATAATTATTACATGGTGGTAGGTCTAATATCATATACCACCTATCCCAGACACATGAACTCATCCTAGTGTAAGTACACTAATCAATAGGAAAAGTTTTGGTTGTGTGTAATAGGGAGTTCCCAGATATAGGATCGGTGAAAAGAGAACATATAGTACCTTTATTTATGTCTTTATCTTTCACTTTCTGATATGATAACCCATTGGTATAAAATGCACGACATCTATCCCTCCATGTACCCCATTTCATAACCTCCCTATACACCTCATTTTCATTTTGGGCTAGTTTTTCAAGTGTATTTGCTAGATTTGAGTGGTGAGAAAGTGTAGATGACCACAACCTATTTGATCATTTGCGTAATGTTAGTACTATTTTGTGAGAGGCAGTTTATGAGGTCCTCTTATGTAGTAGTTAAATGATGTAATTGTATGCATGAAGGGTTTATACAAGGCAATGGTTGTTGAACAAGAACATTGAGTGGAGGGATTTGTGGTTGTGTCACTATGGGTGGAGGGTTTTGTGGTTGTGTCATGATGGGTGGAGGGTTTGATTGTGTTCGTCTCTCCCTCATTTTCTTGGATTCCTTGATGCATCTATATTAAAAAAAAATTAAAAACAATTAAAAAACATACAAATTACAAAACCACATTACAAAATCTAATTAAAAAAAACACAAATGACAAATATAATGAAGACCTACCTCGTTTGTAGTGTGCCATGGATGGAAATGCAACAAAAAGTCCTTTTTATGCTAAACCAAATTAGGTTTTGATGTTCTCCTCCACACTCCATGTTGTTGCTATCATTTGATGGTATAAAAATGCACTCAAATAGAAACAAAAGAGAAAATATATACTTTACAAAACTCAATTGGGTTTGCGGACTTATATTATTTAATAACCCCATCAGGTTTCACAAAACCCGATCGGGATTTTAAAAGTATAATGGTCAAGCTTGGATACCAAGCCTAGTTAGCATTTCACTTTTAAATAACCCAATTGGGTTATTGAAATTTTTTCCTTTTTGGGGTTGTGTCCACTTTTTTGTACACCAAAATGGTGCACATACTTAGGGAAAAAGTATTGCATACAATGGAAATAATGACAAAGGGTCGATTTGGTTTGAAGAAATATTAAAAGATTTCCTTAGATTATGAAGAATTGGACATGGGAATTGGTCCCTAGACCAAAGGACAAAAATATTCTAGGAACTAAATGCATTTTAAGAAATAAGATGAACAAGGTGAGGTTGTGTGAAACAGAGCTAGATTGGTATGCAAATGATATTCACAACAATAAGGCATAGATTATGAAGAGACATTTATACCTATTGCTAGAATTGAAGTAGTGACAATGTTCTTGGCTTATGCAGAAAAAAAAAGTTCAGAGTGTATTAGATGGATGCGAAGTCAACATTTATGAATGGAGAACTTGAAGAAGAAGTCTATGTTGAGCAGCCTGAATGATTTCCTTTGACAGAAGGAGATATGGTATGTAAGTTGAAGAAAGCATTGTATGGATTGAAGGAAACACCTAGAACCTAGTATGTGACATTGGACAAGTATTTGGCAAAATTGGAATTTTTAAAAGGTATCATAGATAGTAACTTGTATTTGAAATAAATTAAGAATGATCTATTGATTAAATTATGATATTTGTGGGTGACATAATCTTTGGAGGTGATGATGAAAGTAACAAGTTTTCTGATGAAATGAAGAATGAATTTGAAATGAGTATGATTGGTGAGATGAAATATTTCTTGGGTTTGCAAATTGTGCAAAATAGTGAAGGTAATTTCATTTCTCAAACTAAGTATTTGAAAGACTTATTGAAGAGATCTGGCTTGGAAACTTGTAAGCCTATTGGTACACCTATGATAACTGGCCACAATTTATCTAGCAAAGATGAGAGACCTATTTTTGAGAAGAAGTATAGATCCATGAATAGAGGTTTGCAATATTTGGCTCACACAAGACAAGATATAGCTAATGCAGTTGGTATAGATGATGTAGAGATTGCATCAGTCCAATGGTATAGAGCACTATTGTTTATCTAGACTGAATTTTGATGTTTCCTCTATGGGGGAGTATCTATGTTTGAGCTGAGTCATGAAGGACTCTTGGTAGTTGGTATTGAACAATGTCTTTGGACACTTGAGTTGGTTGAAGATATTAAGCAACAGATTGACTTAATGTGATGCAGTGTAAGGTAGGAGAATCCCCAAAGGAGATGTCCTAGCCCCCAAAAAATAACCACACAACAGAAACACAACAACAATGATATAATATCTGATACTAAAAATAACTCTTTATTCATAAAATAACTGATTGTACATGCAATGTGTCAAACCGCAAGGCCTTCCCGATTATGGCCAAATACAAATCAAGTAATAGTTCTGGAAGATCCCTCAAGATCCAATCCAAGCCCTAGCTAGTCTAGATCCACACTGTAGTAGAAGCCTCCAAGGAAGATCTAAACTTGTGCTCACAATCTCACCAAGCAATCTCCTTGTTTCCCAAGACTCAACTTCTAGCTCTTCAAATTTTTCTCCTCTGCCACATCCTCTTCTCCAAGCTAGATGATTATGACTTAAGACTCCTCAAGACCCCCTACTTATACCCAACTAAGCCACAAGTTAGCCTAGTAGTTAAAAATTAAATAAACCCTTATATTAAATACATGTTTAAGCCACAAGTCAGCTCACAATAGAAACTAAATACATATAACCAAATTAAATGCCAAATTGGCTGACCATAGACAACTTGAACAAAGCCAAAAGCCAAGACATGACTGAGCACTAGAGAATCACTATCAAGTATTAGCAAATATATAAAATATAACCAAGCTACTTAATTGAATGAGCACCAATATGTGTCAAGTCCTCCATAAGAAACCAAGTCTCTTCATTTACCGAGCACCACCAGGACACGACTGAGTAATGCTACTCCAACCGAGCACCTCAATTAACACTGCAACTAGAAATTACTCAGTAAGAACCAAGCCACACCTCTTTCTTTGACTGAGTCTCCTAACTTTGAGGCAAAACACTCCAACATGTAGGATTTCTATCTTCCCTAGGATGCTCCTACATCAGACACCCTAGGTGTGAAAAGATGTTCTTAATAGCTAGAAGAACATCTTTTGAGATTCAATACATAAATCCCAAACTGGTTCTTCACATACATATTCTACAATTCCTCAACTTGAACACTCTTTCCCTTGTTCCACTTTTTCTTCTTCACATCCATCATTGGAGAGCTACATGCTCGCTTTCTACATTGATTTCTAACCCTCTTAGAATCCTTCAGCTCAACTTGGCTTCCAATACTCAGGTTCCTCCTACTGAGTTCTTCATTCTGAAAAGGAATCAAGGAATACTTTCTACCACCTTTCTCAATAGCAATCACATTCTTGACACAATCATGCAAAACCCTACAATCATACTAGCAAGGTCTACCAAGTAATATGTGATAACTATTCATGTCCACAATATCACACAACACTTGATCCTTATATTGCCCAATCTGAAAATCAACAAGACATTGCTCCCTCACTTCTAAAGCATGTTCATCTTGCAACTAGCCAATCCTATAACAACAAGGATATTTCATTCTCATCAACCCAAGTTTTTGAACCATCTCCTCTGAAACAAGGTTGTCAGTACTACCACTATCCACAATCACATTGTAGAACCTTTAGACTTACAATGAGTCCTAAAAAAATTACTCCTCTAACAATATTCTAGTGTCCTCTGACTAACCAATAATCACCGAGCTAGTAAATTATCTCCTTGCCCAGGTTCACTAATATGGTTTTCAACCACATTCACAACAACAATTCCTCTGTCACTAGCCTTAGTGTTGGAATTACAATAGGAAAGGTAAGCTTTTGGCGGGGGGGGGGGGGGGGGGGAGGGGGTGAATCAGTACTTTAAATTTTGACCCATAAAACATTCACCATACATCCATCTCATACATTCAATAGGTAAACTGAAATATCATGTGAAACATGTACATCTAAATCATGTAAACAAATAAGCATTCACACATAAATGACACTAGATATGATCACCCAGAAACCCTCCAATGAGAAGGTAAAACTGGGGTGGGGATGACACCCACAAATCTTCACTACTACAGTAATAAAGTGTATCCAATTAAGGTTACAATGTTTGATCATGAGACACAATCTACTTTGTGAAAGGTCTATCCTATTAAAGGCTTACAAAGATTGTTAGGTCTTACCCTGTTAGAGGATTTCAACACCCTGTTAGAAGTGTGGCTTGTTAAAGGACTTTAACTCACAATAAAGTAAGCACCTTGTTAGAGGATTTCAATATAGCCTATTAGGACTACTCTGTTAAGAGATTTAACTGATTCACTTATTAGAATGTCTCAGCATTGATCCTGCAGTTAGCACCTCTAAATTGATGTATTCTTGATCCTTCTTGATCATATGTCTCTCTGTTGTTCTCTATTTCCTTCCTATATTCTCCTTTAACCGATTCTACAATGCAATTTCAAAACATAACACGTTGGTCACCATGACTGTCTTGGTTTGTGCATGCAAAACTCTCCTTGATCATTCATTCTTTCCCTTTCATGCTCATAAGAAGTTTAGGGTTTGTCCTCCTTAAGAAGACCTAGGTGACTTAGGGTTAGGTATGAATCAATAGCTATGATTCATCTATTTTGCGCCTTAAACCTTCCCTTTACCTAATTGGATGCATGTAATTCATAGGGATTCCAACTTAAGATTTGTCATTATCACCAAAATATCATAATTCAATCTATAGGTCAGCTCGTGAGATGGCCCTGACAGGTTATTGCTTACTCCAGCACCAAAAAGAAAAACTCTTTATACTTCAGCTCTGATACCACTGAGATGACCCTAGCTATAAAGGTCACTAAATCCCAATATTGTACTATGTCAAATAATTTGCAAGTACTGAAATAACCCCAACCAAAATACTAAACTTCATGGGTCTGACATTTCGTCAAACAATTAGCAATCAAGCTCTTACTATAAAAGTCACTAAGAACCAATGCTAAACTGAGACAATTTGTAAAAACACCTGTCTCATACTATGAAGACAACTAGTAAAGATTAAGAGTGTAATGTCTCAAATAATTCACCAAGTGAGCTGACTGCAATGTGACAATGGTAGTGCCAACAGTATTCAAGAGAATCTATTTCAAGAACGGATCTATTACAAATTTGAATATAATAATCCAATTGAAATGAATAACATCAAGAACCTGGTATTGCTGCTGCCATGAGACTCCCGTAATGGTGATTTGGATTTTTTGTTCCTTGATCTGCCCACCACACTCTGATGGTGCATATATTATTGAGTTTTCCCACCTACCATTACTTGCTAGACTGGTGTGGTTTGTAATATAATTGTCCCCTTTTCAAATAACGTCCAACCCGGATATAATGTCAACTGGGATAATTTTTGAAGCTACTGAGGTTTCCCTATGAATCCTCAGAGCCACGAGAGCACTCCTTCAAATATGACTGCAACCCGCTGATGAAATCATTGACAGATTTAGATCCATTCCCGACAGAAATCGTGCAGTCTCAAATCCAGATATAGGGGCGAACTGGTCGGCTGAGTCGCAATGGTATCTAAGGATTGTTTTCCACTATCCGTGAATCACCCAAAGTCTGATTTGGATGTAAGACAACTGTATTCACGACAGCTCGACTTTCATATTCTCTCTGGCAACCTAGAGCTCTCAGATCCCAAATCTTCACAGTACCATCTTCTGAACCCGAATACATCCATTTCCCATCACATTGGAATCCCATGGCTGTAACGCTATTTGTGTGGGAATCATAACTAATCACAGGTTGAGGATTATTTGAATTAACTTCGAACAAGCGAATGTTTGGATTTCCAGCTGCAGCCAAGAATTGTTTGTCAGGTGTTATCTCAAGACGATTAACTTGCTGAGATTGCCGGCTCCATCAATGATTATGAAGGGCTATTAATATCGAATTTGCCTGATCCCAAACTGATGCCGCTAACGAACTGCCAAGCCTTGCAATCAATTCTCAATGTCGCATTCAGCCTTGCGTAGCAAACCCTCCACTTAGGCTGGGAAAATGATCTTCGATAATCTTCAAAACTCTTCTTACAAATTTAAATTGATATCAGTCTCTAGAAGCATTAAATCTGAACCACAAAAATTGGCCTTAAGCCACAAATAATTGCCCTGATGAAATGACTGAATGTAGAAACCCTAGGTTCCACAATGCACTTGTGATTAAATCACAATCTAAAAATCAAAGAGAGATAATCAACTGCCTGATTCGAATGGAGCCCCGGGGTGCCTATTTATTCTTTTCTCTCCACCTTCTCCAGAGACTTCTAGAACATTTTTGATCTTATCCCTCAAGTGACTTTATTAAATATAAAGTTATCTTTTAATAACTATTTATTTAATTAAAATAATTAATTAGTCGTCCTTGGACAACCATTAATTAAATTAATTAAATCGAACTGTCACCTAAAAATTGGGGACATGACAGTCTGCCCTTCCTGAAATTGCTTGTCCCCAAGCAATGGCTGAACCATGAACCAGTCAGTCTGCCTGGATCCCAAATGTAAACCTGTGTATCATCCCAATCCGCATCATACTCCCGTGGAGAAATCATCAATACCTGTAGTTGAGAAACTATGCTCAATATCCAAACAACTGACAACTCTGATGGAATCATCTGAAAACCAACTCTAGATGTCGATAGAAGAAACCGTTCTGCGGAACTTAAGCCAACTGAAACATCAACTTTATCAAAACTCAAGTCCCTATCTAATTGACACCTGCACCCAACTGTACTGTAGATATGACAACAACCATAGGTACCTGAATCATTGCCATCAAATCCAATCTCTAAAAAACTGCTCTGGGTGTGTCGATGTTGCAGGCTGAGTAACTTGCTACTACCAATTTTATTTTCAAAAGATGGTGCCAATCTATCCCCTAATGGATGATAAGAAACTGGAGCTAATCTACATCTGGGTGAAATAAAATCTTCTATCTCTGTGTCAAAAGAAAAGTGATGAGCGTACCCTACCGTATAATGCCGGTAAGATCCTCCAAATTCTGCTACTGGCTCTTCATCACTGAGCTGGGAATCAATAGATGGCTCCATTTTCTGACTCCGAGTGACTGTAGGCTGGATAGGATCTCGTGCATTCTGCTCAACAAACCCTTCCTCGAGATCCTTGTGAGGTAGCATAGTAGCAAGGACCCCTATAATCTTCTCAACCAATCTGCAAATAACACTAGTATCATGGATGAGAACACCTTCTGTCACTTCATGCGAGTCCAAATGAGCACATGCACTATCCATCAAATACTCCATGAACAGTTCAGTGCAGTAAAAATTATATGAGGAAACATTAACATACTCCCCTTTACACCACAACTGGTCCTCCTGTAAGGGTGGCATACTCAACTATACCATACTATCAACTATCTGAGAAGAATCAGTCTGGGGACTTGACTCTACCGGTATCTCGAACTCATTAGAACCAGCTTCTTCCAAACCCTGGACATGTGTGCCAGCCTCAACAATATGCTCCTTAGTAGCAACTGTGGAAGTGTACTTACCATCATCCACCTCAATAGTCAAATGAACTGGGTCTGGGGCTGGTTTTGACCGCAAATGCTCCAACTCCACGGTCACCTCCTTCAATTGAAACTGCGACTTTTGTAGATCTCGTTGTGTGTCCTCTAATGCCTCAGTAGTCGCTATGAGCTCTTGGGAAAGCTCACTCACCTCCTCTTCATGATCCAAGAGTGCCTCATATGCTGTACTCCCCCACTCAACCAGGTGATCACGGTCGGCTACCAATCGTAAGTAATCCTGCTTCAAAATCCGAATAGCTTCACGCAAGGCATGAATCTCTGCCAAAGAAAAGTAACCACTGCTTGACTCATCCATCATAGAAGAACCCCAACCAGTAACAACCAACAATTGACGAGCAGTATCAAAATGCTCACAAGCGATAGAAATGTCTCGCTCACTAACTTTCAACTGGCTAACCACACGATGGCTCTGGCTGAACTGTCTCCAACAATCTTCTTCTGGAGCTCTTAAAGGAGTATCCTCAATATTAACATCCATATCTCGTGAATCATCTCCAAGGTCCATATCAATATCCAATTTGTCAAAAATTGTAGTACTGCTGTCAAGCTCTTCTGTACCCAAAGAAACTGACAAAGAAACTGTGTCTTCAAAACTGTCCATTTCATTCTCCTGGATGTCATCAAGGCCAAAATGATCCTGGGACTCATCCGTACACACTGGCAAATATGAAAAATCTTCAACACCTTTCAGCAAGAAGGGTCATCTACATATATGAACCAAGCCCAATACCGGTGTATAAAAACTAATACCAACATCGGATGTTTTGCTGGCACAAGGGAAGACAACATCGTATATTCTGCTAATCAAATTCATGATAGCATTCAAAAAAACATTGCTACTATTAAGTGTTAAAGATCTCCAGTTAACTGAACCCCAAATGCCCCTGAAACATTCTTGAGTCCATATCCGTAAACAAGGAACAGCTGGTAACTCAAGCAAACTCCTTACCTGAGTAATGTGACCAATACCAATTAACTTCACATACCTGTCTGCCATTGTCCTTGTATCCTGGATGTGAATGCAAGATGAACTCGTAACATTATCAGCTACCATATATGATCCGTCAAATGTAGAAAGTTGAGTGTTAGACGTACCAGATGAAATTAAACTTAGCTCCATGCCATGCTCATTCTCATGTCTCTCCCAGTCCTGTAATGCCAAAGTTGCTCGAGTGTCCTCAAGCTCGCAAGAAAGCTTGACAACTTCCTCCTCCTTCCTCCTCAAGGCATCTGAATAGTCTTTGGCAAGGCTTAGAAGATGATCACGGTCTAATAGAAGATGCAAATAGCTCAACTTCATCGTTCCCATTCCTTCACCAATTGCATGTAAGTCACAGCAAGAAGAATTAGCCTGAACTCCCTTATGTCTTCCTTGTAACTGAATCATCTGGATGTGCTCTTCTAACATCTCCCGCATCCTGTCATGATGAGATAAAGAAGCCACAATACTATCTTTGCTTACCTTCAGCTGTCTGGACAAATCATGTGAAGTATTGCCATTCTCATCCTCATGTGACGGAGCATCTAACTGAGCCTGGTACTCTCTGTCAGCAAAATCATAAATGCTCGATGTCTGCTCATTTTCACCAAGTATCTCATCATCATGCACAATGACATCTTCATCATCATCTGAACTCACTTCACTGTAATCATTGCTTGTCGGAACCAAACTACCCTGAGTACATGAGACATCACCTTTGGGAAACTCGTATTCAACTATCTCAACTTGAGTGTCAAGTTGACAGTTACTATCCATCAGCGTAATATCCTTCACCACTTCTTCCTGTGACCGAACTGAAGCCTCTAACTGGTTGCACACTTGTTTCTCGAACTCCCCATTAAGGTTCCCAGTAACATCGCCCACTGTATCAGCTAGTGCTTTGCGAGAAGATTTTCCAAAACGAAATCCAGTTGATTTATTCACCTTAGCTGGGACGGATAGCCTGTCAATCATATGGCGGTGCTTAACCAACAGTTCAGACATGTTATGTTTGATTTTTTTGAGCTCATCCTGAATGCCTGAATAGTCCTCCTTTCCACAATTCTGACTCTGAATACTGCGTCTATTACTTGTCCGAGATTGTGTCCTTGGAGACTTTGTGCTGTACCTATCCATCTTGGTTGAAGTAGAGTGCTGATCACTCATGTAATTCGGTTCTCACCCCACAGGATGGCAAGAAAACTGCTTTGATACCACTGAGATGGCCCTGAAAGGTTATTGCTTACTCCAACACCAAAAAAAAACTCTTTATACTTCAGCTCTGATACCACTAAGATGACCCTAGCTATAAAGGTCACTAAATCCCAATATTGTACTATGTCAAATAATTTGCAAGTACTGAAATAACCCCGACCAAAATACTAAACTTCATGGGTTTGACATTTCGTCAAACAATTAGCAATCAAGCTATTACTATAAAAGTCACTAAGAACCAATGCTAAACTGAGACAATTTGTAAAAACACCTATCTCATACTATGAAGACAACTAGTAAAGATTAAGAGTGTAATGTCTCAAATAATTCACCAAGTGAGCTGACTGCAATGTGACAATGGTAGTGCCAATAGTATTCAAGAGAATCTATTTCAAGAACGGATCTATTACAAATTTGAATATAATAATCCAATTGAAATGAATAACATCAAGAACCTGGTATTGCTGCTGCCATGAGACTCCCGTAATGGTGATTTGGATTTTTTGTTCCTTGATCTGCCCACCACACTCTGATGGTGCATATATTATTGAGTTTGCCCACCTACCATTACTTGCTAGACTGGTGTGGTTTGTAATATAATTGTCCCCTTTTCAAATAACGTCCAACCCGGATATAATGTCAACTGGGATAATTTTTGAAGCTACTGAGGTTTCCCTATGAATCCTCAGAGCCACAAGAGCACTCCTTCAAATATGACTGCAACCCGCTGATGAAAACATTGACGGATTTAGATCCATTCCCGACAGAAATCGTGCAGTCTCAAATCCAGATATAGGGGCGAACTGGTCGGCTGAGTCGCAATGGTATCTAAGGATTGTTTCCCACTATCCGTGAATCACCCAAAGTCTGATTTGGATGTAAGACAACTGTATTCATGGCAGCTCGACTTTCATATTCTCTCTGGCAACCTAGAGCTCTCAGATCCCAAATCTTCATAGTACCATCTTCTGAACCCGAATACATCCATTTCCCATCACATTAGAATCCCACGGCTGTAACGCTGTTTGTGTGGGAATCATAACTAATCACAGGTTGAGGATTATTTGAATTAACTTCGAACAAGCGAATGTTTGGATTTCCAGCTGCAGCCAAGAATTGTTTGTCAGGTGTTATCTCAAGACGATTAACTTGCTGAGATTGCCGGCTCCATCAATGATTATGAAGGGCTATTAATATCGAATTTCCTGATCCCAAACTGATGCCGCTAACGAACTGCCAAGCCTTGCAATCAATTCTCAATGTCGCATTCAGCCTTACGTAGCAAACCCTCCACTCAGGCTGGGAAAATGATCTTTTTTAATCTTCAAAACTCTTCTTACAAATTTAAATTGATATCAGTCTCTAGAAGCATTAAATCTGAACCACAGAAATTGGCCTTAAGCCACAGATAATTGCCCTGATGAAATGACTGAATGTCACCTCCAATCTGCAATAATTCGGATGATATTTCACACCCTCAAAATTGCGTACCGATTGAGAGTTATCGTTCTCAATGGCCAACTGTGACAATTGTAGAAACCCTAGGTTCCACAATGCACTTGTGATTAAATCACAATCTGAAAATCAAAGAGAGATAATCAACTGCCTGATTCAAATGGAGCCCCGGGGTGCCTATTTATTCTTTTCTCTCCACCTTCTCCAGAGACTTCTAGAACATTTTTGATCTTATCCCTCAAGTGACTTTATTAAATATTTTCCAAGTCACTTTATTAAATATAAAGTTATCTTTTAATAACTATTTATTTAATTAAAATAATTAATTAGTCGTCCTTGGACAACCATTAATTAAATTAATTAAATCGAACTGTCACCTAAAAATTGGGGACATGACAGCTCAAAAATGGTTTACATAGTAGTTTGTGCCAATACAAACAACTATGACAAAATTGTGTTACTCAACATCTGAAGCCTTTGATGCTCGACATATACTAGTTCCAATACCGTGACTCAACATTTGAATGACTTGGCATGCATTGCTTGCTTGACTCCTGAATCACTCAGCATATACTATCTACTTGACACTTGAGTGACTTGGCACTCACCATTGACTCAGCATGAACTATCTTATACATGTTGTTCTTGGCATATACTACTTGTTCGGCATGAACTAAGTAAATGACTTAAGTGTATAAGCACTCACTAGTCAAAACCAATATGAGATCAACAATCTCTTCCTTTGACATGAGTGTCAAAAACCCTTGGTCATGCATTAATACTTTTATTCTTATGAGCATAACATAACTCTCATTTGGTTTCTATACAAAATTTCAAAATATCAAAATTTTGTAATAACTTATACCTCAAAATCTTATAACTCCCCGTGATTTGTTAGATTTGGTTCTTTACTCAAAATGTTACTCTCGCTGAGTAAATGTGCCTCAACTGATACTCTTTTACTTGTTTGTTGTGCTTGTTGTTCTTTGCTTTCTCCCCCATGCTCTTACACTTTCATAGCTTAGATTTCTTTTTCTCCCCCTTTGCTTAGCTTTCAATCTGTCCCTTTTTAACATTGATGTCAACGGGTTATACACTGATATTGTGTTTTTCAAAGAAAGATTTATGGACCTCAAGAATAATCTTAAGAGTGGCATCCCAATTGTCACAAGCTACCTCCAAAGACTTAATTTGGATGGCCAGCTCGACAACAAGGTGAACTAGTTCATCTAATGTAGAAAGATTGGGGTCTTTCTTCATAAGATTTTCTACATAGCATATTTTCTTGTACAAAATATCCATGCGAGGAGTCAATGAAGCTTGGATGCTTGTCAGTTTGGCCCTTATGTTGGCTTCATCTGCACATAATGCTGCTAACTGACTCTAGGTTTGCAATAGAGTCCTAAAATGCTTCTCACTTTGAGTTGGAGTCATGGGAAATTTTGCACTTGATGAACTTATTTGACTTTGCAAGCTCAGAATGTGACTCCTCATTTCTTGTGTGAAGAGTGTAAGATTACACAGTTTGGTGTACAGAGAGAAAATGTTCTCAAGTACCTTCTTCACATAGTCTATCTTAGTTGCCAATGCAACTTGTGTAAGTGCTATATCACTTGATATTTTCTCATTCACTTTACTTTGAAATTTCTTTTCAGACCATTCTAATAATTTGGCATTAGTATCAAGGTCTGCATCACTTACCTTTTCCACTATATGTGTCAATTGTTCAATAAGTGGCTTTGTTTCATCTAGAGTAGGTAGACTGAATGCATCCAAGATGTCTTTGATATCAAGAAAAGCTTGCTTCTTGGACTATGCTCACTCTTAAGTAGTTCTTGATGTTTCTTTCTAGCTAGGGCTTCTTGAAGTATACCAATCTGCTCAATTGTCATTGTGGCATAATCATATTTTGGCAAAACAATTTCTTCATCTAAGCTTACATCTCCATATGTTGTTACCTCTTCTGCCTTTGATGAACTTGTACTCGGCACTGAGAATTGAAAAGGTGTTGCATCTGTGATCGGCCTCTGAAGAGTGTGACTGGAAGGAGTGCCAGATTTTGGTAAAGTTACGAGTGCTTGAATTACTACAAGCTCCTTTGGCTTGGGTGTTAACTCAGTCTCTTCAGGCTTGTCTATTTCTACCACATTACCTTGAATTGCACCTTGAACTTGTGTTGGAGGTGTAGAATAATCTATTTGACCTATTTGACTATGTGTTTCAATAGTGGCTTGAGTTTCCACTTTATCTTCTCCAATTGTATCAACCTTTCTAGTGTAACTTCTGGTACTTTCTCTGAAGATTGTACATTAGTGACTTGAGGGATAATTGTAGGTGGTTCTTGTGTTTTCACCTCCTCCCTTGTAGTGTTAGTCATTGATTTTTGAATTTCTTCTACACTCACTAATACAGGGTTGTCACACAATTTAGCATGTAGTGTAGATTGATCAAGTATCTTTTTAAGGTCATCCTCTGTTAAGGGATTGCTGTTTTGAACAATGAGATTGGAAACATCCTTTACTATGGTAGTTTTAGTACTCACATGTGTTATTTGTTTAGGGCTGACATTCAGCAATTGTGTATCTTGTACACTCTATTCTTGTTGTTGCTCTTTCTCAGCTATTACCTGGTCATCTATATTCATTTCAGTATCTCCCTCAACTATGCCTTCATTATTTTCATCTTCTTCATCATCTTTAACCTCATTAGGCTCTTGTTCTCCTGCTTTGACTATAGCTTGCCCATATGTAACTTTCCACATCTATGTAGTCTTCCTTACAACATCTTCTATGTTATTCTATAATATGTTGAATGCTCTATATTTAGGAACAAATATAACAACATATTTCTTTATGACTCTAGCTATCTGTGCCTTGCTAAGTTCAGGCATAACTTGAGCGAGGGTAGTTTCTCTAATTTGTCTTTTAGTATCTAAGCAATAGTGCCATTTTTGCTCAACTCTTTCATATAGGCTTTTAGGTATGGAATTGGCAATCTCTAGAGGAGATTTCTTGAAAGTAGCCATCATGGCATATTCCTCCACTTGATTCTTTTCAAATTTTCCCAAATTTTCAAAGTCAATGTGAGAAAATCCTAATAGATCTACATTATTTCTAACACTCTCACATAGGTTGTGTAGATCTGAAGATGGATTATGAGTCACCACTTGGAATTGGCTGTTGTCATCACATTCAATTCTTTCCTCATCAGATTCAGCTTGAGCAATGTATTTTCTCCTTGGTCTTTTTTGTGCTCCTCCTTCCTACTTTGTAGGTTTGGCTTTCTCTTTAGCCTTTTGTACAGTGACACGTGCACTAGCCCTTGTGGTAGGTGTAGTAGGTTTGGGCTAGCTTGGTTTAGCAACCTTCTTGGGTCTTGTCATTTTTTTTGCCTTAGCCTTTCTCTCCTTTTATTTAGTAGGAGTAGGTGCTTCCTTGACTTCTTCTTCCTCAGCACCTTCTACAGTTTCTATCTCTTCCTCTTGTTGATCTTCACCCATTCCTTGTGTCAATTCAAGTGGTGCTTGAATCTAAGTGTCTTCTTCCTCTTCATCCTATTCCTCTTCATCCTCTTCCTACTTGACACCTTCACCAAATTTTGCTTTCAATTTCTTCACCAGTTCCTCCTTCTTGTTGATGATAGAGGTAGTCTTTAACTCCATATTAATCTTAGTCTTGACCATCTCATAGTTACCAAATGCTTTGGCATCTTTGTCTATTTCTTCTGCAAGTAATGTTGTTATTGCTATAGAGGCCTCATCTACATTAATCTCATAGCCTAATGGTCTCAACCATCTTACTCTTGGGGTTGTTTTTTGTACAAATGTATGATCAACATCTACTAGGAAACAAACATCATCATAATGCTTTTCCACTAAAGATACTGGAATCCTTAATCTCTTCTTCAAGGATTGCTTGAAGTCCTTAATGTAATTGGTCATTATTGACTCAAAATTTTCACTTAATTATTCAATGAACTCTCCTATTTGAACTGCAACAAACCTATTTTTCTTCCATGCCATAGTGCCAAATGTAGGAAATGTGTTCTGAATATAGAAGAAGATACATATCAAAATAGATAAGAATTTACACTAAGCACTCTTTTTTTTCCTTATTGTTCTTAGGTTTTCAATCAATTTTTGTAGCTATAGCTCGGCAAGATCATATGTAAGATCCTTCTTTACAATCATGTAACCCATATCCACCACAATACAGGGTACACTATTCAATCTACTTGATTGATAAAACTTATGTGCAATTACCCTCACTGCAAAATCTATTAGAGGATTTGTGATGCTGTCTATGGTCATTCCCCTCTTATTCCACACAGCCCATGTGTTCTTTTCTATAACTTCTTTGGGTTGACTCCTCATAGTCTTTCGCTGATCTAGGGTTGGATACCTTGTTACCCTATGGATTATTCTCTTTGATATTTTAATTGGCCCATTATCTAACCACACTGAACTATCATGAATCCTACTCAAAACAATCTTGATCCATTTAGTTTTGAAAACATTAGAGAAACCTAGGGCACGAGTCAACCCTTTCTTTTCTACAATCTTGAATTCTTCCCTTAACACACCATTTTCACAAAGTTTTTCATATGCATCTCTGATTTCCAAATAACCAATACTTCCAATCTTCCAATTATAACATTTTTTGACATCCTGTATCATTAAAACTTGTAGTGGTATCATAGATAACACACTGGAGGGATCTTGTTTGTATGCTATGTCTGGTGTGGCTTTGAAAACAAGCTATTTTACTTCATTTCTAACCAACTAAACATTCAAAACCTCATTTACCTCTACACCTTTTGCCTTTGAAGAACTAGAAACCATTATATAAAACTAGGGTTTATGAAATTAGAAACAGTGTAGCTCGGCACATGATAAATACCTTGCAAATTCTGATGAAATTATGTTGATTATCTATTCTGATCTCCTACAAATGCTTCAGATGGAATTTCCTAATTACCTCTAGCTCTTCTTGCTCTCTCTCAATTTCAAATGATGTTAAATGAGCAAAAATTGATCAAATACCCTTTTGAGATACTATAGTTAATGCTAAGTGCTTACACAGTTGTAAGCTCAACATCTACTAATTTCTAGCTCACTTGGCATCAACTAGCATTTCCATTCATTTAGAAATCATTAAGAGCTTACCAAAAACTAGCTAGTCTATTAGCTTGACATCCTCTAACTTTTCACTTGATAGTCATAGGAAATTTTTCATGCTCAGCACTAACATGAAAAACTTAAAGATTTTTCTTTGATTCCTAATAACACCTTGCATCTTTATTCATGTTTATGTAATATTTTCAAAACTAAATTCTTTGGAACTAATGTATGATATAACTTTTGAATATCAGTTCCACATACCTCTTGATTGCATAATTAGATGAGGTGTGATTACCTGATCGATTGGGTGAAGTGATCCCTTCTCCACTTGATGTGTTGCAATCCTCCTTTTTCTTCCATGTCTTGTTCATTTCATTTTTGATATTTTCAACATTTACCTTGCCTTTTCCTTTATTGAACTCACAACTTGGTGCCTTTGACCTTGTCGGACAATATTGACTAATGTGACCAATCTTCAAACAACTAAAACATGTGGTTTGACTCAGCCACCTTTTGTAGTCACTTTTGAAGTGTGTTCTAATACAATTCTTAGGAACATGTCCATACTCTTGACAATAGTGACAACTATACCTTGTATTATAATCCCAGTTATAAGAGTTTCCATTGTTGTTTACCTTTGTTTGCGTGCTTGATGACCACATGGGTTTGGATCTGCACTCAAAAGCTCTATGTCCATACTTTTGATAGTTATAACAATATCCTTCAAATCTTTGAGTGTACATGGTCTTAGTTCTGCATTCATGTGCTTGATGACCTTTTTTGTTACACTTATGACAGTGACCCATGTTCTTTTGCTTAACATTCTAATTTACAGTCTTGCTCCTAAATAAATTTTTCTTTCCACAATTATGACAAGTAGGTTTGGAATTATTACTTTTGTTACTCCTTTCTTCAGCACTTTTGGATGACTCTCCTTCTTCAGTACTTATGTATCCCAGTCTAGATGTCTCATTGTTGGATATAGGGGATCTCAATAATTGCTTAAAGTATTTGATGGCTTCACTAGGTTTATTAAAACTTTCAACAAATTCCTTTTCCCTTTTTAGGTCATTATTCAATTGCTAATTCTACAACTTCAATGTTTTTATCTCAATGTCCTTGACATTCAATTCATAGTTGGCATTCATCATTTGACCCAAAGTGTCCAATTGCATGTTAGAAATCCTAGTTAGCTATGATGATTTATCTTCTAGTCTGCTAGTCAAAACTCTTCTATCATCTTCAATCATGGCTTTTTCTTCCATATCTTTCTTTTTGTGTTCAGTCACCTCACACAGTAGTATGGCTTGTGATTCTTACTCTAAACTGAGATTTCTGATTTCTTCAGCTTGGGTTATGTTCTTTTCCATTAGATTTACAATTGCTGCATCAAATTCATTGGAGTCTCCATTTGCAAATAGCTTAGTAGTGCCCATCTCTCTGTATTGTGTGTCATTCTCCTCAATAGAAATTTCCTTCCTTCTCTTTAAATATTTATTTAAGTCTTCTCTTGCTTCATTCAGTTGATGTAGAATAAGTTGTATTTCAATTTCTTGGTTCTCAATAATTTTTCCCAACTTGTAGACTTCCATTTCCATGATCTTTCCTCAAAGCTGCAAAGTTTCTCTTCCAGATAACAAAGCTCTGATACCAATTTTTGGAATTACAATAGGAAAGGTAAACTTCTTGGGGGGGGGGGGGGGGGGTGTGAATTAGTATTTTAAACTTTGACCCATAAAACATTCACCATACATTCATCTCATATATTCAATAAGAAAACTGAAATACCATGTGAAACATGTACATCTAAATCATGTAAATAAATAAGCATTCACACATATATGACACCAGATATGATTACCCAAAAACCCTCCAATGAGAAGGTAAAATTTAAACACCATGTTAAAAGTGTGCCTTGTTAAAGGACTTTATCTCACAATAAAGTAAGCACCTTGTTAGAGGATTTCAATACAGCCTGTTAGGACTACTCTTTTAAGAGATTTAACTGATTCACCTATTAGAATGTCTCAACATTGATCCTACGATTATCACTTTGTTGCTTGATAATAGATCACCTCTAAATTGATGTATTCTTGATCCTTCTTGATTAGATGTCTCTCTACTATTCACTGTTTCCTTCCTCTTTTCTCCTTTAACTGATTTCTGCAATGCAATTTAAAAACATAACACCTTGGTCACCATGAATGTCCTGGTTTGCACATGCAAAACTCTCCTTGATCATTCATTCTTTCCCTTTCATGCTCATAAGAAGTTTAGGGTTTGTCCTCCTTAAGAAGACCTAGGTGACTTAGGGTTAGGTATGAATCAATGGCTACGATTCATTCATTTTTCCGCTTAAACCTTCCCTTTACCTAATTGGATGCATGTAATTCATAGGGATTCTAACTTAAGATTTGTCCTTATCACCAAAATATCATAATTCAATTTGTAAGTCAGCTCAAAAATGGTTTACATAGTAGTTTGTGCCAATACAAAAAACTATGAAAAAACTATGTTACTCGACATATGAAGTCTCTAATGCTCATCATATACTAGTTCCAATATTGTGACTCAGCATCTAAATGACTGGGCATGCACTGCTTGCTTGGCTCCTAAATCACTTGGCATATACTGTCTGCTTGGCACTTGAGTGACTCGTCACTCACTGTTGACTCGACATGAACTATCTTATACATGTTATGCTCAGCATATACTACTTGTTTGGCATGAACTAAGTAAATGACTTAAGTTTATAGACACTCACTAGTCAAAACCGATCTTAGATCAACACTTAGGACATTCATAAGCTCTATGTCCTTCTTTATGACATCTGAAACAAGTACCCTAAAACACACCTCTACTTGTCCTTCTCTTCTGATCAACAAGTTTTGGTTCATCTTCTGCACTCGATTTAGCCTTTATCGAGTAGTCCTACTTCTCGTTGCCTCAAGAACTAACTTGATTCTTCCTCTTCAACATTTCTTCTACTCTTAAAGGATATTGATAAGCATCCTCAATCGAAGAAATATTTAGCATACCAACCTCATCCTAATTCTTGAATCTCAAGCCATTAATATATCTAGCTACCTTTTCTTTAGACAACTCTTTGTGCTTGGAATGAATAGTCAACTTGTAGAACTCCTCTATATGATCTTTCACAGTCATATCTTTCTACTTCAAATTCTACAACTTCTTAAATAACTCAAGTTCATAATCTATGGGAATGAACTTAGCCTTCAATTTAGTCACCATCAATCTCCATCTAGTGATCTTGATTTCACCTTCCTCTTCTCTATCTCTTCGCAACTCTTTCCACCAAAGAGCAACATGTCCCTTTAGCTTAGTCTGTGCCAACCTCACTTTGAGAAGGTAGTCTTCCAATTCACCAATCCAATCAATTAGGTCTCAAGGATTCAAAGTACCTAAGAAATTAGAAACCTCCATCTTATGCTTCAACTTTAACTAAGATCAAGATCTAGCAAACTAACTAGTCCTATTTCCCATAGGTGTCTCTACATGATTAGTTCTTTCCTTGCCACTTGATCCAGTAATCTCAAAGTCTTAAGAAACTTCCTCATAGCCATCTTCAATACCTGCATACCGAGGTACACCACCTATAGCACTCATGATCTTAGTAGTGATCATATGACTATTCATTAATGTAATCTCAAATCCAAATTCTTCTTTAATCTTCTCTAACATTTTCACTTCCATAGCATCACATAGATCTTTAATCACCCTAGGGTCCAATTGTCTCAAAGGCATCTTTCAAGATTTTCACAAACTCTCTAGAACAAATCAACCTAACCCAACCTTCAACCAGATTATCTTCACCCTAGGTCCTAGTGTAAACTGCCTCATCTTTGGTGATCTATCTATATGCTCAAGAAAACCTTCACTCTGATACCACCTGACATAGTGCAAGGCATGATAATCCTCAAAGGAGATCTCCTAGGCCCACAAAAATAACCACACAGTGGAAACACAACAAAAATGATACAAGATCTGATACTAAACACAACTCTTTATTCATAAAATAATTGATTACATGCAATGTGTCAAGTTGTAAGGCCTTCTTAGTTATGGCCAAATACAAAACAAGTAGTAGTTCTGCAAGATCCCTCAAGATCCAATCCAAACCCTATCTAGTCCAGAGCCACACTTTGGTAGAAACCTCCAAGGAAGATCTAAAAAAATTCTCACAAGCCCACCAAGTAATCTCCTTGTTTTCCAAGCCTCATCTACTAGCTCTTCAAAATTCTCTCCTCTGCCACATCCTCTTCACCAAGCTCGATAATTATCACTTAAGACTTTACAAGACCCCCTACTTATACCCAACTAAGCCACAAGTCATCCTATTAGTTACAAATAAATAAAACCCTTACATTAAGTACATGTTTAAGCCACAAGTCAGCTCACAACATAAATTAAATACATACAACCTAATTAAATGCCAAGTTGATTGACCACAGTCAACTTGGGAAAAGTCAGAAGCCAAGACATGACCAAGCACTAGGTAATCACTATCAAGTATCAAAAAATCCACCAAACATAACCAAGCTCCTTCATTGACCGAGTACTAGTATGTTTTGAGTCCTCCATAAGAAATTGAGTCCCTTCATTGACTGAGCACCACTAGGAAATGACTAAGTAATGATACTCCAACTGAGCACCTCAGTTAACACTACAACTAGAAATTACTCAGTAAGGACCAAGTAACACCTCTTTCTTTGACTGAGTCCCCTAACCCCAAGGCCAGAATACTCCAACATGCAGGATTTCTATCTTCCCTAGGATGCGCCTACATCATAATGATGCATTTTTCATTGATGTCAATGGGGGAGAAGTGAGTGCATGAAAAACATCTCCTGAGAATAGGGGAGACTCTCCTAAGAATGAGGGAGAGTTATGAAGAAAACATTGATGTCAGTGGGGGAGAATGCATGAGAAAGATGAGTCTACAAAATGGGGGAGAGATATGTCAATGTGAGAAGTATATCAATGGGAGAGATAGTTGTTCATGAGAGTCTCAAATTTGATTGATGAAGACGATTTGAAAAGATGAGAGAAACAACATCAACCGAGTAGTATGTCTAGTATTCTTGAAACTTAGATGTTTTTCATCTATGTTGACATCAATGCCAAAGGGGGAGATAGTAAGCATAAATATTGAGGAGGGAGTATCCTAGCATTTGCAACATAATTGTGTGTTGCATTTGTGACAATGTTTGTCATTGATGTCAACATACTAAGAAGATTAGTAGAGTAACAATCAATGTTTGAGGCTATAAAAATTATGGATTGAAGATGAGGTTATGTGCACTTAACCTAATATTATACGCAGTGTATAGCTATGTGTGCATGTAAAAATTTGAAGACTAGTAGTAGTTATTCAAGATTTACAAAAGATAGTTCAAAGACAAAGTTCCTAAGAAGTGGTTTTTGATGTTTGGATTATATCTCCTAACATGGATAGAATCTGACAAAGTGCAGTTAGATAGAGATATATGACATCTTGATGCTGATGTCAACAAGTGCACAGAGTTCGAGGTTGTACATGTGAGAAGTTTTAATTACTGTGAACTGACAATATTATGTAATAATGAAAAGATATAATGTAGTGTGTTATTGTAATGTAGTCCTATTGTAATTGTAATTGGGAAAGCCTCAAGGCTGACTTAAGAAATTATTTTGAGGACATGGTATAAAGGAAAGTTATTTTCCTTGTAATGAAGTTTGTAAGTGAGCATGTGAATGCGATAAGTGAAGAAGATTGGTAAATGCGAGTAAGCGATCGAAGGGATTATTGTGATGCAAGTTTGCAGATCTAGTATTGAGATATGAGAAGTGTTTTGGTAGAAAAGAGGCACGATAAGGAGACAAAGAAAGATTTTGAGTTGTTGAATTAAATTGCATTTCTATTATTTTGAAATGAATAAGACAAAGGTCATTTGGATAGTGAGTTTGGTAGTCTTTCCCTTGAATCTATTTGGATAGTGGGTCCATCTACCTTCTACAACTTCTAAAAGGGTTGGGATCTCCTCATAGGGGTTCAAAGTCCTCTAACAAGGACTAATATGTACTAAATGTATTTCATTGGATCCTAACAAAGTCCATCCTCTTATAAGGAATTTATATATTAGTACATCATTTTGTGGGTACCATCAACACCAGGGTTTTCCCTCTAATCAAGGGTTTCCCTAGTTAACATATTTGGTGTTATTGTGTATGTGTATCTTCTAATGGTTGTTTTCTATATTGATCACATGTTTGAAGTTTAATAAGGTTGATAAAATTAATATTGATCTGATAACTGATTCACTCCCACTCCCCTCTCAGCTATCTTGGTGGACTTTACTTTCTAACACTTCTTGCCTTTGTCTTTAGCCCAAATTGGTTAAGTTGGACTATGAGCTACAATACTACTACATCTTTCTTTGTTCTTCTTAACAGTCAACCTTCCCAGTTATTTGCTTCCTCAAGGGGTCTGCATTAGGGCGATCCTCTCTCCCCCTATCTCTTTATTATTATGGCTAAGGGCCTAGGTAGATTCATCAAGTATTAGGTTTCTCATAATTCTATTTATGGTTGGCATTGGGATAACAAGTTACCCTCACTTTCTCACCTTGAATTTGTTGATGACACTACTCTTGCAAGTATTACCCGGTCCAAGAAGCAAAGGCTATTCGACATACTCTTGAAATTTATTTCGTGGTGTCGGGCCAAAAAATTAATGAACATAAGTACTCTATATATTTTTTAATACTCTTGAAACTATTCAAAGGAAGATTGCTAATATCCCATAGCTTCAGATTGGGCCACTCCCCTTGACATGTCTTCGTATTCCTATTGTTGTTTCTAGGAAAGCACATCTCTTCTAGCATTATTTTCTTAACAAGATTTGGGAGCAAGTAAATAATTGTACTCATAGATGACTTTATACTATTACTGAAGTGACTCTACTTCAATCTATTATTCAGGCTCTTCCTATTTATAGGAGCATGGTTCAAGCTAGTCCTATTTAATTTCTCAAGGATTTTGATGTTGTTTCTTGACAATTTATTTGGAGTGGTAATTTGCACAATTCTAAATGGAGTTCAATTAGATGGGAGACTATTTGTTGGCCTAAGAAATAAGGTGGTCTTGGGTTGAGCTTTGCTATCTTAAGTAGCCAAGCTTTAGCTTCTAAAATTTATTGGCATTGGTGCTCTAGATAGAATCAACTTTGGGCCAATATAATCACTCAGAAGTATTTTAGGGGTGTTGATTTGCATTATATTTCCTTGCTTCTTTTGGAAGGTCATGGTTGTATGGTACAAGAGACTCTTAAGAATGGTGCTCAGTTAGTTAAGAGAGGTATTTTTTGGATATGTAAAGGAGGCCTTGAGGCTTATTTTTGGTCTGATGCTTGGGATGGAAACCCTCCTATCTTGTCTATGTACCCTCATCTTCAGATTCTCTTTGATTTTTTCCTTGCAGCTATATGGGACAAGGTGGTTCATTCTAAGGCCCCTTATCACTTGGGCCTTTTTGTTGGCTATAGATGGAAGGACTCTTTAGATTGGCCACTTGGGAGTTCTGAAGAGGACCACTAGGTACTCTCTAGGATTGTGGCTTCTAGGGAGTGTTGCTCATTGGTAGGGCTAGATTTTTTGGCCTAGGGTGGTGCTCCATCTAGTAAATGTTATGTTTCTATTGGGTACTATGAGCTTACTAGACAATTATTTGGAGATGATGTTGTGCCTTGGTGGAAACCTGTTTGGAATAATTTTTTTTGGTCCAAATGTAATTTCTTCATGTGACTAGTGGCTCACAACCGGTGTCTTACATCGGATAATCTTTGTAAATGTGGATTTCAGGGCCCCTCATTCTGTGTGTTGTGCGATAATGGAGAGGATTGTTTCTTCTACATTTTCTTCCATTGTTCTTATTCTACCTAGATTTGGCACCGTTGGTGGATTGCTTGGGGTTTCCCTTGCAGGCATGCTTCCTACTTGCCTTAGTTGAATGTTTGGGGAGTGACCTCACTAAAACCTTTCTTCTCTAGGTTGCGTGGGTTGCTGGTCCTTCATTCATTCTTTGGCATATTTGGTTGGAGAGGAACAAGAGAATCTTTCAAAATGTTTGAACTAGATTTATGCAACTATAGTGGAAGATTTATCACTGTCTCCATGAGACAATTCTAGCTAAATGTGTGCTAGATGGGGGTATGGATCCTAGTGACCTTACCATATGCAATCATCTCAATTTCCATCTTAAGGTAGTGGTCTTGGGGGCTATTGGTCAATGGTCGCATGGTCTGCCTAGAAAAAAATAGGTGGTAGATGAAGCGATGAGTGAATCATGAGGGGAATTGGACTCCTCCTCCACCTAGAGTTCTAAAAGTCAACACCAATGGTTCTTCTCAGGGGATCCAGGTCCCACTTGCATTGGGGGATTGGGCCGTTGTAGTTCTAACGATGTTCAATTTCTTTTCTCGGTGCATAAGGGTTGTCATACTAATAATCTTATGCAGGTGTTGGTCATTTTACATGTTGTGGAACAATGTTGTTTGAGGGAATGGTGTAGGATTATCCATGAGTCTGACTTCCAAGTGGTGGTGAGCTTTCTTACTTCGTAGTCGCTTGCGAATGTTAGTTGGCCTCTGTCTTCAATTGTTAATTAGACTCTTCTCTTTTGTAAAACTCTAAAATCTATTTGTTTTACTTATAGTTGATCAGGATAGAGCTCAACATTTTGTATCTCTTCTTGTCTTCATATAAATTTTGCCCCTCATTTAGTATTTAATGCATACAAAAAAAAATAGAGGTAATTTTTTTCCTTCCAACCGATTCGAGGTGGCAACGACTAAACCCTAAACTAAAATGTTTATGGTGGCATAAATGATTTATGTAACATGATCCATTATACCTACACTTGTCCTTTCACATGCCCCATGTCTCTATTGTCTTTGACATGTCGTATTTCTAACAATGTCCACTACAAGTTTTGTGAATTTAAATAAGCTTTGGACTTATCATGTCCACATATGCTAATAAATAAGTTAGTTTATCTCACAATCATATGATTATCTTTGAACCTCTCTTTATAATGATTTGTTGACTTTTAAATACACCGCATGGTATTTGTATAGTCTCTTGAATTTAGGTAATATTAAATGTATTAATTTTAAATGAAAACTCTAAAATTTCAATGTATTAATTTTAAGTGAAAACTCTAAAATTTCAATGTGAATCAATTAAATATAAATATTTTTAATTTTCTAATTAAATTACGAGTGAGATTTTTTATTTTTAATAGTATATTTTTTTTTTAAAGAATGTTCTTCATAGTGTAAGGTAACATTTAAGGATGCGCCTATATATAAATATATGATAGAGATAAGGCATATTTAATAATTTGTCAATTTAAGTAAAATATTACATTCATATGATAAATTAATTTTTTAATTATAATTTTTGAATATTAAAATATATTATTTTTCTTATATTTAAATATTTATGTACTATAAAAACATAAAATGATAAATACTTTAATCTATCTAAATTGAAAATTAGCTAAATTGTATAAACTATTATCATTACAACTAACATAAGTTGTTTTCTATCAAATTCTTATCTTTATTGCTCTACTTAATTTATTGATTTATTCTATTACTTATTTCTAGATTTTTAGTAATTATTTATTATCGTGATGATTATTTTAATTGTCTTTTGAATTATATCTTGTATTTTATTAGTTGTTGTAATATATTTAATCATATTATTAGTACAAAGTATAAATTTATTAACATCAGTTATACTCTTTTTTGTAAATTTATTTTTGATAGTTTTGTGTCTATATTTTTAATATATTAAAATACTTCTACATTTTTTTATTTTTAGATTAGTATTAACAAAATTAAATAGTTTTTCTATAAACTTATTACTTTTAAAATATATTTTTTCAATTTATGACAAATTATTTACATTTCAACCATTTATTTAAAATTTTAATTAAGTCGATAGGCTTATTTATTGTGGCACACAATGATTGGACAATTGAGTGTTGGATGTTAGATGGCGGAAAAAGTGGGAAGTGAAAATAGAAAAGGAAAAAAAGAAAGGTAACGGTGGAACTGGTTGTTGAAAATGGCATCTACGGATAGTCTGGATAAAAAGTTTATATTAAACTAGAACTTCAAAATTGGATACTTCTGCTAGAATTCTCCACTGCGATGCACTCTAACTGATAGAATTTTGAAGACTTTATTGTAATGGGTTGGTTAAATTGCAGCGAGTTTTAGGAGGTAAATGAAATATATAATTTATCTTTATTATTGAAAGATCCGTCCTAAAAATCTCTTGGACCTCGAAAGCAACGTTGGCAGGATACTCACTCGTTCAGCGGGCCTGGTTCTGATCTTTTCCTGTACTCTTGGACTACGAATAGTTTCTCTACAGAAATTTTAATCATAAAATTGAACTGCAAACTATTAGTTTATGGAATCTTGTATTTGGCAATATTTTGGCCAAATTTATTTCCCTCAGATTTATGAAAATGATCGAAAATCCTTGCAAATAGAAACACTTGCTTTCCTTTATAGTGCCGTCTTTATTTGTTTCCTTTGGTAATTTAGTTCATGTATCCAAAACTCAGATAGAAGAGATAGCCATGGGACTGAAGGAAAGTGGACACCCCTTTCTCTGGGATCTTCGCCCGGACATAATATCTTCTGAAGTCTGCACCTACCTACCACATGACTTCATGGTTGCTCCATGGTTGCCTCAGCTACAGGTATTATTTGAGAAATTATAACCCGGATGAACCCACACCTAAACTGATGAGTTTTGGTTGTAACACTAAATTATAACCTTAACAATCATAGCTTAAGATTATAAATTCAATGGTTATATTTTGTATGTTTCAACTTTTCTTCTGAGAAATGTTCTTAACAAGTATTGTCACACCCATCCATAGGTGGCTTCTTCACACATTGTGGATGGAACTCTGTTATTGAATCCATAGTTCTGGGTGTTCCAACGTTGGCATTTCCTCTCTGGACAGAGAAATTTACCAACTGCAAGCTCATGGTAGATGAATGGAAAATTGGGCTGAGATTGAGAGGCGATCATAGAGATGATAAGGTGATTGACAGAGAAGAAATATCAAGGGCCATAAGAAAATTTGTGGTTAGTGAATAAGGAAAGGGGATGAAGAACCGAATCATGGCATTAAGAGATAGTGTAAGGAGTGCTATGAAGGAAGGAGGATCTTCTCAAAACAATATAGAGGCTTTTATTGAAGGTTTAAAGTTTAGGAATCAGTAGCCAGACTAATTGATATTTACAATACAATGGAAACAGATTTTATCCATCATTTACAGTAGTAGATTATTAAGGTTGTTCACTCATAAAACTACAAAATTGATGTATTTTCTTAAAAGAGTGATGATATGAGTGGTGGCATGGCTATAATTGTTGAAGATTATGAAAATCCAATTTGGTTGATTAAGATAATACTTGAGCTGTAATGATATTAAACAAATAGTGGTAACCGAAGTGGTTAGTGCATTAAATTGAAAAGAATTTGCTTTGTCCTAAGTTTTAATGTTGCAAGTATATTGATCTATCTTTTGCTGTCAAATTCATAATATCTTTGCTTGTTTGGAAGGTTGTGACCAGGTCGATTGGATGATTGAAGCTACACGAATCGATTTCACGGTGCTTTCAGAGGGAGAATAAAACTAAACTAGAAGATTTATCACATTCCAACCAAGATAATCTTAAGGTGATTCAGTTCGTAGTCACTGATCAAGTTTGTCAAAAGCTCTAAAAGTTGCTTATTTCGGCAGAGTTTAAGTATAATTTAGAGATTAACTTCTTTAAATCCAATCAAAATTTGGTGCGCAAATATTATTCCCTAGATTGATTTCTGTGTTTAGGGAAGAAAAATTTATGTACAACACGAGCGGCGGAACAGAAAAGGTGATTGTTAAGATTAACTCATAGCAAAAGTTCCACCATTAATAACTTTTTGTGTAAAATATATTAAGATGGCAGGATCATTTTGAGTTATTGTAAGGAGAAGAGAAATTTGAAGCGGGAGAAGATTAAAAAGATAGTAACCTAAAAACGCCAGTTTACAAACGTTTGGGGAGAATAATGTTGGACTGGAGTGCTAATTCCCTCAAAAAAATGAGGTATCTCCTCTTGATATATGAGTGCTAATTCACAAGTCGGTTACTATAAGAAATTCACTGTAGTTTATAGGTTTCCCTCGCTGCCATTCTATTTTCTCGAAACAATATAAAAGAAAAAAAAAAATCATGATAAAATAGAAGGATAGATTGTTGAACATTTATTTTATAATTTTATATAAATTTATAAAAGAGTATATCTTGTATTTTACTAGTTGTTGTAATATATTTAATTATATTATTAGTAAAAAATATAAATTTATTAATACCAATTATACTTTATTTTTTATAGTACTAATCGAAACATTAAAAAATGTAGATATAGCTGATGTTAATAAATTTACAAAAGAGTATAACTGATTTTAATAAATTTATATTTTGTACTAATAATATGACTAGCTTATATATACCTATATATATATTACACTGAGAGTAATCGTTCTCGAGGCGCCTATTTTTATTTAATTCCAAGGTTATCTTATAATTGGGATTTATGAAAAATAATAGGCGCCTCGAGAACGATTACTCTCGGCGTAATATATATATATATATATATATATATATAAGCTAGTAGCAGTCGCGGCGCAATAGATAAATTATTTTTTAATTTTTCTTTTTTTTGATATGGTTAGTATTGATTTATTTTTTTCTTTTTAAATTTAGTTGTATAAACTTACTATAAAATTGTAGTCATATAAACTTAGTATAAAATCATTCTTCAACATTTTTTTTTAAAATTCTATATATATTGTTTATTTGCATCACTTTGATTCAATCTTATTTTAAGGATATTATTAGGTAAATTGTTATATTTAAGAGTAGAGTTATGGTTATGGTTAGGGTTAGAAATAGGGTTAGGGTTAGCATTAAGATTTAAATTAGGGTTAGGGTTACAATTAGAGCTAGAGTTAGGGTCAGGATTAGAGTTACAATTAGAGTTAGAGTTATGGTTAGGGCTAGGGCAAGGGTTATTTTAGGATTATGACTATTTTTAGGGTTAGAGTTAGGGTTAGGTTTAGAATTAGAGTTTTGAATCAGGGTTAAGGTTAGAGTTAGGGTTAAGGTTTTAATGAAAACTAAAGTAAAGGTTAGGATTAGCATTAATATTTAAATTAGGGTTAGGGTTAGGATTTTAATTAGAATTAGGGTTAGGGTTACAATTAGAGCTAGAGTTAGGGTCAGGATTAGAGTTACAAATAGAGTTAGAGTTGTGGTTAGGGTTATTTTAGGATTATGACTATTGTTAGGATTAGAGTTAGGGTTAGGTTTAGAATTAGAGTTTTGAATTAGGGTTAAGGTTAGAGTTAGGGTTAGGATTTTTGTCAAGATTAAAGTAAGGGTTAAGGTTAAAGTTAGAGTTTTGAGTTAGGGTTAAGGTTAGAGTTAGAGTTTTGAGTCAGGGTTAAGGTTAGAGTTAGGGTTTTAGTGAAGAATAAACAAAGGGATACGGTTAGGATTAGAGTCTAATTATGGTAGAGTTAGATTTATAGTTAGAATTAGAGTTAGGGGTATGATTGGGTTAAGGATTAGGGTCAGTGTTAGTGTTAGGGTTAGAATTAGAGTTAGGGTCAGGGTTGGAGATAGGTGTATAGAAAGGGTTAGGGTTAGAGTTAGCTTTAGGGTTAAAATAATTTTTAGGGGTAGAGTTAAAGTCCAATTATGGTAGAGTTAGCTTTAGGACCACAATTAGAGGTAGAGGTAGGCTTATAGTTAGGGTTAGGGTTAGGGTTGGAGTTACAAAGACATTTAATATTATGATTAGGGTTAAAATAATTGCTAGGGTTAGAGTTAAAGTCCAATTATGGTAGAGTTAGATTTAGGGCTACAATTAGAGGTAGGGGGAGGGTTACAGTCAGGGTTAGGGTTAGGGTTAGAGTTTCAAAAAGATTAAATATTATGATTAGGGTTAATGTTAGAGTTAGGGTTAACGTTAGAGTTTTGAGTCAACTTTAAGGATAGATTTAGGGTTATGGCTAGGGCTAATATTAAAGTACAATTATGGTAGAGTTAGATTCGCGGTTAGAGTTTGGGGTACGGTAGGGTTTTGGTTATGGTTATGATTATGGTTGGAATTAGAGAAAGGGGTAGAGAAAGGATTAGATTTAGGGTTATGGTTAGTGTTAGTTTTACATATTGAGTTAGGGATATGTATAGAGTTACATTAGGGTTAAGGTTAAGGTACGAGTTTGAGTCAAGGTTAAGTTTAGAATTAAGGTTAGGGTTAGGGTTAGGGTTTTAGTCAGCATTAAAGTTAGGGTTAGGGTTAGGGTTATATTATAATTATGGTAGAGTTATATTTAGAGTTAGAGTTAGGGGTAGGGGTAGGGTTAGTGTTAGTGTTAGGATTAGAGTCAGGGTTAAGGTTAGGGTTAGGATTGGGGTTAGGGTTAGGGTTAGGGTTAGAGATAGGGTCAAGGTTAAGTTTAGCATTACAATTAGGGTTAGAGATAAGGGTACATAAAAGGTTAGGGTAGGGGTTAGGGTTAGGATTAGGTTTATGGTTAGAATCTGAGTTAGGGTTATAGTTTGAGTTAGGGGTAGACAAAGCATTAGAATTATGGTTAGGATTAGAGTTAGGGGAGAAGTAGGACCACGGTCAAAGTTACGATTATTGTTATGTTTAGAATTACATTTAGGAGGGTAGCTCGTTCTCCTTACACATGCCTATTAGCATAATACAACAATATAAGGATTAAAATGTTCCTTATGTAGTTTTATAACTTTATTAGTTACATTTATAAATATACAATTAATTAATGTTAATTATGCTTAGCATGAATAGTGTACAATGAAGGAGTACTAAACATTATTCAGGTAATGATTACACTTAAAATGAGTATAAAATGAATATTATGCTTTAGAGTGGGTTAATAGTTAGAAATAACACATCAATTTTATACATAATTTAATGATCAACATATTAATGATATATCTCATGTAAAAGCTTTAATAATACAAAAACAAAGGTCAACAAAAAGCATTTCAAATATTTGGAAGTATAGTTGAGAAGAATTTGAGATAAAAAGTTAAATCGTTTATTTATTATTTTGATACATAGATGGAAGGAGAATAATATCTCCTAGTACAATTATCTGGATAAAGTAATAAGTGAAGATTTGAAAAATGTGAAATCATCATATGGACCATGTGTATAGCTCTCCATAATGATGTAAGTACATCACATATTCTTCAGATATTAAAATTGTATTACGACCTTTGTTTGTAATATGATCGTCATAGACCTCTTTCATCATGGATGGAAACGCATCTACTTTTGTAGATGTGTTGCGTACATATTTGGCAACATCTTCCATCTCCATTATCTCTATCTCTTGTACATGATCAATAGATAAAGCTGCATTCTGAAGTGCTTCTACCATAGTTGTACAACACTGTTTAATTATGCGTGCACACTTCTGAAACTCTGTCTCAAAAAAATGATTTGACTGTACAGAAGAAGTTGGGCTAGTGTCAACAATGCTTGATTGTCTATTAGAGGCTTCCATGCCTGAAAAAATGATGGAAAACAATTTAGATAGCATCATCACGAATAAAAAAAGAAGAACAAATGTATACTTAATGAGAGGTATATAAATTTTTAATGAATAATGGTTTTGAAAAAATAGAACAGGTCACTTAGTACAATCAATTATGGAGAAAATGAATATAAAAACCAAATTGTACTAAAATTTGTAATGAAACTTTGAGTATTGAAACATGGTAATATTATGACCATTCATGGATACTGAAGAATAGACAAACATAGATTTGAAATATCAAGTAGCAATGTATTGGTTGAAAGTCATGAAGCAAAAACATTATGATTTATTTCAATTGGACAATGTCTTTATGATTAGAATTAATATTATAACCTTAATTTGAGGACCCAAGTGATGATCATAGTTAAATTTACAAATTAGAGAATTAGTAAAATGAAATATCAGCCTAATGGAACTTGCAACCATTAAAATGTACAAATGATAAGGTTTTCATGTCAGATTGAGCATATCCAATTATAGTTTTCATTAACTGTGGAATATGGAGTATCAATGTGCATAATAAGAATAACAGCATAATAGTTGATGATGATGATCACATAATGTAGTAGAACAAATAAATCTTTATTATTTAATAATATGTCTAAAAGCATCAATGATTTTCAAGATTTCTCAGTCTACATTCTTCTTCTTTTCTCTTTGAAAGTTGTTTTCCACTTTTCATTTTCTCATAGCGGTCATATGTAAAAGGTGGCATTATCCTCAAACCTTCGAGTGACTTAACACGAGATATGGCCACAAATGTCAATCCTACTCTTTCTCTTGGACCTATGTCAATTGTGGCTTTTGAAAGAGTGAGCCCTTGAGATTTGTGAATAGTCAACGCCCATGCCAACCTTAGTGGTAGTTGGAAGGTCCTACCCCTCTGCAGTGGTGCTATTGGTATTATGTTTGGATGGTGATCATCAAATGGTACTCTAGAGTAATTATCAAATTGAACTGTAACATATGCTGGTGGCTCAGGTGGAGCAGTTCCTGGTTTGTAGACAATATTTCTGATATATCCCAATGATCCATTCACAAGACCAGCTTCTATCCATAGATTTGTAGTCAACATTACTCTTGCATTGTTACTAATCAATAACTCAATATCAAGTTCTTCGCTTGATAATTCTTCATTTCGATTACCATTGCTTGACTTGGTTGCAAGGCTACGTGCAACTGGATGTCTTAAAGAATACAACATCCTCATGTTATGGTTATGAACATTGTCATTTGTAGAGAATAAATGCACTGCCTTATCAAAATCATCATTTCTTACAACATCTAACCTTATAGGTGTTCGTGTCATAAGCAAGTTCCAGTCATCTATTTGTGGATTTGCATCTCTGACATTTGTGAGAAGTTGACGAAATCTTTGTTGTTGGATATTTTCTCCATCTTGCCTAAATACTTTATCTAGTGTAACCACTATCTTGAATTCCTTTCATAATAACTTTGCCCGCCTATTGCTATCATATGCTGGTCTATCATTAATAGGAGGTAATTGCCCCAAATCACCATCTAAAATAATAGATACACCTGAAAGATAGTTGCAAAATTTTTAGTTATGCACATAAAGTGAAATCAAAAGGTATACATTCTATATGGCTAATCTTAATAAGAATCAGAAGACATTAATAACACCATGTGATGTATGGAAAGGGATACCTCCAAAGCTTATGTGTGCTTTATGCGGGAAGGCTTCTCTAAGTCAACTATCTATACTTTCTAGCATGTTTTGGCCAATGAAGCTCATTTCATCAATCAATATATATTTGATATTTTCCATCTCTTGTTGAAAGCTTGTAAGTCTTGTCCCTTGTAGTTGGGAAAAATCTGTAATTGGAATCTACAACTTTGAATGAATTGTAGATGCTCCTATATTGAAAGTTGCAACTCCAGTTGGTGCAAGCAATAGAAGAGGAGAAGGATTTGCCATCGATGCCATCTGAAAAGATTGATTGATGGCGCCAATTAGATGAGACTTTCATGTTCTTGTTGTTCCTTGAATTATCATAAATAAAGGATTTCCCACTTGATTGCTATGGTAGTGTTTCAGAATAATGTCAACTGCCTTTTGTTGCTTGTCACTAAGAGTTGTAAAATTGATACACTGGAATATCATCATACATAAGACATCCATGCTTTTTCATTTCAGGTATGAAATTTATTGCTCAGATTGTCTCCTCTTCACTTTGATATGCACTACACCAATTTGTATTTCTATCAATATCTCTTCTTCCCAACATGTCAATTTCAGAAACTGGCATATGTTGACCACGATGTAACCCAGATATTATTTCCCACTCATGTTCTGTAGTATTTTCTTGAATGGCTCCATTATCTTCTGTCTCTGAATCACTTGAAGGTTCATTATTTTGTGCATGTTCTTGCCTTTGGACATGCCAAGGATTATAATTGAGTGAGGACCAATTTGCTACTATAGTATCATTATCATGACCAATGTCTCTCTCGACATTACGAAAAGGTTTGTATAGTAACAACTCAGACAAACAAAAGTCTACCCACTTATCAGAATCTCGTGGAGGAATAGAAAAATACCTAGGAAAAACTCTAACAATAGCTGCTTTGTTTCTTGGCCCCCATTTATTATCTCCTCTTCTTTTAGGATTATATAACCAAGACCTTGCTGCATCAATCAAACTAATACCTTCCATACAAAGTGGTCTTGTTTTATAACCATCAACAAAAGATTTTGTGAGTTCTTCCTCATTTCTGTCATTATTGATTACCACCGGTTTGAAAACTTCACGTGAGACATTTAGATTGACAAACTTTCTACTACACTCCACCAATGGAAGTTCTAATAACATATGGCATGTTTCTTGAGCTCCAATATCTCTTTCTATAACTGTCTATGTTAGAAGCTTTCTATATGCCCGTGATGCTAAATCATCAGGATTTTCAAGATTTGAAATTCGCATCAACATTTGTTGATATGTTTCAGAGCTTCTCTTTGATTTTTCTGCATACTTTGCAATATATTTGATAACTGCATGTCTTGAAAGGACAGGTTGCCAATCAACATTCGCCCTGCACAATTGTAGTATGTACCGATTGTGTGTATTAACTCTATCATCATTTCTTGCTGGTTCAAATTTTTTCTCATCTGAATCTGCATCGGTATATAACTTTGATCCCTCCAAATTCAATTGCCAAGGAGCATTATACCTAAAACATTGGTGAATACATATCTTGTCAATCCAACTTGTTGAAAAAGGTGAAATAAATAATTTAGATATAATTTTTTAAAAAAATTGATTAACCTGCAAACCATGTGTCCTCTTTTTTTACGAAGGCATGCTCCCTCCTTACAGACCGTGTGTCTTTCAACACAATTGAGTATCTGTTCATAATCTTGATCTATATCCATCTCAGCAAGTTGTGTTGTATTCTTGAGGCATGGATGTTGACCAAAATTTTGGAAGACCTAAAAATGAAAATTTATATATTATTCTATTGGATTCAGGTGAGAAACATATATTAATATTTAACTAATTTATAATATGAAACTTACTTGTATATTTCTTTGATGTGGATCATGTCTAGGATTCCATGCATGAATAATGGAGTCAAAATATCTCTCTGCAGTTTTTCATTCATCCTCATTTGACCAATTAATAGTGTCCATATTTGGTGCCCCTTCGAGCCATAAGAAGCCATGAACATGAGGTGAACCACGATGTTGCCACTCATATCTACACCAAAAGTCCTTTACTTTCATACCTTTTTGAAGTATTTCTTTCCTGAACATTGTATTCCTTAAGTGCATGTAATAAGTGACTATATGTGGATAGTCGATGATATTCTGCCTTCTCCATTTTTGAGCCTCTCGTGGATCAATAGGTGGTGTACCAGGCATTAGTGCATGCAAATCAGGCCATTGCATATAAGCTGCACTTAATGTGAAGAAAATTGTAGGTGTCCCAATCTGGTCAAGCAAGTCAGTTAATTCTGCTTTATTTTTTGCCCAATATGACCTTGTTCCTCTTAGAGTTGTTCCGAACCGCATTAGCCTATCTGCAAGATTATTACATGGAATATTCTCCATATGTTCACGTAATTCATTAATAGTTATTGGCATTTCATGAAAGCTCCTTTTTGCAAAAATAGATGCTGAACTTTGTGCACGATGTCTCATTACCATGTTTTGCACAAAATACCTAAACCGTGGATGTTTTCCAAAGTGGTGATCCCTGTATTTGATCAAATGCTTTACAAATTCATGCAAGTATACTCGTCTCATTCTAGGCTCTAACCAATCACAACTTCCATCTGGAAATAATGTTGGGAAAGCCATATCCAACAACCCAGCTGTGACATACTCATTGATAGGTGATGCACCTATAGATGGCCACTCAATTAAAGCAGACGAAACTACATCAAGATTATTAACCCAAGCATGAATTAATTCCATTTCCCTTTGAGCATTAGGTGGCCTTGAAGCCATAGAGTTTGTGTGCTCAATTATATTACCTTCGTCTATCTCCATGAGAGGACCTAGGAATACAACTTCATTTGCATCAGAATCAAACTCCATGTGCACTGTCTTTAATCTATGAAAAATATTCTCATCTATATTTGTAGGAAGGTCATTAAGAGCGCTTTCATCTATCCTAACATCTGCATAGAATTTATCATTTTCAACTTTGTATTTTAATGCTCTATACACACGATCCCTATTCACAGTAAAGTTATATCGTGTACCACGTTGATCCCTTCTTCGAACAATAATGATTGGTAAATGATCAATTGTGTGTGGCAAGACTTTTGATAATTGTTCAATGTGCTGGGGAAAACTAATGGTATGTCCTTTATACTTATATTGACCGCCAGTTGCATGTGTAACTTGCAATATAGGATTTACACGTGCAATCAACATCTCTTCAACCTGAGTTAAATTTGCAAGCTCTAGTGGTTGACATCCCAGATCCATATTATTTGAAGATGAAAACCTATGAATTCCTGTCTCTTGACGACACCTATTACATATTGGACCCTCACTGGTGCGATATACTTTCATTCCTGCATATGACTCCTGACAAACATAACACATTTTTGGTGTTTCCAAACTATCTATCTGATATCTAAACTGCATTTGGAATCTTCTAAATTCAGATTGAAGTATACCATTTGGGTTGGGCATGTTTTCTCTCTCACCTTCTAATTCATGATTCACATGGATTTGACTTCCATGTTGTGGTGTTTCTGGGACACGTTCTACAGATGGAGACCCTTCATACTCAACATTTAGTTGATTATTTTCTTCTGTACGACATTCATGTATGTCACTTGGTTGTACTTCAACATGTTGTACTTCAGATGTTTGTACATCTCGAAGGACCCTCTCAGAAGTACGCTGATGATTGTTTCTTTGTACATTTATGTGCTCTCTTTCATCATTCTCTAGTTGTGCAACTGACACTTCAGACCTTCTTCTACCATAACTTTGCTCGTTTCTTTGATTTAATGTTATTCTTTGTTGTTCTCTTTCATTTTCTGTTTGTTGTTGTTGTTGTTGTTGTTGACTTCTACGGTATTCTCTGCGATATTCTCTTTGATATTGCCTTTGGTATTCTCTTCTTGCCTCCTCTGATTCAAAATTTAACCTAGGTCTCACCATAGCTAGTATAAAAATAATATCAGTGATTTACATTCTAATGTGTCAGTATAAAGATTAATGCCTAAAATTTAATAATTATTCTTTTAAAATTGCATATAAAAAAGAAACATAAATTAAAATAAATATATGGTTATGCAACAAAATTAAAAGTATAAGTCTCATTTTTCTTATTTAAAAATAAATAAATTGGTATTTTAATAAAATATTTGGAAAATGGCGGCATTGCCATCCACTTTTCAAATGTTAATATGTAAAGATTAATTTTAATCTAAATGTAAATTACAAAACTGTTATAATTGAAATAGTAATCTAATTTAGAATGATACTCTAAATCAATATACTACTCTTAATGAAAACATTAGAAATATGTTGAGATATAGTTAACATTATAATAAATTGGTTACTATTATAATATTTAAAAAATGGCGGCATTGCCTTCCATTCTTTAAAGATTGATGCCTAAAAGTTAATATTTATTATTTAAAAATTGCATGAAAAAAAAAGCATAAATTAAAATAAAATATATGGCTACTCTAATTTTCAAGTAAAAAAATTAAAATTATAAAATTAAGTTTTTATATTTAAAAATAAATAAACTGGCATTTTAATAAAATATTTGAAAAATGGCAGCATTGCCACCCACTTTTCAAATATTAATATGTTATGATTAATTATAATCTAAATGTAAAGTACAAAACTATTTTAAGCAAAATAGTAATCTAATTCAGAATATTAATATACTAATCTTAATAAAAAACTATTATCAATCAAACTACTTTTGCAAATGAAAATAGTAATCATTAAATTTATAAATCACTTTTTTTAAAAATAAAATATATTGATATGGCGGCATTGCCATCCATATGAAATATTATGGAAAATAAATACAAGATTAATCTAAAAAATACATTGAAAAATATGAAAAACAATAATGCATGAAACATGCAAATGTAATTTTGTATAGAACAATGTAAAAATTAAGAAATGTCATATAACAAATAAATTACAACTAAATGTAAATAGTGTAACTACTATTCTAAATGGAGATAATAATCAAAATGCAAAATAAAACTTAATAGGGAAAAAAAATTTAACAAAAAGCTTACTTTGCTTTTTGGATCTCCTTGTTGATCTTCAAATGTAAAATGCTTTTCTAAATGATGTATCTCCCTTTCTTCTTCCCAAAAAAGTTTGCTCTACCTCTCAAGAGCAATGAAAGCTTTACTCAAACCCTGTCTTCTGCAAATATGTTCTTCTACGAATGAAGAGCAAAAATGAGAGGATATGAGTGTTTTATAATAAGAGAAAAAACTCTTCATCTCCCACGAAAAATCTATTCAATTTCCACTAAAGGAACTCTTCAAATTCCACATCTCCACTCCTCCACTCCCCTACAAAATTCAAATTAATTACTAAAAAATGCCAATAAGACAATATTACACAACAAAATTTTAAAAAAACCAGTGTGTCTAGATGTCGTTATCTGTTTTTTTCAAAAAAAAAAAATATTAAAAAAAATACATTAACCCGCCACGTTATTTGTTTCGTTGAAAAAAAAAATTAAAAAATAAAATAAAATGGGGTGACAGGCCATCACCCCCGCCACCCCATGGGGCGTTGTTTTATGTGGCAGCAAGACTGCCTGTCAGTGGCAGTTACTGCCACACCTGACATGCATGTCAGGGGCGGCAGTAACTGCCGCTGACAGGCGGTCTTGCTGCCTTACTCCGCAACCCACAGCTGGCATTTTCTTTTTTATTGACATTGTAACTGTCGTGCTGTGGCTGTAGAGAATGCCTCTCGGCGTAATTAAATATATTACAACAATTAGAAAAATACAAAATATAAGTCAAAAGAGAAATAAAATAATTATCATGATAATAAGGTTAGTAAAAATTGGACATAAGTAAAATAATAAATTAAGTAGAGTAATAAAGATAACAATTTGATAGAAGCTGTAATGATAAATTTTATACAATTTAGCTAATTTTCAATTTAGAAAGATTAAAGTATTTATCATTTTATTTTTTTATAATACATAAATATTTAAATATAAGAAAAATAATATTTTTTAATATTAAAAATGTATAATTAAAAAAATTAATATATCATATAAATGAAATATTTTACAACTCTCACATTTGCACTCTCAACAATAGTCATTGATCTTTGATTCTAACAATATTTACCTTCTATTAAAAAGCAAATAAAGTAATGTCAACTATTCTGATTCTAACAATAGTTTCAACAATATTTTACAACTCTCACATTTGCACTCTCAACAAATTATTAAATAATATTTATATATAGGTGCATCCTTAAATATTACAATATGAAGAAAATTCTTTAAAAAAGTATGATATTAAAAATCAAAGATATTTATATTTAATTGATTTGTATAGAAATTATCAAGTTTTCTTTTAAAATCAATATATTGAAATTTTAGAGTTTTCACTTAAAATTAATACATTTAATATGACCTAAATTCAAGAGACTATACAAATACCATGCCATGTATTTAAAAGTCAACAAATCTTTATAAAGAGAGGTTCAAAGACAATTTTTTTCTTTGACATTAGACGTTAATATTCTCTTATTTGATTTTGGATGAGTTGTGACCCTGCAACAATTTGAGTGCTATGCGACTTCTAATTTCCTCAATCATGCCTTAAGGACACTATAACCATTGTTGCATTTGAGCAACACAATTTGTGGTACCAATCTTTTCGGATGACTTACTGACAACACTAAGTTGCAATGCAAATACAACTCCCTAGTCCATGTGTAGAACATGCCTATTCCATAGCATTCATATATTTCCAACTGCTCTGCGCCTATGAGTGTATCAAATTAGTGAGTTGAGGATGAACACACTGAGAATTTTCTTTAAGAAAAATGTTAATTTTGTAATATATATTCTCAATGTAATATATAAATACATATATCTCTTAATTAATATGAATTACAATTTTTTTTGCTTGATTTCCTGATCTTACTATTTTCTGTGTCAATTTGGACAATTTTTCCAGCTGAAGCGAGATCTTTATTGTTTTGTTATTACACATGCTCATGCTTACATTTATAAGATTACGGATCTTCACAAGATAGATAATGTCTAATGTCTTAGACCCACATAATGTTATTATTATCACAAATGTCACTTTTCAAAAAGCTAAGAAAACACAGTTATGTTTATTTTGAGATTCTTTAAAATAATTAGAGAACATGTACATTCAAACTAGAAACAAGTTATTTTTAATTTCTTAGTTCTCATTGTTTGATGAAAGTATGAATTACATAAAAAGTTTTTGAATGTTTTATTGTATGATAAAAAATTCCTTTACAAGTAAGACGACTCTGGCAAAATATGTGATTTACACTATTTGGTCTATTAATCAAATGTGATTTCAAAATATTTAATTTCACCAGATTTAAGTAACATATCAATTGCAACATTATTTTACAGTTAATATTGTATGCTCTTTTCAATATCAAAACAAACTTGACACAATTGGGCTTAATTCTTTTAATTATTTTTTATAAATTGGCTCAATAGTAGTGATGGGACTAAAGTAGACTATTGCTATCTAAACCACCAACATATAATTTGCATTGAACTATAATTTATGATGAAACTTCCAAAGGTGACATGTATGCCCATTCTTCATTATATTCACAATTGATTATATATAGAATTTTTTTTGTAAATCATAATTTATAAAAAATTATATGTTTTTTAATAGTTGAAATTTGCTTTAATATTATTTATGTTTTCTAAATTTATTTTAAATTATATTTATTTTATATGTATGATATATGATATAATTTTTTATAAATAAAATCTTAATTTCAAACTCACATTATCTAGAAAGCAAAAATTTTGTGAGATGCATTTCAATTTAATTAGGGAAAGAGCATTCAGGTACAGATAAATTATAATAATTCTGCAAACCAATATAACTTCTTTAAAATTATAAATGTGGAGAGTAAGTAATAAAATGGATTCATGACAAATTAAATGTGGTGATAAATTATATGATTCATCAATCAATCTAGTTTGTTATTAAAAAAGAATGCTACAACTTGGGAAAATCACTTTCATAGTTTAGTCAACTATTGACATTGGTTGTACCTCAATTTCCAACATTGATTGTAATTCAATTTTCACAATTTCACTTACAAAACTAAATTCTATAATTTCCCATCATAAATCACATGCTACATAATTCCTAAGGCAAGAACTTTGGCACTTGCGCCCCTTGTTTAAATTCACAGTTTGTAATGGATATGTTAGAAATGGATGCGGCTATCCTCGATGGAAACTATACAGTTGACCAATTTTCAAAAGATTGAAAACATCATGAATTTTTTTGAAAATTTTCACTTTGGATCTTCATGATCTGCATAGTTTGTAGTCCAAAACAACAAAAAAATTAGAAAAAAATCACTACATTTTCGTGAATCTGAAAAAAAAAGAGTCAATAATTATTAACCAAAGCTAGTCAAAAAATCACTACAAAAAATCACTACACAGAATTGTCAAACATGGGCAATAGAGACATGGGACATGTAAAAGTAAAAGGGACAAGCACAGGTACAATGGATGTTACATCATCATATATGCCACCATAAACGTTTTAGTTTAGGATTTAGCCGTTGCCATTGTATAGCCACTAAAATGCACTCCCTTCACATTATTTTTTCTAACTTTTCAAAAAAAAAAATCCAAGTCCTCTCCTTCGTAAGAAAGTGCATTTTCGTGGCTGTATAGACGTTGCCGTTGCCATTCGAGGCACCCGTACAGGTGCAATTACTAGTTGCGGACTTCGAAAAGCAGATAATTCAGAGTGTAATTTCTTGGGGGATGCAGCACATAATCTATTACGTCTTCAATGTGATAAATCAGATATGCCGTCTCTGTGGGTAATTAAAACCCAGCCGCCAGATAGGTCGCGAGGATTTTATATTCAACAAAATATCATTGGGCAGTGGGATGATCATCATCTCTCACGCGGGGTTCGCCGTCACTTCCTCAACCCACGTATCAAATATGGCCTTGTTTCCTCTCTTCTTTACTCGTGTTGTCATCAAATTTGTAGGGCGAGGCAGAAGCAGAAGAAGAAAGGTCGAAAGAGTGTGTAGAGGGAGAAAACGAACGGATACAGAAAATGGGGTGAGGCAAAATGGAAGAAAACGATGCTAGTCATGGAAGGAGCCTGGTCACAAATCTAGTCTTGATGGGTCGAAGTGGAAATGGAAAAAGTTCAACTGGTAATTCCATTCTTGGCCGAACTGCTTTCAAGTCAGAATGCAGCGAATCCTCTGTAACGAAGCACTGTGAATTACAGACAACTTTCCGAAATGGCAGAACCATTAATGTGGTCGATACTCCTGGTGTGACTTTAATTATCACCCCTTTCTCTCATTTCTTTTTCCTCCTCTCTTTCTATGTTTTCTGTTCATCAGTTATGGCTCTGCTAATTTTATTTCTCTTGGGACTTTTTGTGTCATATTAGGTAGTGGGTTTTTTCCGTTAGTTAGATCTGGTCATGGCCTCTCAAATGTTATTTATCGTTGGTAAAAGATAGCAATGGGTTCCAGCGGTTTATTAAACTATCGGATACAAATTAAGAACATAGTTTATGAGAGATTTCTGCTATCTCATTCCTTACATTCTAGTATAACTTACACTGCATTAGTAGAAAGTGGAAAGGGAATGCAATAATTATTAACCAAGCTAGTCAATAGTCTTATGTTGAGAGAAAGGCCTGTAAAAACTCTCTCTTTCGCTTTGAGTTGAAACCCTTAAACATACCAATGACTAATGTTTGAAAATGTAATATTGTTTATAACTGTCATGATAATATCAACTAAGTCTATATAGGCCATGATAGCAAAAGGTTTATCAAAACATGGGCAAGGTCAAAGATTGAAGACCTCGATATATCTGAAGCAAATAAAGTAATGTCAACTATTCTGATTCTACTATACAAAGGCATACAAAACAGATACATGTTGGTATAGAATTAAATCGTGAATGGATTTGTGTAAAAAAGGGGCCATATAACTGAGTCACTAACGTTTATTTGTTATGATTGAAGATAAATATGAAAGTGTCTAGCAGTAGATAGGAAGTCAACTATGTAGTTTTTAAGAAAGTCAATTGACTAATGTTTACTTGTTATGATTGAAGATAAATATGAAAGTGTTTAGTTAAAGATAAATATGAAAGTGTCTAGTAGGAGATAGGAAGTCAACTATGTAGTTTTTAAGAGAGTCATTGATTCTGATTTGTACAAATCTTATGTAAACCACTGCTAATGAAATAAGTTTGACTCAAAACCTACACAATACTACAATAGCACATTCTTATATTTGTTATAATTTGTGATTAAGTACAATATGTAAAAAAGGAGTGTGAAATGACCATACCACTAGCTGAAGTTATATCCCTCATGTCCTATGAAATGTGATGAAAGTAAACAATTGTTATTAATAAAAATAGTTTGTTTAACTAATTTACTGCTGTCAAAGTACTTAAGATCAGAAAAGTGCAACAAATTCTAATAAGTTAATACCCATCTGCAATACCGTACAGAATAAAGTAGACGACAAATGCCTAAGAATTCTCTTTCCCCACTAGAATGTCTAATCATAGGGCATTGTTCAACGTCACATACAATCTTAAATATTTTTGGCATGACACATTCTTTTATCATAGGAAAGAGTTCTGGGTATCATAGGAAATTTGTCAAAAACTTAAAAAATTGAATTTTTAAGAAATGGGTACCCAATTTTTACTTCTAAAAAATGGGTACCCATTTTTTATTTTGAAAAAACGAGTACCCATTTCTTAAAAATTCAATTTTTTAATTTTTTGATAAACCGGTACCCGTTTTTTGAAAATAAAAAATGGGTACCCGATTTTTAAAAATAAAGAGTGCCCATTTTTTAAATTTAGATTCGGGCACCCGAGCCGAAAACTGGTGCTTGTTTTTAAAAATCAGGTACCCATTTCTAAGAGGTCTCATTTTGCGGATTTGACTTCTGCAGAATTGTGACCCAACTTTTTACATTCACCCATATATATGCTCAATATTTTGAGGGAAGCTTATTGTGTGCCCCTTGTATTTATATTGCCCACCTATTGCATGTGTTACCTGCAAAATTGGATTGACACGAGCAATCAACATTTCTTCCACTTATGTTAAATTTGCAAGTTCAGATAGTTGTGATCCTGGAGCCATATTGTTTTCTGCAGAGAATCGATTATTTTCTATTTCTTGCTGACATCTAGAACATATTGGTCCTTCTTCTATGTGAGAAACTTTAATGCCAAGATAACATTCCTGACACATATAGTACATTGATGGTTGAACCAGACTATCCAAGTGATGTCGAAATAGTAATTGAAGATTTTGATAACTATTTCCAAAATTTGTAATAAAATTCTCGAGTTTCAACAACGCAATAATTGGTGTCATTTTGTTGAGTTAGGTTTTGATTGATAGGAATGATTGACTCAACACCACTTGATTCATTATGATGAAGTTCAACCCTTGATGTATTTGTTAGATTATTATTTTGGAATTTTAATTATTGTATCATTCTTTGAGTTTTTCTTCTGACATTTATTTGCCTATCTTCTTGGTTGTGCTTGATATGTTGACTTTCTCGTTCAATATCATTCATTTGGTTCCTTTGTCTTTTTCTATATTCTCTTTGATATTCTCTCATATATTTTCTTCTAGCTTGGATAGATTGATGGTTTGAATTTTCCAATGTTTTCTTCATTAACTGCAATTGCAATCTGTCTTTGTTATGGATCTAGTTGAGATTATGTTATGTCCACATTCACATCCATCATGTTTGTAGTATCTAATCCATTGGTTCTTTTTTCTTCTCTTTCTCTAGCATTATGCTACTTTTATTTTGAAATACACTTAATGTGTTTTTTTTCTATTTTTCTTTCATCAATTTGTTGTTGTTGACTTGGTCTACACTCCATGTGACACTCAAATCTATTATGCATCTCATTCTTTGAAGAATACAAATTCAAAGATCTATTTGAAAATTGAAGCTCATTTTCAAATTGAATTGGTGTATATTGATCCAAGCTAGAATGTTTGAATTGTTTGTATTCCCTTGAACTGGGTATGTGTAGGATCATGGTGTACCAAACTATGGCCTTAAGTGGCAGTGAAAAATCAGCAAATCAGGTTTATGTCAACTTGACACATAATTTTAAAGTGGTTATGGACTTTATCTCAAAAAGTTGTAAGAAAATAATCTGTAAGAAATTGAATGTAGTTTCTAAACTACTAGGCCTTATCAGGAGAAAAATAAAATTAATTGGTCAAAAGTTTGAATTTTAATGCAGTACTAAAAAAATTTCAAGGCGAAAATAAAAAGTAGGTGTATGTCTAACCACCTTAATCAAAATCAAATCATAATATTTTTTTAATATAATTATAGATATGAAAAGTAGACTCATGCCCGGATGTGACACATATTTTTCGGTATTTTTATTCCAAATAAATAATTAAATATGAATTTTCTACCAAAACTTTTTTGGAAAAAAAAATTCCCATGTCTAACCACCCTAACTAATAGAAAATTTAACCAAATTTAAATTTTTTTTTCTTATAGTAGCCGAAGTATAGAATGTGACGCAACTTTTAGATTTAAAAAATGTTATACCGTTTGAAACTTATAGCTATTTTTCAATCAGTATGTCAATCAACACTTTATAATAATCTTTATTGATAATTAACTAATAAATACTTATCGAACTCCAAATTTGACAGAAATTATATTGATGGAATCTAGAGAGCAATATTAAAAAACCCTTTTCGTTTTATTCAATTTCGATCAAAATAACATTGTCAGACGACTACCCAAAGTCTGAGTATCACTAAAACCCTCTTCAAACATGTCTTTTGGGTTGACCGGATAGGCTTGGTAAATACCAAGCCTAATCGGATATCCGATATGTTGCGGTGGAAATTTTCAAATCCCAACCCATTTTGGAGGGAAAATTGGGTTTAAACGTCATAGCTTACGATTTATAAATTATTTCACTTATATTATTATGTAAAGACATATTTTAATATTTTATATATATATATATATATATAATGTAATGTAAAGATATAAGATATAATCTAGCAATATATAATAATATATTATGGTAATCTTATTACAATCTATAAATATAATTTATATTATTATTATTTTTACCAAATATAATAACGTAATATATATATATATATATATAATAAGTATTATATATTATTATATTAATATGTATGTTATTAATATAAATATATAATAACGTACTATTTTCATTAAATATAATATGTATTATATATTATTATATTAATATGTATAATAATATTATATATATATATAATAACGTAATATATTAAATATAAATATATAATATGTATTATATATATTATTATATATATATATATAATAATGTAATATATTAAATATAAATATATAATATGTATTATATATATTATTATATTAATATGTATGTTATATATAATAATAATAATAATAATAATAACATAATATTTTCATTAAATATAATAACGTAATACATACATATGTGTGTGTGTGTGTGTGTTATTAATATATATAATAACGTAATATTTTTATTAAATATAATAACGTAATATATATAATTATATATAATTATATTAATATGTATGTTATTAACATATATGTATATTATTAATATATATGAGTCAAAGGGGGTCATAGGTTAACCATTGACCCCCTTTGATGCATTAAACGACGACATATGTCCTTAGGGGTCCTAGGACCCCTAGGGACATATTACAATGGTTAATATGGGTCAAAGGGGGTCATAGGGTGACCTATAACCCCTTTTGACCCATTAAATGACGATATATGTCCGTACGGGTCCTAGGACCCCGAGCGACATATTTGAATCGTTCATATGGGTCAAAGAGGGTCATAGGGTGACCTATGACCCCCTTTCACCCATTAAACAACGACATATGTCTCTAGGGGTCCTAAGACCCCTAGGGACATATTCGAATGGGTAATATGGGTCAAAGGGGGTCATAGGTCCCTTTGACCTATTAAATGGCGACATATGTCCCTAGGGGTCCTAGGGAACATATTTGAATGGGTAATATGGGTCAAAGAGGGTCATAGGGTGACCTATGACTCTCTTTGACCCATTAAACGACGACATATGTCTCTAGGGGTCCTAGAACCCTTAGGGACATATTCGAATGGGTAATATGGGTCAAAGGGGGTCATAGGGAGATACCCTATGACCCTTTTTGACCCATTAAATGATGACATAAGTTGCTAGGGGTCCTCGAAACCCTAGGAACATATTCGAATGGGTCATATGGGTCAAGGGGGTCATAGGTGACCTATGACCCCCTTTGACCCATTAAACGACGACATATGTCTCTAGGGGTCCTAGAACCCCTAGGGACATTTCAAATTGTTCATACAGGTCAAAGGGGGTCATAGGGTGACCTATGAGCCCCTTTGACCCATTAAACGATGACATATGTCCCTAGGGGTCCTAAGACCCTTAAGGACATATTGGAATCGTTCATATGGGTCAAAGGGGGTGATAGGATGACCTATGATCCGCTTTGACCCATTAAATGACAACATATGTCCCTAGGGGCCATGGGACCCCAACGAACATATTCGAATCCTTCATGTGGGTCAAAGGGGGTCATAGGGTGACCTATGACCCCCTTTGACCCATTAAACAACGACATATGTCCTTGGGGGTCCTAGGTCGCCTAGGGACATATTCGAATGGGCCATATGGGTCAATGACTCATTAAACGATGACATATGTCCCTAGGGGTCCTAGGACCCCTAGGGACATATTTGAATCATTCATATGGGTTAAAAGGGGTCACAGGGTGCCTTATGACCTCCTTTGACCCATTAAACGATGACATATGTCCTTAGGGGTCCTAGGACCCATAGAGACATATTCGAATTGTTCATATGGGTTAAAGGGGGTCATAGGGTGACCTATGATCCCCTTTGACCCATTAAACAATGACATATGTCCCTAGGGGTCCTAGGACCCATAAGGACATATTCAAATCGTTCATATGGGTGAAAGGGGGTCATAGGGTGACCTATGACCCCCTTTGACCCATTAAATGACGACATATGTCTCTAGGGGTCCTAGGATGCCTAAGGACATATTCGAATGGGTAATATGGGTCAAAGGGGGTTATAGGTCCCTTTGACCCATTAAATGACGACATATGTCTCTAGGGGTCCTAGGACCCCTAGGGACATATTCGAATAAGTAATATGGGTCAAAGGGGTTCATAGGGTGAACTAATACTCTTTCTGACCCATTAAATGACAACATATGTCTCTACGGGTCCTAGAACCCCTAAAGACATATTTGAATGTGTAATATGGGTCAAAGGGCGTCATAGGGTGACCAATGACCCCCTTTGACCCATTAAACAATGACATATGTCCCTAGGGGTCCTATGACCCCTAAGAACATATTCAAATCGTTCATATGGGTCAAAGGGGGTCATAGGGTGTCTTATGACCCCCTTTGACCCATTAAACGATGACATATGTCCCTAGGGTTCCTAGGACCCATAGGGACATATTCAAAGCGTTCATATGGTTTAAAGGGGGTGATAGGGTGACCTATGACCCCCTTTGACCCATTAAATGGTGTCATATGTCCCTAGGGGTCCTAGGACCCCTAGGGACATATTTGAATGGGTAATATGGGTCAAAGGGGGTCATAGAGTGACTTATGACTCTTTGACCCATTAAACAACGACATATATCTCTAGGGGTCCTAGAACCCTTAGGGACATATTCGAATGGGTAATATGGGTCAAAGGGGGTCATAGGGTGACCTATGACCGTCTTTGACCCATTAAATGACAACATATGTCAGTAGGGGTGCTTGGACCCCTAGGAACATATTCGAATGGGTCATATGGGTCAAAGGGGGTCATAGGGTGACCAATGACCCCTTTTAACCCATATGAACGATTTGAATGTCTCTAGGGGTCCTAAGACCCCTAGGGACTTATTCGAATCGTTCATATGGGTTAGGGGCTCAAAAGTGACCTATGACCCCCTTTGATCCATTAAGCAACGACATATGTCTCTAGGGGTCCTAGAACCCCTAGTAACATTTCAAATTGTTCATATGGGTCAAAGGGGGTCATAGGGTGACCTATGACCCCCTTTGACCCATTAAACAATGACATATGTCTCTGGAGGTCCTATAACCCTTAGGGACATATTCGAATCATTCATATGGGTCAAAGGGGGTCATAGGGTGACCTGTGACACCCTTTGACCCATTAAATGACGACATATGTCCCTAGGGGTCCTAGAACCCGTAGAGACATATTGGAATCATTCATATGGGTCAAAGGGGGTCATAGGGTGAGCTATGACCCCCTTTGACCCATTAAACGATGACATATGTCCCTAGGGGTCATGGGACCCCTAAGGACATATTTGAATCGTTCATATGGGTCAAAGGGGGTCATTGGGTGACCTATGACCCCCTTTGGCCCATTAAACGACGATATATGTCCTTGGGGGTCCTAGGATCTCGAGGGACATATTCAAATGGGCCATATGGGCCAAAGGGGGTCATAGGTCACCCTATGACCCCCTTTGACCCTTATGAATGATTCGAATATGTCCCTAGGGGTCCCCTAGGGACATATTCGAATCGTTCATATGGGTCAAAGGGGGTCATAGGGTGACCTATGACCCCCTTTGACTCTTTAAACGATGACATATGTCCCTAGGGGTCGTAGGCCCCTAGGGACATATTCGAATGGGCCATTTGGGTCAAAGGGGGTGATACGGTGACTTATGACCCCCTTTGACCTATTAAATGATGACATATGTCCCTAGGGGTTCTAGGGCCCCTAAGGACATATTCGAATCGTTCATATGGGTCAAAGGGGGTCATAGGGTGATTTATGACCCGCTTTGACCCATTAAACGACGACATATGTCCCGAGGGGTCTTAGGACCCCTGGGGACATATTCGAATCGTTCATATGGGTCAAAAGGGGTCATAAGTCACTCTGACCTATTAAAAGACGACATATGTCCCTAGGGGTCCTAGGCCCCCTAGGGACATATTCGAATGGGCCATATGGGTCATAGGGTGACCTATGACCCCCTTTGACCCATTAAATGACAACATATGTCCTTAAGGGTCCTAGGACCCCTAAGGACATATTGAAATCTTTCATATTGGTCAAAGGGGGTCATAGGGTGACTTATGACCCCCTTTGACCCATTAAACGATAACATATGTCCCTAGTGTTCTTAGGACCCATAGGGACATATTCGAATCCTGCATATGGGTCAAAGGGGGTCATAGGGTGACCTATGACCCCGTTTGACCCATTAAACAATGACAGATGTCCTTAGGGGTCCTAGGACCCCTAGGGACATATTCGAATCGTTCATATGGGTCAAAGGGGGTCATAGAGTGACTTATGATCCCCTTTGACCCATTAAATGATGACATATGTCCGTAGGTGTTCTATGACCTCTAAGGACATATTCGAATCGTTCATATGGGTCAAGGGGGTCATAGGTGACCTATGACCCCCTTTGACCCATTAAACAACAACATATGTCCCTAGGGGTCCTAGGACCCCTAGGAACATATTCGAATCATTTGTATGTATATGGGTTAAAAAATGAAATGATATATATATATATATATATATATATATATACTCTATTTTATGATAATAATGATAATATTATAAATAAACATTAAATATGAATATTATTATATTTATAGTAATAATAATACTATGATAGCTATAATAATAATATATATATTAATACTATATTGTAGCATAATAATAATAATTTAAATAAACACTAAATATTTACACTATTCATATGGGTCAAAGGGGGTCATAGGGTGACCTATGACACCCTTTGACCCATTAAATGATGACATATGTCCCTAGGGGTCCTAGGACCCGTAGAGACATATTGAAATCGTTCATATGGGTCAAAGGGGGTCATAGCGTGAGCTATGACCCCCTTTGACCCATTAAACGATGACATATGTCCCTAGGGGTCATGGGACCCCTAAGGACATATTTGAATCGTTCATATGGGTCAAAGGGGGTCATTGGGTGACCTATGACCCCCTTTGGCCCATTAAACAACGACATATGTCCTTGGGGGTCCTAGGACCTCGAGGGACATATTCAAATGGGCCATATGGGTCAAAGGGGGTCATAGGGTGACCTATGACCCCCTTTGACTCTTTAAACGATGACATATGTCCCTAGGGGTTGTAGGCCCCTAGGGACATATTCGAATGGGCCATTTGGGTCAAAGGGGGTGATACGGTGACTTATGACCCCTTTTGACCCATTAAATGATGACATATGTCCCTAGGGGTTCTAGGGCCCCTAAGGACATATTTGAATCGTTCATATGGGTCAAAGGGGGTCATAGGGTGATCTATGACCTGTTTTGACCCATTAAATGACGACATATGTCTCGAGGGGTCCTAGGACCCCTGGGGACATATTCGAATCGTTCATATGGGTCAAAAGGGGTCATAGGTCACTCTGACCTATTAAAAGACGACATATGTCCCTAGGGGTCCTAGGACCCCTAGGGACATATTTGAATGGGCCATATGGGTCATAGGGTGACCTATGACCCCCTTTGACCCATTAAATAACAACATATGTCCTAAGGACATATTGAAATCTTTCATATTAGTCAAAGGGGGTCATAAGGTGACTTATGACCCCCTTTGACCCATTAAACGATAACATATGTCCCTAGTGTTCTTAGGACCCATAGGGACATATTCGAATCCTGCATATGGGTCAAAGGGGGTCATAGGGTAACCTATGACCCCGTTTGACCCATTAAACGATGACAGATGTCCCTAGGGGTCCTAGGACCCCTAGGGACATATTTGAATCGTTCATATGGGTCAAAGGGGGTCATAGAGTGACCTATGATCTCCTTTGACCCATTAAACGATGACATATGTCCGTAGGTGTTCTAGGACCCCTAAGGACATATTTGAATTGTTCATATGGGTCAAGAGGGTCATAGGTGACCTATGACCCCCTTTGACCCATTAAACGACGACATATGTCCCTAGGGGTCCTAGGACCCCTAGGAACATATTCGAATCGTTTGTTTGTATAAAAGGGCTTAGGGTTGGGTATTTTTCATCATGTTGTGATGCGAAATTGGTCCTTGCGGCAGTATTGAGCTGTAAGGGATTACAGATTGTAATCAGGTTGTAATCACTAGATTGTAATAAGATCGAACTTGTTGTTTGGTGGACGTAGCCCAGGGATTGGGCGAACCACGTTAAATCTTGGTGCCTTGTGTTCATTTCTGTGTGTTCTATTATTTTTTCTGTTATTGGTTATATTTGCATGTAGTTTTTAAATTTCTGTCCGTGGTTTATCCTAACATCATCCAAGTCTTCATATATCACAAAGGTCTTTTGAATCTTCGAAGTCATTTTATTGTGTGCCACTCAAAATTCAAAATACATGTTGTTGCAAATATCATGTTGAGTTTTCTATGCACCATGAACTATTACGCTCCATTTGTTCTACTTTGCATAGTAAAGAAATGTTGGAGGATTGTGGGGCTAGTGGGCTTCCAAAATCATCAAGAGACTTACTAGATCAACTCTTATGTCGTAGAGTTGATGGTTGTTCCTTTTATAGAAATGCTTGCTTAAATGAGAAGTGTTCAGAATGTGGTGGCTTATCTAAGTTTGACACATGTTTCCATGAGGGGTGCGAACAAGATCTTAGAAAGACAATACTGAAAAAAAGGGTATATGAAACGGTGAGATACACATTGAAGAGTGAGAGTGAGAGCTCTAGATGTGAATTGGTTGGAAAAGATATCAGTGTGGCTAATTTTATTTCAAATTTCAAGGCAAATCTTTTTTACAAGTATGCAAGACATAGTCACAGGTCTCAGTGGTTGGATCAACAATTTAGATTGTGTATGGAGACTTTTCCCATTGGCACTATTATATAAGTTGTTGATTTTGCTGAGAACTACACATTGCAACCTCAAAATGAGACACAATCTCAGTATTACAACTCCATTCAGATTGCAATTTTTGTTCACATAACATATAGACATGCCCCTGATAGTGCGGAAGATAATCGAAAGATTATTAGAGAGTATCATTTTTTTATGAGTGATGATAGATCTCACTCTCACGAGTTTGTGCAACATTGTTTTGAGAATTTTTTTGATTTCTTACATGAGCATGCAATTGCTATGGATAGACATATCATTTGGTCAGATAACTGTACAGGTCAATTCAAGAATGCTCACATGTTTTATTGGTTGTGTAGGATGCACGTAGAGAGAGGGGTGCCTCATATTTGGAGTTTTTTTGAGTCCGGCCATGGAAAAGGGGAACATGATGGAGCAGGGGCATGTGTGAAGAGAGCTCTAGTTAAGGAGCAACTGAAGATTTCAATAATAGAGCTTCTTGATGCTCGTAGCATTGTTGATTGGTGTAGTTTATCATTATCACAGGGGGGGACTCTTGATTCAGTGGTACGTAGGTTCTTTTGGTTGGTTGAGGAAGGGTCCATAGGTGATAGATCAGATTGTGCTACAGTGAGAGACTCATAAAAAATGCATTCATTTCGGAGCTTTGATTCTAGTACATGGACCATTTGGACACGACAACTAGCTTGTTTTTGTCGTACTTTTTTTCAGTGTGATTGGGATCATTGTGAGTCAAGTGAGTGGGTGGACACATGGGCTCCACATTATCTTACTCCATTGTCTATCATAACCTCTATAAAAAATGATGACATGGAAAGTTCACTTGAGCATAACCATCTATCAGATCTACTTCAGCCAGGACATGTCTTTGCATTGGTTGCACCACAGGGGAATGATGAGAAATTCGATTATTGGTTAGCATGTTGTGTAAGAGGCAAAAAAAATCTTGCACAACCGATCACAGATGATGATGGATTCACATATCCTACTGGTTCAGCGGTTGTTGTTGGAACATGGCTGCAGACATACATGCTTAGAAGGAATGAAATTCCTGCATTCGAAGACTATTAGAAGCACAAAGTAATTCTCATATATTTGCATCTTATTATAGCAACAAATGTAAAGTTATTGAAGCATCAAGGAAGACCAAAAGTAAAAGAACTTTTTACTATTGCTAATGCTGATCATGAAGCCCTGTTGGAGACCCTAAAATAGAGAGAGGATCCTATTGGAATACTCGACTAGGTTAATATACTTTTTATGTTATTTTCTTCATAATGATTTAATGAAGTGATGATTATCTTGTTTAATACAATAAGTTACTAATTTTTTTTATGATATTGGAATTTAGGTAAGTCATGAAGAGTTGGAGGGGGGTGGTATTGGGGAGAATTTCTAAAATTTATGATGTAAAATGTGTACTTGTTTTGTATATGGTATTTGTATTTTAGTAGGTTCTTTGTAAGGAATTATAAGAGGAAGATATTGAACAAGTTCTTGTAAATCATATTTGCATGTGATACAAGGCTATAAGGACAATTTTAAGAGTATTTATAACTATATGAAAGATAATTGCTTGCAGATATCTTATTACAAATTTGGTTTTTTCCTTATTTGACATAAAGCTAACATTATGATTATTAAAACTATTTTTATCAAACTAATCAAATAAGAAAAATCTAGAAAGTACGGATGAACAATTAGAATACTTGATTTCTTCCATTTTGCAACCAATCATAGCATTTGAAAGCATAAAGAGTCATAATATTGTATAATGTTTTGAAAGACTTTCATATTGAAAAGTTGTATGAAGCACATTTGGGATAAGCCATGAAATCCATGAAAGAAGATAGCATGTAGGATAAGCAATTAAAGCCAATAAGCAAGATAGCACATGCATAATGACATGATATGAAGTTGGATATGAAGGCTATGAGTGAATACGAAAGTAAAATAGGGAATCTCATGGATAAGATAATGGTTTTCACCAAGGCACATTTTTTATCTTCTTTTCTATTTAAAAAAAAAAATTAGAAATAGGTCAACTATTTTCAAGTTAGATAGTGTTCCTAAAGGAAAGATAAGTTATGATAAGCCAAGACCATAGATAAGTATGCTCAATGATGTTGATAGGGTGAAGGAAGTGAGATGATAGTAGGATAAGAGTTCATTCCTTCAAAGGATTGTATGAGTATGGATAGTAGGTAAGTGTAGCTTTGAAAAAATTGCATAAGGGTAGGTGACAAAGTGGGGAAGATCAACATTTACACACACCTTGGAGGGTTTCTGAATGATGGAGGAATCATGGAGGAAATGGATCAAGGTTTAGATGAATGAGCTGGTAGGACAATGTTAGAAGAAGATTGAGTGGAATATTTGTAAGCTTTTGAGAAAGATGTTTGGAAGAAAATGGAGTGGAAACCTTTGGAATATTGAATGTCAACTTAGATTTATATTCAATATTGAAGTCTTTCAAGAGAGACTTTGGAATCCATATAGCTTTAGATTTTCCTTTGGATACTTTATAACACATTCTTCAATAATGGGTTTAGGAACCCATATTTTCTTTGATTTCACTTTTTGAATAGTGAACCTTTGTGGTATCTTCAATATATTTTCGTTATGTCCATTCACATGTTGATTAGATGAGACATAATGATCTCTATTTTTTAATGTATTATTATATTTCTTGTGTTGAACATCCAAATTTTTTCCAAAAGATTTGGGACTTATGGATGAATAAGGCTGATATGACTGGTTTAGATGGTTGAGTGGACGATTATTTTCTAGGATGAATGTCTTGTTGATCTTGAGGTACATTAGGAGAGCTAGAAGTAGAAAGTGTAGGAGAAGGTTTGAAGACTTTAGATTAGATGGATAAGGACCAAGGATAGAATTATGAAATGCAAAGGGATAGTGGCTAGGGATTTCAACATCTTTAGAGTTAGTAGCATGACCAAAGTCATCAATAGACTCATGAGAACCTTTTATAGGAGAAAGACCTTTGATAGGAGTGTTTGAATCTTGAGCATAGTTTTGAAGTGGATATGAAGAAGTAGAACATGAGGGGACACTTTGATCTTGACATCTTTCTTTATATAGCATAGAAAGATCACTTTTCCCATAAGTTTCAGTAAGCTCAATGGAGGTATTGGAAATGGTATCCTCATCATATGTAGGAGGTGGGTAACACACAGGATATAGAAAGGTGAAATTTTGGATGAGATGAAAAGGTTTTTGATCTTGATCTTTATTTATATATTTTTCTTTTTGAGAGTCATCTTGATATGGAGCACCTTATAAGGACAAGAGAAAATGTGAGGTGTGCATGATAGAATCTTAAAGCAATAATGCAAGATTAGCTAAAGTGGGCATAGTAATCATAGTATTGCATGAATGTTGAGGATATTTAGTCTTAGTAGCATGGAAAAGGTTTGCATACAAGTGAAGGTTAGCTTGATTTTCTTTTAGTTGTAGCCCTTGAGGGTACACATGGTCTATATGGAAAGAATTAGGTTCTTTGTTTGGTGGAGGCATTTTCGAAAGCTTTGACACTTTAGGAGGTTCATTAGTGTTATAAGAAGTGAAGGTGTCAAGGAAATCATCACTTGACATAGGTTCATCAACATGATCTTGTGACACATGAGTCATTAGAGGTATCAACAATCCCATCATAAATGAGATCTTGGATTTTATGTTTCAACACTATGGAATCTTTAGTTTTATGAAATTTTCTTCCATGGAAGTGGCAATAATGATAATTTCTCCACCATGGAGGTTTGATTTTGGGTTCATAAGGTCTAGAGTTGTCTAGTAATGTGATGGATTCATTATCAAGAAGTGTTTGCAAGATGTTATCATGAGAATCTTCCAATGGAGTAAAAGTTCTCTCAAAAATTTCTCCATGATAATTTTGTTGTTTCTTAAGTGAATATAATGCATCCATGTCTTCATCACTATCTTGGTCAAAGATAGGTCCATAATGAAAGTTTGGCATAGGCTCAAAGGAGGTATCACTTGCTTGTTCTCTAAAGAGGTATTTATATCTAGAAGATGAAGATATTTGATGTCTTGGCGTAGAATATGTAGACCTTGAAGAAGATGACCTATGTGTATGTAAAGGTCTTAAGGGAGATTAATTCAAGAATGCAATATTCTCCTCTAACCTTTTCTCAAGTTTAGAATTGATTTCTATCATGTGCTTAGAGAGATGAAGGTAAGAAAGATTATTTGTCTCTTCTAGCTCTTTGTATTGAACATATAGATCTTGAAACTCTTTAGTGGCATGGAGGATATCATGATCATCTAGATTTGGTTGAGGTTTGGTAGCACAAGGTTTGAATACCATAGTGGTAGATAGATAGAAAGCATGAAGGAGACTAGAGGAAGCTAATAAGGTGACACAAGATAACTTGATGTCCAAACTAGAGAGGTAGAGTGTTCACATGTCAAAGAGAGGTAGAAATGAATGAGTGACTTGTCAAACAAATTGTTCAAGCAGGTTACAACACTAGTGACTCAAGTCAAGAGCTACGAAAAAATCCCAAATAGCAATGTAGATAAAGAAAGAGAGATGCCAAGTGAACAAATTTAAGTGTAGTCAATAGATCAAGGAAACCATTTAGTGAAAGAAATTCTTAGTATGCTTATCATAGACCATGAAGTTAGAAAATACCAATAGCTCTAAGACCAAAGAGCCATTTTAAGCATGTTCAAGCACTAGAGACATAGAAAATCAAAGTCAATTTATGAAACTCCCCTTAGCAAAAAATGCAAACAAATATTTGCACTTAACATTTTGATTTGGTTGAAAAAGTTTGACAATAATTGATAATATTGCAAGCTTGATGTTCAAAAGCAATTTTTTTTCCAAGAAAGATAGTGACACATGGAGTAGTCTTCAAATAATCAAGCAAGGCACAAAGCAACCTTTCATGATACAAGTCAAAGGGGTCAACCTTTCTTGACAACTTTTCAAAATCTAACTCCTAACGGCTACAAGTCAGTGCCATTAGCTCCGAGTGGGTGGGTGAACCGTAGTGACACCCTTGTTCCAACCACAGAGACCCTCTATCGTCCGTGGCCACCCTGTATCGAGGAGTCCCCAAGGTTCTCTAAGTGCGTTTTGAGGTCGATCTTCTAAGGGTCATAACTCGGAGCTCGTGAGGGCTATCGATAAACTATCGAATGCTACAAGATGTTGATATTGAGGCCTAAAATAACCTATCTCATTTTTGAGAGATCACATTCCGTTTGGATTCAGCACAACGATCTCGCTCGATGCTAAAACTTGCAGTGTGCCTCAGTTCATAGGTGCACCACAGCATAACTTTGAAACTGTTGATCTTGGCATCGAATCGTCAGTGCCATTAGCTCCGGATGGGCAGGTGAACCCTATTCACACCCTTGTTCTGGCCACAAAGACCATCCATCATTTGCAGCCACCCCGTACCAAAGAGTCTCCAAGGTGCTCTAAGTGCATTTTGAGGTCGATCTTTCGAGGGTCATAACTCAGAGCTCGTGAGGGCTATCAATGAACTGTCAAATGCTACAAGATGGTGATACTGAGGTCTAAAATAAGCTATCTCATTTTTGAGAGATCACATTTCGTTTGGATTCAGCACAGTGATCTCGCTCAATGCCAAAACTCGTAGTGTGCCTTAGTTCATAGGTGCACCACAGCGTAACTTTGAAACCACTAATCTTGGCATCGAATTGTTAGTGCCATTAGCTCTGGATGGGCGGGGGAACCCTAGTCATATCCTTGTTCCGGCCACGAAGACCATCCATCATTTGCGGCCACCTTGTACCGAGGAGTCTCCAAGGTGCTCTAAGTGCATTTTGAGGTCAATATTTTGAGGGTCATAACTCAGAGCTTGTGAGGGCTATCGATGAACTATCAAATGCTACAGGACGGTGATACTGAGGCCTAAAATAACCTATCTCATTTTTGAGAGATCACATTCTGTTTGGATTCAGCACAACGATCTCGCTTGATGCCAAAACTCGCAGTGTGCCTCAGTTCATAGGTGCACCACAGTGTAACTTTGAAACCGTTGATCTTGGCATCGAATCGTCAGTGTCATTAGCTCTAGATGGGCGGGTGAACCCTAGTCACACCCTTGTTCTGTCCATGAAGACCATCCATCATTTGCGACCACCCTGTACCGAGGAGTCTCCAAGGTGCTCTAAGTGCATTTTGAGGTCGATCCTTCGAGGGTCATAACTTAGAGCTCGTGAGGGCTATCAATCAAGCGTTAGAGGAGACAAGTTTGTAAGAAGTAGTGGCTTAGTGTTTTTGCTAAAATAAGTTTGTGGGAAGGCTTTATTAGAGGGTCTTGACCAAACTAGTGGGGTTTTTGCCCACTCTCTAATTTTAGAGACAGTTAGGTTTTGGAGGGAGATTAATGGAGCTCTACTACAACTATCCTTACCTTAGCTTGGACCAAGGTTGGTATCTCAAACTTTCTTCTTTTCCATTTCTTTCTTTTAGCATGGTTAAGCAAATATGCAAGTGTGGAGTTTGTCACTGGAGTATGCATTGCATTGCATTGCATTGTGGAGTAGCATTCATGTGAGTGCTTGAATGGTGTTCATTCCATGTAGATTAGTGTGACACCATTATGCATCTTGTTGTATTGTGTGGAGTATTGTGAGTATGAGGTTTGGATTTCGTCTATTTCCTTGTTGTATTATGGGTGTTGATATTGTGTTGTGAAAATGTGATGTGCTCTTGAAAATTTCTTGTTTTATTTCTACTTGGTTTTATTTTCTTGTTTTGTGCTTGAGTATTGTAATGGGCGTGGGACTTACACTCACCCTTGTGGGAAGGGAAGAGAAGTCCAAGGTGAAGGGCTTAAGTTGGGTTCAAAAAATGTATTGAGAACCTTGGAGCATGGGCTCCATTGTATGCCATAACATTTCATATCTTGCTGGGGGTGATAAGGAAAGTATGGTGTAGAAAGGAAGTTTGAGGAGTTACAGCTGATGGTAGTGGGTTTGGAGGAGGAAATGTGGAGGCCTCAAGAGGGCATTAAATTGTTGATTTATGATAGCCCCGAGAGGGCATGAAATTTTCTGAATTATGATAGCCCCGAGAGGGCATGAAAATTGTTTATTGCAGATATGGTTTGGTATAGTCTCCATTTTAGAACACACCTTCACCCTATGTTTATGGTTCCATTTGTGAAGCCATTGTGAAATAGCCTTGGGGGGAAATTGTTCAAGTTTGAAATGTAATGTTTATGCATTGAAAGATTGTATGTGTATCCCAGTTTTAGCCTTGTTCCCTAGCGCGGGGGTGGTCTCTTTGAGGCCTATGGTTGGGTGGAAAGCACCCATGGTCCTTGTTATTTTGTTGTGTTGCATATGCAGATTTGTGTCCAAGAGAGCAATGGAAATGGCTTGGAATGATCATCTTGCAAATTGATGTTGGATGAGAAAACTTGACATTGTGCCCTCATTTGTGAAGGAGGATTCACCAGCTTGTTCATGTTCTCAACAATCATGTTGGACAATGTTCATGCTACTCATTGTCCATATCTTTCAATGTTCATGTTCCTTATGATTTTGAAAAGTCCCTTATGTTGCCCCATTGTGATGGAAGGAGATTGTATCATTGTTACCTAATGTACGTGTAGAGGAAATAATTGATAATGTTGTATATGCATGTTTCATTTGGAGTTTATATTGTTATGAAAGCATTGGTATGAGTCACAGATTTTCTTTGAAATCATTGTTATCATTTGAAAATGTGAAAGAAAGTTTTCTCCTTGTGGTATTGTAAATGACTAGTTGATAATAACAATCCATAGATGTTATGTGATACCATTGATTGTATAAATTTAAAACTTAGTAGATTGCTTACAATCTTGTTGTGCACTCAATAATTTGGAAGGAAAATTTTATGTTCATATCACATGCATGGATAACATTGATTTTAATTACCAAGCTTAATGCAATTCTAAGCAAGGAAATCATCAAATTAATTTCATGATATAACAAAATGAAATTTGTTGTAAGAGAAGACATAATAAAATCTATGAGATACATTGCTGTAGGCATGCATTTTCCTCTCTAGAAAATGTATGGTAAAGGCAAATAAATCCCTTCCTTAATACAGAGCAATAAAATATTAAAGAATATTCCTAGATTCTAGACTGCTATCCAATAAAAATAAAAATAATAATAGCATATAGAGACTAATGAGTGTCCTAGACTAATATATTTCCTAAGTGACAGAATGGTACACATTACAATCTTGTGACCTCTAAGTCACATCCAACACTCAAATAATAAATTAGTAATTAAATAAATAAAGGCATATTAGTGTGCATGTTAGAGAATATGACAAATTTAAATATTTAACTCAAAAATAAAATAAAAGCCAAGATTGATCTTGACCGCCCTTCTATAGTAGCCCCCAACATTTCCTAAGCCATCATAATGCAAAAAGTTTTCTCCACTCCCCAAGGCGTATTGTTAAATCTGACATTCATTCTGACATGTCATGTCAAAACTTTTATCCTTGAGCTTGCCTTCTTGAAAAGGGGTTTCATCCCCATTAATATACTTGGGTGCATAGGAGAAAGGGTTTATGTCACAACCTTGTCTTATGCACTAGTCATCCCCTCCTTGCAGTAGTGGTCACGTGTTCCCAAGCATAGGTAGTCGACTTGAAATTTCTTGCAGCAGTGGTCACGTGTTCCCAAGCATAGGTAGTCGACTTGAAATTAAGGGGGAGTGGGATAGCAATCCCAAGGGATTTGTACTTAGGAGAATGTCAAGTTGACATTTAATATGACTTGTTCGCATTAGGATTGTTGATTGGAGGGATGGGAAGAAGATGTCCTAAGGCTTGGATTAGTCAAAATTCTGCACATGACCCACGTGGGACCTTGTGGGGACCACGTGTAGGAAGAAATGTGGCCTTTGTAAGAGTTAGGGAATGATGAGGATTTAAGATAGATAGGAGATTCACCCTTTAGATTTGTTTTTGTTTTTATCAGATAATTATTTAATCATTTCAAGTCTTGAATAGAGGATAATGACACTTAGCGTATTTGACTTTAGTTTGAGGGTAATGTTTATATCAAGGGGCTCATTTAGAAACATGTAACAATTAAACCATATGGTAATGGAAAAGCTCAATATAGGAAAATAAATTAAATGAAATAAATAAGTTTACGAGAATGCATATATAATTGAACATGATGTTAAGTACGGAGGTTTTAATTAAATTAGTGTTGACACTATAAATTAGGATGGTTGGATGTACATATAATAGGGTTAATATGAAGTAAGTTGTCGGGATGATGGGATTGGAGAATCAAGGATAAGGATGGATGGTGGATTAAAATAATAACTAAAATCTAGTTTTATCTAGTCAATAAAGCACATTGATAGATAAGAGTTACTAGATAGAATTGAATGCATGACAAACCTGTGTAGATGTTGGATTTAATGTCAAGTGAATTTTATATTTGGCTTGAGGGAATGTTAGTTAGATAATGAATGTTGTGGATTCGATTGAAGATATTAGTAGAATATCAAAGTTGATAGAATATATATACCAATTTGAAAATGTACTGTAGGAATAAAGCATTAGTTAGCTAGTATGTAATAAGGGTCAATAGGCATGTCATTAGAAGTAGCGCGTCAGCTCATGTACCCTATGTATAATTAATCATAATATGATTCATGTACACCACATTTTACTATGTTAGTTGCATGAAATGATGAATACATATATGTCAGAATGACAAGGTATGTTATATAAAAACCTTATTTATAAGCTTGCACCTAATCCTTGCATAAACAATTCACCTAACAAATTTAAATTGACACACTCAATACGATGGTGTAGTAGAATGTGTTTAAATACAGATCGTGAATTATTATTGAGTTAAGTACTTTGAATTGGCCCTTAGACTTACTAAGAGTTCCTCATTTTATGTGCTTACTAATTCATACTATGAAACTACTTTGAATCTTTACATGCTTTGATAATAATAATATTGATAGTGATAAAGTGAGCTTATGGTGAATAATTAGATGTAATAATGTAAAAAGTAAATGTAATAGTATAGTAATTATAGTAATTAAAATAGTAAATTTAAAAGCATGGCAATGTAGCTAGATTAGTTAGTAGTTGATGAGCTAGATAGTTAGTAATTTTCTTTTGTTAGAGTGAGTTTAATTTATGTATTGAAATAGTAATTTTGTGTTTAGGAAACTGTAGTGAGTGCTAGTTTGGTGAGGAGGCAATGTTGATAGAATGCATAAGGATGACTAAATAGAGTAAAGAGGGAGAAAATGACTTAGTATTGGTCCAATCTTTGAGAGGACCTGTAACCAGTAAGATATGGATGCAAGCACATGATACACGTTTGGCACATAAAAAAATAATCTATTCCATAAGTTGTGTAACTAATGTGTTGAATGATGGATACTATCAATGCAAGTGGCTCCTTCTCCATCATGTAGACTTCAAAGCTACCTTTGGGGCATATCTTTTCTAATTTCAAATGGTTAGATCCGATATAGTGTGGTAGATAAGTGCACATTTTCTTATTTGACTAAGGGTGCTCATGTGATGAGTACTAAATCTAAATTCTCTAGATACGTGTGTTTAATCGATTAAGATATACTACACTTCCACACCATATAGTAATTGTCACATTAATATATATTGTAATGATTAATGAATGTGTGTACATTGGTAATGAGGATAATAAGTAATTCTGATCCCCTTCCCTTACATGCTAGAATCACGACCTAGTCCATATGATACAACAGACAGACCCTAATAGAATATTAGTATCAGAGGCTTGTTAAGATATGAATTACCTCACTAATTTATGAGTTTTGTATCTTGAACTTGCTCGTTTGACTCGTGACGCTAACTTGAACTAGACTATCATCCAATCTATTTGAAAACCACCTGTGACTAAAATGTTACAACCGGATGACACTATCCACATGAGTCTTGAACTCCTATTCAATGATAACCTTGTTTTACAATATGTAATTTCTTATGCGACTTCATAAGCTACAAAAAAAATAAAAAATTGTTGTGTTTTTACTAGTAAAATTTAGGGCATTATACATGATCCATGATAAATTGAACAATACTAGATACTAAATTAATATGTATATCATTGTGCACATAAATGACAAAAATATATATCAAAATACATGTATCCATAGACAAAATTTTACACAAATATATATCAAAGATCATGTATCCATAGACAAAGTACTCAAATATATATCAAAATACATAGATCCATATACAAAATGTGGCTGATCATGCCATCAGAATGTGTATACTATCAATGTTTCTGTATACAATGTGGCATATGCCATCTCAAAATGTCTCATAATGCATCCTACGAAAACTATACTATCCTAGGGTGCTGGTGGATGATCAAAATGCAGCCTCTTTGCTGCACTAGGTGGATCGAATGCCTCCTACATAAACAAAAAAGGAAAACCCAAAGTTAGACTATTAAATTTATATGATTCTACGTATCTAACATTGAATTACTCAAATGCATAATGATCTTTTCCGTAATGGAGATTAATAATATCAAAATTTCATAATAAATACCTCTCTCGTCGACCTCCTGCGTCAGTCAGGAGTCCTCTCATATGCCCTCGACAATGTTGGTACCTCTCTGATTGTGGGCTGTATATGTTCAAATACCTTTGTCAGATGAATCTACAATTTAAACTATAACATTATAATTCATAGCATGCTAAATTTATAACATATTTAATCATGAATTCAAAATACAACTTACTATTGTAGGCTCCTCCTCAGGAGTGAGTGGCCGCGTCATCAAATCTACATAACTGTCTCGTCGGACCTCATGTGCACTAGGAGTCTCCTATGAGATACAAAATAGTAGTTATTAATATCACAGAAATTAGTTTTGAATTTATTTATGAAGATAAGTGATGCAGGAGCATCCCATGCTCATCAGGGGAACATTGAAGATTCAAGGCATTACAGAGGTCATAGAGCATCTCTTGAAGTTAATTGGGCAATCCTTGCACCAATTATGGCTCATGGAAGCATACAGTTATAATGTTGGACTCATATGTGGAAAAAAGTTGTAATTCGGCATGAGATAGGATTTTAGGATTTCATATGGTAGATGAGTCATTTCATAGGTGCATGTAGGTTGTCATGATCATATCTTGTCATTAGACAAGTCAAAATGTTCAATAAGCCCATTAAAAGCATAGTTTAATAGTTAAAAATTTGAATAGTAACGGTTATGTGTTTTTTGGAGGGAGAACTCCATAATTTAAATTTTATGAAGAGTTAACAAATGAAACCGATTGGAGGTGGTTGAGGGGGTTACTAACCATCCCTTGAAACTTATAAATTGTGATTGTACGGCCTGGAGGGTCAGATTTGTACGGACTATCTCAAAAAATTGAATGAAAGTGCTTGGTTTTCAAGAGCAACTTGAAGAATCCTTTGTTTTGTAAGTGCTTTTTGATATTGGAATGAGTGGTAATATCATCTTAGATATGTAAATTCATGATGAATTCTGAAGGAGAAGTTCTAGAATTGAGTTTTGGGGTTTGAACAAGCAGGCCCTGGTTTTTAAGCCATTTTAAGGAGGCTTTTGAAGTTTGGGTGTTTAGGAGTGTGACCAAGACCTATAATCTTGAAAATACTTTGATTTATATCATTAATAGAGACTATGAAAAAGGATTAATCAAATTGCAAGTTTGAAGGGTACTTGCTTTGTAAAAGTGGTCTAATTAGGCCTAATTTTGAGACAAACTGCCCTGTTCTATACAATCTTTCCAAAGGAGTGATATTTGATTTTTGGATATGTTATAAAACTCAAAAAAGGGTATTTGAAAAGCTAGTTTATTTTCTTGGTATTTTGGAAAGTTTGGGAGAAAAATCAGGAAAATAGGGTCTGTTGATCCAAAGAAGAGAATAGCCTAGTAAAGGGAAAAACTGGTCTCTTTTGTATCTACTAAAGATTTGTGGATTTGGAAACCTTAAAAACATGTTGGTTGAAGTTTTTAAAGGTGTGTAGAGGTGGAGGGAATACTTGGTGAATGTAAATCCAAGTTTGGAGTCTTTGGTGGCATTGTGTGCATTTGGGAACACCATTGAAACATACGTGTTGGGTCCATATTGTGCTTGAATTTGCAAGTTTGTGGTTAGATCCTCCATCCTCTACATCAAATGGTATCAGAGCATCAACAAGGTCTTTTGGGAGTAGATAAGTTGTAGGTTTCATCATCATAGGAGTCTTTGTCATCCTTAGTGTGCTGGTCCCTTTGTTGAAGCCTTGGAGTGTCTAATTCCTCCTTGTGTGTCCCAAAGTTGAAAGGTACATAAGTGGTGTCTAGATATTTCTTGGTGAGGAAAGAAAGAGAATTAGTGAGTTGGCCCTTGGGAAGGAAGACAACTTGTTGTGAAAATGCCTCCTAAAAATCAAATGGCTAGAGAACTTGAAGAATTGAGAGAAGAGTTGGCAAGAGAGAAAAGAGAGAGGAGAGAACTTGAAGCATCTAGAGTGAGGGAAGAAAGAAATATGAAAAGAGAGAGTTGAAGCTTATTGCAAGGATAGAATCCTTAGAAAAGGAAAGGCAAGAACCTAGAGGAGAAGAGGTTAGAGGAAGAAATCATGGAGACAACCATGAAGAAGAAGAGGTTGGTAATGCAAGGCAAGAGCATGAGACAATAGATGATCCTGAAGAAAGGAGATTTATGAGAATCATTAAGGAAGTACAAGGTAATGGTGGGAAGAACCATATTGATTTGCCAATATACCAGGGTAAAATGGATAGTGAAGAAGTGCTAGGGTGGATAGAGGCCCTTGAGAACTACTTTGATCTTGAAGACATAGAGGCAGATAAGAAGGTAAAAGTAGCAAAAGCAAGACTAAGAGGAAAAACACTCACTTGGTGGACTAGTGTTTAGAATGAGAGAGAGGAAAGGTGGTGCAGGGCACCTAACCTATGTGGTAGGGGGGAACAAGTATCTATGTTGCGGGACACCTTGTCACTCCATGAAAGCGAGGATTCAAGTAGATTAGGAAGTTGGAATAAAGGTTTGGTCCATATTTTACAAGTTGTTCTATGTTTTATAATAAAGGCACATGTAAGGCCCATGAGCATTTTGGTGTGGTTATAAACTAAGTGACTCCATGGGACCAAAAGGCCTTAGAATAGGATATTTAGAGTCTAACCAGTATTAGCAAAAAGTGGTTGTTTGTTTGTGTTATGGTTAGCAATGCCTATATGGTTGTTCCAACGGTCATGTAGACCTTTATATATTTCATATGTGATCTCAGTTGAAAGGGGGAGATCAGAGTGTACGGTGGTTTGGAGAAAAAACAATAAAAACTTCAATTTTCTAGAAATTTACTGGTAATCGCTTGACTGTTAAACTGGTATGGATCCGTACAGAACTTTTATGATTTATAAGTGTATGAAATAGTTGTAGGGGTGAGTTAGGAAACTTTTGGTTTTGGTTTGACTCAAAAAGGAGTTGGGGTTTAAAAGTTATCTGCATTTTAGTAGAAGGTGGTCTGAAAAGCCTTGTTTCCTAGACCCTTCCACAAATGCATCCCTAACTTGCATTCCCACTGGTGGCACCCTCTAAACTGAGGGATATGCAAGTTAGGAGACTAAGCAACATAATCCCAGCAGTTGGAGGCCTGGAGAGAAGGGCAACTATTTTTCCAAGTCGGCCCTAGGTCAAGCAAGCCCATGTGCTTGACCGGTTTTTGCAAGGTAATTGGTGACAGTCACGGTTGCAAGCACTTATGATTAGTTTGAGTGCTGGAGTTGGATGCATTGAGTGTGTTGGAGATTTCCTTAAGTGTGTTGGGTCTTGGGAACCCACCTTGCCCATTCTTCCTTGAAGCCCTAGCCTAACTTGATCAACTAGGCCTAGGTACCAAGAAGCAGTTTGGAGGGTGCTGGAGCAAGATCAGCCCAAAAGCTTTTGGATTCTTAGTAGGTGCAAAGAAGGGTGTTTGGACCTATGGAGAAGTCCCTATGCTATTAAGGGATACTGGGAGAAAAGTGCAAAGAAGCTAATTGGAAGGCTATAAGGTTTGTAGGCCTAGAAGTGCAAAGGTGTGTTGAGAGTTTGGTGGAACCAAAAAAATTGATGATTTTGGGTTGGAACAGCATGTCCATGATTGTATCCATTTCTGGTGATAGTTGGTGAGGCTTTTGAAGTGGGATTGCCTTGTTTGGCTTGGAGATTGAGTATACCCGGAGTGGGTAAGAGGACTTGTGAGAAGTCCTACAATCCTAAGTTGGATTGTGACAGCCATTTATTGGCTTGTGGAAGGTAGTTGCTGCAGACTCTACATCAAAAGGGGATTGAATAAGATTTCAGATTGGGAGAGAATGAAGACCATGGTGAGAAATCAATTCTTGCCATCTGATTTAGTAATCCAAATAAAGATAAGAAGGAACAATTTGAAATAGAGGGATATGGATGTCATGTCTCATATTGAGCAATTCCATACCCCGAGTATTAGGGGAGGACTGGAAGATGAAGATGAGAAGGTGGCTAGATACATTAATGGCCTCAAGTACAATGTTCAAGATGAAATAGGATTGAATGTACCAAGGACACTTGGAGAATGTTTTCAGTTGGCAATCCGGGTAGAGGAGAAGTTGAAAAGAAAGAATGAGAGGCAAGAAAATCAGAGAGGAGGTGGAACAATGAGAGGAGGAGGTGTAAGAAGTTAGTTTGACACTTCAAACAATCAAGACAAAGATAAAGGAAAAGAGATTACATCTGAGACAAGGGGAAGTTTCAGGGGAGGAAGATTTGGAAGTGGAAGAGGTAATAGTGTTTTACAGGTAAATGCTTCACATGTGGAGGAGTAGGCAATCAATCCTACAAGTTCCCTGAGAAAGGTGTGGATTTCAGGAAGGAGGAGAGGAGAGTCACCTTGACCCAAGGAGAAGAGGAAGAAAAGAAGTACGATAATGCAAACCCTGAACTTGAAAGAGAATCTTTGATGGTGAGAAGAGGACCACAAATGCAGCAGCAAAAGGAGACTAGACCATCCACTTTCAGGACAAATTGCATGAGCCATGGTAAGATTTGTAAGATGATAATAGACTCTGGTTCCTTTGATGATTTAGTGTCTTATGAAATGGTAAATAAACTAGGATTGAAGAAGTATCCTATTGATAGACCATATAGGGCATCTTGGGTCAGTGATGCACAAAATATTGTTGTAAGGGAGCAAGCAATAGTGGATTTCTCTATAGGAGAATATAAAGATCAAGTTATATGTGATGTCATTCTAATGACATGCTGCCATGTAATCCTTGGAAGGCCTTGGCAAGCCTCAAGGAACACTATTCATTTTGGCTCATCAAATATTTATATAGTACACAAAGATGGTGTGAAGTTTAAGCTAAATCCTTTGACTGGTCATGATGAGGAAAGAGTTATTTGTTTTGGCAAGAAAGAGTTTGTGGACTTGCAGGAGCAGAGGGAGAGTAAACATGATATGACAGATCTGCCACTGAAGCCATCTCTTTTGGTTATGAAGGATGAGATTGTTCAAGACAAAACTCAGAATTCTGCTTACAAGCAGACAGTGATAGCAAAAGGAGTGATGATAGGAATAGTATGGTGTCCTTTGGTGACGAGAGTGAAAAAAGAAGTGAACATATCCATGGAGGATAAGAGACAGGGTCAGCATGACCTCAGACAACAAGTTATTCAGCCTTTGTCAAGGATAAAACATGACTATTCACAATTAGCAGGCAGTAAGGTTACCATGATTGGTAACAAGGATCCAATGCTTTTTGTGTCTAATGATTTGTATGCAGGTGTGTAGGGTAATACATTGCAGGTGCAAAGTTGCAAACATCCCTTTAGAAGGATGGGAGGAAAGAAGATAGTACCCCTTAACTCTTGGGACAAGAGTTGCTTCGAAGTTGGGGTGTTTGGTGCAAGGGCACCTATTAAATCATCTAAGAGAGCCTTGGTACTAGATGAAGATAGAGGATCAAAGACATCATTTATTGTTAATTGGGATATATTAAAACCAATAATGGAATTATGTAATAAACAATGTACTTTGAAAGAAAAAAGTCATAAAAGTCCTAGTAAGGACCTAAGGGCAACATGATGTAAAATGGCCAAAAGAGCCATATGGGGTAGTCTTAGGATAGTTTCATACTTAGTTGCATTTAATAAATCCATATGACCAATTTTGAGTCAATGGAATAGTTTAGAAAGTTAGGGAATGCATAAAAACTATAGTTTGAAATTTGAATTTCAAATTCAAACGATCATTAGTTTTGGAGGGAAAGTAGTAATTTGGTATTTTTTTGATTAAATAAAACTTTGTAACCAACTTGGTCGATTGGACAACTGCATATAAGCCTATTTAAGTTGTAATGAACATATGCAAGACATGAATCATTATTGGTACGAAAAAAATCACAGAAATTGTACGGAACAAAAATCATACTTTCCTCTGCATCAATAAGAAAAATAAAAAATAAATGATACTTATACATACAATGGGGCTCTCTGTGCGAATGGAAATCCCTGATGATCTAGGACGCCGAATCTGTACAGGCTCATCACTAGTAGCCACACCCTATATACAATAAAGAATGTAATTAAATGAGATTACCACAAACATTTTACAAGAATGCATCGATATTTAATCAATTAGAAAACATCTAATTACCTTTCCTTTGTCAGTGCATGCTGGCTCACCCCCTGCACTTTGTCCCCCCGGGTCAGGTGGTATCTGCAAGATAAAAGAAAGATTAGCAACCATATATGCTACAATATCAAATAGAAAAAAAAAATGCGAACACAACATAATGTACTGTAGATGTCTGAAGGCCAAATGAAATGGCCGAGAGTGTAGCATCGTCTATCTATTTGAGCTCCTCCTCGATCATCAACTAAACATGAATGAAGATCACATACATGTAAAAGTCAGTATGGCTTAAAAGTTAAAATTACTCTATTATAAAAATTAACTTTAAATCGCATATGTCATAACAAAAAAATGTATACACGTACCGACACCGAAGGAGTCCATGCCTCTGCATTCCCCTTCTCTCTCGCATCAGAGTCTATAGCCTCTACACGTGTGTCTGGTGTATCCTCGTCTAATACAAAATGATACTCAAGAAGATCACCTATGGGACCTAGGAAAATATTCTTGCATGTAATGCAAGTGTGAGGCACACAAACGTGTGATGAGCTAGCCGATGATGAACTGGCACCAACATCATCCACACGAGGAGGCAGGACTGACCTCGCCTGAGATATCATTAGGCTACTTAGCCTATGAATGGCTCTGATGGTCTGAGAGCTAGCCTTTGCCATAATATCTAGATGCTTCACTCGAGGAGGGGGGGAGATATCAGGGGGGGGGGGGGGGACAAAAGTGCCAATTTTCTTCTGCTGGGAAGAGGGTCTATCCTAAGGAGTTCCTAGTCCTAAGCCCATGTTGGGCTTCATGCTCCAATAGTTCACTTTAAGTTTCAACACAAATTCTGCATATAATTTTCTAAGGAAATAAAATGGTATCTCTAAATTTCCATGTGGAGGGATATCGAAGACCATCCACCAACGATCCCAAAAATTTGCATGTATGGCGTCATTTGTGCACCATTTAATCGATAGTTTGGTTTTTTTTTGGGTCAATTGGTATACCCGTTTTTGGGTTAGCAAAAAGGCTAGCCAAATCATCTTTGGTTATGTTGAGGGCCGCGACCTCATCATAATCCAAACCATCATCAAACATTTGGTGCATTTCATTACGCCAACGAAGAGTGAGATTTTGTTGGTTCGTAAGGGTTTTAATGTTATCCACTATGGTGTTTAATGTGGATAACATAGGAGCCAGTGCAGGTACATTATTATATGTTCTATGCAAACCTCTCAACTCAGTGAGATTTTCATTTATCAAATCCTCGATTCGAGGAGGGTTTTGAGGAGGTAGAGGATCATTTCGTGGATGATTTTGTGGGGATACTAGATCGTTTGGTGGTGGGTTACGAGGAATATTATTCCCTGCCTCAGTGTCATCATTTTGATCAGCCATTCCTATTGAATTGCAAAACGTAATATATATGAAAAACAAATCTAAATTTTAACCATTTTTGTTAAAAAAACCCTAGATTCAACTAAAACAAACAAAATCATCCTAAAATCTATTAAATTTAGGTTTAAAAGAGTTGGGGGGAAAAAAACATACCTAAATATCTGATATCCGATTGATAACGGTAATACTGGCCCCAAATTCGCGTAAAATGAGGGCCCACGGGTCTATGATTTTATTTAATCCAATGCACAAGTATCGGATATCCGATATGGCCGCAATAACATATAATGAGTATAATACATATAATATAACATATAACATATAATATATATTACATTATATTACATTTTATATTATATATATATTATATTAATTTATATATATTATAATATAAAATATTATATTATATAATAATAATATTATTATATTATATTATTATAATTTATAATATATTATACTTTTTTATTATATATTATATTATAAGATATTATTTATTATTATTATATTATATCTTATATATATATATATTATATTACATTACTATATATTATAATATATTAAATATTATATTATATTATTATAGTATAATATTATACGATTATAATATAATAATAATAATAATATTATATTAAATGATATTATTATTATTATAATATAATAGTATGATATATTATTTAATATAATATTATTATTATTATTATTATTTAATATAATATATTATTTAATAATAATATTTAATATGATATTATTATTATTTAATATAATATTATTATTAAATAATAATAATATTATTATTAAATAATAATAATATCATATTAAATATTAATATTAAATAATATATCATATTAAATAATAATAATAATATTAAATAATAATAATAATAGCGGTATAATATTATTACTCTAATTATCAGATATTTGGTCACATGTCGGATATCCGATATCAAATCGGATATCCAATTTTAAATTGGATATCCGATGTCAAATCGGATATCCGATAAGGCTCGGCCTTGCCTTCCAGGTTTGGTTCCTAGATAGGTGAAAAAAAGTCAAAGCGAATTTTGAAGCGCTTTTAGGCGTCTTCAAACTCTTTTTTTTTCACATCGCCACTTTTTGGCACACCATGATCCTGCACATACCCAACTATATTTTGATTTTTTATTTCACTATCCATCATTTTTGTTCTTTTTGTAGAACACATTGTTGTTTCATCTTCAGTATGAACAAAATGTTGTGACCCATTTTTTGAATCATGCATTTGTTCTTTTCGCCTTCGCCTATATTCTCTTTGATAATCCCTTTGTATTGCCTTCACTCCTCCTCAAACTAAAAGTTTAAACACCTTGGTGGAATAGCTACAATGTAAAATTAAACATATAATTTAAAATATGTTTGGTTTATTTGATTGATAAAGTGTGTCAATTAGAAAAATTAGAATATTCCTACTTACTACTTAACAATCCATTTAAATTTATAAAAAAACATGGAACAACAAATATTTTTATCTTTGTCATTGAAAATATCAAACATATAATTTTCTAATTGAACTTGAATGAATAGTGTTCAAATTGAGCCAATTCCATCCAAATATTTGTACAAAGAATTTTAGTACTAAAAAAAAAAATCAAAGAAATTCTACAATTTCATTCATAAACTAAACAAAATTTTGTACAAAAATGCTTGAAATACAAAATCTTGTAAAAATTCAAAAAAACTAATGGCTAATTATAGTACAAATTAATCCTTCAATCAATTCTGACATCATCATAAATTTATAGTGTTGTGGTTGAACCAAAACATGTGTGTGTGTGTGTGTGTGTGTTTGTTTCAATAATTTTATATAGTATAAGATAATATTGAATATCTAATTGCCTCTTTATTCTATGTAGTTCTAATCCACAATCAAACCCAAAAACCATCTCTCTTTCTATATATATAGTCATCTAAAGTTCTTTAGTGAGGTACTTTCTATTGTAAATAACAAGATTATTTAATTTAAATTTCCATTGACTTGGATGAGAGAATTTCTACTTGAATCATGTTTAAAGTGAAAGAGAAGAAATATTTGAGAAACATAAAATTAGGATTTCAATCAAATCAAACATATTTCATTACATTTTTAAAATGGTACTTGTTGATTTATTATTGACTTATATGAAATGAATACTTTATTTAAACTTCTATTAACTTGAAGAATCTTTTAATTTTTAATCTCTCTTAAATTTCAATTTGTTACATACATCTTTTTTAAATTGCGTTTAAACTCAAAGAAAAGAAATGTTATAAAATTATTTCCCATTCTTTTAGAGAGTTCTAGATAACCATTAAAACTGCCCTTTAGCATATTTAATTATTTTTTGATATAAAAATATACATAACAATTTATCATATTCAACTTATTAAATATAAATATTATTTAAGATTTACCCCCGACAACTTCTAGTGAATCTCTCTTAAATATAATCCTCCATTCTAATTTCAACCATGACTTCCCCTAAATGTCATTGAAGATAATATTATTTCTATAAAGGCTACTGTGATCGTGCAACTAATATTCTGATCTTTCAAGGTAGGATGATTAGTAGATATATTTCTGACATCAATATAAGTTTTAATAACATCCTGAATGTACAGTCCTTAAAGTGAGATGGTGATCCGTCCTCCCTTCAGAGTGTCTCATAAGGGTTGAACCTATGTGAATTTCTGATCATGATTTCCACCTTACTATCACATCGTAAACATTGCACACTAAGTTTTATATCTCCCATTAAATATGACTAAAGCTATTCAATTGATCGTCTTGAAACAACCAATATTGAGTATATCCTACAAGGGCATATTTAGCAGGAGTTGGTTATAATCATCCTATTTATGATTTCACAAACCAATCTTTCGCCCTGGAGAATGGATTACCTAGTTAAATTCGTTTATGAGTCAAGTGAATTCATGGCGATCAGATACTATATTTTCATAGGGCTATGCAGAGTCAGCATAGGAGGCTGCTGTAATGTTGGAAACCCCACACTTGATCCTTCCTCTCTTCTATGTCGCGGATCCGAGTCATGTGAGGTATCCTTTGTACATTATTTCTAATGTACATTTAATTTTACTAATATCGTTTGTCTAACTGTGTTCTTTCGCACTCCTGAACAATACATTTTAATTTTAAAAATTATCAATACGGACGGAAAAAATTGAAGTCAAATGCTAATGACCAATTCCCAAATTATCTTTGAAAGATGCTCTATTTGACTGAAAGCACAAAGCAGGTGCTGAATCAAGATTTAACAATCTTTTTCTAACTTTATTTTTGCATTTATTTAAGTGCATGTTGTACTATAGAATAGAAAAATATGTTGATGAGAATGAGAGATATTAGGAGTATATATATATTGTGTGTGTGTGCATTTTATCAAAATATATTGGATTATTGTGATCATAGGGTGATGTATGAGTGAAAGTAAAGGGAGAGACATAAGATAGAAATAAGAGGTAAGTGAGCAGTAATATATATATATATATATATATATATAGAGAGAGAGAGAGAGAGAGAGAGAGAGAGAGAGAGAGAGAGAGATTATGGGGGATGTGATGTTGAGAGGTGGGAGGAGAGAGATGATATATAGAAGTCTATGAAATAGAAATATATGTTGCTAGAATAAGGAAGAGGGGAGGGGAGATAAATGCTATATAGATATATGATATTTATGATGATTACATGGTCATTTGATGGGGTGAAGCAAGAGATGGTAGAGATGACCATCGGACAAAAGGCAGAGAGTGTGAGAGATAAGATAGAGGTTTAGGAGGAGGAAAATTTGGGATTAGAATAAACACATATGTCGTAGAGAGAGAGAGAGAGAGAGAGAGAGAGAGAGAGAGAGAGAGAATGTTGAGGAATAGAATAATTAGTCTATGCAATATAAATAGATGGTGATGGAATAAGGAAGAGGAGAGGGGACATATACTAGGTATCTAGATATAAAAGCATTAGAGGATTAGGATGATGATTTGGGATTAGAACAAATGTGTGTGTGTGTGTGTGTGTGTGTGTGTGTGTGTGTGTGTGTGTGAGAGAGAGAGAGAGAGAGAGAGAGAGAGAGAGAGAGAGAGTAATTATAGGGATATAGATGTGTATGTATAGGAGATAGATATGGGGATGATATGGTGACTGGAGGGAGCGAGAAAAAGAGTGAGTGGAAGATAAAGAGATAGAATCAGTAATTATAGGTGGTGGATAAGATATAATGGCAAAAAGGTGATAGACATGAGATAGATAAAGAAGATAAATTGGGGAAAATATGGCGAGAGAGAGAGAGAGAGAGAGAGAGAGAGAGAGAGAGAGAGAGAAACATGAGGTAAGGATATATTGTTAGTATTAGGAAGAGACATTATGAGGGAAAGAAAAGGGATAAAATAAGAAAGAGAAATTAAGAGCAGTTAGAGTGATTCATATGAAATGGATCTTGAAAAGGTACAAATTTAAGTATAAAAAAATATAAAAATGGTGATGGGGGAAGAAAGAGGTAATGTAGAAAAAGAAAGATAATAATTAGAAATTTGAATATGTGTGTGTGTGTGTGGGCGCATGTGTGCGCGCGCGCACGCACACACACACACACACACACACACACAAAGATAGAGGCCAAACTAAACCAAACTAAACTCTAACCACAAAATAACCTTAAATACAATTTAATGTTAAACCTTTAGTGGAACTTATAATGAGGTAGATAAAGAAGATAAATAAGTGGAAAATATGGTGAGAGTAGGGAATTGATTAATTATTAGAGAAGTGGTAGATAAGATAGAATGGGAACAAGGTGAGGGACATGAGGTAGATGAATAAGGTAAATAGGGAGAAAATATGGTGAGAGTATTGAGATCACAAAGTTTTAGAGAGAGGGGAAGGGGAGGAATACTATAAAAGATATTAATTATGGGGATATAGATTTGTTTATATAATAGATAGAGATGGGGAAGATGTGGTGAAAAGAGGGAGTGGGAGAAAGAGTGAGTGAGTGGAAGATAAGGAGAGAGAGTGAGTAATTATAGGGCATATATAAGATAGAATGTGGACAAGGTGAGAGACATGAGGTAGATAAATAAGGTAAATATGAGAGAGAGAGAGAGAGAGAGAGAGAGAGATGTGTATGTATAGGAGATAGATATGGGCAAGTTATGGTGACAAGAGGAGTTGAGAAAAAGAGTGACTAGAAGATAAAGAGATAGAGTGAGTAATTATAGGTGGTAGATAATAAATAATGGGGACAAGGTGATAGATAAAGAAGATAAATAGGGGAAAATATGGAAGGAGAGAGAGAGAGAGAGAGAGAGAGAGAGAGAGAGAGAGAGAGAGAGAGAGAGAAACATGAGCTAAATATATATTGTTAGTATTAGGAAGAGATATTACGAGGGAATGAATGGAATGAAAAGGGACAAAATAAGAAAGGGAAATTAAGAGGGGTTAGAGGGATTCATATGAAACGAATCTTGAAAAGGTTCAAATTTAGGGATAAAAAAAGATGCAAATGGTGATGAGGTAAGATAGAGGTAATGTAGGAAAAGAAAGATAATAATTAGAAAATTGAATATGTGTGTGTGTGTGTGTGTGTACACACACACACACACACAGGGAACAATTAATGTGAGAGATGTGTGAGATAGATATAGTGAATGAGAGAAGAGGGAGAGGGTGAAATATGTATGTTTGAGGTATATGTTAAGTAGGGGAAAAAGATTGTTAGAGAGAGAGAGAGAGAGAGAGAGAGAGAGAGAGAGAGAGAGAGAGAGAGAGAGAGTAATAAGGTAAGTAAAAAGGTAGATAAATAAGGTAAATAGGGAGAAAATATGGTGAGAGTATTCAGATCACAAAGTTTTAGAGAGAGGCGGGGGTTGGGGGGGGGGGGAGGACTATAAAAGATATTAATTAGGGGGATATAGATTTGTATGTATAACAGATAGAGATGGGGAAGATGTGGTGAAAGGAGGGAGTGACACAAAGAGTGAGTGGAAGATAAGGAGAGAGAGAGAGAGTGAGTAATTACAAGGCACAGATAAGATATAATGGGGACAAGGTGAGAGACATGAGGTAGATAAATAACGTAAATATGGGAAAAATACGACGAGAGGAGAGAGAGAGAGAGAGAGAGAGAGAGAGAGAGAGAGAGAGAGAGAGAGAGAGAGAGATGTGTATGTATAGGCGATAGATATAGGGATCATATGGTGACTGGAGGGAGCAAGAAAAAGAGTGAGTGGAAGATAAAGAGATAGAGTCAGTAATTATAGGTGGTAGATAAGATATAATGGCAAAAAGGTGATAGACATGAGATAGATAAAGAAGATAAATTGGGGAAAATATGGCCAGAGAGAGAGAGAGAGAGAGAGAGAGATGAGGTAAATATATATTGTTAGTATTAGGAAGAGACATTATGAGGGAAAGAAAAGGGACAAAATAAGAAAGGGAAATTAAAAGGCGTTAGAGGAATTCATATGAAATGGATCTTGAAAAGGTACAAATTTAAGGATAAAAAAATATAAAAAATGGTAATGGGGGAAGAGAGAGGTAATGTAGGAAATTGAATATATATATATATATATATATATATATATATATATATATATATATATATATATATATATATGTATGTATGTATGTATGTATGTATGTATGTATGTATGTATGTATGTATGTATGTATGAAGAGGCCAAACTAAACCAAACTAAACTCTAACCACAAAATAACCTTAAATACAATTTAATGTTAAACCTTTAGTGGAATATATAATGAGGTAGATAAAGAAGGTAAATAAGGGGAAAATATGGCGAGAGTAGGGAACTGATTAACTATTAGAGAAGTGGTAGATAAGATGAAATGGGAACAAAGTGAGAGACATGAGGTAGATAAATAAGGTAAATAGGGAGAAAATATGGCAAAAGTATTGAGATCACAAAGTTTTAGAGAGAGGGGGGATGGGAGGAAGACTATAAAAGATATTAATTAGGGGGATATAGATTTGTCTGTATAATAGATAGAGAAGGGGAAGATGTGGTGAAAAGAGGGAGTGAGAGAAAGAGTGAGTGGAAGATGAGGAGAAAGAGTGAGTGAAAGATGAGGAGAGAGAGTGAGTAATTATAGGGCATAGATAAGATAGAATAGGAACAAGGTGAGAGACATGAGGTAGATAAATAAGGTAAACATGGTAAAAATATGGGGAGAGAGAGAGAGAAAGAGAGAGAGAGAGAGAGAGAGAGAGAGAGAGAGAGAGAGAGAGAGAGAGAGAGAGAGAGAGAGATGTAAATGTGTATGTATAGGAGATAGATATGGGGAAGATATGGTGACAGGAGGGATTGAGAAAAAGAGTGAATGGAAGATAAAGAGATAGAGTGATTAATTATAGGTGGTAGATAATATATAATGGGGACAAGGTGATAGACATGAGATAGATTAGGAAGATAAATAGGGGAAAATATGGAAGGGGAGAGAGAGAGAGAGAGAGAGAGAGAGAGAGAGAGAGAGAGAGAGAGAGAGAGAGAGAGAGAGAGAACACAAGCTAAAGATATATTGTTAGTATTAGGAAGAGATATTACGAGGGAATGAAAAGGGACAAAATGATAAAGGGAAATTAAGAGGGGTTAGAGGGGTTCATATGAAACAAATCTTGAAAAGGTTAAAATTTAGGGATAGAAAAGGATACAAATGGTGATGAGGGAAGAGAGAGGTAATGTAGGAAAAGATAGGCAATAATTAGAAAATTGAATATGTGTGTGTGTGTGTGTGTGTAGAGAGAGAGGGAGAGAGAGAGAGAGAGAGAGAGAGAGAGAGAGAGAGAGAGAGTAATTAATGTGAGAGATATGTGTGAGACAGATATAGTGAATGAGAGAAGAGGGAGAGGGTGAGATGTGCATGTTTGAGGTATATGTTAAGTAGGGGGAAAAGATTATTAGAGAGAGAGAGAGAGAGGAAATTGAAAGATAGGGGCAAAACTAAACCAAACTAAACTCTAACCACAAAATAACCTTAAATACAATTTAATGTTAAACCTTTCATTAAGTCATTACATAATAACCCTAGCCAAAAGTGAACTCTATTAGTGATTAAATGCTGACCCAAATTGAATCATAACCTTAAACCTAATAAACTTGTAAATGATTATGAATCCTAAACATAATACTAAATCAACAAAAAATTGTATCCTTAACAATAAACTAATTTTAACCCTAACTATAAACCTCAATAAATTCAAACTCTAAACCTACTCAGAAGGCTTGACATTTTTTAGTATTAAACTAAGCAACTACAACCCCAAACCTATGTTAAATTAGACTTATTTGTCAAATTCAAAAATTTGTCTTTTACATAACAGAATTATACAAGTTCATATTAGAAAATTTATGTAATAATATAATATTATATAATAAATATTAGAAATGTATTCTTTTGACATCCCCTCCGGATGCTACTAGCTATATACATATTATATATTTATATAATATATATAGATAAAGGTGAGATATATAGAGGCTTTAATTTACACAAAAAATACTCATATAAAAAATTAAAGCCTTGATATATCTCAGCTTTATCTATATGTATATAGCTAGTATTTAATGGTTACTTTAGTCTCTTTGTGATTATGCTATGGTTGCAATCACTTCTACTTAAGTAGTGATTAATCTTTTGTATCCCAACCAATCACATCTAAATATTTTTATTTTGGATTTCAATTTTCAATTTTTCTAATGTATATATAAAAGGATTTTAATTTCTAAAATCCATAAAATCATTTATTTCAATATGATTGGCTTATACATTTAGGTCTTATAGGAGAGGATTTGCAGGAAGCATACCCTTGTGAGACAATATTTTTTGAAGGATAGATATATGAAAATATTAAAGGAATCAAATATATTTTTAAAGGTTTTGAATTCAAATGGGGAGACACTAACTATATATTTATTTATATTACAAATGATCAGTTTTTTTTAATGATAATCAAATAAATTTTAACAGCTTTGGAATTTAAATCAAATAAAACACAATATCAATAGCTAAGATATCATTACGCCGAGAGGCGTTCTATACAATGGCAGCACAAATGCCCAGCACGGGAATATGCCAAGATTCCTGTCAATAAAAAAGAATTGGGAGCAGTTACAAACTTCCAAATTAAATATTAAAAAAGAATTCCCAAAATAATAGCTGGCCGAAATAATAGGAAGCCAAATGGAGGCCGAAATAATAGGCTCGAAAAAGTAGGGCCCGAAAAAGTAGGACCCGAAAAAATAGGGCCCGAAAAAATAGGGGCCAAATAATTTCAATATGATTTTTTTTTTGGTTAAATATAATTTTGCATGCACATTCATGCTTTTTTTTTGAGGGGAGTGGGGGAATTTGAAACAAATTCGTGGAATGTGAAGAGACGTCTGTTGGGGGATATGAGGAGCCTCTCAGAAGTTATAAAACCAAGGCTCCTCATTTCATTTTCATTTTATGTTTTTGCAGGAAGGAAGAGGTGGAGGTTATTGTAGGATTAGATTGGAGTTTTTGAATAGGAGTAAATTGAAGTTTTGGAGTAACATTTTTGCAGGTGAGATATCTATTTTTTATTTACATTTTCATTTAGATTTAGATGTAGAAGTAAATTGAAATTCAAAATTAGTTATAATATTCTACTTTGATTTATATTTCAATTTTAATTAATTTCATTTAGATTTAGAATTCTGTTCATATGACCGAAATTGAGGCCACTGGAGGACCTGTGCAGAGTTTTTCGTGGAGATAAGCATGTGGGTACTGAATCAAGGCACATTAGGCCTCTTGGAGATGTAATTGCGGTGACTTCCATGGCTTTTTGAATCGAATAGGGCAATCTAAACAATCTCATATCTGAAATTCTTTTTTTCCTTTTCAGCCGAAGACAGAACAAAGATTGCTTGCAAGAAATTTTGCAGAGTTTAAGATTTGATTGCTTATGGCCGACTATTCTTGGTAACTGATATTTCTATTGTATATTCCCGTGCCCAGCACGGGAAGTTTTAATCTATACAATTTATTTTGTGCATTTAGTGCACAAACTAAAGAATGCATATGCAATCAATTTTTTTATCAATCTTTATGATAGCTTTTTAAAAAAAAATAGAAAATAGAAATTATTCTTTTATGTATGTAGAAAAAAATTAGAAAGATTTTATGTATGTAAAAAATTAAAAGAATTCTATATACATCTAGATGTATTGAAAATAATTTTATTTACATCTAGATATTTTGATTGAAATAACCATAATGTAAAAACAAAATATAAAATAGAAATCTTAATATATGTATGTAGAAAAAATTAGAAAGATTGCATGCATCTAAAAAAATTCTATTTACATCTAGATTTTTTTAGAAATGAAAAAAATGGATAATAGAAATATTAGTTGCATGTTTGTAGAAATAAATTAGAAAAACATGTATCTAGAAATTAAAAAGATTCTATATGTGTCTAATTTTTAGATTTTACTTTATTCTAAACTAATTATTGATGGATATATGTTTTAAAAATATTTATGTAGTTTAAAGTTTAGATTTTAATTAATTTGTATGCAAATAGGAAAAAGAATAAATATTTTATATATATGTAGATTAATTTCTATTTTTAAAATTTACAAGTAAATGAGTACTTTATTCATTTAAAGTAAACAAGTTTTTAAGTAATATATTTTTATTTTAGAAATATATTAATCATAATGTTCATTTATTATTACTTATTTAATATACTTACTTTCAAATCTAAGACAATAGAAATGATATTTTATTAACTTTGAAATAGGGAAGTGTTAAGCAAGTTCGTTTACAAAAATATCAAAAATATATTTGGTCTTTGATCAAATTGGAGTTAATATTAGAAATATAAATATGATCATTAACAATTAAGCTAAATTCAGTTCAAAACAATAATGTTATTTAAATTTAAATAATTTTTTTTGAAAACAATTCTATTTACATCTACATATTTTGATTGAAATAACCATAATGTAAAAACAAAATATAAAATAGAAATGTTAATATATGTATGTAGAAAAAATTAGAAAGATTGCATGCATCTAAAAAAATTCTATTTCCATCTAGATTTTTTTAGAATGGAAAAAAATGGATAATAGAAATATCAGTTGTATGTTTGTAGAAATAAATTAGAAAAACATGTATATAGAAATTAAAAAGATTCTATATGTGTCTAATTTTTAGATTTTACTTTATTCTAAACTATTTATTGATGGATATATATTTTAAAAATATTTATGTAGTTTAAAGTTTAGATTTTAATTAATTTGTATGCAAATAGGAAAAAGAATAAATATTTTATATATATGTAGATTAATTTCTATTTTTAAAATTTACAAGTAAATGAGTACTTTATTCATTTAAAGTAAACAAGTTTTTAAGTAATATATTTTTATTTTAGAAATATATTAATCATAATGTTCATTTATTATTACTTATTTAATATACTTACTCTCAAATCTAAGATAATAGAAATGATATTTTATTAACTTTGAAATAAGGAAGTGTTAAGCAAGTTCGTTTACAAAAATACCAAAAATATATTTGGTCTTTGATCAAATTGGAGTTAATATTAGAAATATAAATATGATCATTAACAATTAAGCTAAATTCAATTCAAAACAATAATATTATTTAAATTTAAATAAAATAAGCCATGTTTACTTTGAAACATCAAACAACTAATTAACTAATACAATAATTAAAATAAATGAATCTATTATGACATAGAAAAATATTTTCGAAGTATAATTTCTTTGTTTTTGAATCAATATGAGTTTTTTTTTTCTACTTGAAAAGATAAACCATCCTAATTGTCATCCTTAGTTAACCCTAACAACAACCCCTACCTTAGCCCTAGCCCCAACAATGATGTACAATATAACTATAATCCAACATTAAACTATAATTATAGCACTAAAACATATCCCTATTGATATAATGAAAATCTCAGTCCAAACCATAATCTAAACCAAAAACCTACACACTAATATTGCTTATAGTCCTAACCCTAAAATCTAACCCTTAACCATAATGTAAAAAAAAACTCCAAAATATTGATCAAAATCTTAAACATACCTATATGGATAACCATGATATTAAACTCTAAATCCAGTCCCAAGGTCCTAACCATGGTGTAAACCTATAACCGAACTCTTAAAAAATTTACTAATCCCTGATCCTAATCACATTCCCAACTTTAAACTTGAACCATAAACCATAGTTGTAACCATAATCATAAACTTAAACAAAACCCTAACCCTAAAGGTACAATCATAAAATTAATCATAGCTTAGACCCTAATCCTAGCACAAACCACAATCATGACCAAATATAAATCTTCACCTTACCCCTAATCATAATTTCAATGTTAACCCTAACATTAGTTTCAATCCTACCATGATATGAACCCTAATATAGACTTCACCTTGATCCTCACCCTAATCTTAAGTCTAATTAAACCCTGACTAAAACCTAATCTAAATGATATATCTAACTATAATCCTAACTGTAATTATCATACAACCCAATGCTAACCCTCATGTATATTTAATCCCTAATATTAACTCTAAATATTCTATAAACTCTAGAATTGACCTTGATTCTAACCATAACCCTAAAATCTAAATTGTAACCATAGCAAGAAAGGTGGGGACCCCCGCTACATGGCACAATTCTGGGTCTTGGAGCCTTGCGAAAGCACTACAGAGTGAGGAAATGTCATAAAGGTGACATGTAGTAGCATGATGCAATTTTGGGCTTTAGAGCATTGCAGAAACAATGCAACTTAAGGAGGCGCTAGAATGGAGACTCATGGAAAGAAGAGGAAAGACATTCATGTCGCTGGCAAAAAACTATGAAAAGAGATAACATGATGTCTTAACCTCCCACAAAAAATGCAAGGTTGATCCCAAGGGGGAATTTGGTTTCCCCAAAAATGAATGATGGTCATTGATGAAGGTCTTCCTCTCGAAATAGACGGCATAGATGCATCGTGAATCCTCACCAATGAAGGATTAAGTCACAACTGTCGATGTAGATTCTCCCCTCAAAAAGGATGACTGAGATGCAACGAGGAAACTCCTCCCAATGAAGGATTAAGTCACATTCGTCGATCAAGATTGGCTTTATTTCCAATGGATGACTAAGATGTAGTGAAGAGATTCCTCCCAACAAACAAAGCAGATAGCACAAAAGGTGTGAACCCCTCCATGTGGCACAATTTTGGGTCTTAAAGACTCATGAAAGAATTGTGGAGTGAGGAAATGTTGGAAAGGCAATGCATGGTAGCATGATGCAATTTTGGGCTTCAGAGAATTGAAGAAACAATGTAGCATGACGATGCATCAGAATGGAGATGCATGGCAGCATCTTGTGCAATTCTAGGCTTTAGAGTGTTTCGAAGACACTAGCATATAAAGAAACGTTAGAATGGGAATGCATGGAAACATCTTGCACTTTTGGGAAGATGGGAAGATAGCTCGCGAAGAAATAAGAGTTATCGAATCTCGCAGCATGAATCAACCCGACCAAGAAAAAATGATCCAGCGTGGTCAATGAAGAAACCGAGCCAACACAAAATGTTAGCCGCCAACTTTAGCGATGTTAACCCTCTGCAAAGAACCTATCCCATTTAAGGTCTCTCAGATCAGACATCAGTGATGGGTTGAATAGGGGGAAAAAATAGCACACAATGCCCTCTTAAATGAAATTCTAAATGTAACACTAATAACCACAGTCCTACTTCTTTACCTAACCTTATCCATGAGCGTGGGAATATACATATTATTATATAGGGAACCTTATATAATAATAAATATAATCTAAAATCCCAACCCTTACTCCCCTCCTAACTATAACTGTGACCATAAGAAAACTTCTAAATATAACCCTTCCTCTAACTCTAACCCTAACCCTAACCCTAACTATAATTGTAACCCTATCCCTACCACTAATTGTAACCCTGAATCTAAATCTACCATAATTGGACTTTAACCCTAACTATAACTATAACCCTAAACCTAACTCTAACCTTAACCGTAACCATAACCGTAACCCAAAACCTAACCCTAATCGTAGCTAGGATTCTAATACTCTGTCTACCCCTAACTCAAACTATAGCCCTAACTATACCTCAAACTCTAACCGTAACTCATATTCTAACCCTAAACCTAACCCTAACCTTGACCCTAACCCTAAGCCTAAACCTAAGCCTAACCCTTTGTCTACCCCTATCTCTAACCCTAACCCTAACCCTAACCCTACTCCTAACTCTAACCCTAAATCTAACTCTTTCTGTAAATCTAACTCTACCATAATTAGACTCTAACCCTAACCCTAACTTTAATCCTAACTGAAACCCTAACCCTAACCCTAACTCTAACCTTAACCCTGACTCAATCCCCTTACCCTAACCTTAACATTGATATAACTCTCTCTATATATAACCCTAACTCTAAATATAAACCTAACCCTAACCCTAACCCTAACCCTAAATCTAACTCTAACCCTAACTGTAAGTGTAACCCTACCCCTACCCATAACTCTAACTGTAAATCTAACTCTACCATAATTGGATTTTAATTTTAACCCTAACCCTAACTCTAACCCTAACCTTGACTCAAAACTCTAACCCTAACCCTAATTCTAACATTAACCCAACTATAAAATTAACTCTATTGGTAACTCAAACCCTAAAACTAACCCTAATTCTAATCCTAACTCTAACTCTAGCTCTAGCTCTAACCCTAACTCTAACCATAACCCTAAACCTAACCCTAATCCTAACCCAAATTATAATGCTCTGTCTACCCCTAACTCAAACTATAACCCTAACCCTAACTCAAACTCTAACCCTAACTCATACTCTAACCCTAAACCTGACCCTAGCCCTAACCCTAACCTAGAACCTTACCCTAACCCTAACCCTAACCCTATCTATAACTCTAATCCTAACCCTAACTCCAATCCTAATCTTAACCCTAATTCTAATCCTAACACTAACCTTAACCCTACCCCTAACTCTAACCATAAATCTAACTCTACCATAATTAGAATCTAACCCTAACCCTAACCTTAACCCTAGCTCAAACCCTTACCCTAACTTTGTCCCTAACCATATATCTACGTATGACTATAACATTTTACATTACAATATCCCAAAAATAAAATATATATTTTAATCTAAATTAAACTCCTTATATTAAATTTAAAATAATATTTGACTCAAACCTTAACCGTAACCCTAACCTTAACCATGAGCATTACTCTAACCCTAACCTTAACCATAAACATAACTCTACACCTAACTCTAACCCTAATTCTAGCTCTACCATAATTGGACTCTAATCCTATCCCTAACCCTAACTATAAGCATAACTCTAACCCTAGCCTTAACCATGAGCATAACTCTAACGTTAGCCTTACTATAACCCTAACACTAACCCTAATCATAACCATAACCCTAACTCTAACCCTAACCTTAACCATGACCATAACATTAACCCTAATCTTAACCATAAACATAACTCTAATCTAAACCATAACCATAACTCTAACAATAACCATAACCATAACTCTATCCCTAACCTTAACCATAGCTCAAACCCTAACCCTAACTCCAACCCTAACTCTAATGCTAACCCTAACCCTAATTCTATCCCTAAGGTTAACATTAACTATAATGGTAACTTTGTCCCTAACCATATATCTATGTATGACTATAACATTTTACATTACAATATCCCAAAAATAAAAAACATATTTTTAATCTATATTAAACTCCTTATATTAAAATTTTAAAAATATTTTGAAGCATAATTTTATACTAACTTCATACAACTCTAATTAAAAATTAATTAACAATTTTATAGTAACCTTATCAAAATAAAAAATAAAAAGTAAATATTTTTCCTATTGCGCCGCGACTGCCACTAGCTATATATACCTCTATATATATTATGCCGAGAGTAATCGTTCTCGAGGCACCTATTTTTATTTTCATTAATCCCAACTTCGATTAAAATAACTTTGGGATTAAATAAAAATAGGCGCCTCGCGGCGTAATATATATAGAGGTATATATAGCTAGTTATATTTATATTATAAATTATAAATCAATTTTTATGATGAATATTTTTATATTAAAAAATAGAATGATATATTTTTAAATCAGAAATTGAATATTAGTAGTTTTTTATATCTATGATTTTATGAAAAATATTAAAATTTAAATTCAATTATATTAAATATTATCATTAGAATCAAATAAATTGACTTTTATAATTATTAATCGTTAAGTTTAATATACTATTCTATCTAATTAAACTATTAAACTATTTAAAGTTTAATATACTATTTTATCTAATTAAAGGATTAAACTATTTTAAGTTTAATATACTATTCTATTTTTTAAGTAAGTTTAATATACTATTTTATTTTAATATTATTAAACTATTATAGTTTAAGGCAAATACAAGTCACTATGCGACACTTGTTCTACATGTATAAACAACAACACAAAGGTTTTGTATCTTTTGATTGGTTTTCTCGCTTTCTTCCATTCTTCTTTGTTTTTTGTTTGCTAATGTCTATCATGACAGATTGTTTTCTGAATTTTTATCCTTCATGTCTGTGTTTGGAACTTACATTTTAACATTATTAATTGTCATTCAAGCATTGGGCAACTTCCTTTGTTTCCACTTTGATTATTGTTCAAAGTGATTATCAAAATGGAAATTATGAAAAAATGTGTATCTCTTTAAACCAAACTTGGTTTTGAACTGAACGTGAGACCCAAATGTTTTTCCTTGCATATGATTTATTTTGGTTACCTATTCCAAAGCTAACCTTTGTTTGAATTTGGAAATTGATTTGGATTACATTATTTCAGATGGAAGAAAACAAACGTGTCCTGATATCAAAGATGGAAGAAATTTCAGTGTCAGCTGAAAAAATTCGCAATCTTGAGGAGGAACTGAAAAACTCTCATGAGGAGCTGAAACGATCCCATGGCGAGAAGCTGAGAAAATCGCATGAGAAGCTGAAGAAATCCCACGAAGAGCTGAAAAAATACCATGAGGAACTGAAACGATCCCATGATGATCTGAAAAAACCATGTCCTGAACATGAAGAGCTAAAAAATAAATTGTGCGTTGTCATGTAAGCGAAATTTTTATATACTTTTCTGTTAAAAAAAGGTAGTGCCTACCACCATCACTATTGATATCCATAAATTTCACTAACCAAAGAACAATCCAAACACAACTCACATTACTTGATACCCTCCGAAGTTTTGAAGTTTTGTAAGATAAATAGTGATCAATATATTTTTTTCGAAAGTAGATGTCTAGATTATATTAATATATTGTTTATTGAAATTTATATAAGTTAGTAGTCTAAAAATAGATTATTGATAAGTAGGAGATAATTTTCACAGCAAGTCAAATTGTGATATTGCTATTAGGATTTAACTGTGTGATTTTGAGTCAAACTTATTGACCCCATGTTTCATGAGTAGTGATTCAACATGAATCCATCTCTTATGAGAACAAAAGTACTATAACTAATTCTTCGAATCTGAAAAAAAAATATGTAAAAACTGAGTAACTCCAAACTAATCAATATAAAAAGATTCAAAGATAAATATTTGTTAGACCTTTTATTTTATGATTTTTACATCATAAAAGATAAAAGATTAATCCTATTCCACGTCGTACTATTATAAGAAGAGTAATCATAAAAGATTAAATTACAACATCATCAGCTTAATAAGATTTTTATATTGTAATCAGCAGCATAAATAATTAGGTGTTCATCGACGGTTATTGAAAGTTCCTAGCAGCTCCGAAAGGCAATTTACTCACATGAATCCTTTATTGTGATATTCTTTGGTCTAGTTGTCTTCCAGCTCACCACTATTAACACAATGAAAAACAAGTAAGAACTCTCAGAATTCGGTTAAAAGGAACTACGAAGTAAAAATATATTGATAGTTTACAGGTTTTCTTCTCCTATGCATAATATAATTAAGTAACTCGATTTTGTAACACAATTATTTTGAGAGAAAAGAGAAGAATCACTTTTACACGGTAATATTTGTTGTTACTTATTGCATACATATATGCTTTTATCAGCTTAACTCTTTTCTTTTCACACTTGTTACATTAATGCTCTTTAATTATCAGCTTTATATTAATGTTACATTAATGTTATACTTTGCTTTGCTTATCAGCTTAATGTTCTTTAACCTGCACTAATTTAACATTAATGAAAAAATCATCTCAACGTATCTATAGAGCCGCTAGATGAACAAATTCAATGTAAGGAGCTTGAAGGCCATGTTGGTCAAATTTGACCAAACCATTCAACGTAAAGACCTTGGAAGCCATGTCGATCAACTTTAACTAATTCAAATTTGCAGGGAAGTCTTATCATTCAAATCCAAGATTCTGAAGTACCCACTTTAACATTACTCAACTAGATCAACCTAGATTGGGTGAAGGAAACATCCAAGAAAAGTATTATAATGGCCTCTTAAAAACATACGCATAGTAGAGTCCCACAGATTATTCTAATTTCTTCCTATTATCTTGACTCCTTAAAAAGCAACATGGTGGAGTCCCAAGATAAAACTTTTCCTTTCTTTGACTAATCATTTAAATTTCTTTTAGTGTTCTTTTTGAAGACCAATTCATCTAGAATGTTTGTTGGACGTTGTGAATTAAAATTATGAATATCGGTAGGCAACTTAAAAAGATTAGTGTCTACTATTTCTATGAGTAAGAGAAGGTTCATACAATTCTTTTGAATTTTAATATATGGTTTGAATTCCAAATTATTTACTCTACTTAGTCTATATAAGTATAATTAAATAATTATAAAATAACAACAGTTACACTTTGAAATAATATTCATAATATATAAAAGAAATAATTTAGATTTAAATTTAAAAATTATTCAATTTAACGGATTAGACATATATTAATTTTATCAATATTTAAAAGTAAATAAGGGAGACAATATTGTCTTTATTTGCAAAATAATCAAAATTAAGACTACCGCCAATGGGCGCTTAGTTTATTGGTAAAGTTGAAAGGTTCTTAATGAGCCTGCCAAGGCTTAGTCTTCTTGAGTGTAAGACTCCAACATTCAAAAACATGTTCAGTTGGGATGAGCCAAAGCTCATGCTCGGAATATCTAAAACAAATTTGTGGATGTGAACCCTCAATTAAAAAAGCAAGACTATGATTATACTTCAAGTGTATGCATAAAGAAGACTCAATACATGGCACCCACAAAAAGTAAATCAAGATGGTGATTATGTGAGAAATGAAGGTTTTTTGAGTGAGTTTAAGTACCAACTTTCACTGAAATTAATTGATTTAACTCAAAGTAGTTGAAGGAAATATCAAAGAATGGTATTATCTTGATCCTTGCAAAAATATTTTGGAATTTGAGAAAATAATAAAAAATAAATTATTATTTGAATAATCAATTCACTTTTAGTATCATTTATGAAGCACAATATTAGAAATGTCAAGGAAAAGAAACTTGACATGAGCATCTACAATACAGTTGGATAAAATATTGTATAAACAACAGTTGAATAGTGCTTTCACCATTAGTGTAGGCAATATTGAATCAAAAGAATATACTACAACAAGTTTTATGTTTTAATGTGATTAACATTTTAAGAGTAAGCTTTTGAAGAATTTTCCTTCTTTTCATAAGTAGCTATAGCTTCCCATGCACTAATATTATTTATCTCTTCTGTTGAATTTGGCCAATGGATATCTATTGCATCCTCTATTTCATTTTTTAATTCTTCTATACCAATCTCTTCAGACAAGTCATGGAATTCTAGTACTACATCTAATGGAAGAGATATTCGATCCAATATTTGAATTGCATTCCATAGAATATTTAATGCATGTGTTGATGCTTCCATGTAGTCATTAGTCGTGAGAGAAACCTCCTCACCATATCTATGAGAAAGTATAGAGAAAATATATTAAATTTGACAAAAATACATTATTTGTGTTTATGTATGAAGAAATGAAATTAAAAAGAGAATAGCTCAGATTACCTATTAAACACTAGTGAAGTTGTCACACTACCGAAGTTTTCAAGTACTTCTTTCGTTCCAAGGCAATAAGTTTACCTCCTCAAGTGTAAAAAATATTAAATTATATCATAAATATTTTATAAAATATAATATCCATAAGAGAAAATTTAAAAGAAAGTTTTTTTTCTACATTTAAATGGTACTAATAAAAAAATTTATTTTATTAGTAACACTATCATATTTTTTGATGCTGAGAAACAAATAGAAGTTATTTCTATTGTAAAAACTCAAAAGTATGAAATATTAATTTATAAAAAAATATAAATTTTCATAGTCTATTATGTAGATGTCCTTAACATTGTAATTATTTTTCATTCAATTAATATATAAAAATTTGAGACATTGTTTTTTGGCTAGAAAAATTATAACTATAATTAACTCATAAATAAAAATAAAATGAATAATATAATATAATATAATTTGGAAATAAATAAGATAGTTTTACAATAAAATTTAAAAAATAATTTTGGAATTTGTAAATGGTGATATTATTGTATTTGGTTTTTTTTTTTTTGTAAAAAGATTGTGGATTTGTGTCTAAGTAGAAACTAGGTGGTGGTACACAACTAGATGGGTCTACAAGAGTTTACTATATCCAAATGAATTGAAGGTGGAATCAAGTCGAGCCTTGAATTTCTTCTTCTCAAGCTACTTTCAAGGCACCGTGGAAAGAAATTCAAGTTGGATTTCATAGCTGATGCTTGTGGTCTACAAACTCATTATGGGAACTCCAAGAACCTTGTTCTTGACTCTTTGGCTTTTAAAGAATATTGATTTTTCCACTCTATTGGGTAAGAAGGTAATAAAATTGAGATTCTTACCTTAATCTAAGTTTATAGTAGCATTCCATGAAGGTACCTTCCTATAAAACTTTAGAGGGAAATGGTAAGATTTTTAGGATTATTTTATAGTTCAAGAGTTCCATGAATTTTGTAGTGTAGTTAATGTTTAAATTTTATTTTTTTAATACAGGTCACAATCCACCATACTTCATTGAATTAAAATTAGTTCAAGATCTAAAGATTGAATTGAAACTGATTCAAGAGTTCAAGGGAGAAAGAATGGGAAAGAAAAGTCCCTATCCTTTCCCATATATATATATATATATATATATATATATATATATATATATATATATATATATATATATATATATATAGATATATCTATACATACGTGTATATATCTATACATCTGTATATATAGATACATGTATGTATATATATATATATATGTATATATATATATATGTATATATATATATATATGTATATATATATATGTATGTATATATATATATATGTATATATATATGTATGTTTATATATATATATGTATATATATATATGTATATATATATATATATATATATGTATGTATATATATATATATATGTATATATATATATGTATATATATATATGTATATATATATATATATATTCTAAAATGGGGAAGCCAATACATAAACCAGGCCACAAGATCCTAATGAATCAAGCACACTATGATAAACCCATAAGGGAAGCTTGGAAGTGAGTCAAAAATAGATGCATCATGTTAATAATAGTCAACATTGACTATAATAGTTAATGCTCAAGACAAGTGACCCATTCATTCATCTTAAGTGAAATGCTTCTATTAATTATATCAGTCAGCAAACTTTGTTGTTGTAGGGATTCACACCCCATGTTATAAATTTTGCAAGAGATGAAGGTGATAATTGGCTAGTGTTACGATCATAGAACTTTGTAATCCCCCTGTTGGGAGTGTGAGGAAGAAAAACACAAGGATCAAGTTAGGTAAAGTTCAAATGGCTTCAACATCACACACTAAGGCTTGATTCCTATGCCAAAATTGTTAAATAGTTAATGTTGACTTATTTTTCAAGCTTAGTTTCTTCCTTAGTGTGTGATGTTTAAGGGTGGTGGAAAACATCATATATAATATACAACATTAAGAAGCTCAAATCCCAAGGATGTTCCTAGAAGACCATGGAAGAAAAAAGGGTAAGAGCAACACACTACCCAAGCAGTCAGGCAGGAACTTGACAACACCATTCAAACCCACACAGATACCACCAACATGTTTCAAAGCCTTACCTTGGGAGGAGCCACGATAACCAACAATGAAGGTAGGGGATTTCCAACATAATTCTTAGCTCAAGAAATGACAAGACAAGGAAGGTAGATCCTGAATGTCACCAAGAGATGGATAAATGATATCCCCTAGTACCGAACATATAGAAAATTTAGAGGTAGCAAGTTCTGATGGAGGTTAAGAGGACAAAAAATTGAAACACAAAATGAAATGGAAGTGAAGGAGTCGGGTGCAATGGGCACAGGGTGGGGGGTAGTTCAATGCAAAGTGGTTACCCCAAGATTTATAGGATGCCAAGCTCAATTACTTCTCTTAAGTTTGCACGGTCCCTTAAAGACACTGCAAATATTGATAGCTTAAACATCACTCATTAAGGCTTGATTCCTAGGCTAAAAGTGTAAAATAGTCAAAGTTGACTTACTCTTTCCAAGCTTAACCTTTTCATTAGTGTGTGATGTTTAAGGCTTACATTGCAAACTATGTGATGTTGGTGGTAAGAACCTCACATGATCTACTAGTATTATCATCATAGACTATCTTACTTACAGGGAAACATCTATGGATTTTAGAAAGGAAGATAATATGAGACTTTTCTTAGTGGGACCATGTAGCCCCTGGTCTTGTAAATATAATGGACACCTCCAAATGCCTAATGAGAGAAATTATCATTTTAATTCTGAGATAAGAGGGGTGGAAACATTTGAATCCAAACTTAATATGTGGAGGTGGGGTAGATCACAGTAGAGGACCCATGTTCCAATGCTTCCCCTAGATTGGTTAATGAATCTACAACTATATTGGCCTCTCTATAGCAATTGGAAATTTTGAATTCGAGGAAGCAAAGAAACGAATTCCATGCCTCCCCCAGCACATATTGGAGCTCCCAATTGACCACTTTCTTGGTGGCAAGAACACCAATCACAATTTGTGAGTCACACTGAATATGAATATGACTAATATTAGATAGGATTTCTTCTCTAACACTATCTAAAAAAACCATAGTCTCTTCTAGATTTTTTGTAGTATATGGAGTTCTAAAAAATGCTTTGAGAATATGGCCTTTGCGGTCTCTAAATACAACACCTATCCCTAGTCTCTTGGGTTACCCTTGAAAGTGTCATTGAAATTCATTTTGACAAAGGGATCAATAGGTTTTTCCCACCTTACTAATTTCCTTATATCTACCTTCCATGCTTTACCAACTAGGGCCCTTTGAATAGTACAATTATTTTCTGCCACTTATTTAAATTTTTATTATCTGTTGATGTATATGTAGAGAAAAGAGATTATGATCTTATGGAAAAGGTATTAACTATTTCTCAAAATAAAGACTCTATCTGAGCACACACCTTATCAACTCTCATAGGTTCACTCCTAAATATCCTTTTTTCCTCCCACCAAATTCCTCATACAACTATTGAAAGATAAATCTTCTTAAACTTTGCAAAATAGACCCCTTATTCGACAAGAGAAAGCCAAGTAAAAAAATTAGGGAGTGGACAAGACGGGACCTTCCCAGCCTAACTTACCCAAAGATTATTTCCAACAATTTTGAAAAAACTCACACTTAATCAGAAAATGGTGAACATCTTCTTTGTCTTTCTACATAAAATACAAGAGAAGTGATCTGTGATTCCCAGCCTTATAAGTCTCTCACTAGAGAGTATCCTATGGTAGATAAAAAACCATTAAAAAGAACATTCTTTGGTTATAATGGCATCATGCTAGCAATATTTTAATTCTCCCTTTCCATTCTGAATACCCATCTTGATTAAAGATTTGTATCCTTTTTTCACCGAGTACTTACTGCTAAGACATTTTTCCCAAATAAGTTTTTTCACTCTCCATATTGAGGTTGATTATTCTTTATTTCAAGATATTAACTAACTAGCATTTCTTACTGATTGGGATGTGGACCTCATCCAAATCCTTCCATCCAGCCAAAGAAGAACAGTCAAATATTCTTACTTGAAAATAATTGGACACTTTTTCTCCCCATTAATGAACCAATACTTCATGAGCTAGAAATTGCATAATAATATTTGAAAATAACCAGACATTCTTTCTCCCATGAATTAACCAATACATCATGAACTATAGGGAAATTCCATAATAATAATAATATTTGAAAATAACCAGACATTCTTTCTCCCATGAATGAACCAATACATCATGAACTATAGGGAAATTCCATAATATGTGATGTTTAAGCCGTTCGTTCTTGGAACATACCTGTTGATGCTATAACATAACACTCACAAACTCATATTCCACTTCACCCTATATCGTTCAAACAGCACTCATAAAACATTAAAATTGAATCTTCAGCGTAGTAATATTAGGTTTTTATGTTGTGTAAGAAAGAGTACTATAAGCAATTCGGTACCTACCCACAGCTATTGAAAGCTCTATAGTTGCTGCTCCGACGGGTAATTTCCTCACAAGCTTCTTTCCCCCTTCAAAATGTAAGAGAGGAACAGTTTACAGAGCATTTATCTTCTTTATAGTTCTCGTTGCACCTGTTGTCGACCAATACACCATCCACAACATCTTAACTGTCCTGCGCACCGTGAAAAACAGGCAAGCGACAAAATTCTGTAAGTTATCTATAATTTTAATAAAACCAACGAATGAAATATATATTCAAAATTCAGTAGTTATCTATAATTTTATAGGAGAAACTATAATATTCACAATATAAACAACAATACCCTTTTAATGCTAATTTGTAGGGTAGACTGATCTTGGCTGGTTTCTGTGTGGGTTTAATGTTGGTGGCCAAATTAACCTTAACTCGATTCTGCAAATGAATAATTTTGTGGGCAAAGGGAAGGATTGCTTTTACACAGTGATTTGAAGTCCTCTTTATCGGATATGCTAATATCCCCTTCACTCTCTCCTCTTCACGCATCCTCCGGATGAGAGCGGTATAAGTGATAACATTTGGATTTATGTCCATTCCTTTCATTTCAACAAGAACGGACTTGATTCTACGGTGATCACCCAACTTCCCAAGGCTACCTAAAGGTGTGCTGAAGGATACGACATCGAGAAGAATGATCAAGATTTTCATAACAATGTATTCCGATTTTAGATTTCGTTGTGGGTATGATTTTAAAAAATTGAATCGAACTATAATTAGAATTTGCAAATACAAAGATCATGCCACAAATTTAGATGAAAGAAAAAGATATATCTTACCAGGATTGTCAGCTACAAATCTGATAGCAGCCCATCCATTGACAGGAACATTGACGGTATTGCGCATGACAGGATCCACAAGATTGAATTTTTTAGGATCTTTCTTGGGATTATAGTTGCCGAATCCCGTTCCCACAATGTAAAAGTCATTCCCATGCAAATGAATCGGATGGCTCTCGGCGGTGAAGATATTAGTCCCCTGAAGAATCACCTGAACTACAGAGTTGTATCTGAGCACTTTCACTTTGGTGGTTTTCACGGGGGCCCAGAGAAGCAAGATACCTAAAGTTGCGAATTGACTGTTGTGGAAGCAGATATCACGAGGAGTGTCTTGGCAGGTGGGGTGAAAGCAAAGACAGGAGAAGTGTATGAACGCGTATGGAAACGAGTTCTTCAATCTTTAAAGATATGCAGTTTCAGTTTGGGAATCTATGTAAGATTTTCCAACTAGATACTGCATAATTTTTGACAGTAAAAAGATTGAGGGATAAACAGGGTATAAATGCTCCTCCAACATATCCATCCTTCGGTATCTACGCAAAATTAAGTCCCTACATTAATATTTCTCAGCCCCTCCGAGAATTTAAATGCGCGGAATTGAATGAAATTAAAGAGGACAGGTGTCCTAATTCGCATTCAAGACAGCTGCAACGGCTTCATAAAATTACAGGATATATAAATCAGTATGCAATGAGATTTCCGTATGCATACGAACAATTAAGCTATCCTTCTCCTGAAACTAACCGTTCATCCTCTCACAGGTTCAAGGCAAGGGTCGCAGTTACATAAACAAAATGAATGCGATTACCTTGAAGCACGTGGTTTGCATAGTTTTTCTTTTATGCATGGGAGTCTTGCATCCGAGGGACATGCAGGAGAAGCAGAATATCAGCGCTTCCATTTTATCCAAATGTTCTGGTGCATATCTCCTCACTCTAGTTTTTACTTTGTGCCTTTTACTTCTCATTATTCCAATTCTTGCTTCATTGTCGTGCTTCTCAACCTGGTACCCTCTTTAACTGTCGCCGAGATGTTTGAAACCCCCAATTTTTCTTCACCTGCATCGCCATACTCTTTCAACTTTGTATTCTTAAATTTCCCGATGTTTATACGTTTACTGGTTTGAGCAGGATCCAAGCCGCCCCTGTCGTCCATGTGGAGCAGCGATGCGAGCAAGAGTGTGAAGCTCTGCCTGGAATTCACCGTCATTAGGGTTCTCCTGTGCTGTCTGGTACTATAATGCCATCTTTCAAATCTAACGGCCGAGGCTGTAACCATTCATTTTTGGTGTGAATGTGTTCGACTATGCTTTTTATAATTCAGTTTACTTCCGGCTTGAAAATGACACGGATTAATTTTTACAGGTGATTGCTAGTGTTGCAGCGATGCAGGGGTTATTTCCATTGAAACAGATCTCTGCATACAACAATATCAGTAATAATTTACCCTGCCAGAGGGTTGATAAGGATGGGCTGCCCTGTTTGGAGAAGGGAAGCGATAGCTCGAAGGAGAATTTGCTTGAAAAGCAGTTGATGGCAGATAATTCTTCTGCTATTCCAAAGGAAACTATCTCTGGGGGAGGGGATTCCAAGCGTTCATCTCCACATTCGAAGCGGTCATCTCCCCATTCAGTACGCCATCACAGAGAAAGTCATTCATCAACCACTTCCATCTTTTCCAGCAACAAGAGAGAAACATCTTCAGCAACTGAATCGCTAAGGTTGATCGAAGAAGAGATGGAATGTCGAACAAAGATACTGGAGAGTGAGAAGAATGATCTGCAGCAGACATTAGAAAAGGAGATAGATAGGCGGTCAAATGAATGGGCTTCTATGTTGGGAAAAATTAGGTCAGAGGAGAGGAAGATGAGAAAGAGGATCCAAGATCTGGCTGAGCGAAATGTACAATTGCAAAAAGAAGTTTCATCTTGGAAGAATAGTGTGTGGATGCAAGAAGAAATCTTGAAAGAAAATTCTCATATATCCTATGATGAATCCCTCAAGCAACATGCAGCAAATCCAGAGGCATATCAACAGGAACAACAGCATATAGAGGTAATTAATGTTATTTATTTTGCTATTTTAGGGAGTGTTCATTAACATGGTTTTGTGATCAACCATTATTCTTCATTGCTATTTTAGAGTGAGGAGGTTTTCAAACAACTAAAGCAAGAACTTAAAGCCAAAACTTTACTGGTCAAGCTTCTACGGGAGAAATTATGTTCCAATGTGGCTGATGTAGAACAAACTGAGGAAAAAGTTGCAACTTTTGAAAGGAGTCAAGAGGTTTTGAGGAGTAACATTGAAAGACTACAGGCTAGGCTCACTTTCTCAAACCAGAAAGAGAAAGATTTGGAGGTTCTGGTATGTGTTGTCATGCTTTCAATTGTTTATATTTAGGATGTCAAACAGTTTGTTAAATGGAAGATTAACTTACTTTTGAAGAGCATTATATTTAGTTCAGATTATGAGCACTAATGCTGTGATATATTTTATCTACAGCTTGGAGGGAAGGAAAATACCATAAAATGTTTACAGATTGACTTAGAAGAATGTCAGAAAGAACTGACGTTGTTAAGAGCAGAGATACCCAAAGTTTTAGAAGAAAGGAATGGATTTCAGCAAGATGCAGAACAACTTACCTTGCAAAACATTAAACTCATTGCTGAAGTTGGAACACTTAAGCTCAAAGTAAACAAACTAGATGAAGATGTATTAGTTAGGGAGGGACAGTTGTCGATTTTGCAAGAATGCCTAAGGGAAAAGTTTTGTAAAGAACTGTAGTATTGTCTGGGTTCATTCCTTTTCCACTGACATGTAATTTTCAACATTCTTGGTGGTTGTATTCTAGTTCTCACATTTGTAATATAGCTGATTGTAGTTTCTAAGCAAATTTAGCAAGAACTCCTTCGATGTATAGTTAATCTCTATTTTAAATGTATTAATTTGAAGAAAATATTAGAGACATTCTGATACATTAATATTAATAATGATTATAGGAAGACTTCAAGTTTCTGTAATATGTTAAAGGAAAGGTCTCTATAGCTGTATCTCTCTCTATCTATAGCTAATATTTTATTGTGCTGAGAGGCATTCTACAGCGGTATATGTGTTGAACAACCCATCTACAGAAAAGCTCACAAATGGTAAATTAAAACTAGTGCTACCCCAAATTTCTGGGATTGGTAGATCAGGGGACGAGTTTTTGGGATGACAACTTTTTTGTGCAATTTTGGGGACAACTATATAACAATAAGGAAATCAAATTAAAATATGTAGAAAAATTTAGAGATTCATAAAGAATAGACAAAGCATGCTCTTATACATAATAGAAACTTAAAATATAAGAATTAGCAAAGTTAATTTTTTCAAATTTCTCTTACTTTGTTACTTCAAGAGTCAAAGACAAATATCTTCTAGAAATCAAAGTCAGTGTCCCTTAGGCATACACTATCCCTGAAACTTATCCAAGACGGGGATGGCTGAAAAACATATTGGAAACACATTCCAAAGTAACATTGAATTAAACCCATTGCCACTTGTACCATTTGTCATGATTTGTAAGTAATTTTTTTGTATTCCATTTGAAATGGAGAGGAGGTCAATAATTAAGATGGTGTGGATTTGTAACCAACAGTAGAAGAGTGGTTCCTAAATTGATACAAAATATCTCATGCCCTAACACACCCTCCACCTAGTTGTTTCCTTTATTTGTGACTCTCTGTGGCATTGATAAAATAGAGTTCTGAGGAGAAAGTCATAGGTTTTGTTAAGCTCTTAGATTTATCCACATAAAAGGTTTGTCATGTGTTCTGTGGTTTCTATTAATGGTTCAATATTTACATGGTGTTTTAGATGGCGCATCTTATCTTTCCAAGACTCCTACCATGTGGGACCTCACATATGGGACTTCAATTCCTATTCCTGCTCAATTCTTTATCAACAGAAACTCTTGAAAGGAAACTAGTAGGAGTGTTGATCCCATATGATAAAAGTTTAGTAGTAGTAAATTCTGATTGGAAGTTGAGAAGGAATTTTGTTTCTCTATTATTGTGAAATCTTGGATTGTTTTTGATGATTTTGTTCCAAACTTATTTTGTGTGGTCAAAACTTTTATTCAACAATGCTTCAAATCTTAATATGTTTTTGCAGTTTGGATGCGGGTGTATTTGTGGATATGGTTCAATTCTTAATATCTTAATATGATTGAGTACATAAAATCCTACATTACAGGATGTGCCTTTTGTAGTTTGGATGCAGATGTGTCTATGGATATATGGCTTATTGTCATATAACCCATTCTTCAGATACCAAATAGGTCATTGCCACTTGGATTAGTTGAAGCCATTTTCTTTTTAAAAATATATATATTGAAAAATGGAATCAAAATAATATTAATAACAGGTTTACGTTGCATACTGATGACCTAGATTTTGAATAGCAGTTACAAATTTATTGGGGGAATCTAATTTAGTACTAATTTTTTTTAGAACCATCATCTGACAGTAACTAAAACGTACTCCCTAGCTGCTAATTGGGACAACATGCATATTTTTAAGTTAAATGGGAGAGTTGAGGGAAGAGGTGGGGGAAGCGCTGAAAACTGGGAAGGGAACTCATTGTCTTCAATGGTTTTCTTCTATTGTTTTCTTTTGCTTGATACTCAGAGGTATGCGCATATATTCTATTCAAGGTTAACTGTATATAACTTTCAAGAAATTCTTCATTCTCCTCTCAATTAGCATTATTTGTGAAATTTATTGCTATAATCTTGTTAATTGCACTTGTATAACACCTTAGTTTCAACATTTTCTTGCATCGTCTTGTTTTTGTTCTGCATATTAGTGAGATCCCTAGGAAATTGCCATCTATATTATCCTCACCTACTTTATTGAATATGGTCGTGCATGCGTACCTTATAATTTTTCTCCGCTTAACCAACAAATTAATGTCAAACTGAAATATTGGATGCATTTTTTGTATAACGCCATTAGCCTTTAGATTCCTCCAAGATTAGGTAGTCGGAGTAATAGGAAGCTTGATTAAGCACTAGATTTTTCTTTATTTCTCTTTTGACCTGAGCTTCCATGTTATCTAGCCTTGGATTAAGGATTGGTTGATTAGTTTGCATCTTACTAGCTCCTAAATCACCATGACCAGCCTAAAAGACTTTGGATTGTAAATGATTCCTTTGATGTTTCTATTTGTTTTTTCTTTCTTCTCTCAAGGCCATAATGTAGGTGGTTTGAGATAATGGACATTGATATATGGCTGGTAGCCTGGAATTTACAAGTTAAATAGAATGGCCTTTGACCATGCTCCAAGGGACATCTAAGAGGTCCTTTTGATTGTGGGGGAAAAGTTGGGAGTCAGTGGCAAGTTTGGGGACTATTGGCGAAGACTGTATCATTGTGGACTTGGTTTTCGGCTGATTAGAGAATGGTCTACTTGTTTGTATTGGTTTCATTCAAAACTTTTCTTAGAAATATAATTGACAATTTCAAAGTTTTCCTTGCTATGTGAGATTTTCTAAGGTTGTGTCTTCTCCTTGGTCATCGCTCCTCGAGTTTTTACTGTCGAACCTTACTACTTTTATATCTACACTTATTGACTCTGTTATTCCTTTTAGCATAGGTGTCTCTTCCTATTTTGAAGTGATCATGTAACTTCATGATTTGACGCTTCATTTTCTATCAGAATGTTTATGCTAAAAGACAATATTTTCACCCATTTGGCTTCTGACATTTACTTCAACCTATTTTTCTATTTTCTTTAGATTTCACATCAGTTTTGTTTGATTTCAGTATCATTATGATTTCAACATCCATTCCTACACAACTTCTTACTGTTAAGGCAGATATTTGTATATTTATATTGAATAGGAAGTTTCAATTTCATTGGGTTGTTTCAATCTAACTTTTAAGTCTGTTTGGCAACGGGAATACAAGTGGAATTGGCATATGTAAATTCTTAAAATTTTGAATTTTGTGTCTGGGTGCACCAAATCAGAATTGCGACTTGGAATAAAATAGGAATATGTATTCCAATTTCGTCCCAAAAATAAATATTTTTAATTCCACCTCAATAGCTGGAATTGGAATATGTATTCCTATTCCAGTTTTATTTATTTTAGAAAACTTTGGGTCTGTGAATTCCCCATCGAATTCTAGCTGAACCAAACAAAGAATATGAATATATATTCCTATTTTCTATTCCAGAATAACAATTCCTATTCCCATATTTGTATTCCCACAACCAAACGAGCCCTTAAAAGGATTTGCATTATTTAAACATATTGTGGACTTACAATTTTCGCTGCAGTTTTCATTTAATATCATTACACTTTTATTACTCCAGTTGTCTATTACATGGTCAAATATTTGTTGGTTTATAAATATGCTCTGTAGTTTAATTCATTTTCTTTGAGTTAACTCTTAAGGAAAGATCAATAATTCCCTTGTGTTGTCATGGTTCCTATTTGGATATCAAAAATGTATTCTCTTGATGGGCCTCATTCCTTGTTGCAACACCATCTCAATCCATCACCTCTTTTCTAATCTTAATCATATGACACTAACTGTCCTGACTTTCACTTATTACCATATCTAATTCTTGCATGCCAAGGTGTGATGTTGTTTTACCATTTTGTTCTTATTGATTATCTATTTTTCATATTCAGACTAATCGCTCATCTACTTGATTCTTCTTTCTTATCTCTTAGCTATATAGCTCCACTGGAAAATCTAGTAAATATGAAAAATACCCAGCCTAACATGAGAAATACTAAACAAGTAAAACTATAGGGAGTAATGGAATTGCATCACATGACATCTCATTTTATACCTAGTATATCGTGAATCGTAGATGTATTTAACTTAGAGGAGCATAAGAGCAACATTAACAAATAAAACTCTTGAAATTAGTTGGATTAGAGAATAAGGTAACACATCAATCTATTATATTATTGTATTGATTGTAATTAATAAATAAATTACAAGTATGTATGTATATATATATTATGAACAAATTACTATATAAATAAATCGCTTCATGCTTTTTCATAATATGAATTAAAAGAATCATTACTATTAATCAACTAATTCAAATTCACAAACTATCCCTTATAATTCAAACTTTACAAATACCAACTACTTAATTAAATGTAAAAGAAGCTATTTACTCGATTTTCCACTAGATCTAAATAGCTAAGGGATGAGAAAGAAGATATCAATTAGAGGAGTGATTAATTTGAATATGAAGAATAGATAATCAATAAGATCAAAATGGGAAAACAACATCATATATTAACATACAAGAATTAGATAGGGTAATAAGAGAAAGTAGGGATAACTAGTGTTAGATGATGAAGACTAGAAAATAGGCGATGGATTGAGATGGTGCCACAACACAGAACGTGGCCCATCAAGAGAAAACATTTTTGATGGCCAAATAAGAACCATGACAACACAAGGATACAAGGGAATTATTGATTTCCTTAAGAGTTAACTTGGAGAAAATGAGTAAGAGTAGAGAGCATATTTCTCAATGAACAAATATTTGACCATGTAACAAATAATTGCAATAAACAAAGCATAATGATGTCAAACAAAAATCTGCAGTGAAAATTGCAAGCCCACAATCCACAATTTACTTGAATAATTGAACTTATAAAAGTACAAGTCAGGCTAAACCATCAAATCTTTTTGAAGCATCTCCAAGTTTGAGCTGTATTGAACAATCTAATGGAATAGAAAGTCCCTATTTGATATAAATACAAAAATCTTCCTTAAAAAGTAAGAAGTTGCATGGGAATTGATGATAAAATCATAATGATACTAAAATCAAACAAACTACTACAAAATATGGAGAAAATAGAAAAAGAGGTTAAAGTAAATCAGACACATCCTTAGAAGGGCAAGGCCTCAATGTTTTGTTGTTGGCATTCCTCGTGCAATGTGATGCAAGGGTTGCGCAATATGATGCAAAGACTGCATGACATTGCGAAGCTGTGCATGAAGCAATACAAATCCTCTCGCACAGTTAGGCAAGGTCTCGTGTGGAGAAGCAAAGTCTCATGCCAAACTACAGATCAATGTCTCCTCGCATGAAAAATAATGGGCATTTTGGCTTGGCTGAGGAAAGTTTGGAAGTTGGTTTTGGACACCCTACCAGGTTCCACACCTTCCTAGTTCAAAACATATTTTCTATGGAGTTTAAAATATGTCATTTAAGTATAAGTTGACATATTTTAATATATTCTTAAGAAATATTTTAATATATGTGACGATTCATTTGAGATAGGTCCAGAGCTCTCTGAGTTAAGATAAATATTTTGAGAAATTTTAGGACTTCAAAAGGTTAGACTGTGCCAAATTTCAGGGCTTTAGGATTTTAGACTTAACAAAATTTCAAGAGTGAGGTTGTAACTTTGAGCCCTTGTGCTGTGTATGACCATTGTTGGTCTCTACTTGTAATTCTTGATTATGTTGTAACTAGTGGAAATGGACTTGTTTGTCTAACCATGCTAGGAGCTTTTACTTTGGGTTTGAAAGAGAACATCCTCTTGTATAATCTCATAATTCATGTGATCTTTGGTTTGTGAGTTATGGTTTAGTGCTTGGAGATCCTTGCAAGTGTTGTAAGACTTCCGTTGGTGTAGGTCAATATGTGATTTTAGCCATGTTCCCTATTCGTATCACCTTGTTTTGATGTTTCATTATTGTATATGGTTACTTTATGTTGTTGATTTAATAACTTATCTTAAGAAAAAAAAATTATTCAGTGCACATTTTATCCTTGTGTTCCAAGGATCTTTGGGTGGGGCATTACAATATGCATCTGTTATTAATATTATTTTGATTCCAAATGGCTTCAACTAATCCAAGGTTGCAATGAAAATATCACTTTATTAGGTCTCTGAAAAATGGGTAGTGACATTCTTCCCCCTTTAATTAATGTGTTTTCTTCAATGCATTAATCAAAATTTTCAATCATATCCCAAAAAAATAAAAAAGGTCACTCTTGACATTGTGAATGAACCGAAATGATTGTGAATATATATGTATGAGTATAATATGAAGTAGATATGAATTATCCACTAATACGGTCAATTCTATGTAATACCAAGGTATGGTAAGCAAGCAAAGGTATGTGTGTGCATTGTTGTGATTTTAAGGTATTGTGAAACTTATTTGAAAGCATTGAGATAAGGGAATAGTTGATTTTTAATTGAATTGATTTATGATGTAATGTGGACTAATATTTTGTTGACTAGTGAATGTGCACATCAACCTTGACTCTTGTAGACTTTTCCTCATTTTATGGTAATTTTTGATATGACACTCATTTTAGGTTGCAATCCTTACACTTATTAGCATATTTTTGAACTTAGCATTGGGTATGTACACCAAGTTGTGGTGCCAAAAAGGTGACAACCCTTTTTTTTCAATTTTCAATAGCATGTAAATAGTTTTAAAAAATCAAAATCTTATAAATGGGCTACATACCTGCAGCCCATTCATTTTAACTCTTTTTTTTGCCCTCTCCTCATAGCAACACGTACACGAATTGTAGAAAATCAAAGTTTTCACCACCTACCTTGCCAATGTGCCTCTTCGCCAATGAAATACAAGATCACAAACATGTTGTATGTAATCTAAATTTCATTTTGCATTGTTTGATATGTTTTTTATATTTTTTTGTAGGTTTTTTATATTGTTTTGCAGGGTTTTTACAAATTTTCTTTAGATTTGTTTATTTATTTAGATTTCAATTAATTTTTTATTAGAAAATGTCAATAATCAACCGAAAAATCCCCAAGAAACTCAAAACCCTCAAGAAAATCAATACCAAAACCCTCCCCAAGAAGAAGAACAAATTTTGCAACTTAAACCAATTGAAAGACTTCCACCTGGCAAACAAGAAAATATAATAAATGAAATAGAAAGAGGCAAAACAAAATTAGGACTCATTGGTTGGTTGAAAGAATCTAGACTAACCAATCCAATGAGGGCTCAATTGGCATTGTCCCTCGAATCCATTAAGACCTAGATAGCTTCAATTAGTGGTTAGTTAGATGTTTGGTGGGTTAAGAGGGATGAAAAAAAAGGATTTTATGCAAATAAATTGTCATATCAAGATGTTAAAAAAAAAAAAATACCAAAAGGTAGAATATGTGCATTTTTTAGAAAACCTGGTGAACAAAATACTATTAGAGAGGGTACTAAATGGTTCCCCATCCATTGGTGCATACACAATGCTATTATAAATAATTTTTGGGATAGATGGTGGATGGTTTTTGATGCCCCTCCTTGCAACAATCATGAGATCCCCATGTATTTTTTAAAGAAATTGTATTGTGAGTTTGTCCTTGGGGAGATCCCCAATTATTTTGATATATTAGACTCCCAGCGTAGAGGTGGGGGTTCATCATTTAAAAGGCCAGGGGTAGGTCGTGACCCTAATGTAGTTAGGGCACCTGTGGTCATGCCACAGGGTGAGCATGCGACTATTCCTTTAGTTGTGAAGGAACATGTAGAGGCCAACGCTCTAGGGACCATTAATGCTTTAACACAAACCCTCATCCATTGCATGAGTCCATTAGTTAAGGGGGAGCCTTCAGTGCACCACGATCACATGTGCACATCATGTGGATCCTTATTCACATTTAGCACTCATGCTAGAGATGGTGCAGATGATGAGCTTGTCACTGATCAGTTCCTGAATGACACATTTGGCATTGACACACAAGTAAATTACAATTATAATTTACTAATTTGATCACATTTCATATGTATAATGAATGATTAATTAATTAGCATCTATTGACATTTTTCAAAATTTAGGGTTAGAGTGTTGGCAGGCCTAGTAGCGATCCCCTGGCTCCATTTTTTGCCTCGTCCATGAGTCTAGAGGTATGTGTCAATTTAATCATTTAAATTAATACATATATATTATTAAGTAATCATATTAAGGATTGACAAAAAAAATTATGCATGTGCATCAAGCTCTCTAAAAGACAGTCAACATTTACTACAGACTCAGAGCATAGACATCATACGAGCTTCGTAGAGGTACATTTGTTTCATGTTAATTTAATTAATTTAATTATATTTGTTTCATGTTGCATGTTACATGTCACGTGTATTGTATGACATGCAGCTCATGACATCTCATCTCCGATAGTCCGTCGATCATGGAGTGGCTGCAACTATGGCTAGTTCACAGCCATTGACTGAGGCATGAAAGAATTTTATTGGTTTTATTTTTTGTTTATTATAGTTAGTATCAGAATTTCTAATGTTATTTATAAGTGATTATATTGATTCAATTGTTGTAGGGTCTTGTCACACCTGATCATCCACGAGCGTTCGAGGTGGACTTGTAGAGTGACTATATGATGGTAGTAAGAAAATAATTAACTTTGTGTGTACATATATTTGATTTCAATGTATAATAATTATTCATTCATTTATACTTTGTTTGTATCAACTTGAGTTAGAGAAGAGCCTCAACAAGAGGACAAGAAAGTGTGTGAAGAGGACCCTATCATCACCACCATCTCTCTCCACACGATGACCAAAGGCCTCTAGAGATTTTTTTCCTTCCCCTCGTGGGAAGGAGAAGATATAGTTGATAGACATGTACATGTATAGGCATCATCAGACATATATGTTGGATTTTATGTCAGTGGACATATTCGATATACATTTGATGTATATATGACATTTATTTGATGCATGACATTATTAGACATATGAAATTATTGGTTAATATATGATATGTTTGTTCATGTATGACATTAAATTAGATATATTCGTGTATGACATTAAATTAGATATCTTCATGAATGACATTAAATCCAATACCTAATCAATTTGAAACTTTGATAGAATATTGATTAATAATAAACTTTATCACTGTTTAAGCATAAGTTTATCATTTGCAATATATCATCTTCAAATGATTTATGATCTTGTTCATGTTTAAAGTTTTCCTTCTTTGTCATTTTTTTATCAAGTTTAATTCAATACCTAACCAGTTTGAATTTTTGATACAATATTGATCAGCAATAAATTTTATCAGTGTTAAAATAGCTATTTTATCCCCTTCATTATGTTTTAACTTGGTGTGGGGCCTTGTGTCCAGATCTGGAGACCTCCATATTTCCAATGCATGGTCCTTAGAGGGCAACATTAGGGTCTCTTAGCACACAAATCTAAATGAAAAAATAATTATCAATAGGGATTCTGTGTTCTTAGGAAAAATATCCAGATCTAGAGACCTCTATATTTCCAACGCAGGGTCTTTAGATGCCAACATAAGGGTCTCTTAGCACACAGATCTAAATGATAAAATAATTATCAATTTAAAAAAAAATCAAATTTACAGTGTCTAACAAGGATTGTCTATTCTTAGGCAAAACAATCCAGATCTGGAGGCCTAAATATTTCCAATGCAGGGTCCTTAGAGGCCAAAATTAGGATCTCTTAGCGCACAAGTCTGAATGGTAAAATAATTATCAATTTATGAAAAAATCAAATTTACAGTGCCTAACAGGAATTCTCTGATCCGGTGATCTTAGGCAAAATATCCAGATCTGGAGGCTCTAATGGCAACTGGGGAAGTACAAACCAAACATGTTGTAGGGACAAAGTGTTCTGAACAGGGCAGGGTGAAAATGACGCTTCCATAGATAAGCAAATAACAGACTTGCCCCAGACAAAAAGAAAGACTTTTTAAAAGCTTATTCACATATCTAAATTAAGGAAGAAAAAATCTGGGGGTATAGAATTCAAAACTACTTACAGTGGATCCGCTTGTGAATGTTAGAACCAAGATGATTTTATCCCAAAAGAGATACCTCCGCAAGAATTCTCTTTCTCCTGACGTTTTCCCCCAACCCACCATTGTTCCCCAAATCCATCTTCAAAAAATTAGGTTGAGTTAACAAATTTATTATTCTGTGCTGAAGCGATGAAATTAGGATTATCAACTTTGGTTTTATCCACTTTCCGCCCTGCAATATCACCCTTCTTACTCCGACCAAATCTAGATCTCCACCATGGTTACGATTTGAAAACCCCCTTGGATTTAAAAAAACCCCTAAACTGAGATGTACGGAAAATGCGTGAACAGCCGAAAGTGGAGCCTTATCTATCCATAGGCCTTTTCAAAACCCAAATTTCCATGTAGCAAAGAAATCATCAAACTCTGCAACATCCAATCTATCCGCACACCTTTCATGACTGGCTTCTACACATTTTTTTCTGCCGTGTATCTTTTTGGGCGGGATGAAATTAGTTTGCCGCTCCAACTTTCTTTCATCTTTCGATGAAATAAATTTCCCCCTCAGACTTAGCGTTATGTGAGACAAAAAATAATAATTTAAAATTAAAACATAAATTAAAAAGAAAATGAAGGCAAAGTTAAAGACGATAATAATTTTTTGTCTTTAAAAAACGTCTTAAAACGACTCACTTTGTAGTAGTGTCCCTCTCCCTCTCAATTCATTCAACTTTGTGCTTTTCTTGAAGAAGATGAAGGAATCCTTCTGAGTTATAGATAGTTCAGACACAATTCTTTTCTTGGACGTTTCTAAGTATTATTATAATCTGCCCCATTTCAATGCTCTTGTATTTAGTCTTGGATCCTCTTTCTAGAGGCGCTACCAAATTGCACAGCTTAGTCAACATTTTTCTAGGCTCAAGAAACACATGATGTTTACGTTAAAATATTAGACAACCTACTTATTGTGACGTGGCGAATGTATCATTGATTGAACTTCAGTGGCGTTTACGGTGGTTGGAAATGCAGCGAAGTTTCCTTTCATGGCAGAAAATGGATAGCCAGCCGGCAAAGAATGGATATCCAGCCGGCAGAATTGACTACTTTCTATTATTTATTAATTAAATTAAAAAAAAATAGTATGATGGTTTATGGATATTTAATATAATTAAAGAATAGTCTAGAAAGTTTTTACTTCATTTTTAATGGGCTTGTAACAAATTTCTGAACTTCAGACAGAAGATGTCTATAGTACAACATAATTTGTAGGTCTTGCATGTGGGAGGTTTTGGACTGAGTCTAGCTTAACACAAAGTAATAATTAATCTGAATCAATAATAATAATAAATAATATAGACTACAGTGGCTGTGACCACTTTTGATGAAAATAAGATAAAATTTAATTACAAGTAAGAAACTTGTAAAAAAATGAACTTCAAAATAAGGGTCTAATGACATCAATCAATCAAAGGATCAATTAGATAAGAAACTTCTAGGAGGTTAGGATTTTCAAAGAGAATTTATTTATGATTGAAGTCAATCAAGAAATGAATTAATTAGATAAGAAACTTCTAGGATGTTAGGTGTTCAATAGAGATTTTATTAATGATTGAGGATTCAAGAAATCAATTAGTCAAAATTAAATTATCAACATGAAAATTATATCTTAAATGTACATAATGTTTTTCTATTTTTTGAAACAAATAATATTTTTAAGTTGATTTTGACATGCTACATGTAACTTTAAATTATATAAATACCATTTTTTTTATCAAATTGTATCCTTGTATTCTTTGTCATAAGTTTTCTTAAAACATTAAAATAGCTTATAAATTTAATTGAAAACACTAAAACAAATCAATAATCTTCAAAAGTTTCATCTAAAACTAACTATTCACAGAGGTAAGGATGATTTGGGTTGTTGTAGAGCATTAATAGACTTTTATGGGATTTTGATTCATTGTGATACAAAGTTGTAAGTTATCTCTCTCCCACCCCCTACTCTCTCTCTCTCTCTCTCTCTCTCTCTCTCACACACACACACACACACACACACACACCCCCTCTCTCTCTCTCTCTCTCTCTCTCTCTCTCTCTCTCTCTCGCTCTTGCTCTCGCTCTACCTCTCTCCTTCCCCCTCTTTATGCACTGTTTAGGTATTAATAGTGCATGTGCACTGAAGCGCATACTCACTAAAGTATGCACGTGCTATTAAGTCTCAAATTTTAAAAAGCTTTAAATAGTGTGTGCATGCTATAGCACACACACGCTATAGGGCGCATGCACTATTTAAAGCTTTGCATTCTACCAAGCCTAAAGCTTGGTTTTGCATTTGGGATCCAACCCAAAGGTTTGGAGTCTGTAAACTGGTCTGAGACGTATTTTGTTGCAACATACAAAAAATAATTGATTTTTTTTGTGTGCTCTCCTTCAAGTTTCTTCATGGTTGAGCATCGATAAAATCAAGTTACATGACATTGTAGGTCTCTGTGTTAGCTATATAACCATATAATTTATATTTTATTTGAACCATTTCAAGCCTTTCAACTATAATTTCTTTTGAATTTATGTCTATTTTTTGTCAAAAACTAACATGTACTAATTGGGCTGTAGATTTTAGCTCGTTCATCGAATTTTACAACAAATTAAGTTTTTAGAAACTAGACTCCATTCTACACACTTTGAAAAAATGAAGTTTTGATATTAGATTAGTTTTCAATCATTTCTAAGGGGAGCACATAAATATTTCATGTTTTTGGAATGTGTCTAATTAAAAAATTCATTAAAAAAAATACACATTATAAAATTACCCAAAAAATTTGGGATAAACTATATAGTGTTAGGTAATATTTTACAAGAGCAATTAAAAAATTTCAAAAGAAAAGTTAAAGTTTTAGGGGGGGCACATGTTGTACCGTGTTATATATTTTTGGAATAAGCAATACCACTTTCTGTGCGCCCCTTTTTTGAGGACCTAAAACTAAATCATTTTGAAAAAAAATTAGTAGTTTAGAAACTAAATTCAAAGGACTACTACTTTTATTTTTGTCATATCTTAAAATTTTGTGTGTAACTATCTTCAAATTCTTGTTGAAGTTTAAAAATTGTTGATTTTAGAAAAATGGTGTCCACTTATACCCCCCTTTTGGCACCACAACTTGGTGCACTTACCCACATGTTTGTTGAGCATGCATGAACCTAAGACAATGAAAGATTCTTTAAAAAATGAGGACTAGAGTAAATCCATGAAAGAAGAGATTAAGCAGATTGAGAAAAACAAAACATGGACTCTAGTTTCTAAACCAGAGGACAAGAATGTGATTGAAACCAAGTGGGTGTATAGAAACAAGTTAGATGAAAATGGTGAAGTAACAAGGAATAAGGTAAGATTAGTTTGCAAGGGGTATGCACAAGAAGGAGGAATACACTAAGGAGAAACATTTGACCATGTTGCAAGATTGGAAGGAGTAATAACTCTTCTTGCTTACTCTATATACAAAAGTTTCAAAGTTTATGAAATGGATGTGAAGTCAACATTTTTGAATGACATATTAGAAGAAGAGGTTTACATAGAACAACCAGAAGGATTTGTTGATGCTCACAATAAGAATATGGTATGTAGACTAAACAAAACTTTATATGGTTTAAAGAAAGCCCCAAGATCATGGTATGAAAGGCTTCATAATTACCTGGTAAAGATTGGATTTGAGAAGATTGATGATAGCAACAATCTATACTTGAAGACAGAAGGAGGTAAAGGTATTTTACTAGCTGAAATTTTTGTGGATGATATCCTATTTATAAGGTCAAGATGGATTATATAAGGCATTTGAAAATGAAATGAAGAAAGAATTTGAGATGTCTATGTTTGGAGAGATCAAGTTCTTTGTTGGTTTGCAAATATATTCGATGAAATATGGCATATACATCACTCAGTCTAAGTATGTCAATGAAATATTGAAAACTTTTGGATTGGAAGATTCCAAACTAGTTAGCACACCTATGGTGATAGGACACAAGTTGTCAAAAAATGATGATTCAGTTGATGTTAATCAAACATTTTACAGGTCTATTATTGGAAAATTGTAATATGTAGTGCATAATAGACCTAAGATTTCATTATTTGTTGGGATTATTACATGATTCTCTACTAATCCTAAGGAGAATCATTTGATGGTTGTTAAGAGAATTATGAGATATTTGAAAGGAACAAAAGAATATGGTCTAGACTACAAGAAAAATGAGAAATTTGAGTTGAGTTCTTGCACTGATGTTGATTGGGCTGGAAACATTGATGATATAGAAAAAACAAGTGAAGGAGCATTTTTCTTAGGAAAGAGGTTGGTCGCCTAGACCAGCAAGAAACAAAATTGCATATCTCAATCTATTGTTGAAGTTGAATATGTAGTTGCTATAGTAAATTGTACAAACATTGTATAGATCAAACAACTACTCAAAGGTATGAAGGAGGAAATCACTAAACCTATGGTACTTTATTGTGATAATACAAGTGCTATAAATATATCAAAGAACCCTATGATGCACACAAAGACTAATCACATTGCAATCAAGTATCATTACTTAAGAGAGTTAGTTCAAGATAAAGAAGTGAGGATGGAATATGTGAATACAAAAGAGCAGATAGTTGATATCTTCACAAAAGATTTACCTAAGGATGCTCATGATTATTGAAGAGGTAAACTAGAGATGATACCCCTATCTTAAGCTACTTAAGAAGCATAAGTAGTGCCCTGTATCAACCAAGCTGAATGTTGTATCTTACAACTTGATCTAGTGGATATTACTTTAGGAGCTACCTAAAGTAATGAAGGAGCTGAATTAGAAGATTTACAGTCACAATGAAAGGTGATTGAGGGAGTATCTAGAATTGATTATATTTGCATATAGAGATGAAAAGTGTTTGGCATTGTTGTCAAAGAGGAAGAGATGACCTAAAGAGGGAGAAATGATCTATTGAGGGAGAAATGACTAAAAGATATTTACATCTACCTAGTAAGAGGGAGAAAGTACTGAGGGAGATATAAGAATAGATTAGAGAGAGATAGATACCTAAATATCAAAAAGAGGGAGATATAAGTTAGAGGGAGAAGATTCAGTAAAGGAACTTGACAAAGCTCACATTACCCTACACTGAGGAAGGACATATACTACATTGATAGAGGGAGAAATTTCAAAGATTTATTTTCTTTTTGGTATTGTTGTTGGTATTGGTTCACAATCAATGCCAAAGAGGGAGATTGTTGATATGAGATTATTTTGAAGTGAAGAACTTGAAATGGAACAATCATTATTTTGTCAATGATTTCAAACTTGCAACCTACTAGTGAGACAATTGTTTTATTGTCTAAAAGCTATCATTTAGTTGATTGATGAAGAGGATTTGAGAAGAGGGGATAACAGTAGCACCTAGAGAAAGATTGAGTTATTTGGTGTGTGAAAGAAGCCCTAAGACCAAGTAAGACATTGTTACTATAGTGTATTGTTTATCTACTTAAAGTCTAAAATGAAAGAGTACTCAAGGTAAGACTAGAAGAAGATCAAGTATGAAAAGTGTTTGTCGAGCCTTATCGAGCAGTCTGTGCAAGCCGAGAAGAAATTAGTGGAAGTTGAGTTAAAAACAAGAGGTTCTTAGCAAAGATAAAAATTAGCACAAGCCAAGTCATTGTTAGTATATGCCAAGTAAAGTTTAGTTGGTGCCAAACATTAGTAAACTTTAGTGTTCATTGAGTAAACTAGTGTTGTCCGAGTGGAATAATAATATATAAGCCTAGTGATAGCATATTGATGCCGAGTACTAGTATTAATGTTAAATGGAAGATTTGATGAATCTAAGCTGACTATTTTGTTTTCTTGAATTATGTGAAGCATTTGGAAGATAACTATGATGAGATGGTGGCACAAAATTCAAGGTAAAGAATTTTATGGAAAATTGAAAGAAGATTGAAGAAGTTTCTAGAGGAACCAATGGAAAAGTGGGTAGATTCATTGTATCCTACCTAATCCTACCTAACCCTAAAATGGATGATTATGGTTAAGCGACAAAATATTTCTTTTCTCTATTTATAGATAGAGATGGTCAGAAGAAAAGGTTGTCATGTGCGAGAACCTAAGGAAGACAAGGAATCTAGGGTATTGCTTCATTCAGTGGTTGAACGTAAGAGACTGCAATTGGCATGCAAAGAAAGAAGGCTTGAGAGTATGAATGCTTGAAGGGTGAACAAGCTATCAAAGTTGAAGTGTGTGAATGCTAAGCAGAATGGAGGACTGAAACAAAGATTTGTAATCTATAAGTGAGTTGTAGTTTGTTATCAGATCAAGCCTTAGTGTTACTTTCTAATCATTGTATCAGTTTAGGGTAAATCCTTTGGATTAAGGTTGACCTAATAGTAATTTTTAAATTCTTTAATCGAGTGACATTCTAATGGAATGGTCTAAAGCCATCTAACAAGGTTCTCTCCTAATAGGATGATTGAAATCCTTTAACTAAGTCACATTAAAATCGTGTGCATTGTAACCTTTAACAAGGTTGGCCTTTCACAGGGCATCACTTCAAAATAGTGAGAATTAGTAGCATGTTACTAGTGGTTTTTCTCAAATTGGGTTTCCACATAAAATCCTTGTGTCAAATGTGTTGTTAAATCTATTATGTTTCATGTTTACATTTCTACAAAGTTGTTTTGACCTAGGACAATAACCTGCAAAGTTTAAGTAGTGCATGATCTAATGGATGCATGCATAATAAGGTTTTATGGATATGACTCTACTAAGCATTGAAAAGTTTTATTTGTACATCTAGACCTTGGATAACTGATTCAACCCCCCCCCAGTTATTGTAAAGAATTCCAACATAGATTAAAGATCAAGTGTTTAAGATCTGATAGATGTGGAGAGTTTACTTTGAATGAGTTTAATAGATTTTGTGAAGTAAATGGCATTAAAAGACAACTTTAGCCCCTGTGACACCTAAGTATTATGGTATAGAAGAAAGGAGAAATAAATCAACAACAAAGGTAGCAAGAGCTATGATGTTTGAGAATAATTTCTCAAAGACATTTTGGAGAGAAGTAGTTAACACACTAGTATATACAATGAACAAAGTTTCGATTAGACAGGTACTAGTAAGACCCCTTATGAGATTTGGTTTGGACATGCACCTTTAGTTAAGTATTTTAGAATTCTTGGAAGTGTTACATTAAGAGAGACTAATATGACATTGGTAAGTTTGATTCAATAAGTGACGAAGGTATGTTTCTTGGCTATTCATTGAAGAGTAAAGCATATAGATGTTTTAATCAAAGAAATAAGACTATTGTTGAGAGGGAAAATATTAGAGTTGTGAGAAGTTTGGAATGAAAGAAATAAAATTGATTATGAGTTTGATGAAGAGACTAATACAAAGTCTAACAAAGAGAATCTTGAGCTATTTTATGAAACTGACATAGAATTGTAGAATGACATATAGATTGTGGAACAAAGAGAAGAAAAAAGGAGTGAACCTAGAGTTGAAGTAAGAGTTGAGACTATGACACCTAATAAGAATCGAACAAAGAATCATCTTGTTGATCAAATTATTGGTAGCAAGGACAAAGGTGTGATGACAAGAATAAAGGTACAAAGAGATGAACTATGTTTGATTTCTCAAGTAGAGCCTAAAAGTGTAGATGAAGCTAGTAAATGTCACATTTGGATTTAAGCTATGAGAGAAGAGCTAGATCAGATTGAGAATACTAATATACAGGAATTGGTTCATAGACCTAAGAACAAGAATATTATAGGAACTAAGTGGGATTTCAAAAATAAGATGAATGACCAAGGTGAGCTTGGGAGAAATAAAGCAAGACTAGTATGTATAAAGGTTATTTACAAATAGAAGGTATTGATTATGAGGAAATATTTGTACTTGTTTCTAGAATAGAATCAATTAGAATGATTTTGGCATAGGCAGCTAACAAGAAATTTGAAGTGTATTAGATGGATGTGAAGTCAAAATTTTTGAATGGAGAACTTGAAGAAGAAGTTTTCATTGAGCAACTTGAAGGATTTCCTTTGAAAAAAGAAGATACAGTCTATAGGTTGAAGAAAATATTGTATGAATTGAAACAAGAACCTAGAACCTAGTATGCGAAGTTGGATAAATATTTGGCAAAATTAGGATTTGCTAAAGGTACTGCAGATAGTAACCTATATCTAAAGGAAATTGTGTATAGTTTACTAATTATTTAAGTTTTTATGGATGATATAATCTTTGGAGGTGATGATGATGCAAGTGACAATTTTGCTAGTGAAATGAAGAATGAATTTGAGATGAGCATGATTGGTGAAATGAAGTATTTCTTGGGTTTGTATATTGTACAAAACAATGATGCTATTTTCTTATCACAAACTATGTATCTAAAAGACTTAATGAAAAGTTTTGATTTGGAAAGTTGTAATCCTATCAGTACACCTATGGTAACTCATCTTAAGTTTTCTAGCAAGGATGAGACACCTACTTTTGAGTAGAATAAGTATAGATCTATGATTGGAGGTTTACAATGTTTGATTCATACAAGCCCAAGTATAGAAAATATAGTTGGTATTGTTGTGAGATTTCAAGCCGATCCTAAAGAATCAAATTATATAGTAGTAAAGAGGATTTGAAGATATTTGAAGGATACACATGATTTAGGGTTATCGTATGATAGATTAAATGAATTTACTTATGTGCATATACGGATGTAGATTGGGAAGGGAGTATGGATGACGAATAAAGTACAAGTGGTGGAGCATTTTTCTTAGGATGAAGATTGGTTTTTTGGATAAGAAACAAGAAAGATTGTATTTATAAGAGCATAGTAGAAGTAGAGTATGTAGCAATAGTTAATAATTGCAATCAGATCATGTAGATGAAGCAAATTTGAAGGATATTGGATTTGAGTTTACAGAGCTTGTTATCATACATTGTGATAAGACAAGTATAATGAGTATGTCTAAGAATCCCATGTTACATTCTAAGACAAAGAAAACATCTATTAAGTATCATGTTTTAAGAGAGGCATTTGTAGAAAAAGAGATTAGACTAGAGTCTATCAGTAAAAAGGATTGATAGGAGACATACTTATATAATAGTTTTTGAAGGATACATTTGAGTATTTGAGAGGTATTCTTGGGTTTATGCCCCTACCTACTTCTGAGTAGTTGATGCAGAGATTGCATAAGTCCAATGGTATAGAGCACTATTTTTCATCTAGATCGGATGTTGGATGCTTCCTCTATGGGGGAGTATTTGTGTTTGAGATAAGTCATGAAGAAATCTTGGTAGTTTGTATTTAACAATGTATTTGGATACTTGACCTTGATAAAGGTAGAATTAACATAATGATGCATTTATCATTGATGTCAATAGAGGAGAGAAGTACATGAAAGCTATCTTCTGGATATGAGGGAGAGTTGTACATGAAATGGAGAAAATTGTGATGTCAATGAGGGAAGTATATCAATGGAGGACTAGCAGCACAAATGGAGAGTTGGTCCCAAGATACAGATTTGATTGATGAAGAGAATTTGAAAAGAAAGAGTATAACAACAGAGTTGTACATTTGGTATTCTTGGAACTTAGATGTATTTCAGCTATGTTGTCATCAATGCCAAATGGGAAAATTGTTAGCATGAATTCTAATTATATTCCTATGGGGGAGTATCCCAGTATTGTTGGAGCATTTGGAAGATTGTTGATATGATTATATGTTGCATTCATGGCAATGTTTGTCATTGATGTCAACATATTGGTTAATATGTAAAGACTGACAAAGAAATAGATAGACATTTAGATCATATAGTTAAAGTATTGAAGATGAGGTCCTTAAGCACAGTTGAGGACATGTTCTACAGAGTGTCTTGATGTCATGGTTAAGAAGTTGAAGACTGGTGATAGTTATTTGAGATTTACTGAAGATAATATACATATAGAGTTCCTAAAAAGAAATTCATGGTAATTAGATTATATCTGGTAACATGGATAGAATCTAGTTAAGCACCGTTAGACCTACGAAGAAGACTTCATGATGATGATGTAGTTGAGTGTGTAAAGTTTGAAGTTGCATGTGTGACGATTTATGAAGACTATGAGCCGACAATGTTATGCAATTATGAAAAGATGTACTATAGTGTGTAATATTTAATATTAATGTGGTCCTATTTTAATTTTAAATTGAGAAAGCCTCAAGGAAAACTCAATAAATTAATTGAGGACTTGGTATAAAAGAATTTTTTTTTCCTTGAGATTAAGCATGAGTATGATGTAAGTGAATGTAAGAGAAGTATAAGTGCAAATTTCATATGAGTAATCAATCTAAAAGATTTGTGTAATGTGAGTTTGTGGATCTGATATTGAGATATGAGAATTATTTGGTGCAACAGAGGCATAGTGAAAGAGAAAAGTGATTATATTAGTGGAGAGTTAATTATTTGGTATTAATCTCAAAGGAATAAAAGAAAGGCTAGTTGGATAGTGACTTCGGTGGTCTTTCCCCTAAAGCTATTTGAATAGTGGGTCCTTCTACCTTCCACAACTCCTAACAGGGTTGGCACAACTTCTAATAGGGTTGGAATCTCCATATAGGGATTCAAAGTCTCCTAACAAGGACTAATATATACTAAATTTATTTCATTGAATCCTAACAAGGTACATCCTTTTGTAAGGAACTTACATATTATTACATCATTTTGTGGATACCATCCCTACTGAGGCTTTCCCTAGTTAACAAATATAGTGTTATTGTGTATGGTTATCTTCTTGTGGTTATTGCACTTGTTGATTACATGTTTTAGATTCAACAAGGATAATAAAAATTGTTTTGATTGGATAATTGATTCACCCCTCCCCTCCCCTCTCAGTTATCTAGGTGGACTTTAATTTCTAATAATGACAATGAAACTCTACTTTCTAGCTAAAATAAGTAAGATGATCCTCCACTTTTGAAATCAAATCATTCTAAGATCATATGGCCCACTTACTAATAATAGTAAATTTCAACAAATAGTAACTCTATACTAAAATAGCCCCTATTATAGAAACATAAATGTTTGTCTGTGATGTAAGATTGCCCTTGTACCCATGATGCTCCCTATATCATTTTATGTGGAGTTGTATCCTTCTTATAGAAATTTGGTCATTGAAGAAGTAGATAGTTAATTTGAAATTCAAATTGTGGTGGGAAAGAATGGGTTAGCTCATGCACAAGCAACTGCATTAAGTTTTATGTTTATTTAGTGGCTTCATGAATTTACATTTGTAATATTTTAATTTTAATTTATATTGTATTTGTATTTTTTATTTTATCTCAAATGGTGAGCCTTACACCATTAATTGTTCATGCAAGTAAAATTTGTATTTGAATTAAATGTTTGAAGATCTCATACATTTTTGGGTGAATGTCCATATGAAAGTGTTGTAGTTGACTAAATATATAATACACCAATAATTGTGCATCTATGTGCATAAATTAAACATAAAATGTGTTAGAAAGTAAAGTCTACTAATATAACTAAGAGAGGGGGTTGGGGTGAATTATTTATGCCCTTTAAATAATCTTTATCAAAACTTAAACATATAAGAAATAGATACAACAACTACAAGATGATAACCATGCACAATAACACAAGATATGTTAACTAGGGAAACGTTTGATCAAAGGGAAAACCCTGGCGGGATGATGCCCACAAGATGATGTACTAATATAGAAAGTTCCTTGTGAAAGGATATGACCCTATTAGGAGTCAATAAAATAAAATTAATACATGTGAGTCCCTTTTAGGAGGCTTTGAATCCCTGCTAGAAGATTCCAACCCTATTAGGAGTTGCTTCAATCTAGTTAGATGTTGAGAAGAAGTCATTTGAATCCATTGTCCAAATTTCTTCAAAATTGTTCTCACTAAACAATTGAAGATAACATATTCAAAGAATGAATTGACTCATACATCAACTTATCTTGCCAATACAATTCCTTTAATTTTCTTAGTACAACAACAATATAATCCTATGCTCTAACCTCAACAAATTTGCATACAAAGTTCACATACATCACATATGATTCATTGTCATACATAATCACTTCACACTCACAACCAAGGGAAAAAATCTTTCCTTTATACCAAGACCTAAAATAATTAATTGATTCATCCTTGAGGCTTCCCCAATGTACAATGAGTAATATATGACCATCATAAGATATTACAATTAAGTTTCACATCCTACAATATAATTTACATCAATTACATAACATAATCGGCCTGATAATGAACATATGAAACGTTACACTTCAACAACCTTCACAGAATGATCAATCAATTTTGCTACCTCGAACACATAACAATGAACATGTCTCTAACAAAAATCCAATCCCGCTAAAAAAGAATTAACCTTGCCAAAAAGATACAACACATTCATCAACATATAGTTTCTTGTATACTGGCCTACAACTAGTCTTATGAAAAACTACTATAACAAACACCAATCTTCATATTTCTTTTTGTATGGTTAGACATATCATAAGGACATATTCAACAATACTCTACTAACCCCAATGAATATAAATTTGCATCCTCTAACCTCATTGAATGAAACTTTCTCTAAAGACCCCCTATTGGTAATCAAGTCGTCCCCTTACATGTTTTCTAGAGAAGGTTGTTTATCTTCGTGATGCATTTGATTAGACCTTTGTGATTGAAATTAAATACATTTATTTTAGACTTAAAGTAAGATATATATGTTTCGTTTGCTTTGTGATTTTGCAACTTGTGCTTCTTGTATTTTTTTTGAACTCCTTTTGAATAGAATTGAACAAATTCAAATTTTGAATAACACATGTTTTTATATAAAGAATAATAGTTTATATAAAAAAATCAAGTCATAAATACATTTAATTTTGAATATTTTCTGAGACATCTAATTTTTAATCAAAAATTAATTTAAAAAGTTGAGTAGGTGCTTTAATAGGATATCTACTGATGTAATTTATATAGGAATATGTGCATGTGTGCGCGCGTGCTTACTTATAAGTCAATTGTCACATAGAAACATCTTAGGCTAAGCTAATGCAATAAATATAATATCAGAATTTATGTAATGTTTTGTTGTATATCTATATACATTCATTAGGCCCCAATAAAAATTACATGCATTATTCATTTAAATTACTTAATTTATAAACACATTTATTATATTACCATCCTTGAAATTTAAAAGAAAAATAACAACATTTAAGAAGGTTCCAAATGATCACATATATATTATTCAATTAATCAAACATTAATTAAAATATACTTTCAATACTTTACCAAATCATTCTATCTGGTCTAATATTTTTAACATTTGTACTCAAAATAACAACTTTAGGACTATTTCTAGTAACAATTATCTCATTCCAAGTAATACCAATACTAACAAAGTATTTTCTATGAAAATAATCTACACACACGAATTTAGTGCAAGAAGAATAAGAGAGATATGTATAAATATATTTTGGTTTGAATTGAAGATACATAGTTAAAATGATAAATATATCAACCAAATCAAATTATCAAACTACCTTTCAAGCTAATAACATTGTGGGTTTTCCTTGATAAGTCGCTCTGGATGTGGCATAATGAGCTGGGTACCGATCTGTGACTGAAACACCATTTTCGCTATAATTTGAAGCTCCCTTCTTTTGGTTAGAAGAAACTATCTTATGTTGACTATAAGCAACTTTCTTCTTCTTCTCTTCCCTAAGAGCAAGAGCTTCCATGGCCACAATTTTGTTTACCTCTGCTATATTCTCAGGCATATGAACAAAATTTTTAATATCATTTTCTACATCATGGATATATATCTGGTCGTACAAATCATTGAAGAGTTCCACTGAATCTAGTGGAAGACCTATTGGATCCAGAATCTGAACCAGATTCCATGACATGTTTAATGCCAGCCCAAAACATATCAAAACATCCTGAAATAAACGACCAACTTCATCCCCATACCTGTGTCATATTTGGCAGTATCCAAGATGATATTTTAGAAGATAGAATGAAAAAGAAATAACATGAATGATATGCTACAGAGCTTCATTAGAAACTTAATTGTTTATGGAAAGAGTCAGTACTTCAGACGCATAACTGAAGTCGCTTCCACGGTGAAGTATTTGAGCACTTCTTTGGTTTTACTGGTACATGTACCAATGATTTTCCCTGTTCCATTCGGAAGGAACATTAGATGTTGTAGTGAATTATAATAGCTATGAGATAAGAGATATTACTCCATTTTTTATTACTAAAGCTTTGGCAACTGAAATACTAATAAATAAAAAATATATATAATAATTGTGTAAAAGTAGTCAAGAATTTATAATACAATGATAATTTGTAAGATCTTATCTAGAAGATCTTAGATTTCAATCTCTTCCAACTTTAATTAATTTCAATAAATAATAATAATAATATCTAAATTCTAATAGTTTTACAATCTATTTGTATAAGATCTTAAATTATTAACTTAAAAGAAATCGAAAAATGATAACTGAAAAATTAATTAAGAACATTAGTATTGACAATCTTTCAAATTGTTGTAGTGCATGATTACTGACATGTTTAAATGAGCATTGGTAATACTTGTAATGACTACTATTAGACCCTTGCATATAACACCTCCTACAGAATACATTGTTGCCAAACAGCAATTAGGCCATACTAACAAATTTTGTCATGACTGAGGGGAACAGTCTTAGGGCAGAGGTCGGTCAAGCTCCATGGCTTCTTGGTGGATGATCAGACTAAAGTACTACTGGCAAAGAAAGGGAAAGAGAAGAACAAAGCTTAAGCCTTGTGTATTTATATTTTCTGGTCGTGATATTGTACTGCTGGTTATGTCAAGCTTATACTTTTATATTCAGGTCTGGAGGCCTTAGAGATAGTTTATTTTTAAGGTTCAATTACTATGGTAGACATGCAGATAGATGTGTAGTTAGTTTTTCTATATGAATTATCTATAAATAGATCGATAGATATTTTATTAGTTATGGCTGATTTATGCTTCGCACTTGGGGTTTTAGTTGTGTCATCACTCATTATGTAAATATGTATACTTCTATCTGAACTGAAATTTTCATATTTTTGAGTAGAATAGGTTACTATTAATGGTCTTTAAAAAAATTTAATTATAACTCCCAATACTGAAAAGATTGAAAGAAAAGAATTTATGATGAGAAGGGTACCAAAACTCTCTAACACTGCAACAAGCGTTTCTCCAAATGGTAACTTCTTTGCAATCTCTCTTCCCCATTTGAAGCGGAGTGGACCAACTGTCAACACCCCATTTATCATCTTCAGAACGGCTGCAACTTTCTCAGTCGCCCAATTCCCAACTCTCATTGCCAAAAGAATCACTCTAACCAAAACAAACAACCTGCACGTAGGTGAAAGCTTAGCAAACATAAATTCAAATGCTCCAAAAATATGTTGGAGATATAGAAGCTAAAATATATTGTAACATTACCCAAATAATACTGATTTAAGGAATAAATGGGTTTTGACGACTCGTATCCCACCCTCCATTCTTTGGATGGCATCAGTTTTCCATCGATGAATTAATGTCTTTGTTTTGTCGGCTGCCTCAGATATTTTGGTTGCAACATAGTCTGTTCCTTTTCTTATAAGGCGTGCCAATTTCCCCTTGATACCCATTCTTCTCTCTTTTCTTCTTCTCTCAATGAACAATGAAAACAAAGAGGTGAAAGTTGTCTGCAAATTAAACCATAAAACTATGTGAGTACCATTCTATTCTTAAAGAGTTTCAATGGCCGTGGAGAATTTATGTGACTAGCATTCTTTTCTCAATGAGTCAATACAATCTTCACTGCCAACTTCTATCCGGATTTCTTGATGCACACGGCAGATTGTCTCTCTTTACCATTTCCAATGTTGGGCCTTTTCAAACCGGACGGCTTCAGTGGAGACTTGAACGACTTGGCTATTCGAGGAATGGAAAAGTACACTTTCAACTATTTTGAGTTAAAGCACTTGATTTCAGGGAAAGACTTTGGTCTTGGTCAAGGATCCATGATTATTTTTCTCTTATTATTATTGACTTGACTTGGTTTTTGATTTGACTTGATTATTATTATTGACTTGACTTGGTTATTGGCTTGACTTGATTATTGCTTCTATTTGTACAATATATATATCTTCATAGTCTTCTTCTTTTAAGAGCTTGTATAATGACAGTCATTCAATTTCTACTGTTATTATTTGAGAGATCGAGATAATATTTTTCTTTACCTGTTATGAACTAAAACAAAACAATAGATTTGAGAGGAAAAACTTGATCTTAATCAAGGGTGCATGATCATACAATAGAACAAAGACCTTTCTCCTTTCATAGTTGTTGACTTGATTCTTATTTTTACATGTGGAGTCTTTTTCTTTTACTAGTTTGTAGATTTTTATGAGCTTTTAAATAGTGTTTATTTGAAGGGTCAAGATAATACTTTTTTTTCACCTATTATGAGTTAAAACACTTGATTTAAGAGAAAGAACCACCGGTTGACAAAAGATCCATGACCATGAAATAGAATAAAGCTCTTTCTTCTTCCTTGATATGTAGTTATTTGAAGTAAATTTGTAGTCTCCTCCTCTTAATAGTTTGTTGATTGTTATGAAAGCACTTTAATTTTTAAATAATAATTATATTATTGGTTGTCTAGTTATCTAAATTGAATGAATCCTAATATGTTTGAATTTGTAAAGATGTCAATTGATTTGAATAAATATTTTAGATTTCTTTTACAATATTTAGTTCTGTGTACATTATTAAAGATTATTTTTAAAAATGTATTAATAAATATTATTTAAAAACATAATAAATTTATTTATCTAACATATATTATTTAGAAAAATATTGAATTTCTATTTCTATATCTATATTTTATGAATTTATCATATAATGATTGTATTTAATAAAAAACATCTTCTACATTCTCATTAACTTTTATTTTCCTTCTATATTATCAAGACTATTTAAAAGTATAATGAGTCCATTACTTAATATAAATTAGTTTAAATGTAAAACATAATAAATATATCTAATAAGAACATTATACCAATCTAAATTAGATCCTATATAATAAAGTAGTTCAATAATCTTTAAGTACTCACCAAATTATTACTTTCTTTTATACAATATTAAAACTATTTAAAAATAATATAACATTATTAGTTTTTTCAATGGTAGAGAACTCTTGTGGAGGGCTAAACATACGTAAAGCATGATTAATCATTTTCTTAAAAGCTAATAGCATTGCTTTATTTCCTTTTCTATGTTTATTTCAATGTTTGTTAAGGATAGATGGTCAACTTTTAGCGGTTTCCTATTAATAGGGTTGTTGACACATTTCCTTTGGCCAAATTGAAGGTTTCAAAGATTTCTATGCAAATTATTAATGGTGCTTCCCTTAATACCGCAAACACATAAAAAATTGAGAAACACAACATTTGAAACCACATGGATATTTTCCTTACAATACTTTGTAAGACCTAGCTACAAACAACCACCTAGAAGTTCCCTAGAGAACCCTATGGGCCTTCCTTATATATGCAATTTTCCACCACCTTAGAAGGTTCTAGAAATTTAGCCCTAACCCTTAAGGTTAACGAACCCTAAAATTATTTTATTGTTCAAATTTATTATATTAGAGCCAACTTATTTACAAATTATAATTTTAGGCAGTCCAACATCTAGAGGCCATGGCATTTGAAACATAACTCTAATTAGATATTATAACTATGTTTTGGAAATGACAACTCCTTATCTAGAATGCCTTGATCATGCAATCATCGTCAACTATAGTTTGACTATTTCTTTGGAGCCTCTAAAGCCTCAAAAATTGAGCTCCATGATTTTGTGCCAAAAATTCTGAATAACTTCACCAATATAGATGGTATGAGAATCAGATTAAGCTCATTTGATGATATGACTAAGATGAACCCCCACCTATGAAATCAAAAGATTCTGAGCTCGTACGGCTAAGTTACTCAAAATAGAAAGTTTCTACAAAAAATAACTTTGTATTGAAACAACTCCTATTGAAAAAAATGGAATTATAAATATTTTTGTGATACAAGATTGCTCGTACACCTAGGATGATCTTGTATAAAACACCAAGGGTAACTTGATAAGTGGCCATATCACATCTCAAGTGTTTAGAGGAAAAGAAAAGAAATTCCCTCTTCCTTTATCAGCTACAATGAATCTTTTATAGGTCATCATTTCCATTTGATGAGATATTCTTCATATGTCATGTCCCTTTTACTTCTGCCAACACGTTTGTCAAGTATATCATCAATATCTTTTATAGATGAAGTAGTTGTTATAATACTCCATTGTGGTTTTTTGATCTAATAATCAACACCCCCTTCACATGATACATTGCCAAAAATGAAATGTTAAATACTGGTAAAATATATAGTTCATGAAGATATTCTTCTTTATAGGAATTTCTTGGCCATGCTTCTTCACAATCTTACATGGTCCTTGAAATTTCTTCATTTTTAACTTATTATATTTCCCACTAAATTTTGTTCCTTCCTTAAATGAAACATAACTTCATTGCCAACCTGAAATTAGTATACCTCCTTTTCTCATCTTCCTTATCCTTCTACTATGTATTCTTTTTTGTAATGTGTTTTCTCACCTCCTCACCGATGTTCTTCAAGTGTTATCTGAAATCCTCAACCTCGTCACTACTTATCTCTTCTTTTTCTAGATTCCTCAATTCATAAGGGTTTTTGGGACTACATACATATAAAATCTAGATGGCAATCAACCAAATTTTCCATTTATAGAATTATTGTATGTGAATTATGCATATGATTTAATTGAATCTCATCCCATTGGGTTATCTCCAACCAAATATCTTAGGGCCCATTTGTTTGCTGGAATAGGAATAGGAAATGTTTTCTCTGTTTGGTACCCCAAATGGGAATAAGGAATAGGCAAACATATTCCAATTTTGCCCCTAAAATGAGCATATGTCCATTCCAAATAATAGTTGTTATTAGAATGGGCCTTTCCTATTTCCAATCTGATTTTTTCTCTAGAAAACATTTTTTAGTTAATTTTTTTCAAAAAAAAAATTTTGATTTTTTTTTCGAATCTTTTTTTTCGATTTTTTTTGAATTTTTTTATTTCCAATTTTTTTTTTTTTCTAAAAACCATTTTTTATTATATCTATTTTTAAAAATACAAAACTTCACCTTATTCATATTCCATTTTTGTACAACCAAACAAGGGAGTGACATATTCCCAATCAAATACCAAGTTAACCAAACAAGAATGGGAATGCTCTTCCATTCCCATTCCACATTTCCATTCCTATTTTAATTTTCCATTCTAATTTTCTATTCCTATGCTGACAAACAAATGGGCCCTTAGCGAATTAACCAAATTCCCATTCACCACCTCTTCCTATCCATCTATCTATGGATTATGTGATGAGGTAAACTTCAAATCTATCTTTAACTTCTTTCACAATGTTTTCCAAAAACACCAAACAAACTTGGTGTCTTGATATGAACCTATGTTCTTTGGTAGACCATGTAGGCTCACTACTTCTCTGAAAAATAACTATGCCACATGGACAACATTATTAGCCTTCTTATAGGGAATAAAATGTGTCATGTTTGAGAACCTATCAACCACCAAAAAAATTGAATCATGCCCTCATGAGTCCTTGGTAAACCAAGAAGAAAGTTCATCTTGATATCCTTCCATAGATCCTTTGGTACAAGTAATGGCTGATATAACCTTGTATCCTACTTTTCTCCTTTTTCCATTTAGAATGTCTTGCAACTCTATACAAACTTTTTGACGTATTACTATAGTTGTGACAAGTAATAATTCTCACTAACTAGAGAAATGGTTTTATCTTGACCAAAATGTCTAGCCAACCCTCTACTATACTTCTCCTTGATGAAATTCTCCCTCATGGAATAGAACTCTTTCAAATGCACAACTAAATTATTCTGAATAGCATACCATCTAATCTGATTTATAAAATGGGCTAAAATAACAATATTTGATGTTATTCAAACATGCGATATCAATGTTCAAATTTTGGAAAAACACTTGCAAAACTCAAAAGAGTTGTATGCAAACCAAAAGCCACTTTATTATTAAAAAGTGTAAGAATATATACAATTATGGAACATAAAAATTCACCTCATCCATGAATTTGAAATTTTTATGTGGCTATAATAAAATAACAATATTTATCCAAAACTATTCAAAAACTAGGAATTTATTTACCCCAACTTGTCGGGGTCATAATTTTTGACCTGAAGCTTGAAATTCAAAACAGTTTGCAGTATTGGAAAGAAAAAATAAAATCTAGTTTCAATCACTAAAATAGTGAGCCTTTGGCCACCCAATTTTGAGGACCAATGAAAGTTTCAACTTCAAATTTTGAGCAAAAGACCTTTGAAAAAGCCATTAACTAAGACCTAGAATTTTTAAAAACATTTATATGAATTAAATTTTTTTTTTTATTGTTTTATTTTGAAGTCCTTGGATACTCTGGATCATTCCTCCCCACTTAAGTGGTAATGGACCCCATTGATTCAAGCTTTTTCAATAGATAAGGGAATTATACTCCAACCTGTTGCTTTGTTAACCACTTTCCCTGATGATAGAATTGACCAGCTTGAACCACCCAATATAGAGGAATTTTTTGATTTCTCAAATCTTTGAGCATGACTTTAGTGACATGATCACACTGTAATGGAGTAGTAGTGGATGTATTTAAATCTATAGCATGAATATGTTCAATAGATTGAGATATGTCCAGTAGTGGAGGAAAATAAGGTCACAACATTTCCACATTAAAAATTGGATGTAACCCCAAAAACTATGGAAAATCAAGTTCAAAAGCATTTTCACCAACTAGATTCTTAATGGTATATGGGCCATAACAAATACGACAAAGCTTTCTATTAAGTCCTTGGAGGCACTCCTTCTAAAGATTTAGTCATACCTTATCACCAATCTAGAAATCATGGGGAGTTATATGTTGATCACGTCTATCCTTATAATTATTATTTCTATACTCTAAAATATCATGAACTTGTTGTAATTGTCTGATCTTTTCAATAAACTTTTCCAATTTATCCACCTCCTCAATATTTAGCAAACTACTAGATTGCAAGATAGGTAGTGCTACATATATGGTGCCAATGGTTGATACCCAAGATAAACCTCAAATGGACTATGCCCTGTAGTAGTATGGAGTGCATGATTGTAGCTATGCTACATATAAGGAAATCTCTCATCCTATGCACTTGGGTGTTTGGAATGATACATTTGAAGGATATAAATAATTATTCAGTTTACTACCTATGTTTGGCCATTTGTTTCAAGATGAAATGTTGTAGATCTTGTCAACTTTGTGTCCATTTTAGCCTAGAGTGAAGACCAAAAATTACTAATGAATGTGTTATTCCTGTAAGAAATAATGCTTTTTGGCAACCAAAAATGGACCCAAACATATTCAAAAAATAGCTTGGTCGTCTTCTAAGCTGAAATCATTTTTTTACAAGCCATCATGATAGCCATTTTAGAAAATCTATCTACCACCACATATATACAACCATTTCCCCTTCTGCTAGTTAGAAGTCAAAACATGAAATCCATTCAAAAAAAATGCCATGGTTTATCAGGTATAGGTAATGTTAGATAGAGGCCCAATTTATGATTGGAAGGATTTGCAATTATACATTCTACACAATATTTTACATATAAAATGATGTCTTGCTTCATATTTTTTTTCCAATAGAAATACTTTTGGAGAATTGTGTAGTAGTCTTAACAATACCAAAATGTCCTTCTATCTGACTATGGTGTGCTTCCCATATCACTTTCTTCTTCTCTTTACTAGGGACACATATGTGACCAAGATTATAATATAACCCATCATGTATATAAAAATCAAGAACATGCTACCCTTCTAAAAATTTATTGTAAATGTCACAAAAAATAGGATCATTACCATATAGTTGAGCCCAAGTTTTTATTTGATGACCATAGAGATCCAACACCATTGTCAAACTTTTAATTTGAGTCCTACTTGTTACCATGAATGGTGATGGTATTCCTTTGGGCGAGTATCCTAAGCATTGAAGAGTATTGACATGTTACATTCATGAGTGTGTTTGTCATTGATGTCAACATAGCAATAAGTCTTTGAAGACTGACAGAGTAGAAGACATAGATCTTAGTTGTGTGAACAATGTTTTGATTTTTTGGTGATGCACGGTCATGGACATGTTCTACACTATGTCCTAATGACATGGTTAAATGCACAAAGTCTAAGTTGAAGATGTATGGAAGCTATAAGTGATTTGTAGAGAGTAGTGCAGAGATAGAGTGCATGGAAATAAGTTTGTGATGATCCTATTATATCTTCTAGTAGAGATATAATCTGGTGATGTGTAGTCAGCCAATGATAGAGGACAGTTTGATGGTGATGTTAGCAAGTGCACAAGTCCTAAAGTCACACATGTGAAGTTTTTTATATACTGTGAGCCGACAGTGCTATTGTAATTACGAATTATTTAATTATGTTATAGTTATAATTAATTGGGAAAGCCTCAAGGCCAACTCAAGGAATTATTTTGAAGATATGGTATAAACAAAATATTTTTTCCTTTTTTGTAAAATTGTGTGATCAATGATTGATTGTGAAGTAATCAAGGATGTGTGAAAAGGAGCAAAAATTTGTGGAAAACGTAAGTAAGCGATCCAAGAGATTACTGGATGCTGAGTTCATGATTTGGTATCAAGATTAGAAGGAGCAGAGATCTGATTGATAGGATAGAGAAAGAGGAAGGAAGTACAATTCAATTTTATTATTCTGCAAGGAATAGTATAGAGATCATTTGGATAGTGGGTTTATTGATCTTGCCCCTGAAGCTATGTGGATAGTGGGTCAATCTATCTTCTACAACTCCTAACAAGGATTCAAAGTCTCCTAACAGGGACTGATATGTACTAAATGTTGTTATAGACTCCTAATAGGGTGCATCCTCTAACAAGGAATATTTATATTAGTACACCATCTTGTGGGTTCTATCCCCACTGGGGTTTCCCTCTAATCAAGGGTTTCCCTAGTTAACAAATCTGGTGTTATTTTGCATGAGTATCTTGTTTTGGTTTCTAACTATATTGTTCACATGGTTAATTTTGATTAAGGTCAATAATTGTGACTATAGTTGGATAATTGATTCATCCCTCCCCCTCTCACTTATATTGGTTGAGTATACATTCTAACAATTGGTATCAGAGATTGGTCATAGGTTCAGATCCTCAAACCCTCGGTTAATGCTAAGGGGGAGATTATCAAAAATTTGTTCTGTATTCCCCTCGAGATTCATGACAAGGGCTTAATCACCTCCCATGTACGATAAGTTGAGTGGTTGTATCAGGCATTGATAGATCCGTCTTTTGGTGTAACAACAATCTCACTCTAATAAGTAGTATCTGCTTATGAAAAGAGAGCTAGAAGGTATGAATTTTTTTGTTTTTTGGACATGATAAGAGTTTGGTCATTATGCATCTAGATGTCCTAAGAGAGTAAGAAAAACTATAAAGAATTCTCTTTCTCGTGATGAGGAGGAATTTAGAGCAAGTATGGGAAGATTCTTGAATGATTGTGATGATAAAGATAATGAGCCTAAATTGGTTAAGAAAGAGGAAGTAGTAGAAGAGATAGCTTTGGTAACTATTGCTGATCCAAAGGAAAACCATTTAAATGTGGAAGTTATCATTGAGACTAACAATGATTTGCATAATGGGAATCAAATTGAAGAACAAAGATATGAGGCTAGACAAGAAGAAAGAGTTGAGTTGAAAAATCCTAGCATAAGTATATCAAATAAGATAGAATGATCAAGGTGAAGTTGTGAGAAACAAGGCCAAACTTGTGTGCAAATGTTATTCATAGCAAGAAGGAATAGATTATGAGGAGACATATGCCACTATAGCTAGAATGGAAGCAGTACAAATATTTTTGACTTATGCAACGAATAAGAAGCTCAAAGTATACCAGATGGATGTTAAACCAACTTTCTTGAATGGAGAACTTGAATTAGAGGTATACATTGAGCAACCTAAAGGTTTCCCTTTGATAGAAGACAAATATATGGTATGTAGACTAAAGAAATCTCTATATGGTCTAAAGCAAGCACCTAGAACTTAGTATGCAAGGTTGAATAAGTATTTGGCAAAGCTTGGATTTGTTAAAGGTATGAAAAATAGTAATTTGTATTTGAGAGAAATTGAGAATGGTTTGTTGATAATAGTAATATTTTTTGATGACATAATATTTTGAGGTAATGATGAAGCAAGTTATAAGTTTCCTGAATAAATGAAGAATGAGTTTGAAATGAGTATGATAGGATAAATGGAGTTTTTCCTTGGTTTGCAGATTGTGTAGAATAGTGATGGCATTTTCATCTCACAAGAGAAGTGTTTGAAAGACTTGTTGAAGATATTTGGCTTGGAAAGTTGCAAGACTATTGGTACACATATGATAACTGGTTGCAAGTTACTAGCAAAGACGAGACACCTACAGTTGAGAAGAAGAAGTATAGATCCATGATTGGAGATTTGCAATATCTAACTCACCCTAGACCAGATATAGAAAATGTAGTTGGGATTGTAGCTAAATTTCAAGCTGATCCTAACAAGTATAATTATGCATTAGTGAAGAGGATATTTAGATATTCGAAGGGAACATCTAACTCTGGAATATGGTATGATATCAAGCTATTTTACTCTATGTGTGTATACTATTATGGATTGAGCAAGCAATATGGATGATCAAAAGAGCACCAGTGGCAGAGCATTTTTTCTTGGAGGAAGATTGGTTTCTTAGATAAGCAAGAAACAAGATTGTATTTCATAGAGTACAATTGAGGTAGAGCATGTAGCAGCATAAAATAACTATTATGTGGATGAAATAAATGTTGAAGGATATTGGGATTGAGTTTGTTGAACTTGTTATCATATATTGTGATATCACAAGTATAATTAGTATGTCTAAGAATACTATATTTCATTCTAAGAAAAAGCATGTACCTATTAAGTATCATGTCTTGAGAGAGAAGGCAACAAAAAATTAGATCAGATTAGAATATGTGAGTACTTAAGATCAGATTGCAAATATCTTTACAAAGCCCTTATGTAAAGATACTTTTGAGTACTTGAGAGGTATGCTTTGTGTTATGCCCTTGCCTACTTTTGAGTAGATGATACAAAGAGTGCATTAGTCCAGTGGCACCTAACACTATTATTAGACTGGACTGAAGGTTGATGCTTCCTGTATGGGGGACTATTTGTGATGAATTGATTCATTGAGAATTCTTGGTATTTGGTAATGAATAATGTCTTTGGACGCTCAAGCTAGTTGAAAATTGAAGTAGTAAATTGACACAATGAGGACTTTGTCATTGATGTCAATGGAGCAGAGAATGTGTGAAAAATATCTCCGAAGTATGATTGGAGGAGATAAATACATGAATGGGGGAGAGACATTTATTAGGGAGATTTAGAAAGATTCATGTAAGAAAGAAGGAGGAATATCTCCATGGGGGAGATATGCAACATGAAGAGTTTTTGATGTATGAGGGAAAAGTTGAGAGTTGTTTAAATGTGAAAGTGGTCGCTAATCCTAAGAAGATGTAGAACAAAGTAGTGTTCTAGAGGTTTTTAGATTTGATTGATGAAGAGGATTTGAAAATATGAGAGCCTCATTAACAACAAAGTACTATTTGGTATTCTCAAAAATTAGATGTTTTTCATCTATGTTGCCATCAATGTCAAAGGGGGATATTGTTAGCATGAATGCTGATGGTATTCCTTTGGGGGAGTATCTTAAGCATTGGAGAGTATTGACATGTTGCATTTATGACTATGTTTGTCAATGATGTCAACATAGTTGTAAGTCTGTGAAGACTGACAGAGTAGCAAACATAGATCTTAGTTATACAGACAATGTTTTGATTTTCTTGTGATGTGTGGTCATGGACATTTTCTACACTGTGTCTTGATGATGTGGTTAAATGTGTAGATTCTAAGTCACGGATGTACGAAAGCTATAAGTGATTTGTAGGAAGTAGTGCAAAGATAGAGTGCATGGAAATCAATTTCTAATGATCCTATTATATCTTCTAGCAGAGGTATAGTCTAGTTATGCATGGTTAGCCAATGATAGAGGACAATTTGATGGTGACGTCAGTGAGTGTGAAAGTTCTAAAGTCACACGTGTGAAGTTTTGTATATATTGTGAGCCAAAAATGATATTTTAATTGTGAATTAATTAATTATCTTATTATAATTATTTGGGAAAGCCTCAAGGTCGACTCAAGGAATTATTTTCAAGATATGGTATAAAGGAAAGATGTCTTCCTTGTTTATAAAAGTGGGTGATCAATGATTGAATGTGAAGTAATCAAGGATGTGCAAAAAGGAGCAGAGTGTTGTGGCAAATGTGAGTAAGTGATCGAAGGGATTATTGGATGCTAAGTTTGTGATCTGGTATCAAGATCAGAAGGAGTAGAGGTCTGGTTGATAATATAGAGAAAGAGGAAGGAAGTAAAATTCAATTCTATTATTCTACAAGGAATAATATAGAGAAAATTTGGATAGTGGGCTCATTGATCTTGCCCCTGAAGCTATTTGGATAGTGGGCCTATTTATCTTCTACAACTCCTAACAAGGTTGGCACAACTCCTAATAGGGTTGGAATCTCCTGACAGGGATTCAAAGTCTCCTAAGAGGGACTGATATGTACTGAATGTTGTTATAGACTCCTAATAGGGTCCATCTTCTAACAAGGAATATTTATATTAGTACATCATCTTGTGGGTACCATCCCCACTGGGGTTTTCCCTTTGATCGAGGATTTTCCTAGTTAACATATATGGTGTTATTGTGCATGAGTATCTTGTTGTGGTTTTTGATTATATTGTTCACATGGTTAAGTTTGATTAAGATTGATAATTATGATAATAGTTGGATAACTAATTATATTGGAGAAATATATATTCTAACACTACTCAAGTAGTCTACTACTTTATCATTTCTCCCCTTTTTATGAAAAATGTTGAGGTGAAACTATTACAAATAAGATGACCACCTTTGATGTCTATCATTCTGTAACTTCCCTTATGTTTGCAAGAATTGAAGAGGTTTATGATCTGTATGTGTCATAGTTTGCTATCCCAATATATAATACTTCCAATTTTTGTAGGCCTAAAAAATGGTATAGAACTCCTTGTCATATGTGGGGTACTCTCTTAGTGTATAAAAAAAATGTTTCACTATGATATGCAATGGGGTGCCCATGTTGCATGAGTACATCACCAAGAGCATAATCTAATGCATTTGTTTCTATTTCAAATAATTGTTGTAGGTTTGGAAGGACAATTATTAGAGCTGAACATAATCTTAATTTTAATTCCTCAACACTAAAATTTCACTTATGCTCCACCCCCAAGTGATTGATTAAGACGCCATGAATGGGGAAAACAGAATACAAATCCATAATAAAAGTTAGCTAGACCCAAGAAATTGTGAAGTTCTGTGAAATTTTTAGGAGGTGGCCAATCTATGATTATATGTATCTTTGTCGGATCCACCTGAACACCCTTTCTATCAATGACATACCCTAAGTAGTAGATTATTTTCATGCCAAAAGAGAAATTTTATATGTTGGGTTAGAGTTTATGTTTTTGCAGAGTCAAAAGTACTTTTTCAACATGTTGCAAGTGCTTAGACTAGGTTTTGCTAAAAATGAGAATATCATCCAAGTAAAAAACTACAAAAGAATCAATGAATTTGTTAAGCACCTCATTCATCAACCTCATAAATGTTGCAGGAGCATTTTTAAGGACAAAAGGCATGACCAACTATTCAAACAAACCTTCATTGAACTTGAATGAAGTCTTCCATACATCTGCTAGATCAATTGGTACTTGGTGATAGATAGACTTCAAGTTAATTTTTGTAAAGAACTTAGCCTCCCCACTAAGTTGATCCAAAAGATCATCAATTCAAGGAATTGGATATCTATTTTTCATAATAATTTTATTTAATTCCTTATAATCAATATAAAGTCTCCATGTTCCATCTTTATTTCTTGCCAAAACAATTGGATTGCTACATGGTGAAGCACTTGGCCTGATGTGTCTCTTTCAATCAATTCTTGAATCTGTCTCTAAATTTCATCATTTTTCAAAACTAACCTCCTATATATTGGCTCATGTGGTAATGGTGTTCCTAGAATTAAATCAATGGAGTGCTTGACTTGACAACGTGTTGGGACCCCTTTTAATGATTGAAATAGACTATGATACTCTTTCAAAATTATATCCATCTCCTTTTTTTGGTATATGGTTGTGTCCACCTTAGCATGTGTGTTAAGAATAACTAAATTAATTTTTTTAGGATAAATCTTTGGGAAGACACAAGTTATAGTTTGAAAAATTAAACATTTACATTGTTTAGAATTTATCAAAGAAGCATCTTGAGTTGGACATACCTCTGGTATTTGATACCTCTTTTCACCAAGCTTGATTGTGAAACTACATGGTCTAGATTCATACACCCCATGCCTTTGATACATGTATAGTTTCCCTAATAAAATATCACATACATCTAGAGGTGCTACATCACAAATTACTTCATCCTTAAATAGTTTGATAGGTGACAATATTAATTAATTTGAATATCTTTCCCTTCATTAAACCATTCCATAGAGTACGGTTGTGGGTATCTTGTCATTTTAAAATTTAGTCTTTTGACTATCTCCATAGAGATTAAGTTCTTTTGGCACTACTACATTTTGACCCGAATTATGATGGTAGGCCATCGCAATTGTGACGACCTCCCATTAACCAAATGATAATACAAAGAATTGGCTCCCATCAGATGGGCATCACACTTTTGGTGTCACAAATTGTGATTGAAGGCTTTTCCATCACAATTGGGATGATAATTATGACATCTGATAGTTTTACTATGTCGTCGTAATAGTGACACACACACACTCAAAGGCCAACGGTCATATGTCAGAGTTGGCATCACAATTGTGATGGTTTTTGACAACAATGCCATGGGTGTGATAGATATCTATTAGATTTAGCTATCACAATGGAAATGACCATGCAACAAAAATGTTGTTCGTCCAATGTCATTCCGTCGAACTAGGTTGTTGCAATTGTGATGGCCTATTGAAATATTTTTTTAAAAAAATTATTTCACTCACACTATAAATACATTCATATAAAAAGCTACATTATTTCAAATTACACAAGTATTTCCTACTTATTTTGGTTTCCGTCGTCTAACCATTAGAAAATTAATGACCCATCTTGATGAGATCAAAAGAGTCTATGAAATTATAGATGAGAATGTTGATGGGGTTATGACTATTGGTGAAATCAATGGCTTCCTATCCAAACTTGGAATACCAATTTTGGAACAAGATCTCACACACATGTTCACTTCTCTTTGCAAAGTTGAAGACATGAATTGTAGGTACGTCTAGTTTGAACAATTTGTACAATTATATTAGTCAATCATAATTAATGAAGATAAAGAGATAGTAGATGAGTTGAAGGATATGAGGGAAGAATTTATAGTGTTTGATAGGAATGAAGATGGATACATATCTTCGATTGACCTGCAATAGGTGTTGTCTTCGCTTGGTTCACACAAGGTCAATAGTGCGAGAGTATGATTCGCAGATTTGATTCAGATTCCAATAGAATATTGGATTTTAGGGAATTCAAAAATATTATGGCATCTAAACTCTATCACTCATGAAACGATCTACATATAGAGAGAGAGGGGTCAATTCACCCAAAAAGGTTTACTTTCCTTATTGTGAAGCACACTGAAGTGGTAGGATTTAATAGTGTACTAGGTTTGTATTCCTAGTAGTCAATCACACAAAACACAAGGGGTACAAGAAAATAGTCCAATAGGTGTGTGTTCTTGATAGTCAATCATATGTAAACTTTTCTTCTTTTTCTGGCTTTACACCCCATAATATCGAGAATAGTTTTACACTGGAAGACTGCATAGCAGTGAAAAAAATTTGAAGATGTCATCAATGAATGATTAAAGTGGAATTTTGGGTTGGAGTGATTTTACATGAAAGGAAAACATTCTTTTCTATGTTCCTGTATTCATGTTTGCATGAAAGGAAACTCTTTATAGCCAAAAAAAAAAATCTAATTCTAAAATCAACAAAATAACAAATCTTGCCCTTCTTGTAATTACTTGTAAATAAATCAAAACTAGAAGAAAATAAGTACATAAAAGTAATGATTGAATAAACTAACTTTTCCTATTTTTTTTTTAACTCAGCTCTCTTGCATTCTAATAAAAAAAAATTATTTACACAATTAAATTCAAAAACTGTTAAACATTGTAACACATTTTGAAAACAATTGAAACAACAATAAATGCAAATGACAAAAAAATAGTGTTTAAGAAGAAATGTGAAGCAAACCCATTGGGAGCTTAAAAGGCTAATAAAATGGGAAGCCTAGCAACATAGAGAGAAAAATACCTGGTGCCAAAATAACCCTAAGATGGCATGATATTCTTGTTTCAGTGGAAGGATGCCCCTTACCATCCTCCCCATCCTAAAAACTTGGGGGATAAAAGGAGATATTAGATCAAGGTTCATGTGAGATCAAAGATTCAATCTTTTTTTACAATACAAACAACACAAGGAGTTATTTCTTGTTCTTGTAAACATATTACTCCACAAAAATACAAATCCTTTGTCTAACAAATGATTTCACCCTATTCCAAAAGGATGCATTTGAGATGAGAACAAATAGACAATTTGGTAGAAACAAAGAAAGAATGATGCGAAAACACTAGAAGCAAATTGGAAAATATAACAGTGAAAAATCAATAGAAAACTATAAATAAGTCCCAATGAGAATGTAAATACAAGATAAAGAATCCAATGATATATTTATCTTAGAAGTTAATGGAAGTTGGACCAGATTACAAGTATATCAATAACACTTCTTTGATAACACTTCTCCTTATGTCATACAACATAATATAAAGGTTTTGACCAACAATGAAAACATATAAAAATCATACCATCAAGGGTATAGGATTTTGTCCTTAGTAATAGAGATGCCTAGTGAATATTTTCAATACTAACTTATAGAGTGAGTTGGTCCTAAATCTACAAACCAAGCCTAATCTTTCTCAATCTAGGTGAAGGAAGTTCGGAGAAAAAAAAAACTCTCATTCTTTGATACTATTTCATAGCTTGAAAAAAGTTTCTAAACATGCAATTTAATTTGGGGGTCATTTAGGATTTGTAGGAGAAAAAACTCAAATACCTCATTAGGAGGGATAATTTTATCATGTCTCTTTTAGCCCTCACTGCAACAAATTGGAATGTAGGTTTATTCATGGACAAGAACCAAAGTATCTATGGTTACATGTTGGGTCTAAGTAACATAAAGGGTATGTGCAGGATCATGGTGTACCAAACTATGGCCTTAAATGGTAGTGAAAAATCAGCAAATCAGGGTTATGTCAACTTGACACATAATTTTAAAGTGGTTATGGACTTTATATTCAAAAGTTGTAAAAAAATAATCTGTAGGAAATTGAATGTAGTTTCTAAACTACAAGGCCTTATTAGGAGAAAAAAATAATTGATTGGTCGAAAGTTTGGATTTTAATGCAGTACTACAAAAATTTAAGGGAAAAAATAAAAAGTAGGTGTACGTCTGACCACCATAATCAAAACCAAATGATAATATTTTTAAAATATAATTATGGATATAAAAACTAGACTCATGCTCAGATGTGATGCATATTTTTTGGTATTTTAATTCTAAATAAATAATTAAATATGAATTTTCTATCAAAACTTTTTTGGAAAAAAAAAACTCCCGTGTCTGACCATCTTAACTAATAGAAAATTTTACCAAATTTAATTTATTTATTTTTTCTTATACTAGGTGAAGCATAGAATTTGACGCAACTTTTAGATTTAAAAAATGTTATACCATTTGAAAGTTATAGCTATTTTTCAATCAGCATGTCAATCAACACATTATAATAATCTTAATTGAAAATTAGCTAATAAATACTTATCGAACTCATAATTTGATAGCAATTATATCAATAGAATCTTGAGAGTGATATTAAAAAATCCTTTTAGTTTCATTCAATTTCGATCAAAATAAAATTTTCGGATGGCTACCCGAAGTCTGAGTGTCACTGAAACCCTCCTCAAACAGGTATTTTGGGTTGACTGGGTAGGCTTAGTAAATACCAGGCCTAATCGGATATCCGATTTCAAATCAGATATCCGATATGGTCTGGTAAGTTCCAACCCATTTTTGGAGGGAAATTTCAAAAGTGAAGTTTTTTTAAATTTTAAATTTTGAGGGAGACAAATTAAAAGGGAAATAAACTTAAAATAATAACTTTAGAAAATTTTAGAAAATATATTTCGTGAATGTGTGAACATTAATATTATAATTATTATTATATTATAGTAATATATATGATTATTATTATTAAATATAATATATTGATATATATGACATATTATTATTATTAAATATATATATTAGTATTATATAATAAAATTATTCTATATAATAATATATATTGTTATTATTATTATTAAATCTATAATCTAGTAACGCATATGATTATTATTGTTATATAATCGAATAATATATTATAATTATATTAAAATATATAATATAACATAATTATAAAATATAATATTGTCCCTTCAACCCATACGAAGGATTCTAATATGTCCCTAGGGGTCCTAGGACCCCTAGGGACATATGTTGTCATGTAATGGGTCAAAGGGGGTCATAGGTCAACCTATGACCCCCTTCGACCCATAGGAAGGATTCTAATATGTCTCGAGGGGTCCTAGGACCCCTAGGGACATATGTCATCATGTAATGGGTCAAAGGGGGTCATAGGTCACACTATGACCCCCTTTAACCATTAGGAAGCATTCTAATATGTCCCTAGGGGTCCTAGGACCCCTAGGGACATATGTGATCATGTAATGGGTTGAAAGGTGTCATAGGTCACCCAATGACCCCCTTCGACCCATATGAAGGATTCTAACACGTCCTTAGTGGTCTTAGGACCCTTAGGGACATATGTCATAATTTAATGGGTCAAAGTGGGTCATAGGTCAACCTATGACCCTATTTGACCCATACAAAAGATTCTAATATGTCCCTAGGGTCCTAAGAACTCTAGGGACATATGTCATCATAAAATGGGTCTAATGGGGTCATCGGTCACCCCATGACCCCCTTAGACCCATTAGAAAGATTCTAACATGTCCCTGGGGGTCTTAGGACCCCTAGGGACATATGTCATCGTGTAATGGGTTGAAGGGGGTCACCGGTCACCCCATGATCCCATTCGAACCATATGAAGGATTCTAACATGTCCCTAGGGGTTCTAGGACCCTAAGGACATATGTCATCATTTAATGAGTTGAAGTGGATTATAGGTCAACCTATGACCCCCTTCGACTCATACGAAGGATTCTAACATATGTTGTCATGTAATGGGTCGAAGGGGGTCATAGCTCAACCTATGACCCCCTTTGACTCATAGGAAGGATTATAATATGTCCCTAGCAGTCCTAGGACCCCTAGGGACATATGTCATCATGTAATGGGTCGAAGGGGTTCATAGGTCAACCTATTATCCCATTCGACCCATATGAAGCATTCTAATATGTCCCTAGGGGTCCTAGGACCCCTAAGGATATATGTCATCATGCAATGGGTCGAAGGAGGTCATAGGTCACCCTATGACCCCCTTTGACCCATAAGAAGCATTCTAATATCTTGTTGTGTAATGGGATGACCTATGACCCCCTTCAACCCATAGGAAGCATTCTAATATGTCCCTAGGATCCCTAGGAACATATGTCATCATTTAATGGGTCGAAGTGGGTCATCAGTATACCTATAACCCCCCTCGACCCATACAAAATATTCTAATATGTTGGACCCCTAGGGACACATGTTGTCATGCAATCGGTCGAAGTGGGTCATAGGTCAACCTATGAACCCCTTTGACCCATACGAAGCATTCTAATATGTCCCTAGGGGTCCTAGAACTATTAGGGACATATGTAATCATGTAATGGGTCAAAGGGGGTCATAGGTTAACCTATGACACCCTTCGACCCATAGGAAGCATTGTAATATGTCCTTAAGGGTCTTAGGACCCTTAGGGAAATATGTCGTCATTTAATGGGTCGAAGGGGGTCATAGGGTTTTGACCCATAGGAAGCATTCTAATATGTCCACATATGTCGTCATGTAATAGGTTGAAGGGGGTCATGGTCACCCTATGACCCCCTTCGACCCATAGGAAGCATTCTAATATGTCCCTAGGGGTCTTTGGACCCCTAGGGAAATATGTCGTCATTTAATAGGTTTGACCTATGACCCCCTTGGACCCATAGGAAGCATTCTAATATGTCCGGACATATGTCATCATGTAATGGGACAAAAGGCGTCATAGGTCATGCTATGACCCCCTTTGAACCATATGAAGCATTCTAATATGTCCCTAGGGGTCTTAGGACTACTAGGGACATATGTCATCATGTAATGGGTCGAAAGGGATCATAGGTCACCCCATGACCCCCTATGATCCATATGAAGGATTCTAACATGTCCCTAGGGGTCCAAGAACCCCTAGGGACATATGTCGTTATGTAATATTTTGAAGAGGGTCATAGGTCAAACTATGACCCCCTTCAACCCATAGGAAGGATTCTAATACGTCCCTAGGGGTCCTAGGACCCATAAGGACATATGTCATCATGTAATGGGTCAAAGGGGGCCATAGGTCACCCCATGACCCCCTTTGACACATATGAAAGATTTTAATATGTCCCTAAGGGTCCTAGGACCCCTAGTGACATATTTGCTCATGTAATGGGTCGAAGGGGGTCATAGGTCACCTCATGACCCCCTTCAACACATATGAAGGATTTTAATATGTCCCTAGGGGTCCTAGGACCCCTAGGGACATATTTTCTCATGTAATGGGTTGAAGGGGGTCATAGGTCACCCTATGACCCCCTTCAAGCTATAAGACACATTCTAATATGCCCTTAGGGGTCTTGGGACCCCAAGGGACATTGTCATCATGTAATTGGTCGAAGGAACCTATGACCCCCTTTGACCCATATGAAATATTCTAACATGTCCCTAGGGGTCTTAGGACCCCTAAGGACATATATCATCATGTAATAGGTCGAAGGGGGTCATAGGTCACCCCATGACCCCCTTTGACCCATATGAAGGATTCTAACATGTCCCTAGGGGTCCTAGAACCCATAGGGACATATTTCATCATGTAATAGGTCGAAGGGGGTCATAGGTCACCCCATGACCCCCTTCGTCACATCTAAAGGATTCTAACATGTCCCTAGGGGTCCTAGGACCAGTAGGGACATATGTCGTCATGTAATAGGTTAAAGGGGGTCATAGGTCACCCCATGACTCCCTTCAACCCATATGAAAGATTCTAACATGTCCTTATGGATCCTAGGACCCCTAGGGACATATGTCATCATGTAGTGGGTCAAAGGGGGTCACAGGTAGGGACATATGTCATCATGTAATGGGTCGAAGGGTGACCCCTAGGAAGGACTCTAATATGTCCCTACGGGTCTCAGGACCCCTAGGGACATATGTCCTCATGTAATGGGTCGAAGGGGGTCATTGATCACCCTATGACCTCCTTCGACCCATAAGAAGCATTCTAATATGTTCCTAGGAGTTCTAGGACTCCTAGTGACATATGTCATCATGTAATGGGTTGAAGGGGGTCATCAGTCACCTCATGACCCCCTTCGACCCATATGAAGGATTTTAACATGTCCCTAGGGGTCATAGGGGCTCATAGGTATACCTATGACCCCCTTCGACCCATAGAAAGTATTCTAATATGTCCCTAGGGGTCCTAGGACACCTAGAAAAATATGTCATCATTTATTGGGTTGAAGGGGGTCATAGGTCACCCTTTGTACCCCTTCGACCCATAGGGAGCATTCTAATATGTCCTTAGGGGTCCTAGGACCCCTAGGGACATATGTCATCATGTAATGGGTTGAAGGGGGTCATAGGTCACCCTATGACCCCCTTCGACCCATAGAAAGCATTCTAATATGTCTCCAGGGTCTCAGGACTCCTAAGAACATATGTCATCATTTAATAGGTCGACCTATGACCCCCTTTGACCCATATGAAGCATTCTAATATATGCATAGGGGTCCTAAGACCCCTAGCGACATATGTCATCACATAATGGGTCGAAACGGGTAATAGGTCACCCCATGACCCCCTTCGACCCATATGAAGAATTTTGACATGTCCCTAGGGGTCCTAGGACCCCTAGGGACATATGTCGTCATGTAATGGGTTGAAGGGGGTTATTGATCATCCATGACCCCCTTCGACCCATATGAAGGATTCTAACATGTCCCTAGGGGTCCTAGGACCCCTAGGGACATGTCATAATGCAATGGGTTGAAGGGGGTCATTGGTCACCCCATGATCCCCTTCAACCCATATGAAGGATTCTAACATGTCCCTAGGGGTCCTAGGACCCGTAGGGACATATGTCGTCATTTAATGGGTCAAAGTGGGTTATAGGTCAACCTATGACCCCCTTCAACCCATACAAAGGATTCTAACATATATCATCATATAATGGGTCGAAGGGGGTCATAGGTCAACCTATGACCCCTTTCGACCCATAGCAAGGATTCTAATATGTCCGTAGGGGTCTTAGGACCCCTAGGGACATATGTCATCATATAATGGGTTGAAGGGGGTCATAGGTCAACCTATGACACCCTTCGATCCATATGAAGCATTCTAATATGTCTCGTCATGTAATGGGTCGAAATGGGTCAGAGGTCACCCTATGACCCCCTTCGACCCATGAGAAGCATTCTAATATGTCCTTAAGGGTCCTAGGACCTTAGGGACATATGTCATCATGTAATGGGTCAAAGGGGGTCAACGATCAACCTATGACCCCCTTCGACCCATAGGAAGCATTCTAATATGTCTCTAGGGGTCCTAGAACCCCTAGGGACATATGTTATCATGTAATGGGTTGAAGGGAGTCTTAGGTCAACCTATGACCCTCTTCTTCCAATAGGAAGGATTCTAATATGTCCCTAGGGGTCCTTGGACCCCTAAGGACATATGTCATCATGTAATAGGTCCTTGGACCCCTAAGGACATATGTCGTCATGTAATAGGTCGAAAGGGGTCATAGGTAAACCTATGATCCCCTTCGACCCCTAGGAAGGATTCTAATATGTCCTTAGTGGTCCTAGGACCCCTAGGGACATATGTCCTCATGTAATGGGTCGAAGGGGGTCATAGGTCACCCTATGACCCCCTTTGACCCATAAGAAGCATTCTAATATGTTCGTAGGGGTCCTAGGAACCCTAGGGAGATATGTTGTCATGTAATGGGTCAACCCCCTTCGACCCATATGCAGGATTCTACCATGTCCCTAGGGGTCCTAGGACATATGTCATCATGTAATGGGTCGAAGGGGGTCATAGGTCACCACATGATCCCCTTCGACCCATATGAAGGATTCTAACATGTCCCTAAGGGTCCTAAGACCCCTAAGGACATATGTCATCATGTAATGGGTCAAAGGGGGTCATCGATCACCCCATGACCCTCTTCGGCCCATATGAAAGATTCTAACATGTCCCTAGGGGTCTTAGGGACATATGTCATCATGTAATGGGTCGAAGGGGATCATCGGTCGCCCCATGATCCCCTTCGACCCATATGAAAGATTCTAACATGTGTCGTCATTTAATGGGTCGAAGTGGGTTATAAGTCAACCTATGACCCCCTTTGACCCATATGAAGGATTGTAACATATGTCATCATGTAATGGGTTAAAGTGGGTCATAGGTTAACTTATTACACCCTTCGACCCATAGGAAGGATTCTAATATGTCACTAGGGATCTTAGGATCCCTAGGGACATATATCATCATGTAATGGGTCCCTTCGATGCATATGAGGAATTCTAATATGTCCCTAGGGGTCTGAGGACCCCTAGGGACATATATTTTCATGTAATGGGTCGAAGGGGGTCATAGGTCAACCTATGACCTCCTTCGACCCATAGGAAGCATTCTAATATGTCCCTAGGGGTCCTATGACCCCTAGGAAAATATGTCATCATTTAATGAGTCGATGGGGGTCATAGGTCACCCTATGACTCCTTTCGACCCATAAGAAGCATTCTAATATGTCCCTAGGGGTCCTAGGACCCCGAGGGACATATGTCATCATGTAATGGGTCGAAAGGGGTAATAGGTCATCCTATGACCCCCTTTTACTCATAGGAAGCATTCTAATATGTCACAAGGGGTTTAAGGACCCCTAGGGACATATGTCATCATGTAATGGGTCAAAAGGGGTCATAGGTCACCCTATGACCCCCTTCAACCCATATGATGCTTTCTAATATGTCCCTAGGGGTCCTCAGACCCCTAGGGACATATGTCATCATTTAATGGGTCAAAGGGGGTCATAGGTCATCCCATGATCCCCTTCGACCCATATGAAGGATTCTAAGATGTCTCTAGGGGTATATGTCATCATGTAATGGGTGGAAGGGGGTCATCAGTCACCCCATGACCCCCTTTGACCCATATGAAGGGAGATATTTCATCATGTAATGGGTCGAAGGGTGTCATCGGCCACGCCATGATTCCCTTCGACCCATATGAAGGATTCTAACATGTGTCATCATTTAATGGGTTGAAGTGAGTTATAAGTCAACCTATGACCCCCTTCGACTCATATGAAGGATTCTAACATATGTCATCATGTAATGGGTCAAAGTGGGTCATAGGTCAACCTATTAACCCCTTCGAACCATAGGAAGGATTCTAATATGTCGCTAGGGATCTTAGGACCCCTAAGGACATATATCATCATGTAATGGGTCGAAGGGGGTCATAGGTCAACCTATGACCCCCTTTGACACATATGAAGCAGTCTAATATGTCTCTAGGGGTCTGAGGACCCCTAGAGACATATGTCATCATGTAATGGGTCGAAGGGTATCATAGGTCACCCTATGAGCCCCTTGAACCATAAGAAGCATTCTAATATGTCCCTAGGGGTCCTAAGGACATATGTCATCATGTAATGGGTCGAAGCGGGTCATATGTCAAACTATGACCCCCTTTGACCCATAGGAAGCATTCTAATATGTCCCTAGGGGTCCTAGGACCCCTAGGGATATATGTCATCATGTAATGGGTCGAAGGGGGTCATAGGTGAACCTATGACCCCCTTTGACCCATATGAAGGATTCTAATATGTCCTTAGGGGTCCTTGGACCCCTAGGGATATATGTCGTCATGTAATGGGTTGAAGGGGGTCACAGGTCACCCCATGACCCCCTTTGACCCATATGAAGGATTCTAACATGTGCCTAGGGTTCCTAGGACCCCTAGGGACATATGTCATCATTCAATGGGTTGAATTAGGTCATGGGTTAACCTATGACCCCCTTCAACCCATACAAAGGATTCTAATATGTTGTTATGTAATGGGTCAAAGTGGGTCATAGGTCAACCTATGACCATCTTCGACCCATACGAAGCATTCTGATATGTCCCTAGGGATCCTAGGACCCCTAAGGACATTTTTTGTCATGTAATGGGTTGAAGGGGGTCATAGGTCCCTTCGACCCATAGGAAGCATTCTAATATGTCCCTAGGGGTCTTTGGACCCCTAGGGAAATATGTCGTCATTTAATAGGTTTGACCTATGACCCCCTTGGACCCATAGGAAGCATTCTAATATGTTCGGACATATGTCATCATGTAATGGGTTGAAGGGGGGTCATAGGTCACTCTATGACCCCCTTCGACTCATAGGAAGCATTCTAATATGTCCCTAATATATGTTGTCATGTAATGGGTCGAAAGGGGTCATAGGTCACCCTATGATGCCCTTCGACCCATATGAAGATTTCTAATATGTCCCTAGTGGTCCTAGGACCCTTAGGGACATATGTCATCATGTAATGGGTCGAAGAGGGTCATAGGTCACCCCATGACCCCCTTCGACCCATATGAAGGATTTTAACATGTCCCTAGGAGTCCTAGGACCCCTAGGGACATATGTCATCATGTAATGGGTCGAAGGGGGTTATAGGTCAACCTATGACCCCCTTTGACCCATAGGAAGGATTCTAACATATGTCATCATTTAATGGGTTGAAGGGGATCATAGGGTGACCTATGACCCCCTTCGACCCATAGGAAGCATTTTGATATGTCCCTAGGGGTCCTAGGACCCTTAGGGACATATGTCATCATGTAATTGGTCGATGGGGGTCATAGGTCAACCTATGACCACCTTCGACCCCTAGGATGAATTCTAATATGTACTTAGGGGTCCTAGGACCCCTAGGGACATATGTCCTCATGAAATGGGTTGAAGGGGGTCATAGTTCACCCTATGACCTGCTTTGACCCATAAGAAACATTCTACTATGTCCCTTGGGGTCGCTAGGGACATATGTCATCATGTAATGGGTTGAAGGGGGTCATAGTCAACCTATGACCCCCTTCGACCCATATGAAGGATTCTAACATGTCCCTAGGACCCCTAGGGACATATGTCGTCATGTAATTTTACTTATTATTTTATTCTAATAATGTGATCTTGTATATTGTCAAAGTCAAACCCTTATATATTTTCAACATTTGGGACTGAAGCAACATGTTGCATTTGATCCTCTCGATAATGATCTTCATGTTCAATTCCATCATGGTTCATAATGTGTCTCCTTTTTGTTGGTTCATGATTTGTACCATGCGTTATTACAACCATGCCAACTCTTTTTCCATTGGTTACCATGCTTAGAATCATTAGGAAAATTGCATATACTCTAAATTTTTAGTAGCAAGGTTCTCACAAAAAACTTTTACAATACTATAAAAATAATCTTGTAAGCTGTGATTAGCTACCATCTCCAAATGAGCTATTCTTTAATATGGTTATTTAACATCACCAAACATGTTGAGCTCTTAGGCGCACCCCTTGAAACAAGAGTAAAATTGAAAAGAATCCCTTTTCATGCAGTCTCAAGCCTCCCCAAATGAACTATTCATTACCAAGGTGGTTCAACATTACCAATTAGTGTTGAACCCTTAGGCCCACCCTTCCAACTGAGAGGAAAACTGGTTCTTAGTCCAATAAAATTAATGAAATACAAGGTTGTTGATCATCCACATACCTACTACATCTAATAAAAAGAATTTTCAAGAATGCATGACATGTTTCCAAATGCATATCCATAAAAATGCACAAAAATGAAATTCTATAATATTAAAGGATGCTAGTCCCTTTTCATACACCCTTTAGCATTTCTAGAAGAGCAAGTGATTATCATGTGGATTCAATATCACCCAAACATGTTGAGCCCTTAGACACACCCATTTGAATTAGTAGAAAAATGGATTGGTTATCCAAAAATTCTCATGCTAAGAAAGCTTGTTAATCGATCACATACCAACCACATCTCATCAAAAATAAATAAATCAAGTAACGCATACATGAGGTATGCACAATCACTAACCATTCTATGCACTTTTTTATCACATCAATACATGGAACACTAGTGCAAAGCACCTAATCAATTTTCTTTTCTTGATGTAATAAGGTCTAGGGTTAGATCTAATGATCTCCCTGTGACCATCCACATTTTTTATGGACACAAGACCCCATGGTGCAACTATAAGCCTTGGCCATCAATTGGTCCAATAAAGTGGATTTTTGATAAATTCCATATTTTTTAGGTAAGTATACATGTTTAGAACATTATTAGGGTCCCTAGGAGTTTGTAGAGTCCATTTGCAAACAATTTGCAATAAAACTTGTCTTATTGCAAAAATTGTAAAAATTGGAAAAAGTTGCTTAGCAACTTTTGCATTTTTCTTGACAACTTTTCAAAATCTAACTCTTAATGGCTAGAACTATTTGAATTTTCAGCTCCATTAGCTCTGGGTGGGTGGGTGAACCCTAGTGACATCCTTGTTTCGGCCACAGAGACCATCCATCATCTCTAGCCACCCCGTACCGAGGAGTCTCCAAGGTGCTCTAAGTGCGTTTCGAGGTTGATCTTTCGAGGGTCATAACTCATAACTCATGAGGGCTATCGATGAACTATCAAATGCTATAGGACGGTGATGTTGAGACCTAAAATAAACCATCTCATTTTTGAGAGAGCACATTCCATTTGGATTTGGCACAATGATCTCGCTCGATGCCAAAACTCGTAGTGTGCCTCAGTTCGTAGGTGCACCACAATGTAACTTTGAAACCACTAATCTTGGCATTGAATCGTCAGTTCCATTAGCTCTGGGTGGGCGGGTGAGCCCTAGTGAAACCCTTGTTCTAGCCATGGAGACCATCCATCATCCGTAGCCACTCCGTACCGAGGAGTCTCCAAGGTGCTCTAAGTGCGTTTTGAGGTCAATCTTTCGAGGGTCATAACTCGGAGCTCATGAGGGCTATTGATGAACTGTCAAATACTACAGGACACTGATGTTGATGCCTAAAATAACCTATCTCATTTTTAAGAGATCACATTCCACTTGGATTCGGCACAGCGATCTCACTCGATGCCAAAACTCGTAGTGTGCCTCAGTTCATAGGTGCACTACATCATAACTTTGAAATTGTTGATCTTGGCATTGAATCGTTAGTGCCATTAGCTCTAGGTGGGTGGGTGAACCCTAGTTACACCCTTTTTCTAGCCACGAAGACCATCCATCGTTCACAACCACCTCATACCAAGGAGTCTCCAAGGTGCTCTAAGTGTGTTTCAAGGTTGATCTTTCGAGGGTCATAACTTGGAGCTCATGAGGGCTATCAATGAACTATCAAATGCTATAGGATGGTGATGCCGAGACCTAAAATAAGCTATCTCATTTTTGAGAGACCACATTATGTTTGGATTCAACGCAGCTATCTTGCTCGATGCCAAAACTCGTAGTGTGCCTCAGTTCATAGGTGCACCACAACATAACTTTGAGATCGCTAATCTTGGCATCGAATCATCAGTTCCATTAGCTCCAGGTGGGAGGGTGAACCCTAGTGACACCTTTATTTGGGCCATGAAAACCATCCATCGTCCACGACCACCCCATACCAAGGAGTCTCCAAGGTTCTCTAAGTGCATTTCGAGGTTGATCTTTTGAGGGTCATAACTCGGAGCTCATAAGGGCTATCAATGAACTGTCAAATTCTACAAGACAGTAATGCTGATGCCTAAAATAACCTATCTCATTTTTGAGAGATCAAATTCTGTTTAGATTCGGCACAACGATCTCGCTCGATGCCAAAACTTGCAGTGTGCCTCAGTTCATAGGTGCACCACAACGTAACTTTGAAACTGTTGATCTTGGATTGAATCGTCAGTGCCATTAGCTTTGAGTGGGTGGGTGAACCCTAGTCACACCCTTGTTCTAGCCACAAACCATCCATCATCTGCGGCCACCCCATATTGAGGAGCCTCCAAGGTGCTTTAAGTGTGTTTTGAGGTCGATCTTTCGAGGGTCATAACTCAGAGCTTGTGAGGGCTATCGATGAACTATCAAATACTATAGGATGGTGATGTTGAGGCCTAAAATAATCTATCTCATTTTTGAGAGATTACATTCTGTTTGGATTCGGCACAACCATCTCGCTCGATGCCAAAACTCACAGTGTGCCTCAGTTCATAGGTGCACCACAATGTAACTTTGAAACCACTAATCTTGGCATCAAATTGTTAGTACCATTAGCTCTGGGTGGGCGATTGAACCCTAATGACACCCTTGTTCTAGCCACAGAGACCATCCATCGTTCGTGGCCACCCTGTACCAAGGAGTCTCTAAGGTGCTCTAAGTGAGTTTCGAGGTTGATCTTTCGAGGGTCATAACTTAGAGCTCATGAGGGCTATCAATGAATTATCAAATGCTACAAGATGATGATATTGATGCCTAAAATAACCTATCTCATTTTTGAGAGATCACATTCCATTTGGATTCGGCACAACGATCTCACTCGATGCCAAAACTCGCAGTGTGCTTCAGTTCATAGGTGCACCACAGTGTAACTTTGAAACCGCTGATCTTGGCATCAAATTGTCAGCGCCATTAGCTCCAAGTGGGCAAGTGAACCCTAGTCACACCCTTATTTCAGCCATGGAGACCATCCATCATTCGCGTCCACCCCATATCCAGGAGTCTCCAAGGTGCTCTAAGTGCATTTCGAGGTTGATCTATCGAGGGTCATAACTCAAAAATCGTGAGGGATATCGATGAACTATTGAATGCTATAGGACGGTGATGCTGAGGCCTAAAATAACTTATCTAATTTTTGAGAGATCACATTCCATTTGGATTCGGCATAATGATCTCACTCGATGCCAAAACTCGCAGTGTGCCTCAGTTCATAGGTGCACCACAACGTAACTTTGAAACTGTTGATCTTGGCATCGAATTGTCAATGCCATTAACTTCGAGTGGGTGGGTGAACTCTAGTCACACCCTTGTTTAGGTCACAAAAACCATCCATCATCTGTGACTACCCTATACCGAGGAGTCTCCAAGGTGCTCTAAGTGCGTTTTGAGGTCGATCTTTCGAGGGTCATAATTTGGAGCTTGTGAGGGCTATCAATGAACTGTTGAATGCTATAGGATGGTGATGCTGAGGCCTAAAATAACCTATCTCATTTTTGAGAGATCACATTCTATTTGGATTCGACACAACGATCTCACTCGATGCCAAAACTCGCAGTGTGCCTCAGTTCATAGGTGCACCACAATGTAACTTTGAAATTGTTGATCTTGGCATCGAATTATCAGTGCCATTAGCTCTGGGTGGGTGGGTGAACCCTAGTCACATCCTTGTTTAGGCCATGGAGACCATCCATCATCCGTGGCCATCCCATACCAAGGAGTCTCTAAGGTGCTCTAAGTGCATTTCAAGGTCGATCTTCTGAGGGTCATAACTCGGAGCTTGTGAGGGCTATCGATGAACTATTGAATGTTACAGGAAAATGATGTTGAGGCATAAAATAACTTGGAGCTTGTGAGGGCTATCAATGAACTATCCAATCAAGTCTCTTAAGTTGAGATATTTTGAAGTTATGTTGAAATTAAAAAGTTGTAGTATGAGGATAGTAACAAAGTGAAGTGCTAGTTATCAAAGATTGTGAATCTATGAATGACTTGGTGGTTGGGAATATAATCCATGGTTGAGGAGTAGATTCCTTAACTATGTTGAGATTATATTTGAAGCCAAGAGTTAGTTTCAAGGTTGAAGGTGGAGTTTAAAATCAGATTTGGGGTTATCTGAACCTTGTGTAGGAGGTTAACAAGTGTGTTTATGTCATGATAGCACTTCAAATTATACATTGCATCCAAATTTGATAATAAAGGTTGTTAAAATTTTATTAAAAAATTATTGCATTTGAATCGAATATAAAAAACATAATCAAAATTAATGATATTACATAAACATGAACAATACACATGATCCACGATAAATTGAACAATACTAGATACTAAATTAATATGTTTATCATTGTGCACATAAATGACAAAATAATATATCAAAATACATGTATCCATAGACAAAATTTTACACAAATATATATCAAAGATGATGTATCCATAGACAAAGTACTCAAATATATATCAAAATACATAGATCCATATACAAAATGTGGCTGATCATGCCATTAGAATGTGTATAATATCAATGTTTCTGTATACAATGTGGCATATGCCATCTCAAAATGTCTCATGATGCATCCTAAAACAACTATACTATCTTAGGGTGCTGGTGGATGAACAAAATGCAGCCTCTTCACTGCACTAGGTGGATCAGATGCCTCCTACATAAACAAAAAAGGAAAACCCAAAGTGATACTACTAAATTTATATGATTCTTTGTATCTAACATTGAATTACTCAAATGCATAATGATCTTTTTTGTAATGAAGATTTATACTATCAAAATTTCATAATAAATACCTCTCTCATCAACCTCCTGTGCCGGTTACGAGTCCTCTCGTATGCCTTCGACAATGTTTGTACCTCTCTGATTGTGGGCTATATATGTTCAAATACGTTTGTCAGATGAATCTACAATTTAAACTATAACATTATAATTCATAGCATGCTAAATTTATAAAATATTTAATCATGAATTCAAACTACAACTTACTATTGTAGGCTCCTCTTGAAGAGAGAGTGGCTGCATCATCAAATCTACATAACTCTCTCGTCAGACCTCATGTGCACTAGGAGTCTCCTATGAGATACAAAATAGTAGTTGTTAATATCACGGAAATTAGTTTTGAATTTATTTATGAAGATAAGGATAATAAAAAATAAATGATACTTATACATACAATGGGGCTCTCAGTGCGAATAGAAATCCCTGATGGTCTACGATGTGAAATCTATACAAGCTCATCGCGAATAGCCACACCCTATATACAATAAAGAATGTAATTAAAAGGGATTACCAAAAACATTTTACAAGAATGCATTGATATTTAATCAAATAGAAAGCTCCTAATTACCTTTCCTTTTTCAATGTGTGCTGGATCACCCCTCGTACTTTACCCCCCTGGGATAGGTGGTACTTGCAAGATAAAAGAAAGATTAGCAACCATATATGCTACAATATCAAATAGAAAAAAAATGCGAACAAAACATAATGTACTGTAGATGTCTCAAGGCCAAATGAAATGGCCGAGAACGTGGCATCATCAATCTGTCTGAGCTCCTCCTTGGTCATCAACTAAACATGAATGAAGATCGCATACATATAAAAGTCAATATGGCTTAAAATTAAAATTACCCTATTATAAAAATTAAATTTAAGTCGAATATGTCATAACAAAAAAATATATACACGTATCGATACTGAAGGAGTCCATGCCTCTACATTCCCCTCCTCTCTCGCATCAGGGTCTGTAGCCTCTACGCATGTGTCTAGTGTATCCTCATCTAATACAAAATGATACTCAGGAAGATCACCTATGGGACCAAGGCAAATAGTCTTGCATGTAATGAAAGTGTGAGGCACACAAACATGTGATGAGCTAGCCGATGATGAACTAGCACTAGCATCATCGACACGAGGATGTAGGACTGACCTAGCCTAAGATATCATTAGGCTACTCAGCCTATGAATGGCTCTAATGGTCTGAGAGCTAGCCTCTGTCACAATATCTAGATGTTGCACTCAAGGAGGGGGGGAGATATCAGTGGGGGGGACAAAAGTGCCAGCTTTCTTCCGTTGGGAGCTCCTAGACCTAAGCTCATGTTGGGCTTCATGCTCCAATAGTTCACTTTAAGTTTCAACACAAATTTTGCATATAATTTTCTAAGGAAATAAAATGGTATGTCTAAATTTCCATGTGGAGGGATATCAAAGACCATCCACCAACAATCTCAAAAGTTTGCGCGTATGGCGTCATTTGTGCACCATTTAATCGATAGTTTGGATTTTTTTGCGTCGATTGGTAAACCCATTTTTGGGTTCACAAAAAAGCTAGCCAAATTGTCTTTGGTTATGTTGAGGGCCACAACCCCATCATAATCCAAACCATCATCAAACATCTTGTGCATTTTATCACGCCAATGAAGAGTGACATTTTGTTGGTTCATAAGGGTTTCAATGTTATCCACTCTGGTGTTTAATGTGGATAACATAGGAGCCAATGCAGGTGCATTATTATATGTTCTATGCAAACCTCTCAACTCGGTGAGATTTTCATTTATCAAATCCTCGATTTGAGGAGGGTTTTCAGGGGGTAGAGGATCATTTGGTGGACAGTTTTGTGGGGGTACTGGATCGTTTAGTGGGGGGTTACGAGGAATATTATTTCCTGCCTTAGTGTCATTATTTTGATAAGCCATTCCTATTGAATTGCAAAATGTAATATATATTTTTTAAAAACCTTAATTTTAACCATTTTTTTCAAAAAAACCCTAGATTCAACTAAAACAAACAAAATCATCCTAAAATCTATTGAATTTAGGTTAAAAATGAGTTGGAAAAAAAATGCCTTAATATTTGATATCCGATCTTGAATCGTATATCTGATCACTCTTATAATATTGGCCCCAAATTAACGTAATAAGAGGGCCCACAGGTCTATGTTTTTATTTTATGTTATGCACAAGTATCAGATATCCGATATGCTTGCAATATTATATATTAATTATAACATATAATATCTTACATTTTTATTATTATATTATATTTTATATATAATATATTACATTATATTATATATTATATTATATTATATTATATTATTATAATTTATAATATATTATATTTTTTTATTATATATTATATTATAATATATTACTTTTTTATTATTATATTATATTATATTATATTATATATATATATTATATTACATTACTATATATTATAATATTAAATATTATATTATATTATTATAATACAATATATTATTATAATATAATACATTATAATATTATTATTATAGTATAATATTATACGATTATAATATAATAATATTATTATTATATTATAGTATAATAATTATAATAATTATATTGTTATAATATGATTACACTAATTATCGGATATCTAATATGTGATCGAATATCCGGTAAGGCTCAGCCTTACCTTCCAGGTTTGGTACCTGGATAGGTGAAAAAAAGTCAAAGCAGATTTTGAAGCGCTTTTAGACGTCTTCAAACTCTATTCTTTTCACATCGCCACTTTTTGGCACACCATGATCGTACACATACCCTAAAAACACATTCATTCTCTATGAGAAATTCTAATTTGATTATATCCTAGTTAGTAAAGCACTTGTGGAAAGGTAGTCCTTGGAGAGGAATAGGATTCAAGGTTTGTTTGGTTGGAGAGTTTGTAACTCTACCAAGAATTATTGGATTGTCTTATTAGATACACTAGGAAGGCCACTAATGAGTAGACTATTAGATGATCATTAAGACCTTGTTAAGAAAAAATGTGTTTGGTTAGTTAAATCACAATCCCCTCTACATCATATTGGTATCAAATCCATTATTGTTGTGATCGGTTTGGTGTGTGTTAGTCACCAAAGAATCATTATTTCTAGAAATATTAGAGGCCAGCCTAATGACTAAATATCAAAATGCATTACTTTTATTTCAATACTTAGCCAATGGATAAAGTGGTATCCCAAGGACTAAACATTTCTAAATTATCATATGGAAAAGGCACAAGTAAAATGTTGGGGATCTCTTCTTCAAGCTTATACATATATGTTGTATGGAAAAGCAGCAAGCAACACACCACTCTTTGTTTAGTCTTCTCCAATATGTGCCTAGAAAATTCTAGAAAATTTTGTTGGCTGAGCAAGGAATAAAAGAGATTATTTTCTATTGTAATAGAGTTGTGTTGTGTTATATAATTATTTTTGTATTTTGTGTTTAAGATTCTACTCTATTCTAATAGAGCTTCAACCACATTGATTTTTTAGACAAGTCCCATAAATGCAGTTTGGGAGGGGATCAAAATATTACTGATTACTATCCTTTATTTGTAATATATTAAGTAATGGTCTAATATTCATTCATAGAATTGGTCAAGAAATGATCAAATACAATAATGTTGATACATGAAAGGGATTGTGTATATTATCCATTCTTCTTCTATGCATATCAATGACTTGGGCTTATAATAATATTGGTTAAAGTTAACTAATTAGATCTGGGCCATTTTTATGATTTGATTAGTTAATGGTGAAGTCATGCCATGAACAAACATGGCTTTACATCGTGGAGACATGTTCTTTCATGAAATGTCTCCTTCATAACATACTTATACCAATTTCTCAAAGCTAAGAAAGATATTGAAATCTATTAATATTCTCTCATTTTGGTGTTTGGTGATTTCAGACTTGACAAAAAATATTAACTCTAATCTTAAATGGGATCTTTAAAATGGTATCAAAGCCTAGTTAAGAGAAAGATCAAATTTATTCAGAGAGATACCTCTTCTATGATGGCACATTCTGTGGAGTTTGAAATAATGTCTATTGATGTTTAATGATATAAGCTCAACTATCTCAAGAGTATTCTATTCTTTCTTGAGACAATGACTATACTCCAAAATCAGATAATAGTAGGCAAGATCATAGAGTAACCTAGGCATAGGACGAATAACCATGAGAATGGGAAATATATGAATAGACCCTCCTATGAAGCGTGTGTGAATTAATATAAGGAACCTTAAAATTTTTAGTTCTTTCTTGACAAAGAAGGTAATCAATGAGTCTATTCTATGATAAAGGAAGAATCAAGCTCAACCTTATTCACAAAGCCATAGTCAGATTGTTGAGTAACCATCACCAGATAAGATGTCATTCTTGTGTGGATGCATGTCGGTTGTCGAGTTCCAAAGAAATATGATAGTGTTTGTCTTCCACCGCACTAAATAATAATAGGTCATTGATGTCAATGTTGCCAAGTAAATGTTTATGATATTTTGTGAAGCGTGATAGTCCCATAGCATTCTTATATTATTCTTGGCTAAGCACTAATTCAGTGAGGACTTCAATACAATCCCTACAAATATTTGAGATTTTGAAGTTTCAACATTGGCCAGAGTATCTAAAAACATTCATTAGTGTTACAACATTCTAGTGATCAAGATGTTTAATGAGCATGGACAATAGAAAATGACTAGAATGATCTACAAAAGTATTTTGAAAGTAAAGTTCAAAATTCAAATCAGTAGATATCATATATAAACCTAGCTAGAGATGTAGCCAATGAAGTTTGACTTTTGCATATTATAATTTGCAACAAGGATTATAAATTGTAAAATTATAAATGTTACCTACTTTCTCCATTAAGCGTTGCATGTCATATAGAACACATAGTGTGAGTTGATTATGATTTTCCCACTATCAAAAAATGAAACATAGGTTCAAGTACACAACATATTGTGGTGGCCTCCTTTGCTAATTTGGCCATGTTTTGAAGAAAAATCTTTGACCAGACTTTATGATCCTCTACTTCCTCTATGTAATATTATTCAACATATCACCACACTCAAAAGAAATAATGATAATAGTTCATGAATCAATTTATAATTTAGAATGACCTAATATCATTTTTTTTCACTATTCAAATTCTTCTTCGTGTCTCCCAATTTACAACAAAAGTTATCAAATGCAATTAAACACGATTCTAGATAAATAGAAACAATAAAATACCTTAGAGAGGAATAATTTGAGGCAATCCCATAGTAAACCATTCTTTTGAATACTTCATATATTGAAACTAAATTTCATAAATGAATGAGTTTGACTATGGTGTCCTTCTTCATTGCCTAAAACCAAGAGATTCACACACTTTGTTGTCATGAAATCATAGGTTAATGTTGAGCTTCACTTGGTTTCAAGAATAGTTTAATTTTCTATACTAATCAAGGTCAACATCTAAATTCCCCATTAACATCTAATATTCATTAATTCTATTAATAAAATGTAACATTCATGAATTATCACATGATAACATTCAATAACACATAGTTTCATTAGAACATTCACATTAACATTGAAACATAAGATTCATTAGAACATTCACATGAACATTTAATAGAGCATAAATAAAACATCTGTACATAAACATTAATCATTATCAAATAAGTTACATAAGTTACATGAATCATTTCTTTTTTTATTCTTCCCTATATTGTTGGAGATGCATATCCATGTTGTCATCGATATTTCTTCTCACTTGTGAATGTGCACTCGTTGTCCTTTGCAAAGGAAATTTATATGCAATAACAAATAAAAAGATTAAATTTTTAAAAATTGAGACTTTAAAGATTTTAAAGATTATTGTAGTGCTCATTACCTTTTCCAACCACATCAATTTGCCTGTCGGTTTGGACCTCAACACGCTCATCAAGAACAACCTCTACATCCCCTGCAACTACAATACATGATTTTTTTTAATCCCAACACATATTATAGTTAAAATGGTACTAATACATCAAATTCAATTAAAAATTTTTACTTGTATTAATAATTCAGAAATAAAAAATTGAATAGAAAATATATACCTTGAGTACTAGGATCCACATTTGAATCACTGCCTCCACGGTGCTCGACTGACGTATCAAGATTGGCAAGCTACAATCCAATGTAAATAATTAGAGCATTTATCAGCAATATATACATATAAGTACAAGACAAATAATGAGAAATCTTTTAATCATTCATTTTAATACATATAAATATATTCACTTTAAATTTTTAAACAAATATATAATCATTATTTTCTTACTTTAAACAAATATAATGACTTATATTTTTGGAACTTAATATCAAATACAGTAATTGATAAAGTATTCAATTTGAAATAAAAATTAATTGACTTATTTACCTCATCAACCGATCCCATAGACAACCTTGCACACTCATTGCTCGGAGTCATTCAGTCATGGCTATATAGCCTTTCATGTAGTCTAATTTCTGTCCTCTCCAGAGATTATTTTTTAAAACTCCATGGCCTACATTTTTTCTTGGTATCATGATTTTGTTTTTTGTAATCAATTTCATCAAGCCCAAATTTTTTACAATTTATAAATATTTGCATATAATTTTTCATTTACTTATACTTAAAACTTGTGCAACAAGTTTTTAATATCCACCTGAGTCGAGCCTATGCTACTTGTGCTTCTGCTTTCTTGCTTCGATTGCCTTTGACGTGTCAGGCAACCTACATGATGTTTTGAAATATGTTAAATCACATAAGTATTAAGAGTAATTATTACATAATTTCATTCTTAATATTATGACATACCCTCTTTCATCAGGTGGTACTATTTCTCCATCATATTTTTCTTTTATCTGAGTGGCATCCTTTATAAGATTATCCCATTCAATAATGGGAATATAGGGGGGCTGCTCATAATAAAAGTTTATTTTTTCATTTGGGTACTATAGTTGAACGTAATATAATTCAAAGCTTGGCCCTCTTTCTCAAAGGGCCTAAGTCTTTGAAAGACATTGGGTCCAAAAAGTGATGTCATGGCATCACTGAGTTGGTCCTTTAACTCTTTCTGTTGCAAATTCCACCTTTTAAGAAAAGAAAAGAAACTATTAGATTCATAAATGAACTAATGCTACCTTTTAACTTACTTGAAGAAATTGATCAAATTGATAAAACACGATCTAGCAATGAGATCAAAATATGATACCCTATGTGTATGGCTGGCCCAAGTATACACAAACATACATCATTAAGATTATTTACATCACTCATGTCTCTAAAATTTACTGTAACAAAATGACAAATTATTAATTACATTGCTAATTTTTTAGCGTTCTATTGCTACTATTAATAGGATTTCACATTTGTTAATAGGTCTGAGTTCAATCCCATTACTAATAAATTTTCCTTGTCACTTTATCATTAAAGTCTTATATATGAAAGATGAAATTTTTTGTTGAACTTCTATAGAAATTATTTTAGATTTTATTATATTGTGTAAACTTCATTCTTGTGTTGTTATGCTTTATGCAAACGTGAGTGATGTAAATAGATTATTTCAGTATAATTAAATAAATGGTTAAATTAGGTGATTTAATGCATTTATTGCTTCAGCTATGTTATTATATGCAATTACACTTGATCGTGTTGTTTATTGTGCAGGATTTATATCCCTAGTAGTACACATGGAGTTGATGATTCAACTATTCATATTTTACCAATGTCATCCCTATATGGTCAATGTATCCTTATTTTAATTGTTTAATCAATCCTTTCAGTGATTATCAAATCTAAATTCTTTTGCATTATGTGATTAGACCTGTGAGCATGTCTATGCATTCAGAGTTTTGCATTGTCGCTAAAGTTGTTAAGGAAATTTCTGTGTTTTTGGGTTTTCAAGATTTTTAATTGATTTATTTTAATTTCTGGCAACTTTTCCATAGATGAATTCCTATTTCTAGGAATAGCCTATTTTTGTTTGGGTTGATTTAACTAGGTTTGATAGTTATTTGCTCTAATTGATTATTCACTCAAAAAGTGAATAAGTATCCAAAAAGGAATTTAATTCCTCACTTGTCACTTTTGAATTAGAAAATTGGAGAGTAAAACCCAAAATCCTCTTCATGAGGATTCACTATTTTGTTTGTTGTAGAAGCTATGGGCATGGGATTGTCACAAGGTTGAGCTTGTTGGATCTAGCTCAGGGAGGCCTTGGATTGCCGTGATTTTTGGCCACTTCTATGGGGTTTTTATTTTCTGGTTTAGATTTTCATTTTGCCCTTTTGGCTATGAGGTAGGGCTCTCCCATTTTATTGTTTCTGCTTCGATTTTTGGTAGCCGTTTGGTTGGAGGTTGAGAACTAGTGTTCTTCTCTACTTCTGTTTGTTAGTTTTGCCTGGTTGGTCAGGTATGAGCATTTCCCTATTTTTTGGGATGAGGGTTTGGGGTTTTTCCCTGTTATGTTGGTTGTTTTTGCATACAGTGTCCAAACTTATTTATTTTTGGATTTTTGAGGTTTTCGTACCAAAAGGCCAAATGGGTTTTAATTTTGAAGTTTTCAAAAAATTGGGGTTTTTACCTCATTTTGTGTGCCACCCTATTTTCTCAGGTTTTCTTGGCATGCGTTAGGTTGTAGACTTAGTTTATCCATTTGGATATCAGTCAGACCTTTGTTGCACTTTTGTGTTTGCATTGAGACGTGTGTTGCATTTATACTCCTGACTTTGTGTTCGGTTGAATGATTTTGTACCGGATGTTATGGTCTCTCTTAGACCCTTATTGTTTTGTGGACACTATGATTCATGTAGAATCCATACTCCCAGATTGAGTCTAGTTGAGTGAGTTCATGATGTTTGGTCTTGTTGCATCATTGGGATTCCTGTAGAATTCATACTCCCAGGTTGAGGCTGGTTGAGTGATTTAATGATGTATGATTTTATTGTTCTTTGGGATTCGTGGAGAATCCATCCTCCCAAGTTGTTTTTGGTTGAGTGATATTTTTCTTCTGTTCTCATCCAGTCCTTGTGTTATGATCTTCATGATGGTGGTGCGCCACACACGAGTATGGACGTGTACATTTGTCAGGTGACTTGTGAGGCTTGATCTTTTGTGGTATTTCTAGAAGCTATGATCATTGGGGTTGGGTTGGGAATATGCATGCTCATAGGCACTTGTCGTAGGACAAGCATGGGTAGGGTAGGGTAGCATATGGAGGGGGCTTCTATCTCCATAACCTAGTGTCTATTTCCTGAGGGTTGGTGTGTAGAAGCTTTGTAATCAATTGATAACTAAATAAAATGTGCGAGTTCTAATAAAACTTAAAGATAATAAAAAGGATTCGAGATGTGCTCCTTCCATTGGGAAGTGGAGAGCTACCAGTACTAGCTTGGGCTTGTCGATGCCAAGTGACTCTCCATGATGTCAGCCCCTACTTAGTAGCCCATTGAGTGTTTGACTAGGACCTGTAGTTTATGCATTGTCTATGTCTTGGATTCAGTCATCATACTGCTTGGCATGTGTGTTAGCCATGGATGTTTTCTTTGCATGTGTTTGTGGTTGGATCATTATCTCCATCAAAACTATGGGTGTGGACCTATGGGTTCCATGTGGTTGGGCAGCATAGCTACCTTCACCACTAATAGGGACCAGTATATAGAGATGGTCTTTTATCCTTGTACAACTATTGTTGGATGTTTTCACTTCATGCTTTAGGTTTTGGAGTATGCTTTCTTGTTATTTATGCTTTTATTGGAATGCTTGGATTTCATGTTTAGATGATGTTAGTCTATTTGACGCATTCCCATATTATGGTGTTTAGCATATGATTAGATGATGTGAATTGTTGTATTAGCATATATATTTCTTATTGGTTTAGCATGTTAGATTTCCTATTCATCTGATGTTAGCATATGATAGATGATGTGATTGATTTATTAGATTATCTAATGCTTTATTTTTAGCATGTTAGATTTCCTTAATCTTATGTTGTAGCATGTTATAGTATGACATCCTTATAAGATAAAATCGACAATTTGGTCAATAGTTTGGGATGTTAGTCATGGGGGATGGCTAGGATCCATGATGGTCTTATGATGCTATTGAGAATTGGGAGGAACTGCATACTTAGTTTGGTTGTTCAGTTATTATGATGTTATTTCTGTACATTGTGATGTTACTTCTGTTCATTGCAATGTTTCTTTTAGTACATTCTTTACTGCTATGGTTTAAATGGATAGATGTTCCTCTTTGTTGTTTTTATGCACTTGAGTGTTTGTTCCTTGATTTATGTGGATCTGGTACTCCTCAATGTGGAGGAAATTCATTTCCTAGGTTGTTTTCCTTAAGTGTGTTGGCTTGCTGATGTGTTTCCTCGCACAATTCTTGGTACTTTCTCATGCAAGAATGTGAAGGTTCATTTAGTTCTTGGTACTTCCTCACACGAGATTGTGCACTTCCTCACATGAGATTGGAGACCAGTGTACTTCCTTGTGCAAGAAACAGGGAGCAGTTAGGCTTGGCTAAGAAAGTTTTGAAAGTTGGTTTTGGACACCTTGTTGGATTTCACACCTTTCTTGTTCAAATAGTCTTTCTAAGGGGTTTAAAATGTATCATTTAAGTATAAGTTGATGTATATTTTAATTCCTTATACTTAAGATATATTTTAGTATATGTGATGAGTCTTTTGAGATAGGTTTTAGACCTCTCCGAGATAAGATAAAGATTCTAGGAGATTTTATGGCTTCAAAAATTTGAACTTAGCCAAATTTCAAGGCTTTAGGATTTCAAACTTTTCCAAATTTTAGGATTATGCATTTATGGCCTAGCTTGGTGTTTTGTTGATGAGTGGTCATTTCTTTGAGCCCTCATCATTTGTGTGGTTGTTGTTGGCCTTTGTTTACGTGTGTTAGTTTGATAGTGACGTTCGAAGATTCATTGGTTGCCAGGATTGTAGCAAAGTCTTCCATTGTGATCTATGTGATCCCTGTATGATGTTGTCATGTACATTCATACTTGTAAAAAAAAATATCTTGGCTTGAATTGAATCCTTGTTCCAAGGATCTCTGAGCTAGGCATTATAATTTGAGTGTAAGGAGTTGAAGAAGCAAGTTCTGCTTTTGTGTAAATGCCATAATCACAAGGCTTGTTCCCTTGCAGAAGCCTTTGCCACAATGACATTATCTCTAAACCATGCAAAGGATGTTGAAGTGATTCCCAACCTTGAAACACTCTTATAAGCAATGGAAAAGCTAAACATTATGCATAATAGAGAACATCTTATCTAGTGTAGTACAAGATTGATTAATTGTACCTATAATTCTTTTATCTTGTGTAAGGTACAACATTGACCAATTGTGCATATAAGGCAATATTTGCATTGGAATATATGTGAGTGCCCATTACAATTGATTTTCTATGATGGCAGATCTAACATATGTAATGCAACTCTTTACATGCACAAGACATCACTTAGTGATATATAATTGTACATTTATATGTGTGGGGGGTTATTCTTTAATCATAATCAAGGAAATTCAACAAAGGGAGGAAAATGATATTTTTGACAATAAAATCAATTAAAATGGTTGTGAGAATGTTAATTGGATACAAACACCTATATCCATTTTTAACCAAGAAGATGTGTGTGAATATAATTGAATCACTCATGTTTGTTAGTACAAAACTACCAACATCCATTTGGTTTGAGTTTTGAACATATAGGAAATCTTCGATTCTCACATTCCAAATTTCAAGTTTAATTGCCAATAAAATTGAATGATTTAGATAGAAATTGACTAAGTTTGGTGGCACATATTATCCTTCTTGCTAGCATTGGAGGAACTATGTCAAATATTGGCAGAATGCAACAATCCCAAATATACATAAATAGATTCATTTGTTAGCTCCACCACCTTAGGCTACAATCTAAGTATAAAGCATATCTATTACCTATTATAGATGTTTTGGATTCAAACCCAAGAAAACCAATTGAAGCATTAAAAAAACCCAATTGAAGGAATTGATTTATCTAGATCTACTAATACAAAGCTTGTATAAAATTGAAACCCTTTTGGTGCCCATACTCATGAAGAGTTGCATTCATTATATATTGTATTGTAGATCTTGGGTCTTATTATTTCAATGAGAGGACAAACAATATTCTTGTGGCATGTGCATAGGTGGGTTTAATTGGCCTTTTTCATGAATATTTTAATAAAATAATTGAAGACACAAAACATACAAAAGTTGTGTAGGATGCCAAATATTTTAATATGGCAAGTCAGTAAAATTTGAGATCATTTTCATGGAATCTACATTGGACCTAATGAGGGAAATGATACATGTCTTTTCCCTTTTTCATGAATTTTTTAATAAAGCAATTGAAGATGCAAAGCATACAAAAGTTGTGTAGGATGCCCAATATTTTAATATGGTAGGCCAGTAAAATATGAGATCATTTTCATGGTGTCTACATCAAACCTAATGAGGGAAATCAACACCATGTTCTTTCTTATGAGCTAAAAATTCTTCAAGTGCATTTTCTTGTAAAACATTAATTTTGTTGAACAATTGTAAACTCTTAGAAAATGCATTGTTATTTTCTATTAGCATTGATGGGCTTCCCTTGAACAAAATAAAAAAAAATAGGCATAAATGAAACACAAATTATGACATTTCCTTCATTGCACCCATATCTTCTCATTATGTCCCTAAGCTAGACAATAACATCTATTGGTTCTCATCAATAACTAAGGTAATTAGTTCTTTGCCACTATCAGAACTTATCAATAGAAGAAAGATAGTCCAAATGAGTAATCAATATGAAATGGGAGTTGTGTTGATATGGTAGATGGAGATATAAATGGAGCATATTTATAGGTGTGAGATGGATTGATCATTGAGTGAGAAATGTGAAGAATAAAGATGAAATGCAAAAGTGGGATATTGAAAAGGAATAATGGTGAATTTGAACAAGGTCATGACCAAATTTTTCTTTCAAAACCATATGTGCAGATATAAACATTAAGTACAACATGTCCAATATTTTTGCAAATATACACATTAATTACACCAAATTTTTCTTTCAAAACCATATGTGTAAATATATACATTAAGTACAACATGTCCAATATTTTTATAGATATACACATTAATTACACCAAATTTTTATTTCAAAACCATATGTGTAGATATAAACGTTAAGTACATGTCCAATATTTTTGTAGATATACACATTAATTACACCAATTTTTTCTTTCAAAACCATATGTGGAGATATAAACATTAAGTACAACCAACTCAATAAGGTTACAAGAATAAGTTATTCTTGTGAAGGATGATTATGTCAGATAATACAAGAGAATTTGATCAAAATAGGGCGACAATCGCTAGATTGTTGTCTAACTTTCAAAGAGAAGATGATGACAACTATTATTGTCCTTGCAAGAGTTGTAACAACTTAAAGAAAATAAGAAGAATCAAAATCAAAATAGCTAAGATACATTGTAGGGAGAATGGTCACATTGAAGGGGGCTTTGCTTATCATCCATTAGCAAGTTGTTTTTTATATTATTTTTGCAATTAATATACATATGAACCACAAAACAAGAGTTTTATTATTATCATTTTGTATAGGTTTATCTCCTTAGGGTAGTACATGATATGGACCACCACATCTTAGAGGAACATGGAGTTGTGAATATTGAAGGAGAAGAACATGATCTCATGGAAGATGATGATCATGTGCCAAAAAATACATTTGAATATGATGGTGCAAATGCATTGATCCATGACACATTTGATACTGATGTTTTTGTTGCTGCTGCTGATGATGATTATTATTATGATGAGGATGGCATTGAGGCCATCCATGATATACCTCTACTTGAGAAGGCAAACATGACCCTTTACAGAGGTTCCTAATCAAATCTTCTCTCTGTTGTATTGTTGTTGGTGAAGTTGAAGGTTATGATTGGTTTATACCACATAATAATGTCACATATGCTAAGGTTTGTCATATATGTTATTATAGTTTATAAAAGGTGAAATGTGTACCATTAGGATTGTTTATACTAATGACTTATTTTTTTTCCTTTAGATTGATAGGTGACTATTTGTTACCACCATCAAATGTTCTCTCTCGCTTGTACCAAGAATTATGTGCCACTATGAAACATATTGGAATGGAGTATCAAGCAATAGATGTGTGTCCTGAAGATCATGTCATTTATCATAAAGAACACAAAAATGCAATAGAATGCCCCAAATGTCATACAAGAAGATATCAAGATGATCAAGTAACAAAATGGTGCCTCGCAATGTTCTTTGTTACATCCCCATTATTCCATGTCTTAAACGATTATTTAGGTGTAGTAGCTTGACACAATTTATGGATTACCATGCATGTAATAGAAGTCGAGATGACATTATTCAAATGCATGCAGATGCTTCAACATTTATGGACATAGAGGAGAAGTGGCTACACTTTAAAGAAGAACCTTGAAATATCAGGCTTTCTCTAGCAACTAACGATGTCAATCTATTTGGAGAGATGAGATTTGTTTACTCGGTGTGGCCTATTTTTGTTATCAACAATAACCTTCCTCCATGGATGTCAATCAAGGGGGAGCATGTTATGTTGGCAATAATTGTTGTAGGTATTTTATTATTATTTTGTTACCTATATTTAATTATAAGCCTTGGAGTGAAATGACTACAATAATTATTTGATGTTGTTCATTCAACCAAGTAAGTACCAAGTGAAATATATGAATGTATATATTGTGCCTCTTATCGATGAGTTGCTGGTGTTATGGAATGGTTTCACTATGTATGATATCTCTAGACCAATTGGACAAAATCAATTTTAATTCCATGCAATGTTTGTGTGGAAAATTCATGATGCCTCAGGGTTAATACATTTTTGTGTAATGTTATGTTGAAATATAGTTGTACACGATAATACTGATTCCAAAAATGAACATATTTAATCCAATTGTATCATTATCTTGTAGGTCTTCAAACAAAGGGAAAATTTGCATGTCCAAGGTGTGGTCCAAAGATGAAATCTCATAATTCCAAAAGTTTAAGAAAGCGGGAGCCTGATGAGAATAGGCACTTCCTCCACAGAAACTTCCTGCATGGAATTCCTAAGTATCAAAGTGCCAAAAAACATCTTTTCAATGGGAAAGAAGAGATTACATCAAAGCCATGCAGAATGACACCTCACCTATGGCAATTGGAATATAATATAATTCGAGGTAGTGTCACTCCACCGAATGGTTTATGTTTAGAAATTATATATTTTGATTGTGTTTTGTTGGCTAATTATGCAATTTATGATCATGAAGGTCATTAAGGCATCATCAACCACCTTCCAAAGAGACTAAAATGTTATCTCAGAGAATTAATTAGGCTTCCCTACTATGAGCATCTACAAATTATGCATTTTTTTGATACTATGCATATTGGAAAGAATGTAACAAAGACACTATGTAAAATATTGGATGGAAGGTGTGATAGAGAAAAACTTGCCAAAATTTGTAGTGACATTCATGATTCTAATCATGCAATAAAAAATATCATTGAATCAAATAGCTATGGAGAACATATTAATGCAAGTTCCCTTCCTTGATTATTAATGGAGCAGAAAAGTAATGCTATAAAAGAAGTGATACAAAAAAATTGATTTCCTATAGGATTTCCTATGAATATAAGCAATTTCGTATCAAAGAAAAGTGAATTTGGCCAAGGATGAAAATGCATGATTTCCATACCTTCATCAAGGTAAGTCACAGTCTTTTGTATTTATAGCATATTTGTAAAACTGCATTCAATTTTCATTATATTACATTAGGAAAGAGTGAAATGATTAGTCGGCAATTTTTATAGTACATGTTACCCCTATTTCTCCTAGATAACTTCGATAATAATATCTAAGAAGTCATATATGATCTTGGAGAATACATGAGGTAAGCATTGATATTTGTTCAATATACCAAATAAGTAATATATTTAAAGTCTTGTATTTATATGTTTTTGTGTCTTAAATCCCTTGTAGGTGGTTGTCATCTAAATAAATCCATAAAGAAGATATTAAATATTGGAAGAAAATAATTCATCTACTAATATGTGAAATGCAAAAGTATTTACCTTCAACTTTCTTCATTGCACAAGAACACTACCTCATACACCAAGTTGAGGAGATTGAATTGTGTGGACTTGTACAACCTAGGTTAATGTGGATGGTTTAGAGACACTTGAAACTTTTGAAGGGTTTGGTTTGACAAAGAGTACATCTCAAGGGTTCTATGGTTGAGGGATATATGGTATACTAGATGATGGTGTACGTTATTCAATAGCTTCCTAATCTTGTAGAAAAGACCCATATAGATTGCATTTGGGATCTTGACTCTATTAAAAAATTTGAAGCGGAGTACTTGGTGGGGAATGGTAGATTTAGGAAAGTGATAGGTAATAAATTATGAGATCTTATTATAGTTAATTAATTTTTAATCTTCAAAATAAATCTATTGTAAGTCATCTATTTACTTTTGTACAATTGGTAAAGAGTGGGATGCAATACATTTGTTTATTGCAAACAATCAAAAGATTGGATGATGGTATGGATTGAACAATGTCAACATTCTTCTCATAGATTAAAATGGGAAACCTTCTCTTCATTGGTTATACAAGATCATTATAATGGAGATTCCAATGTTACACAAAAGGAAATAGATTTATCATATGGTTTAAGAGATCTCTAGGTACTTATAAGTTTGTTAATAACCTGTATGTTTTTGAACTCATGATACAATAATTTATACATGTTTGAAATTATTGTAGGTGAAACACCACAAGGCTATGTTATGCAATGGTTATAAATTTTGCATCAAATATTTTGATGACATGAAGAGAACTTGTGATTCTAGGATAAGTGCAGTCTTCTAGGTGACCAACATTTCATATAGAAATGACTTACATCCTTGAGAATCTCAAAATCAATACTATGGCATTTTGATTGATATACTTGACTATGACTTTAATTCCTTCAGATTAGTTCTCTTTGTTGTCAAATGGTACAGACTATGACTCAATCAAAATGATCCTAATAGAATTATTATTGAGCATGAGAATGGATTTCCAATTATTAATTCAAGGTTGTTTGAGCCAGTTGGGGATGAACCCTATGTTCTTCCAAGCCAATGTGAGCAAGTATTTTACTTAGAGGTTCCACACAATCTGGGTTGGTCATTTGTTGTTAGACATGATCCAAGAGGAAGGCCAATAAATTATAATGTGATGGAAGAAGAAGATATTGAGGAAGAGGAAGAAGTGGATCACGATCAAGAGTTAGTCAATGATGCTCTTGAAACTCCTGATGTTGTTACTTATCATGATGATGATTCTTCTACTAATCATGATGATGATGAGGATGATGATGATAATGATGATGATGATGACCACCATGACCATGACAGTGGTGGTAACAATGTCGATGACGATGATGGACCATAAGGTATAAGTTAGTATACCCCATGCATAGAGATTAATGTCTTTTACTATTTGTAAAATATCTCTCTCATTGCCACCTATCTTTCCTATTTCATGAATGTAGGTACCAGGGAATAGGTATTTTTCATATTTGTCTTCCTCAAGTGAGGAAAATGTAGGAATGGGAGAAGAAAGTGAGACATTTGGTATGTCTAAATCAAGGAGATCAACTCAAGGTTAAAATATCAAAAAGAAATTCAATAAGCACATGAAATGTTTCCTTTCTCAAGAAGGGTCATTTCTTATGATGATGAGAGTGAAGGTGACTCTAATGTGCCCTTTAAGTACAAACATCTATAGAAACAATGGGTCCCCAATGAAATTCCTACAATAAATATTGATTTTTGTGTTGGAGAGATGATATATCGCATAGAACCATCTTCACTACATGGATTGTTTGAAATTTGGTCAACACTCCCCTAAGGATTTGTGACAAGGGCTTAACCACCTCTTGTGTACTATAACTTTAGTGGTTATATCAGGCATTGAAAGATCAGTCTTTTGGTGCAATGAAAACCCCACTCTAACAAATGGTATTAGAGCTTGGTCACAGGTTCGAATCCTTAGACCCTCAAGTAGCGTTGAGGGGGAGATTGTTAGAAATTTGGTCAGCACTCCCCTTGAGATTTTTTACAAGGGCTTAACCACCTCATGTATAATATAAGTTGAGTGGTTATATCGGGCATTGAAAGGTTGGTCTTTTAGTGCAATGGAAACCCCACTCTAACATCGATGACATAAAGTTCTCTTATAACAAAGTTCTTCCAAGTTACGACCATTTTATCCATCACAATTGCAACAGATGCCCTTGTTGTCACAATTTGCGACAATAAAAGTCTGATGCCCATCCGATTGGAGCCAATTCATGTTTTTGTCACTTGGGCAATGAGTGGTCATTGTAATTTGGGCCCAAATGTAGTAGTGTGATCAATTTGACTTTCATTTTCCCAATGTAGTCTTTAGCATCTTCATATATTTCTTTTTAAGTGTCTCTTTCTTTAGTGAGAATATTAATCTACTCAAGAGCCGCTTCTAGGTTCTTTTGTGATTGTTCCATATCCATATAGGTCTTACTCAAGATATTAAGCCTCTTGTGAGAATTTTTGCTCTGATACCAATTGTTAGAAATAGGAAATACTAAGAGCAAGAAGGGTGAATCATTATTTTATAAACTTTATCCCAACACTAGATATTACTAACAAGCTTATGACTTGCATATGAAAGTAAATTAATTATGTTGAATAGTAAACATAAACATGCAATAAGAGAACTCATAACATAATATTTTGTTAATTAGGGAAACCATGGTCAAGGGAAAACCCTAATGGAGATGGTACCCACAAAATGATCCACTAATCAAAAGTATCTTGTGAAAGATATTAACCCTTTTAGGAGTCTATTAGATCTGTATAGTGTCTTAGACCTTGTTAGAATCCTCAAACCTATTAGGAGTTGTGATATACAAATACAAAATGTATGCAAGATGAGCTCATTGCCCAAACATGCAATATACAATGTAGTTCCTTAATACCAAGAGATAGATACAAAACCCTCTTTTACACTACTATTGATATTTTCAATATCTAATATTGCCGTTTCTTCTCAACAAGAACTTTGTCTTAGTTCTCATTCCTCAGATCATACAATAGAATTTTCATATCACACATCACATATATCACTTCTCTAAACTTTGCATTCGTAGTCTTTCCTCTATACCTTTCTAATTTACAAATTACTACCCAATTGACCTTCATGTCTTTATACATTTTACAAAATACATAATCAACTATTTCCCTTTTAGGGCTAACATCTAGGATGTTGTCCCTAATTAGTTAAGTAATTATTTAAAAAAAAAAAAATTCCTTAACCCAAAATATCCAATTTTATGTTATGTTATGTTCTACTTGTATATTGTTGTATCTGATAAATTGTCCATAACTCTATTTGTATTATTTGTATCGACCTATGCACTTGCGTACATCATCATCAGAGTGTCACATATCCATACCTAACTTTTCATGTGTCCATGATATGCCTATGAATCTCACCAACCAAAACTCTATCTATTCTACTAGAAAAACCATAAGATACTTTGACAACTTTCTAAGTATGAATGTCATAATTTAGTCTTCATAGTTTGTCATCTTCATACTGAAGAAATGTTGCCATAAATGACAACATCCAATGTTTAGCTTAGCCAAATTGTTAACAATTCACTAGCCACATAATTTAATAACACACCTCATTAGAGGTGATATCTACCACATAAAACATAACCAACATTAGTCCCACATGTAAAGTCAGCAATATTTACAAGAATATATAAATACAATAACATGAACTCCCAACCTAAGGTTTTCAAAAATTTACTGACTAAAACAATGGGGTAAAGGTGGACCAAGTATTGATGAGGAGAATGTTCATTAACAAAGTAATACTTGTGTTCTCAAGGCACATATATCAACATCGCAAACACAATCCTTAAGACCCCCAAATGACTACAAGACAAAGCTTTCCTTACAACCCCCATAAAGAAAATTATATCCATATGGACCCCATAATCCCATGCTTATCCCACTCTTCCTAGAAGAGAGTCTCTACACTCTATGGGGTGTCTATTAATTACCTTCACTGAGTGAAGGTGGACAAATTGCCCAAGAGGAGAAGGATACAAATATATATATGACAGCGTGTTCCTTTACAAGGCTTCTACACAACTCTTCTCATCACATAATTTATCAACAACTGTCACACAACCCTTCTCATCACATACTTTCTCAATAGTTTCTATGCCACCCTTCTCATCACATACTTTCTTAGAAACTAAAGAACCTTTTGACCACTAAATGGCCAAAAGACAAAGCTTCCCTTGTGGCCCCAAAAATATATAACCAGTAACAAGAATCCCATAATCCTTACAGCCCCCTCTCTTCCTAGAAGAGAGGTTCTACACTCAATGGACTACCACTTCCTCCACCTTTAGGCTTCTCTTCCATCCCAAGGGTGAGATTATCCTCCAAAATCTCAAAGCAAGAATAAATAAATTGAAACACCTTTACACACCATAAAGTAGGCAACACATTTTAGCACAATAATGCATGAGAAAAAAACTATTATAATATCATAAGTACCCTTCCTTTTTAACATAAAAATGAAAAGGGACAAGAATACCAATACAATATCAATACATTAACATCACAAGCACACCTACTAAATATAATCACATTCACATTATTAAATATATGGGCATTTATGTATTCACAAGATTTACTAGCTTACTTCACTTGACAATACACATATGCTTCAAAATATATATTCACTTTGAACATCCCCACAAGCATACTACATTACTACAAAAATTATGGTGGTTACAATTCACGAGGTTCACATACATAAAATTATGGATTTACCATAACACACAGGTAAAAGTACAAAGTTGTGTCACCTTTCAAATTGACTTATCAGAATGATTGAATTTGAGTATTTCTATCTAAAAATAATATTTTTCAAACATATGATCTAGATAAGTTCATTCTAGCTAAGCTATATATGTTCTCACACTTTTCCAATTGGAAATGTGTATTTAATACATGCTTTATACTACTTTGTGTCCAATTATTAAAGAAATAAAATTATTTCAGAAAATTCATGTTTCAATAACTCTTATTATTTTTAATGATATTTTTTTAATAGCATATAAACACAATTTTATAGAACTCAAAGTTAAGAAAAATCTCATATAGAGTTCATAGTATTTTACTTATATACAGTATATTGTAATTACAAAATACTACAAGTACATATTTTAACACTTGAGAATATGTTGATTTTAAGAAAGAAAAATATAGTAAATCTTATTAAAATAAAATAAAATCATATGACACCTAGAGAAGGGAGTCCTCTTAAAAAATGTATAATTTTTCTTTCGGTTAGAATAGATTATTTTGAACAATGTGGTGGGAGATGAAAACTATCAATTTCAGGTGAGTTGAAATTTAAATTGTTATAAAAGAGAAAATATAGGTCAAAAGCCAATTTTTATTCTTGATTGATCTAGCTATATATGTCATCTATAACGTAATCTAAGACCAAAGAGGAAAAGGTTTATTTCCATCTAGTTTTTTGGTGCAAAGTAGACCTCTCATTTTCATCATTTTTCAGCAACTTAAAAATCGTTCTTAAAAATTAGGAAAATATATCAATTATTATTCCAAATAATCATTAAAATAATAATCCTAAACTTCATCCATTTCTACACATTTCATTAGTTTACTTATCTAAATAATAATACAATTTTTTTATCATTGAAGTTGAATAGTTATATTTTTGTTAGCCTTTTCTTTTATAAAAGGGTGACACGGATTGGTACTTTTACCCACACATCACTTACATGGTACATAGTTACAACATCATAAGTTTCAATTTGAACAACCATTAAAATATTCTTATTAAAAATATTTTTAAGAAATGATCTAGGGTAAATTCAATTAAAGCACACCCTTATTACAATTAAGGCCTTAACTTAATGACCTCCCAATACATTTATTTTGTACTTTTTTAATGTAGAAATTATTTCTTACATGTACATTTTAGTGAGATTTATAATCATAACAAATATACTAGAATACAATTCCTTAGAAAGTTCATCCATTAACAATGTTCTTATTGTATATCACAAACAAAATATATCTAGGAAAAAAAACATAACAATAATGCACATCAATTAAATTATTCAATTTCATTGTCAATATCATTCTATATTATTCTCATACTTAGACCTTAACAAAAGGTTTAAGAACATTATTTATTCTTAATTTAATATAATGCTAAAGGGAGTCATACTATTTTTTTATGCAATACGTTGTAAAAATAATTTCTTACTTGATAATAATATAGAACTATAGGATACAATCTTTACCCAAACATAATTTTCTTAACTTACCTATTCGGAAAGATATCTAACAATGATGATAACTTCCTCACCAACAAAGAAAAATTCTATTATTTCAAATAAAGACTAAAACTTAATATTCTTTTGAAGAATAATTTTTAGACCACTTCTATCAATTTAAGATGATTTTTGGTTATGACACAATTGATCGCCTAAAAATGTAGTTGATTACATTTCCACCTAAATTTATAGCTTGAGTTTTATCTTTATCTATTGCAACTCATATCCTTATTAGTAGATGACCATGGTCACATCTTTATAGTGGAACATTAGTTAATTTTATCCTTGGTAAAAATAGTGCATTATACCCTAACGAATTTAGTACAATTACCATAATGTTGTTACCCTTATTGAAATGTTTACATATTGATAAGGATATCTGTTATAAATGTAAATTTGTGTCACCAAATTTTTGTGCCAATGTTGGATAAATTAGTCATTGAACTGTAACCCAAACTATGTTGTCATAGTGTTGCAATCGTAAAATATATTAATTTGAGTTTGCAATTAAGGTAATTATGACTAGCGTTGTCATGTCAACATCTCTTGTTATGGTTTAACTACTATGGGCTACGTGCAAGTTTTTTTTACATTAAAAGAACATGTTGAGGATACTGAGTGTAAAATGGATTTACTCCTCAATTAAAAATTTCAGTAAATCAAATGGATTAACTATACGATTAAATTAATCCAACCAAATAGCTTTACTCTGGACCACTAATTAATAATATTTCCCCTTTCTAGACTTAATTCTTTTAATAAGTTTAAATAATATACTCCCTTTCAAAGATATCCTTCAATATTTACAACTATGATTCCATAATGACAATTGATTAGATAAAGTCCCATTTGCTAAAATATGATAACGATTTACTACAATCCCTATCGTTTGCTACATAGATCCTTTAAAAAGGTGTATAATAACTTTAACATATAAATTCATTTATTAAATCAAACACAAATCTAGAATACATTATTATTATTTTTTAAATACTATGTTTCTAATCCTTGAAAGTTGTCAAAATTGAGGTGGAATCACATTATTATTCCAAATTTACTTCTAGTTTTAAATGAATAGTCCCTTACCTTCTCCTAGAGAAAGAATCTTAATGTTCCATTGAAAAACTCAAATGAAGAGGTTATAACAATTAAATAAAGTATCTACTATACTTTCATTCAATTTAGAGTAGCATTATTCCTATCATCTTGTTATTTCAAGAAACAATATTCTGCCTTATTAAATTAAGGTCATCCTCTTATTAATTCTATTGCAACATCATAATTTTTCTAGAGTAACTTAGTCATCTAAAGTCTAAAATTGTTAGAAAATTAATTATGTTATGATTTAACATGCCACTCTAATAACACTAGTATTCTTACTAATTGTTGTTCCTATGAGTCCAACTTAAATTACCCAAGTTATCTAATTTGTTGCTGCCCATAAGAGAACTTAAATATTAACCCCCATGTAGGATTAAAATCACTAAGATCCCATTTATATTTTTTTAAATGTTAGAACAACTTATACTCCTTTCAATCATACAAGAAGCAAATTTATAAAGTGTGGTTTAAACACCATTCATGTTTTAATCTCCTAATTGCCTTGGTAGACAAAAGCCCACACTAATAAGATAATAATGTCGCTTCTACTACACCTAAAGACTTGTTGACATCAAAACTCTTAACATTCTAATTTTCTACTATCGATTTAAATGATGTTAACAAAATGATCTAACAAATTATCATTGCAATCTTAGCAAAATTATAGTAAATTTGTCTCTACAGTTAGCATATTTAGATCGCTCCATTTAACTTAAAATCCTAATCACAATATGATAACTTAAAACTAGCTAAATAAAATAAAATCAAAACTCAATTAATTATCCTAAATGATATCATATTCTTATTAAACAAGGAAAATAATTGAGTGTATCATTTAAAACATTTAGTGTATGCATTTTTTTCTTTGGGACACAACAAACTATGATCATTACTTTTATCAACCATCTTGCCAAATTGTGAAATATCTAGTAAATAAGAAACCTTTGCACACATTTAGTTCTTTGCATTTTATAAAATTTTTTTTTAGAATCTAATTAAATAATACAGTCAAATGATATTCCCTAAATTTACCAACAATAAGTTCATTTGATAATTTCATTACTCAATAGAATAAATTTAAAACTTATGATGTGCCCTTCTTGAAAAACTGAAACTACCTACATTACAATAAATAATATTTGAAAAGCTTTAATACACAATTTTGATTATATTTTGAACTCCATTATGAAGCTATAAAATAATACACATACATCTGATAATCCATAAAGTTGCACTATAACATAACTCTTGCCTTAGTATCTAACATCCCAAAAATTAAATTCTAATATTTATCTCTAAATTAAATGAGAACTTAATAAACAAATGGGATGGAACTTATTCTAATGACTAACATATAACATCCCTAGTGCAATAAAGTAAAATATCAAACCATATTAACTAGGATCATATTTTTGTTACTACTACCATCTAAACATTAATATTTTTATTGAATAAATATACCTTGTCCATTAGATCTCCCCTTATTATTAAAATCTCCCTAAAAGGGTGAGTGAGTAGCCGAGTTGGTGTGAAGGCGAGTCGTGAGGCGTACTGTTAGGCTAATGATCTCGGTGCTACGCATCAACTCCGGTTCGAGTCACACTAGGTTTACCACAAACCCTTTAAAGGGTGAGTGAGTAGCCGAGTTGGTGTGAAGGCGAGTCGTGAGGCGTAGTGTTAGGCTAATGATCCCGGTGCTACGCATCAACTCCGGTTCGAGTCACACTAGGTTTACCACAAACCCTTTTAAGGGTGAGTGAGTAGCCGAGTTGGTGTGAAGGCGAGTCGTGAGGTGTAGTGTTAGGCTAATGATCCCAGTGCTACGCATCAACTCCAGTTCGAGTCACACTAGGTTTACCACAAACCCTTTTGCCAATAGTGGCATGTTGTGATGGTTAAGTTGTTGCGTTGTTATCCTTGCCATCCAGGTTCAAATCTCATGGGGATGAGGTCCCCCGTTTGTGGCCTCATTGGTTCATAGCTCCAGGTCAAAGCGTTGGTGGTACCGATGGGCGTGTCGCGCCAGCGCTACTGGTCACGTTAAAAAGTTTACCAAGCGCATTTTTAAAATTAAAAAAAAAAAAAAAAATCCCTAAAAGAATACACTTAAATATCTCTTAAAACATTGATATTTTTTATATTTCAATTAATGGGTGTTATTATGTTACAATAATGCTATATTAATGTTTCCTCAAAACATATGCTAGTCTTAAAATATGAGACCTTATACTAGCATTTAAGTTACAACATACATGATTTACTTGCTTGGTTAAAAATACTTAATAGATGATTTAATTAATGACTTTTAAAACTAATATCCCCTTTTGCCTTTAGCATACATTTTTTGAATGTAATAATTGCATGGTCAAGTTGAAAGAGGATATTGAAGACTTCAATTTTTAAGTGTCAATGCGATCCAATATTAATTACCAATTTCATGCTTTCACTAAATTTTTTGTAATATCTCATGTTCATAATGATGTCATTAACTTAGTGTATTAATTCCTCCTTGTACGAACAAATTAATATCGCATTACCCCTTGTGCACAAATTCAAACATTAAATATTTCCCCCATAATATTGCAACGTTTAGTTTAGGTATTCTTCTTCAAAAGTCAAACTACCCTTATCAAGATAAACAAATGTCATTATTATTACTATTGCTATACGATAATGGAAAGAATTTTACTTTAACAGAGATGTATATCATATCCTAAGCAGACGACAACAATAATAATTCCCTAAGGTTAAAATCTCATGAGGCCACTTGTAAATGTATGCCAAATTTAAATTTTGAGATTCATAAAGATGCCATAATTGAAGTATGTAGTCTAATTTCTATGGCACCGGCTACGGTGTAACTTATTTGCACAGTGCTGTTTAGTATTTCCCTTTCCGTGAGATAGCTTTGATCTGTGTGCAAAGCGGGCTGTACTTTACATTATGTCTAGTCAAGCCAATTCTAGCTGTTGCGTCAATTGAACAATCAAAATATTACATCATCTTCCACATGGTTTCTTTTTATTAATTTTAGATGAGATTTTTTAATTATTTATTGCTTAAAAGCCATAAAAAGAGTGTTATATCATATAGAATATATGTTAGGAAATGTTTTCAAAAGATAGATGTGATTATTATTATTATTTTTTAAATAATTATTTACTATTAGTAAATAGATTATTTATAATGTAGATTTCTTTTAAGGCATAATTTTTGAAAGACCATTTGGAGGAAGACTATATTTAGAATGAGTTATTATAAAAGATTTTGTTTTTCAATAATATCAAGCACATGATCCTCTCTTATAAACTTCATAAATTTGAAAAGAGCAACCTATAGTGAATTTTAATAAAATTTAGCTCAACATTGATCTCTTTTTTATTTAAGAATTATCTTGCTTGTAGAATATACATATGAATACACTAGATTTAAATATTTGATTACTTAAGTTTTTAAGAATTATTTTATTTTTATTTTTTACTTATTATTTAATATTTTTTCATAATTTAATATTTTATTCTTATTGTTAAATATTATATGTTTACATATTTTTATAGTAGTTTTTAAAGATTTTTTATATTTTTATATAGAAAACAAATAATTCAAAGATATTTAGAGTTGTATAAAGAGAAGTGGAAAGCTTTAGATTTGATATTTAAAATAAAATAAAATTAAAAAAACTAGCATTTAATAATCAAAACTTAAATCAGCAAAGATAAGAGTAATTTTTTTTTACACATAAAAAATAATCAAAATTTAAATAAGTGTAAATGCAAATTTGTATGTAGTATTAAAATGTCAAATGTATTATAAAATTGTGTCTATTTAATCATTCAAATGGTTTTTTTAATTCTATTATATAGAAATCAAAAGTTAAATCAATGTAAATGTAAATGGAGCACAAACTAAATGTAGGACATATGATAACTATTAACATTAAATGTAGGACATATGATAATGATTAAAGAAGTGTCATTGCTCATTGGTTTTCCCATCAATTGTCTAATCTTACCTTTCTATCTCATCTCTAATTTCTATTACATCTCACTACTCTTATTTATACATATTTCTAATATTTATATCTCACTACTCTTATTAGTTCCAACATAGAACCATTGCTATGATTTAACTTTCTATGCCACTGATTTAACTAGATACTTACATCCAATCACATTTGAGCATTTTTAAAATATCATATGTACATTTCCTCTTTGTTTACTAAAGATGCATTTGTTTTAGCTCAAATATTGGTTAAATAATTTTAAAAATATTTTGTTCTAATCTCGTTGGATGTGGATTCATCATTATTATATGTCCTACATTTAATGCTAACATTGATTTAAATTTTGATTTCTATGTAATAGAATTAAAAAAAACCATTTGAATGATTAAATAGACACAATTTTATAATACATTTGACATTTTAATACTACATGCAAATTTGCATTTACACTTATTTAAATTTAATAGGCACAATTTTATAATACATTTGACATTTTAATACTACATGCAAATTTGCATTTACACTTATTTAAATTTTGATTATTTTTTATGTGTAAAAAAAAAATTACTCTTATCTTTGCTGATTTAAGTTTTGATTATTAAATGCTAGTTTTTTAAATTTTATTTTATTTTAAATATCAAATCTAAAGCTTTCCACTTCTCTTTATACAACTCTAAATATCTTTGAATTATTTGTTTTCTATATAAAAACATAAAAAATCTTTAAAAACTACTATAAAAATATGTAAACATATAATATTTAACAATAAGAATAAAATATTAAATTATGAAAAAATAATAAATAATAAGTAAAAAATAAAAATAAAATAATTCTTAAAAATTTAAGTAATCAAATATTTAAACCTCATATATTCATATGTATATTCTACAAGCAAGAGAATTCTTAAATAAAAAAGAGATCAATGTTGAGCTAAATTTTATTAAAATTCACTATAGGTTGCTCTTTTCAAATTTATGAAGTTTATAAGAGAGGATCATGTGCTTGATATTATTGAAAAACAAAATCTTTTATAATAACTTATTCTAAATATAGTCTTCCTCCAAATGGTCTTTCAAAAATTATGCCTTAAGAGAAATCTACATCATAAATAATCTATTTACTAATAGTAAATAATTATTTAAAAAATAATAATAATAATTAGATTTATCTTTTGAACACATTTCCAAACATATATTCTATATGATATAACACTCTTTTTATGGCTTTTAAGAAATAAATAATTAAAAAATATCATCTAAAATTAATAAAAAGAAACCATATGTGGAAGATGATGTAATATTTTGATTGTTCAACTGACGCAATGGCTAGAATTGGCTTGACTAGACATTTATGAAATCAAATGCACTTTGAGTCAGCTGATGGAATGTAAAGTACAGCTCGCTTTGCACACAGATCAAAGCTATCTCACAGAAATGGAAATACTAAACGACATGGTGCAAATAAGTTGCACCATAGCTGGTGCCTCACTATATATGGGTCCATATAAGTTGTCAGGTAGCCACTGGCTCTTGTTTCTGAAGGGCAACCACCTTTTTTTGGTGGCTAGACACCATAGTCTACTCCCTCTTAGAGGGATGACGAATGTACTACATGTCATAGTGCATGACTTGGTTGTACCAGGTTTGAAAAAAATTGGACCCTCGCCCTCAAACAGAGCTTAATTACTCTATCTTATTGTAAATTTTGAATTTTGGAATTTCTTCTACTTTTAAATATTGTAAACTAATATATGCATCATTTGATGCTATAAAATTATAGGAATAGTTTAATATTCATTTCAAATAATAAAATATGGGGTATATATGTTTTGTCTATTTCAGAGATTGTAATTTATGTTTAAAGTGAAGTGTTTATATTATTGTATTTTGTGTAAGAGAGTGGAATAGTATTTTTTTGTTTCCAAATATCTACATTTATATATTGATAATAATGTATTTATATGTACTCATTTATCTATGTACAGATAAATTTTTATATAAATATAATTAAATTTTACACAAAAGTGGACAAAACTCCAATTTATCAAGTTCATTTATGTCATAATTTAAAATTGTCTATTGATATATTTTTGTAATCATTACTTACAAATTTGTAACATGGTTACACTTTAAAAAATAAATCTATTTTAATAAAATTATAGAGATGATATACAGACCTTTTTTTTCCAAACTTCAAGTTTACCTATTATGTACATGTTGCTTAGAACCAACAAGAACATAATTCCCCACACACACACGCGTGCGTGTGCGCGTGCACACACACATACACAAAAATATTGCTATCAAGATTTAACTGTGTCATTTTTGAGTTAAATTCACCAAATCATGCTTCATGAGTAGTGAGTCACATGAATCCATCTCTCATGAGAATAAATGGAATACTTAACACTCATATGATCTAGGTGATTCTTATAGAGGTGAAGCACCAAGACTTCCTAGGAGGTCATCCATCCCAATACTACACCTGCTTGAGTAGTACTAGGATGGATACCTTGAGGGAAGTCTCGATGCTTCACCTCTGTGAGCATCACCTAGATCTAGTGAGTGTGCCCTAGTACTGCTCAAATAGGTGTAGTACTAGGATGGGTGACCTCCCAAGAAGTCTCGGTGCTTCACCTCTATGAGAATCATCTAGAAAAAATGAGTGCTAAGTGTTCCATTTATTATCATGAGAGATGGATTCATGTGACTCACTACTCATGAAACATGGCTCATTGAGTTTAACTCAAAAACTACACAATTAAATCCTGATAGCAATAGAAATATCACCATATGTATGTATGTATGTATGTATGTATGTATGTATGTACACACACACACACACACACACACACACACACACACACACACACACACACACACACACACACACACACACACACACACACACACACACACACACACACACACACACACACACACGTACATGTAGAACTTTTCCTTTAAAAATAAAAATTAAATTCCTATAATAATATTTGTGTTATAATGCATAGATGCAAACTTGAAAATAGAGCAAAGCAGAGAGTTGAAAAAAAACCCATGAAGAACACAGATCTTGAAATGCAAACACTATATGTTTTCAAATCATTATAGATTCAATATTAAAAGAAGAAACATGTATGCAAAGATATATACAATTTTAAGTTTTCCTCATGACATTTACTCCAAACTAATACTAATATTATAGACAATGGTTGTTCAAGATATCGTCCTAATATAGGTATAAGGCTATTGTAATATCAAGAGGATTTCAGGTGTTTTTTGATAGTTCTATTTAACTTAACATTTTATATGTCTTTGCATACATGTTTCTTCTTTTAATATCAAATCTGTAATGAATTGAAAACTTATTATTTTTGTGTTTCTTGATCTATGTTCTTCGTGTATTTTTTCGAAACTCTATTATTTTCTCTATTTTCAAGTTTGCATCTATGCATTATAACACATATACTATTATAGGCATTTAATTAAAATAATAAGGACAAGTACTATATATATGATGCAATATGTCAATTACAAAAGAAAATCTCTTTTTTTGCAAATGGAAATACTCATAAAATAGAAAAAAATGAAATATCAAGACCTTTTGAAGTGAAAATAATATTGCAGGTTTCCCTTTTCATTCCACAACTTAAATACAAATTACAAGATCTATATACCCTTCAAACTCAGATGTCTTGGGAAAACCAACTTTTCGGTCATTCCCTAAGTCCATAATGAGGGTTTATATGGTTAAAAATGTCCCTAACCCCTAGGCCTACCATGCGGGCCTTCAAAAACGATCCTAACCCAATTGTGGGAGTTAGTTTAACCCACCTAATGTTTGTATATGGGTTTCAACAATTTTGACCCTATTCAAAGCTCTTTAATCAAGGGTTTCACATAGGGAACCTACATGGCTCATCCTAAGACATAGTTTCTAGCCTACTCACCCTTAGTTGGACATTTTTGTTTTTCACCTAATCAAATAACAAGTGTCAAGTGACACTATGATTACACATCACACCTTCCACATGGAATGTCTATGGAAATTACATAATTTTGTAACTAGAAATTCGCTAATTCACATTTGAGAAAACTTTCAAGTGATCCCATTTGCAAAAAAATCACATTGAGGTATTGTAGACCCAACTGTCACACATAGGCTTAGTCCTAGTCCATAATAATTTTCCTACACAAATTCAATTCTCCATCAGTAGAAGACAAAATTGTACACATATACAATGTAAATAAATCACATCAATGAATTTCTATCTCATATTTCAACCAAAAATCAATTCACTATTTTCCAATATTCAAAAATAAAAACATGGATAATTCACATTAAAACCATAATCACATTACATGGACTTAATTTACCATTTTAGAGTCAGTTTGTATAGAACATATTTATTGAAACACATTATGTATTCAATTCAATTGACCATAATGCAATTACAAAAAATATTTAATTATCATCATGAGATAAAATGTAATAAGATAAGGTGCTTATCCATAAAGTCAATTGCATTATTTAATCAAGATATATGCATGATCATATCAACAAAAATTAGGTAATCCATCATAGCATGAAATATATCATATCTAATGCTATCAATCATTTTCAACATAATGTATCACTATTACATATGCATCATCATGTCATAAGGTAGAGAAGTTAAAAATTCTTTAGACTACTATCAGTAACCATTTTCCAATTGTATTCTTTAACTCAAGTACCTCAAAGATATGTATGTATATATGTATGCGTGTGTATGTGTATACACACATATATACACATATACATATACATATCAATACATATATACTCCCATGAAAATAAAATTTTATTTGTAAAAGATGTTATAAGAAACTCTTTGTAAGATTAATGATTCCAAACATATTTGATGTATAACAAGAACTACATATGTATTTTTACATTTAATACAGAGAGGCGGTTCGAATAATTGCTCTCATCAATTACAATACAATCAACTAATTAAATAAGCTTTAGTAATCTAATGAAAACATATTATGACTTTGTTAATCTCCTACGAAGCATGATCATACAAGTCCTTATTGAGGTGGGGGGTCTTACACATGGAATAGAAGTGATCCATATTAATAGAACTTATTCAAGGTTTGGGATGTATCTTAGGTGGAAAGCTATTTGGTGATAGATGGGAGCTTCTCTCTCATTGCAAGTTATCTTTTTCTTTTAGTGGTTGGTGAGGATTTAATTAATTCAAAAGAATTAATTATTTTAGCCATAGATGTTGTATCATGTGATGAGGTGGAATAAGACGTGAATGGGTTAAATTTGATTTAATTCAAAAAGAAATAATTAATTAAAGATGAAAATATAATTATATATTTAATTCCGTTACATAGTAGAGGGAAATTAGTCTAATTAATTCAATTATTTAAATTTAATTAATGTTTGATCTAGGCCATTTTTAGTTTTTAAAAAACTATGGATTAGCTTACCTAGCCATTGTTTTAGCATAGGAGAGTTTAACTATTTAATGCAAAAATTTAACTTGTCATATATGGTGATTGCAAACGACTGAATACACATTTCATGGAGTAGTTAAAAGAGGGTCTCTCTTAGGTTGATTCTACTAAATCATTCCTTGTTTTAAAAAGTAAATTTCTAAGAAAGGGAAAACTTTATTTTCCTAAATTCTTAGTTATTATGTTATCTAATGATCTGTATTTTTTTAAATAAATAATTGTTACAAAATTTTCAAAGTAATTATATTGCAACAACACTAAAATTAAAGAAATTCTTGATGAGAAATATGGATGTTTTTATTAACACTTCTCAAATTATTTAATTGTACTTCAATTAGACCTAGTTAATAAGTAAAATGAAGCAAAGTGCATAGGGAAGGTGGCATATTTTGTTTGTTTTAAGTTTCTATGTCTTTAATATAAGTTCAAAAAAATTATCTTTTTTTTTCCTTTTTTCGTAGGGCTCCCAATAGAGAGGCAATGGTGTTCAATGTAGCAGCAGGGGAAAATTTTAAACAATATACCTCTATTTTTTCTCCATGCCTTTATAGCCACCTATATGTGTCCTAAGCACGACTCGGGGCTTCTTTTTCCTTTTGGCAGGACCCTTAAACATCACAAGCTAAGGATAAAATTAAGCTTGGAAAAAATAAATGTTACAATGAAACTTAGTGTGTAATGTTTAAGCCGACTGATCGAGCTGCGAACATTATGTAAGGAGCTTTATTTTGAAGCAAATTTTCATTTAAATCCACGGTGGTTTTCATGGGCGAAGTTTTTGGTTTTGCAGAGAGTGGTGGGTAGGGAGTGAAGTGACCCTAGTAGCAGGTTGCACTTGTACGACCCATGTCGCCAAGACACAGAGGGGAATGAGCGGTCATTAACAGGAAATGATTGAGGTTGAAGAGGGGGCTCCTAAGATAGAGATCCTTTTGGGGCTCATTTCTCAATAGCTTGTGTCCTTCTCAATTTTTCGGAGGTTTTCAATTGTTCCATGATGGATATATGTGTGCGTGATATTAAATTGAAGCGCCATTTCTACATTGTTTTGCTTCGGTGCAAGTGCATTAAGTGTGCATGTATCGATCCATAAAAAAATGATAAAGCCTCCCATGTGAAGAGGATTCAAAACAATGGGGCACGTGGGAGGCACTGGGGGTGTCGTCCACCATGGAAACTGCCGCTTAGTGGCGGCACCCCTATGCACTGGGGGTATTGGAATGATTATAACGACAACACATAATATAAAACAGAATAAAATAGAGGAGACAGAACATAGAAAATTATAAAAACATAATTTTCCATTACACTGATTTTCCTCCTACACCCATCTGCCAATGGACTGGCATTTATAACTGAAGCAAACAACTGCTTAAGGGAAGATAAAAATTTGGAAGGAGCTGTACAAATATTTAAAGACTCTTCTAGACTTAGTATTAAAAGCTCACCTACTGAACAACATATGAAATAAAATAAACATTATTTCATCACCTCCCATAATTTCTTTTGAAGAGAGTATAAACATCTTTAAGTTGTAATAGATCTCTAAATTTTGTAAATTTGGCTATGGACAATGCTTTTGTAAATACATCAGCAACTTGATCTTTTGTTCCACAAAATTGTAGCTCTACCTCTTGACTTTCAATTAGATCTCGAACAAAATGATGATGCACTTCTATATGCTTGGACCTTGCATGGTATACCAGATTTTTTGCTAGCTTGATGGTGCTTTGATTGTCACAAAATATTATAGTTGGAGATTCTTGTGGATGATGTAATTCTTCAAGTAATCAACTAAGCCACAATGTTTCTTGAGATGCCTTTGATGAGCCAATATATTCAGCTTATGTCGATGAGAGTGACACTGTTGATTGTTTCTTGTTGCTCCATGAAATTGGTCCTGATCCAAGATGGAAGATATATCCTGAAGTTGATTTCTATCATCAATGTCACTTGCATAATCAGATTCTGTATATCCAACTAGAGTAGGCTCTCCGTCGTACTTGTAGTCAATGCCTAGCTGGTAAGTACCCTTAACATATCTTAATATTCTTTTGGCTGGTTTCCAATGTTCAATGTATGGATCTGCCATGTACCTGGATACAATACCAACCACATATGCAATATTTGGTCGAGTTATAGTAAGATACAAAAGATTTCCAACAAGCTGCCTATGTAATTTTTCATCCACCTTCTTTTGAGTAGAGTTAGTACTCAACTTCAATCCTACTTCACAAGGTGTATTAGATGGTTTACAATCACTCATATTAAATTTCTTGAGTACATCAAGAGCATATTTGGTTAAATGAGAAAGCATGATCCTTCCTTCTTCTTACCATACATGTATAACCCAAAAGTAGTGCATTAGCCCTAAATCAGTTATTTCAAAAACTTGTTTGAGTTGATCTTTATTTATCTCAATATCATGTGTGTGATTTCTTATAATAATCAAGTCATCCACATACACATCTAGATCAACTTTTCTTCTTTTAAATCCAGCATCTAGAAAGTACTTATTTATTTTGGAGTACTATGCCCTTGGTGCTTGCTTGAGACCATAGAGTAATTTTTTTAATCTACACACCAAATTTTCTTTACCATATTTAATAAATCCTGGTGGTTGTTGCATGTAAATTTCTTCTTTTAAGTCACCATGCAAAAATACACTTCTTACATCCATTTGAAAAAATGTCCAACCAAACTTTGTAGCCAAAGCAACTATTGTATGAATGGAAGTCATTTTGGCAACTAGAGAAAAGGTTTCAGTATAATCTATACCTTCTATCTACTAGAAACCTTTAGCCACTAACCTTGCTTTGTATTTTTCAATAGCTCCATCTGATGTAAATGTTGTTCTATAGGTCCACTTGCAACCAACCATGTTTTTTCCTTTTGGAAGTGTTTTTAGTTCTCACGTTCCATTCTTTATCAAAGGGTTGTATTCTTCTTGCATAGTCACTTCCCATTCATCTTTTCCCTTTGCTTCTTCATATGTGCTTGGAGTATCAACCAACATAACCTAAGTCATAAGAGCATAGTTAGCAAATATATTTCTAGGACCTTCTTGATAAACTTCTTGAAAGCTTCTAAATTTCCTTGGATTTTCATTATCACTTCCACTTGATTCTTCAACTTGAGTCTATGCTCTTGTAGTAGTTTGCACACCTTGACTTTGACCATTGATAGAAGTAGACTTTTCTTCATCAATCAAAATTGGAAAGAAATATAATGTTGGAAAGTTATCATTCTTAATACCTTCATCAAACCATAAATTTATTTTAATCTAGATTTCATTAGTGTTAGGATTGTATAACCTACATTCTTTTGGTTCCTCGCTATATCCAACCATTATGCACTTGTCACTCTTCTTTTCAAGTTTTTTCCTTCTTTCATTTGGAATGTGAGCATATGCATTACAACCAAAATTCTAAAATAAGATACTATAGGCTTTCTTCCACTCCATGCCTCTTTAGGTGTTATGTTCAAAACTTCCTTAGTAGATGTTCTATTCAAGATATATACGATACTATGAACTAAGCTTCAACCCAAATTTTAACTTCTAGATTTCTAGAGTGAAGCATACACCTAGCCATTTCTATTATAGTTCTATTTTTTCATTTTGAAACCCATCTTGTTGGAGTGAATAAGAGACAATTGATTCCTTCATTATACCATGTTCTTTAAAAAAATTCTAAAAAGGCCTTATTCATGTATTCAATCCCTCTATCAAATCTTATTATTTTAAAACATTTTTCACTTTGTTTTTCAGTCAAAGCTTTAAACTCCTTAAACTTTTGAAACACTTCCTCTTTCTTTTTTATAAAATACACCCAAATTCTTCTACTATAATCATCTAAAAAAGTGAGAACATACCTTGATCCTCCAATTAAAGGTGTTTTAAAAGGACCCATTACATCACTATGAACTAGATGTAGAGGAGTTTTTTCTCTCCATGATTTACCTTGTGGGAAACTTTTCACATTTTGTTTTCCCATTGCACATCCTTCACATACCTTTGGATTTGATGATGCTTTTGGAAGCCCATGCACCATTTGTAATCTCTGCACAAGTTTGAGACTTTGAAAGTTGACAAACCACAAATGCTCATGTCGCAACTTGCTTATATCATCATATTGGGAAATAGCACACATATGCTTATATCCATATTTAGAAGTAAATTCTTGAAACTTATATAGTCCATTCTCCATTTTACCAATTGCAGGCACTCTATAATTATCATTGACATCTTTGATTAAGCACTTATAATTGTAGAATTTTATTTTATATCCCTGACTTGCAATTTGAAATACTAAAAGTAGATTTGTATTTAATTCAGGGATTAACTTTACATTTTTGAACAAACCATTATCAACCTTGACATTACCAGTTCCTTTAACCTCTAAAGCACTATTATCTCCCAAATATATCTTCTCTACAATATTTTTAGTTATTCATTCAGATTGTTCCTTATTGTGAGCCATGTGTTGTGTAGCACTAGAATCAATAACCAAATCATATTTGAAAGTATATTTTCTTTAAGTGCAACACAAAATGTATTTCTTTTAAAATCACCAAAATTTGAAGAATTATTTACCTTCTTTTCTATATCTCTTTTCTTTTTGAAACATTAATTGTCCTTATGACTCATCTTGCCACAATAATTACATTTCCATTTACTTCTATTATGATCTATAGATGAAACACATTTATTTTCATGCTTCAAATTGCTTTCATTAAATTGATTATCATGTGACTTCTTATAGTATGGCTTTCTTTTTAATTCAAATGCTTGAGATTCACCTTCATATGACTTTTTTTCTTTAACTTGCCTTTTATCTTCTTAGACTAACTTAGCACACAATTCTTCTGACTTGATACTTTTTAACTTATTTGTTGTATCTAATCCCCTTATAAATTATTGTTAAGATCCCAAAAGACTTCGTAGTATAATTTGCACAAAATCTCTATCATCTATATTTTTTCCAAGAGAAGCAAGCTCATTCTTCTTTTCATTTAATTTACTTAAATGTGGGACTATCTCTTATGAGCTTGATAATTTCATATTATATAACTCAGTAGTGAGAAATAAAATCCATACATCATCTAAATTTTGATATAGATCCTTCAAAATTTTCCACACTTTGACTCTGCTTCTCTCATTATGAACTTCTAGAAAGACCTCTTCTGAAAGTGTAAGCTTGATTAGTGTTGCTACCTTTTTGTCCCTTCTATGCCAATTATTTTGGTCCTTTCTTGGATTTGCATGCCTTTGTTTCCTACCAATCACAATTTCATAATAATTTCAAAGAGTTAGAGTGATTTCAATATGAGATACCCAATCATAACAATTTTTTCTGTTCAATTTAATTGTAGGCAGAGTAACAACAAGTGATTCCATTGTTAAATTCTCCCCTTTTTGGATGAGAATGAAAGAGATTTCAAAAGAACTTTAATACCTAGATTGAGATTGAAAAATATCTCACCAATTTATTGGAAAAAGATTCTTTCCTTGCTGTTGTGATATTCTTTTTCCACAAGAGAATTGTTGTTGATGCTCACTCCTAGATTTTACACCTGCATATGTAAAAGCTCACACACATAAAGAAAATGCACTTGCCCAAAATCCATGACTGGTCTGATACCATACCGGAATGATTATAACAACAACACATAATATAAAACAGAATAAAATAGAGGAGACAGAACATAAAAAATTATACAAACATAATTTTTCATTACATTGATTTTCCTCATACATCCATTTTGGATTGACATTTATAACTGAAGTAGACTTCTGGAGACTTGTGAACAATTGCCTAAAGGAAGAGAAAAATCTAGAAGGAGTTGTACAAATATTTCAAGACTCTTCTAGACTTGGTATGAAATGCTCACCTACTGAGCAACATATGAAATAAAATAAACATTACTATATCAGGGGGACTCAGCACTATCCTTAACTTGTATTTAAAATATTTTTTAAAATAAAAAAGGAAATATTAGTACTCAATCTATTATCATTATCTTGATTTACAAAAGATAAAATGTGCTTACTCTTTTTTCTTTCATTTTATTTTAATAACATAAGAAGAAAAAAATACTATTACTTAAATTTTTTTAATAAATTAAATTTATTTCACTTTCTCTCATAGGTTTACTATCTTAACAAGTAAAAGTACAAAGTTGTGCCACCTTTCAGGCTAACATATCAGAATGATTGAATTCAAGAGTATTTCTATCTTTTTTGTTCAAATATATGATCAAGATAAATTCATTCTAGCTAAGTTATATATGGTCTTGCACTTTTCCAATTGGAAATGTCTATTAAATGTGCGTTTTCTACTAGTTTATATCCAAATACTAAAGAAACAAAATTATTTTAGAAAAGTGGCATTTCAATAACTCTTAATATTTTTTGAGATAGTTTTTTAATAACATATAAACACCATTTTATAGAGTTCAGAGTCAAGAATATTCTCATATAGAGTTTATAGTGTTTTAATTAAATATAGTATATTGTAATTAAAAAATTCTACAAGCACGTATTTTAACACTCAAAAAAATGGACCGAGTTTGAGAAAGGAAAAAATATTAAATCATATCAAAAAATTTAAAAATCATATGATGTTCTAGAGGAGAGCGTCATCTTCTAGAATGCATAATTTTTCTCTAGGTTAGAATAGATTTGTTTTGAAAAATGTGGTGCGAGCTAAAAACTATTGATTTCAAGTGAGTTGAAATTTGAATAATTATAAAAGAGAAAATATACGTCTAAAGCTGATTTTTATTTTTGATTGTTCTAGATATATATGTTATCTATAACATAGTCTGAGATCAAAGGGGAATAAGTTTTTTTCCATATAGTTTTGTGGTGGGAACTAGATCCCTAATTTTCAACATTTTTCAGTAGCTAAAAAATTATCTATAAATATTGGGAACATATATCAATTCTTATTCCAAATAATTATTAAAAATTATAATTCTAAGCTTCATCCATTTATACATATTTCATTAGTTTACTTTATTTCCAAATTCTAAATAATAATACCAATGTTATGTCATTGAAGGTGAATAGTTATACTTTTGTTAGCATTTTCCTTTACAAAAGCGTGACATAGGTTTGTGCTTTTACCTTAACATTAAATATTTTTCAAGACACAAGGTTTTACAATATAAATATATTTTAAAAAAAATGATTTTTTCTAATCTATACTAAGACAACACGATTATATATATAATATATTCTTAAATATATGTTTAACTACAAGATTAGTGGACTCTATAGACTTGTTTACTAGCTATTTTTAAAATCAGATAGAGATATTATAAAAATAAAGAATAGTTTTGGCAAAGAATTTATGGGCATTGTTGGAAATATAGATGAAGTAACTGAGAGGGGAGGGGTGAATCAGTTACCACAAAAATAAAACCACAGATCCTTGAGATGTCTTAATATTTAATCACTGTTGATACTTGGTAGCCACGTAGATAAATGTTGAAACCTTGTAGATGTGTTGTTAACTTATTAAGCATTCAAAGTGATTAACATGCATGAATAAAAGAAATAACATGAACACAAGTGACACTAGATTTAACGTGGAAATCCAATATGGGAAAAACCACCAAGTAACTAGTCACCAATTTTTCACTCTTCTCAAGTGAGCCCTGTTAGGAGCCAAACCTGTTAAAGGTTACAAATACACACTGTTAGGTGTGACCTTGTTAGAGGATTTAATCACCCTATTAGGACTGGCCTGGTTAGAGGTCTTTAGAACAATTCAATTGAACTGTCACCTTGTTAGAGGATTTACAAAATGGCTTTTAAACCAACTCTATAAAGAGATTTTGGATTCACTGTTACAATGATTAGAAAGAAACAATGAAGTGACCTGAATGATATGCAACTTATCTTTTGCTAATTACAAATCTTTGTTATGCTTTACTAGATCCTCACTAATCGAATACAACTTTGCAGCTCCTCCAGGATATCTAATCCTTCATCAAAATTTGCTGAATATTCGCTTATTCCATCCTCATACATATATTCACTCTGACGCTTGAATTCACAACTTGAACATCTATATATACCTTTCAGATTATCAAGTCGGCTCAAATATAAGTTAAAACAACTAAAAAACTCATTACATCAGTTAGCTACATTTATTGCACGAAATAATTGAACTTAATATCAAAACAATAAAATCCTTTACTGGCTGACCCAGTTTGGTAACCACTACTCCAGAATGGTTTTCTAGTGTTAACCAAGCGAAGCTTGGTAAACACTGCAAACCTTGCAAAAATCCTTTGGAGATCGAGTCAACTTGGTTAGCACCGACCTTCCTTTGTTGACCTTGTGAGTTCAGTAGAAGCTAACTTTCTGTCACATTTCCTTGATGACCGAGTGAGCTCGGTAGACGTTAACTTTTCTTCGTTAACCTTGAGAGCTTAGTTAACACTAACTTTTTGCTACAAAATCCTTTGATGCCCGAGTGAGCTCAGTAGACATTAACTTTTCTTCATTAACCTTGGGAGCTCGATTAACACTAACTTTCTGCTACACAATCTTTTGATGCCCGAGTGAGCTCAGTAAGAACTGACTTTATTGTGTAATGTTCAAGAATGTTCGGTAGACACTGTAAATTGATTTGCTAATCATCTAAGCTTGGTAGACTTTGTCTGATGCCAGATATGACATTTGTGTAACATTAGAGACAATACACAATTAACAATTTTATCCAACAATCTCCCTCTTTGGCATTGATAGCAACACAACATGTCATAGCAGAATGAAATTTGAAAACAAGTATTTTTCTATCAGAACAACTTTCTCTATTAGATAGAAAACTCTCCCTCTTTCAGTAATCTCCCTCTATGAAGGAATTACATAGCAAACTCTTCCTCTCAAACAAATTTCAGAAAGATATGACAGTAAAACTCTCCCTCTTTGACAACACATGCCAAAGACAACACAACTCAAATGAATTTTAATGTACCTTTAGTATTGATTCATATGCAATATTTCCTAATTATGTTGCATCAACAGATAGATCTTCAACTTGGTATGCATTGATGCATCACTAAAACTTCATTTTAGTGAACTTTAGATAGGGGAGTGACCCGTAACTTACCTTTTAGATACAAGAATGCATCCTTAGGTAATGGCTTTGTAAATATGTCAGCAATTTGTTCCTTTGTATGGACATATTCCAATCTGATCTCCTTATCTTGCACCAATTCTCTGACAAAATGATATTTTATTGCAATGTGCTTAGTTTTGGAATGCATCACTGGATTCTTAGATACGTTGATTGCACTTGTATTATCACAGAACATAACAACTAGTTCTTTGATTTCCACCTTCATGCCTTCCAACAACTGTTTAAACCAAATAATATTAGAACGGTTTACTGCTGCAGCAACATACTCTGCCTCTACTGTAGATTGGGATGTACAATTCTACTTTTTGCTTGTCCAAGAAACCAACCTCTTTCCAAGAAAGAATGCTCGTCTACATTTACTTTTTCTGTCATCAAGGTTTCCTACCCAATCAACATCAATAAACACTTTCAAATCTAGATTACCTCCAAATTTGTACCATAAACCATAATCTTCAGTTCCTTTCAAATATCTCATTATTCTTTTGATTTCCATCATGTGATTTTCTCTTGGTTTTTCTGAAAATCTTGCTACAATACCAAATGCAAGGGAAATATCTGGCCTAATATGAACTACATACTGTAACTTTCCAATCATAGATGTATACAATGTTTGATCTACTTCTTTTGATTCATCTTCCTTGGTAAGTTTTAATCTAGTACACATAGGAGTCCCAACTGGGTCACAGTCTTCCATACCAAACTTTTTCAATATCTCCTTGATGTATTTTGATTGAGTGATGTAGATACCATTTTTATTCTGCTGAATTTGAAGACCAACAAAGAATTTGATCACACCAAACATAGACATTTCAAATTTCTTGTTCATTTTCTTTGAAAATTCTTTGCGAAGATCATCATTCCTTGTGAAAATAGTATCATCTACAAATATTTCTGCCAAGACAATCTTATTATCTGGTCCTTCCTTTATATACAAGCTACTATTATCATTAGTTTTTTGAAAACCAATTTGAATAAGATAGTTATGCAATCTTTCATACCATGCTCTAGGGGTTTTTTTCAGACCATACAATGCCTTGTGTAATTTGCAAACCATGTTCTTCTTATCTGGATCAAAAAAACTTCAGGTTGTTCAATGTAAACCTCTTCATCTAGTACACCATTGAGGAATGTTGAATTGACATCCATCTGATAAACTTTGAATCCTTTGTGAGCAGCATATGCAAGTAAGGTTCTCACTCCTTCCAATCTTGCAACAGGAGCAAAAGTTTCTCCATAGTCTATTCCTTCTTCTTGATCATATCCTTTGCATACTAGTCTAGTTTTGTTTCTTGATACCTTACCATCTTCAGTTAACTTGCTTCTGAATACCCACTTAGTTCCAATCACATTTTTATCTTTAGGCTTGGGTACAAGAGTCCATGTCTTGTTTTTCTCTATCTGCTCTATCTCTTCATTCATAGCCTCAATCCAACTATCATTTCCCAATGCATCTTTGATATTTCTAGGTTCAAAATCAGCAAGTAAACAAGTACCTTTCAACTTACTTCTTGTCATGGTTCCTTCAAATTTGTCTCCAATGATCTGATCTGCTAAATGATGTCTCTTGACATATTTTGCTAATACAGGTTCCTTGCCTTTTGAATGAATTTCATTATTATCCTCTTGCACTTCAACTTCAGGTTCTGGCTATTCTGGCTCGATAGATATTGGCTCGGGTCCTTCAGACTTGATAGACACTTGCTTGGTAGCATCTGAATGTAACTCGGGTTGCTGTAGCTTGGTTTGAACTTCCTGTAACTCAGTTACTGATGACTCGTAAGTAGAAGATTCCTGATTGACTGGTACTATATCAAGTTCAATAAAAATAAACCTTCTATAATCTTCTGGTTCCCTTTTGCTTTCTTCTTCAATCCTTTCTAAAAACTCATCAACTTTCACATGTGCACTTTCTATGACTTTGTAAGTAGACAAGTTCAAACATCTATATGATTTACTTTTGCAAGAGTATCCCAAAAATATTCCTACATCACTTTTCACATCAAATTTTCCTTTTCTAGATTCTTTCAAAATGTAACATTTACTTCCAAATACTTTTAGATAACTTACATTAGGTTTATAGCCATACCATAGCTCATAGGAAGTTTTGAATGAGTCATTTTTTAGCTGTACTCGGTTCAAGGTATGAACTACAGTGCTGATAGCATCCTTCTAGTTTTTGATAGCAATGCTCTTTTCAATCATTAAGGTTCTTGCACAATCCATGATAGATCTATTCCTTCTTTCAGCTATTTCATTTTTCTTAGGAGTTCCAGGGGCTGATACCTATCTTTTGATTCCTCTTTCAATGCAAAAGTTATTGAACTCATGTGAAATGAATTCTCCACCTTTATCTGACCTCAAGCATTTCAATCTTTTCCCTATTTTTTTTTTCTACTCTGGCCAAATACCATTTGAATTTCTCAAATACTTCTGATTTGTTCCTTAGATACATGACAGTCATCATTGTTGAGTAATCATCAACAAAAAGAATGAAGAACTTTTCTCCAGTAAAGCTTTCAATTCCAATGGGTCCACATAAATTAGTATGCACAATTTCTAATATATCTTCTGACTGATAGTTTTTACTTTTAAAACTAGTCTTTCCCATTTTACCAATCTGACAATTCTTGCATAGACCAACCTCAGGTTTCTTTATGTTAGGAATGCCTCTTACTTTTTTGAATTTTCTTATCTTCACCAAATTATCAAAATTGACATGACACAACCTTTTATGCCATAACCAACTTTCTTCAACTTGAGCAATAAAACATGAACATTTACCTAGTTCAAGATAGAACAAGTTACCTTTAGTTTGAGTGCCTAATCCAATCAGCTTTCCTTGGTTATTCAACAGTCTTGCTTTTCCATGCATGAATTCCACCTTGAATCCAATATTGAGTAACTGTGCCATGCTTAACAAATTATGTTTGAGACCTTCAACCCAATAGGCATTATCACATATAAGCTCTTGGGTTAGAGATATTCTTCCTCTTCCTTTTATGTAATGAGGTTCATTATTACCAAACCTTACACTACCACCATTATAGTCTTCAAAATGTTCAAACTTAGTTTTATCACCGGTCATATGATGAGAGCAACCACTGTCTATAATCCATGTATCATTTTTACTTACATGAGAAATAAGTGCCATCTTATCTTCCTCATCACTATCAGAATCATCTTTCATAGTAATGTAGACAATTTCATCTTCTTCTTCATCATTAGAATCTTTAGCCATAAAACATGTTTTCTTACCTTTATCCTGGAATGATTTGAAGTCTTTCTTGCCATTGTACTTGTAACCTTTCTTCTTATCTTTGTTTTGCTTATTTGGGCACCTAGCAGAAATATGACCAACTTCTTCACATGAAAAATAGATTAGAGGAACTTTACCTTTATATTTTCCTCTGCCTCTAGAATATTTCCTTGCTAGTAGAGCTTCAATCACCTCAAGATCACTGTTTGAACTTTGGTCTGATTCATCTTCACTTTTTGACCGAGATTCCTTTTTCTTTTTTCTTTTCTCCTTGAGTGAAAGCTTGGCTTCCAATGCTGATTCAATTTTCTTGGAGGCTGGAACATAGTTGTCAAAGTTGTCTAGTTCAAATGCAGTTAATCTTCCAACTATGGCCTCAAGATTTATCTTATGATTTTCTTCACATCTTCTTTCTTGAATTGCAGAGACTCTAATTACATAAATGGGTAGTAATGTTTTGAGAACTTTACTTATAACTATCTCCTCCTTGATATCTCCTCTAGATGCTTTGATTGCACTAACACAAGCTTTGACCCTTTCAACATATTTGGCAATGTTTTCATCCTCTCTCATTTTAATTTGATCAAACTGTCCTCTCAGACTTTCTACTTTGGCTCTTCTTACGTTATCATCTCCTCCATGGATTTCTTTCAGCTTTTCCCACATTTTAAAGGTAGATTTGTAGTCCTTGATGTCATCAAATTCTTCATAACTTAGAGCAGATGCTATATTTATCATCATAATGTTGTGGGTCTTCTTTTTAGCAATATCATTGAAAAATAGTGTACCAACTGGTTCTGCATATTTTTCATCAAGGTATTTTAGTCCTGTATCTCCAATAGAAGCTAGATGAAGTCTCATCAACCCTTGCCATGCTGAGAAGTTGTCCCTGTTAAGTCTTGGAATTTCCCTCTTATAAGACATCTTAATCTTTGGCTTAGATCCTTGAAATCTTATATTGTAAGCACCAAAAAATCTAATACCAATTGTTGGAAATATAGATGAAGTAACTGAGAGGGGAGGGGTGAATCAGTTACCACAAAAATAAAACCACAGATCCTTGAGATGTCTTAATATTTAATTATTATTGATACTCGGTAGCCACATAGATAAATGCTAAAACCTTGTAGATGTACTATTAACTTATTAAGCATTCAAAGTGATTAACATGTATGAATAAAAGAAATAACATGAACACAAGTGACACCAAATTTAATGTGGAAACTCAATATGGGAAAAACCACCAAGTAACTAGTCACCAATTTTTCACTCTTTCGAAGTGAGCCCTGTTAGGAGCCAACCCTGTTAAAGGTCACAAATACACACTGCTAGGTGTGACCTTGTTAGAGGATTTAATCACCATGTTAGCAGTGGTCTGGTTAGAGATCTTTAGAACAATTCAAATGAACTGTCACCTTGTTAGAGGATTTACAAAATGGCTATTAAACCAATTCTGTAAAGAGATTCTGGATTCACTATTACAATGATTAGAAAGCAACAATGAAGTGACCTGAATGATATGCAACTTATCTTTTGCTGATTACAGATCTCTGTTATGCTTTACTAGATCCTTACTAATCAAATACAACTTTGCAGCTCCTCCAAGATATCTAATACTTTATCAAAATTTGCTCAATATTCGCTTATTCCATCCTCATCCATATATTCACTCTCACACTTGAATTCACAACTTGAACATCTATATATACCTTTCAGATTATCAAGTTGGCTCAAATATAAATTACAACAACTGAAGAAATCATTAAATCAGTCAGCTACATTTATTGCATGAAACAATTGAACTTAATATCAAAATAATAAAATCCTTTGCTGGCTGACCCAGTTCGGTAACCACTGCTCTAGAATGGTTTTCTAGTGTTAACCAAGCGAAGCTTGGTAAACACTACAAACCTTGCAAAAATCTTTTGGAGACCGAGTGAACTCGGTTAGCACTGACCTTCCTTTGCTGACCTTGTGAGCTCGGTAGAAGCTAACTTTCTGCCACATTTCCTTTGATGACCGAGTGAGCTTGGTAGACATTAACTTTTCTTCGTTAACCTTGGGAGCTCGGTTAACACTAACTTTCTGCTACAAAATCCTTTTATGCCTGAGTGAGCTCAGTGGACATTAACTTTTCTTTGTTAACCTTGGGAGCTCCGTTAACACTAACTTTCTACTACATAATCCTTTGATGCTCGAGTGAGCTCGGTAAGAACTAACTTTACTGTGTAATGTTCAGGAACGTTCGGTAGACACTGTAAATTGCTTTGCTAATCATTTGAGCTTGGTAGAATTTTTCTGATGCCTAATATGACATTTGTGTAACATCAAAGACAATACACAATGAATAATTGTATCCAACAGGCATGACATATGGCACAAAATAATTGCATACTTACTATCCGATTCTCCCAATTTGTCTTTGAATCTATATTTTTCACATGAACCAAATAAGGCCAAGTGTGGAAACTCAGCTATGATACCATATGTCATGCCCATATACTCTTTGCCAAACTACTCTTTATTTTTATAATATCTCTATCTGATTTTAAAAATAGCTAGTAACCAAGTCTATTATTAATCTACATAACTAGAAAGCAATAATAGTCCCTTCTTGTCTATTGTAGAAATAAATCTTAGGTATACAATCTATACATTTTTGTAAAACCTATGTATACTTATCTTTGTATAGAATAGATAAAAATGAAATATAATAGCTAGATTTTTAATGATATCATAACAGTCCAACCATTATTTTAGCTAAGCCTTTATAACATAGAATTGAAACTAAACTTACACTTTTCTCTCATCATTTTGAAATTTGAACTTGCCTTTAAATAATAATAAATAAAGAGTACACATTTAGTTGGGAGACTTGCACACTTTTTACAACAAGAAAATTTATTACAAAAAATAATAACAATAAATAATCTTTACTTCCAACCTTTAAAAGGACTCCTCAATCATAACCTCCTAGCCTAGGCTTTTACAAGGTTACCCTCAAGCTAGGAGAACTAGATACCAACTAGGATACACACATTCCACACACAAAATATACTAAGATACAAAACAAGAATATACACACATTAAGGAAAGACCCTTTTCATTTCCAAGTTTTACTATGAGCTACAATGGTCAATAATGGAACAAGTCAAAAATAAATAAATAAACACCCTTTTACCAAGCTTTCACAATAGACCACCTAAGGGCTCATTAAAGAGAGATAAGGTGTGCCAACCCCAAGAGGAGATGACATACAAATACCCAAGTATCATGCCTTCACAAGGCTTCAAGATCAACATAAAAAATACCATGCATTCACAAGGCTTCAATATGCACATATCATTCTTCTTACAACTCTCTTCTTATCAACCCCAAGTCTAAAAATAAGGTTTAACACATAGACACCATACTCCATGTTTTTCTCTCTCTTACTTCTAGGTGAAGAGACTCTACACTCAAGGGATGTCCTAGCTAACCCCTTCACTCACAAGGCCACTACTTCCCTTGCAAGGGTGAGTGTGGCCTTGAGCACCCATATCCACATACAAGGAAAATAATAAGAAAACAAATGGCATCAAAAATACCCACTGCATACAAAGAAATGACATTTACAATACTATTTTTGCAGAAAGAACATGAAATCAACAATATGAGAAGGATACCAAACTTGGTCCAAGCTGTGGCAACATAGTTGATGAATAGCACCCTTCCTAGTCCTCTCAAGTTTTGTCACTCCGAAAACTTGTCTCCAAAGTTGAAGAGTGGGTGATGGTGTAACCATCCATGGAGGAACCCCTTAAAAGTTCTATATACATTTCCCATAATCTTCTTGGTGAAATTGTGAGCTCTCATTGGTAACTCTTCCCAAACCACTTGCAATTTCTATGTATAGTAGCTAAAAAGGTGGCTTTAGAAACGGAAAAAGATATTCTTCACAAAAAAGAAAGGTTTCCTAATCAAGGCTGTGATTCCAAAAGTTAATTTTCATTCATCTTGGAAAACCAACTTCTGGAAGGCCTCTCAAGTCAACTAAGGGTTGTCCTAGGGTAAAAAATGACCCTTAACCATATGTATACCAAGTGGGTTTTTAAAAATATGCCTAGCTCAATCTTAGGTGCTCATTTGACCCACAAAAAATCTACTAAAAGTTTATATATGGGTTCCAAGAGATTTGACCCATCCTAGTGCTCTTTATTTTTAACTAAGTGGGTCACATGGGAAGTCTTATAAGTTAAATATGGCCAAGCTAAGGGTTCACATGCTTTCTAGGTGGACATGTCACATATGTTAGAGTAAATAATTAATTTACTAATTATTTATTCTATTTACTTAAGCTTACTTAGGTAAATGCATTTCATTTATTAGTTGTATAAGTTGTTGACAATATGGGAGTTTGTTCTCTCCTAAGTCATACTTATCCTCTCACCTTGTTCGATGACTTTCCACCTCATATGGATGTATGCTTAGTTGCCACACTTATCTCCTAGCATCTTCTAGCTCACTCTAGAAGATTCCTTGAGCTCTTTATATTCGAGCTGCCTCATTGTATTTTTATAACATATCACATATCGCATATTGTAAATACATATTTTTCTTGTGTTTGCATACTTTATCTCTCATGTTTGATTAGTGTTTTTCCCTTGCTCCACGCTCTTCCTTCCTTGGCTTCCCTTTGATAGGTTTCTGCATGCAGGTGATCTTGGGCATCTTTGGAGTTGGATTTCATCAACTCCAACATGGTATTAGAGCCTTCTTGCTATTGCTTGGTTGAAGGATTTTTGAAGCTATGATTTGGAGTTACAAACCCTAGTTTGTTTGTACATTTTTCTTTAAATCAGGGGAATAAAAAATTTCCAGAGCACATTGGGCCCAAACAAACATTGACATTTGATCCAGAAGGCCGTTTGTAGTTAGGATCCATATAAAACTTTTCATTTTTGGAGACAGGACTCCAGAAGGAAAAAATTTTTTAGTTGTAAGAGGTTTCGTACGGATCGTACAGATTTTTGAGCAAATTTAAAAAAAATAAAAAAATATTTGGGCAAACCACCGTGGCACTGCCCAATAGCCACCTGTGCTCCACTCCTCTGGTTGCGCCTCTAGTTCCCCACCGCAGGGCCACCACTTGCTACGTGCCCCTATCACTGGTTGCGCCCCCTGATCTGGTGTCGAAGACTAGTTCTGAGATGGAGACATTGCAGGTTTCTTTTCAAAGCCTAAAAATACTTGCAATAAAAATGCAATAAAAAGACCACATTTCTGAAAAGATGACAAAACCAGCTTTCCAAAAATATAAAGTTTTCAAAAAATTGACATGGGACACAAAAGATATGCATGCCAGAGTAAAAATCATAACTTCGAACTTCAATTGAAAAAATGGGCAATAAAAATGCATCGAAACCTAAAAATATCTGCACCAATGTCTTCCTCTTGGAACTGGCTAGAGTATAGTCTGTGTGTGACGTGGGGGATAGTCTGCATGTGCCACGTGTTAGATTAAATAATTAATTAATAATTATTTATTCTATTTAGTTAAGCTTACTTATTGGATTTTAGTGAAGAAGCTGCAAATCACTGTGTGCTGGCTTTATGGGTGTTTGTACCTCTTTCCCTCTCTCGTCGTTCTTGGTTCGTCTGTAGGAGACTTTGGGCCACCTTTTTAGTTTCCTATCATCTCACCCTATCTACATTAAGGAGGGGTTATGCTATTGTTCTAATGCATCCTTGGTTCGATGGTTCAATAGTGTGAACTATGTATTCAGTGGTTGATACTATATAGAAGGCGATTGCAGTGGCTAGCTACCTATGCATTTTGGTGAGATGGATCATCTACCATATAAAAATGTTTGATTTGCACCTTCTTCTTTCATGGAGGTTCTTTAAATCAGTAGTTGTAGTTTCTTTCTAATGGTAGATTTGCGGCTTCTTCATGCTTCAGTGATGCTCTTCATGATCACTCCTTGTTCCTATTTTAGGGGACATTCCCCTAGTTGGAGGCTTCTTTAGTTCTTCACTAACTTCTTACCTCTTTTTGGGGGAGAGTTTTTCCCATGTGGTTTTCTCTCTTTCCTCATTTTCAGAGGTTGCATCTTTTGCATTGTACATGGGTACCTAAAATGGCCTTGTTGCCAGGACCCATTCTGGATTTTTGCATTTCATCTTAGTTTTGTGAGCTTAAGGCATTTCCCTAAGTTTCACTTAAGGGGGGGTGTTAGAGTAAATAATTAATTACTAATTATTTATTCTATTTTACTTAAGCTTACTTAGGTTAATGCATTTATTTATTAGTTGTAGCTTAAGAGTTTGTTATAAGTTGTTGACAATACATGAGTTTGTTCTCTCCTAAGTCATACTTATCCTCTCACCTTGTTCAAGGACTTTCCACCTCATGTGGATGTATGCTTAGTTGTCACACTTATCTCCTAGCATCTTCTAGCTTGTTCTAGGAGATTCCTTGAGCTCTTTATATTCAAGCTCCCTCATTGTATTTTATATCTCATATTGCATATTGTAAATACATATTTTCTTGTGTTTGCATATTTTTTCTCATGTCTATTTAGAGGCTTTCCCTTGTTCCATGCTCTTCCTTTCTTGGCTTCCCTTTGACAGATTTTTGCATGTAGGTGAACTTGGGCATCTTTGGAATTGGATTTCATCAACTCCAACGTGGTCAAAAAAGTGAAGGTAGGTCAAAAAGGACCTAGCTCTAGAAAAAATGCACAAACAAACTAGGGTTTGTGACTTCAAATCATGGTTTCAAAAAACCTTCAACAAAGAAATAGCATAAAGGCTTTGATACCATGTTGGAGTTGATGAAATCTAACTCCGAAGATGCCCAAGATCACCTGCATGCAAAAACCTGTCAAAGAGAAGCCAAGGAGAGAAGAGCATGGAGCTAGGGAAAAACCCTAAATGGACATGAGAGATAAAATATGCAAACACAAGAAAAATATGTATTTACAATATGCAAGAATGAGTTGATGAAAATACAATGAGGGAGCCCGAATATAAAGAACTGAAAATACCTTTGTATGCTCAAGTTATGGCCAAAAAATGAAAGTAGGTCAAAAACTGACCCTGGAGATGTGCAAGCAAGGCATGCTGATGCAGTGCTGATATTAGCATATCACTCGATTAAAATTGACAACTTAATGGTCGTCATAGCAAAAAAGAAACCACATGGCAAAGAAGATGATGTGGTAGGGGCCATGTGGCAAAGTGTATGTATTTTCAATTCTTTATATTCAGGCTCCCTCATTGTATTTTCATCATCTCATTCTTGCACATTATAAATACATATTTTATCTCTCATGTCCATTTAGGGTTTTTTCCTAGCTCAACACTCTTCTCTCCTTGGCTTCTCTTTGATAGGTTTTCACATGCAGGTGATTTTGGGCATCTTTGAAGTTGGATTTCATTAACTCCAACAAACAAACTAGGGTTTGTTTGGGTCAGGAGGAGACTAAGCGCAGGTGGCCCCGTGATGGCCACTGAGTGGTGCGCATGGCCTGAAATAATTTTTAAAATTTTTTTAAAAAAATATTTTAATGCATTTTTGTTGCCCATTTTTTCAGTTAAAGTTTGAAGTTCTATTTTTGACTCCAGCTTGCATATCTTTTGCGTCCCATGTCTGTTTTTTGAAAACATTATATTTTTGAAAAGCTAGTTCTGTCATCTTTTCAGAAATGCAGTCATTTTTCTTAGATTTTGGCCGATGCTTTTTCTATCATATTTTTGGCATTTTTTTTCTCTATGGTGGATATCTGGGTGTTTTAGGTCCAAGGATCATTTTCTTGACATGGTTTCTTTTTTTTTGGGTTGTACTTTCTTTTGTGTCAGCTTTTTCTTTATTTTGATCATGGTAGACATCATTTGTAAGAACTTTTATATACACACTGAGATAAAGTGTCACTTTTGCATTTCGAGTTCATGAACGTTGTTTTTGAGTCAGTTTTACATGCACTATTTTTATAAAGCATCATGGGGGGGGATAGTTGTTCACTATTTTAGGCCTTCTCCCTTTGTCAAGTGAGTGTCCCTTCCATGAAATTAGCCCCATGCAGTGTTGTTGTGACCTTGTCTTTATAGGTGTTTGTACCTCTTTCTCTCTCATTGTTCTTGGTTCATCTACAAGAGATTTTTGGCCCACCTTCTCAGTTTCCTGTCATCTCACCTTGTTTGCATTAGGGGGTTATGCTGTTGTTCTAATGCATCCTTGTTTTGATGGTTTGATAGTGTGAACTATGTATTCAGTGGTTGATCCTATATACAAGGCAATTGCAGTGGCTGGCTACCTATACATTTTGATGAAATGGATCATCTACCATATAGACACTCTCAGTTCGTGCCATCTTCTTCCTTGGTGGTACTTCAAATCAGTAGTTTGGCAGTTTGCGGCTTCTTCAAGCTTCAGTGATGCTCTTCATGATCACTCCTTGTTCCTATTTTAGGGGACATTTTCCTAGTTGGAGGCTTCTTCAGTTCTTCACTAGGTTCTTACCTCTTTTTGGGGGAGGGTTTTTCCCACATGGTTTTCTCTCTTTCCCCATTTTTAGAGGTTGCATCTTTTGCATTTGTACATGGGTACCTAACATGGCCTCGTTGCTGGGACCCATTCTGCATTTCTACATTTCTTAGTCTTGTGAGCTTAAGGAATTTCCCTAAGTTGCACTTAGGGGGGGGGGGGGGGTGGGTGTTAGAGTAAATAATTAATTTACTAATTATTTATTCTATTTACTTAAGCTTACTTAGGTAAATGCATTTCATTTATTAGTTGTAGTCTAGGAGTTTGCTATAAGTTGTTGAAAATACAAGAGTTCGTTCTCTCCTAAGTTATACTTATCCTCCCACCTTGCTCGAGGACTTTCCACCTCATGTGAATGTATGCTTAGTTGTCACACTTATCTCCTAGCATCTTCTAGCTCGCTCTAGAAGATTCTTTGAGCTCTTTATATTCGAGCTCCCTCATTGTATTTTTATAACATATCACATATGGCATATTGTAAATATATATTTTTCTTGTGTTTGCATACTTTATCTCTCATGTCCATTTAGGGTTTTTCCCTTACTCCACGCTCTTCCTTCCTTGGCTTCCCTTTGATAGGTTTCTACATGCAGGTGATCTTGGGCATCTTTGGAGTTGGATTTCATCAACTCCAATAACATATACACATCACATGTATCAAGTAACACCAAAACACATCAAAACACACATGATATTTTTCACCTAGTAATTACAATTTTACAAATAACAATTAATAATTAAACTCACGCAAAAATACATTTACGAATAAAAGACTATTACAAATGAGATTTTATCTCTTAATACATGCAACCTTGGTTGACTGTTTCACATAAGTTTTGTTCTAGTTCTATGAATTTAATTACATAAAATTTCATACATATATCATATTCAAATATTAATTGCCAAGGTAAATCACACACACACACACACACACACACACACACACACACACACAATAAACAATGTGCAAAAATCATAACATGCCATAATTTCAACCACCATTCAAACAATTTATTTCAATTCCATGTTTTCAAAAATACAACTTACAATATAAATGATTCACATTAAAACCATAACCATCTTATATTAACTTAATTCAGCATGAGGATGTTTGCATAATGAGTTCAACATAAGTTTGATGATCAACCATCATATAAGAGCACTTCATCCAATGTTGTTATAGAGGAGAGAATCCTCTTCTAGAATGTATAATTTTTCTTCTGGTTATCATAGATTTATTTTGAAAAATGTGGTGGGATTATGAAAACTATCGATTTTACGTGAGTTGAAAATTGAGTCATTATAAAAGAGAAAATATAGGTCTAAAGCCAATTTTTATTTTTGATTGTTCTAGCTAGATATGTTATCTATAACATAGTCTAAGATCATAGGGAAATAATTTTATTTCCATATAGTTATTTGGTGGGAACTAGACCCCTAATTTTCAATGCTTTTAGCAACTAAAAATTTATGAATAAAAATTAGGAAAATGTACTTAATTCTTATTCCAAATAATTATTAAAAATTATAATCCTAAACTTCATCCATTTCTACACATTACATTAGTTTACTTCATTTTCAAATTCAAAATAATAATACCAATTATATATCATTGAAGGTGAACAATTATACTTTTATTAGCATTTTCCTTTACAAAAGGGTGACACAGGTTTGTGCTTTCGCCCATATATATATATATATATATATATATATATATATATATATATATATATATATATATATATATATATATATATATATATATATATATATATATATATATATATATATATATATATATATATATATATATATATATATATATATATATATATATATATATATATAATGTATATGTATATATGCAATACATTAATACAAACACACACACACATATATACCATGTGTGTATACATGCAGATTTGTTTATATGTGCATATATGTATTTGTATATATATATATATATATATATACATGTTATATGTGTGTGTGTGTGTGTGTGTGTGCATATATATACATGTATGTATACATACATATTGTGGATATGTACACACATACATTAAATTTTTTAATGTACACACGTGAATTTGTAATATATTAAAATTTTAGTTTATATATACATGTGTGTGTGTGTGTGTGTGTGTGTGTGTGTGTGTGTGTGTGTGTGTTTAAATCTTCACCTTACCTCTAATAATTTAATTTCAATGAACTAACCCTTTAACATTACTTCCAATGGACTTTGGTCACATATATGAACCCTAATATAAACTTCACCAAGTGACCTCCTCACCTTGATCTTTAAAGTCTAATTAAACCTTGACTATTTAACCTAATCTAATTTAGATAAATATAATCATGCAATCCTAACCCTAGAAATTTCATGTAGCACAATGCTAACCCTCATGTAAATTTAATCCTAATCTTAACTCTAAACATTACATATATTTACCCTAGAATTGACAGGTTGATTCTAACCATAACCATAAAATCTAAGTTGTACCATAGAAACATAAACTTTTAAACCTAAAGTTATATCATATTAACCCAAAATTTATCCCTAAACCTAACCATGATGCGAAGACTAACTATAAGTTTTTACAGCATGATCCTTACTTCTTAACCATAAAAAATAGGCTAATTTATATGAATCCTAAGTAAAATCTTTAATCTATAATTGTACACTAACCCTAAAAATTTAAATCTAAATATCCCTAAACATTATATTAACTTTCTCCAACATTGATTATGATTCTAATGATATAGCTCTAGAAATGCTAACTACAATACTAACTCTAAGCCTAACCATGTAGTTATATAGTTCCATAACATATTTACCTTTTAATCCTAGGTATTTCTAAACCAAGTAATAGGATAATTATATTAACTTACTCTTAAGACATTTAATCTAAATCCTGAACCTAATCATAATTCTACCCGTAATGCTAACGTAAGTCTCACACTGATATTAAACACTAATGATCTTACTATATAAGTTACACAATTTTATAACACTACCTCTAACTCTAACCATAATAGCTTACTCAACATGTAGAACACTATTTTGAACACATACTCCTTTAACCATAGCCCTAAATATTTTCCTAACCCTAACATAATGAAAATTTACCATGATTAAACCCTAATAATGGTCCCCTAAACTCAATCTTAATACTAAACTAGGTAACCCTAAAATTAACCCTAGAACCATAATATAAACCGTAATCATGATATTACATTAACCTTGAATGCCAACCCTAATCAAATTAATTTATGCATGCTATGAGGCACGTGTAGTTCAAGAAAAATATGTAGTACTAATTTTATAACTCCAAACCTAACTATAACCCTGCATAATGTTTTAACTTTAACCCTAACCCTAAAATTAACTCTAAACTTAACACTAACTGGGTAAAAGCATAGATCTGTGTCACCGTTTGTGATACAAAAACCTGTTTTGGTCAAATCTCATTTCTCTATCAAAACTCAATTTTTTTCAAAAACTAAAAATACCCTTTTATAGATCTCAAATTCAATATCATTATTATATAAATTATTGAGTGTTTAGATTAGTTATAATATGTTATAATCTCAAAATATTATAAGTCGATATTTCAACATTTCAGAAGATGCTCTCTCAAAAAATGAAAAAAAAATAGTAAATCATATAAAAAAAAAAATTATATTTATCACTAGAGGAGAGAATCCTCTTCAAGAATATGTAATTTTTTTTCAAGAAGGTATAGATTTGATAGGGAAGTTTTGACGGGAGGAAAAAACTGTTGGATTCTGACAAGGTTGAACTTGAGTACTTATGACAAAGGAAATCTGCATCAAAAATAATTATTTCTTTTTTTGGTCACTAGCTATACATGTCATCTATAAAATATTTTCAAATTAGAACAAAAAAAGGTGATTTGCACATACTTGTTTGATGGGAACTACATCCTATATTTTTTTTTAGTTAAAAAAGGGACTTCAAAATAAAATAAAATAAATAAATTCTTAGTCAAAAAAATTATAAAAATTATACGCATAAAATTCAATCAATTCTACACATTTCATTAGTTTACATCATCTTCATATTTTAAACAAAAATACAATTTTTTTTGTCATTAATGTTGAACTATCACATTCTGATATCACGTTTCTTTATAAAAGGTGACACAGGTTTGTGCTTTTACCCAACTCTAACTCTAACCATAGTCCTACTTATTTCCCTAGTAACCCTAGCCATGATCATGACTTGATATACCTATTAAATTATATAGTGAATCTCTAGTTCTATATTTAACTTAGAGTTATGTACATCATGTAGTCCACCCATGTGATTTAGAGTCTATCTAGACAAGTAATTTTGAAACAATTTTATGAAGTTATTGCACACACAATGTATGTACATGTTTATGAAATTCTATGTACATGAACATAACATATGTTCATTTCATGTTTAAACACGTGTTATTTTTAATTTTACATGTAGTACTATACATATATGTTATGTTTGTTTCATGTTTACAAAATTCTAGTTTCTTAAATGTCATACAAATACTTGATAAATTTCAAGTTTATTAAAAATGTCATATTTTAATTTAAATTTCAGGTTTACACATTATATGTACACGCATGCATACTACATACATTGACCTTCACATAGAAACTCAATAGCCTCATATCCCCCCAGAGCAGTAGCCTCCTATCCCCCCCAAGCATCAACCTCCTATTCCCCTTGAGTAGTTGATGCATGAGCATCCAGTGGTGTAAAGGCAATCTTGTATGACTCAAAAATATGCTTAGAGATAGTTTCTGTTTAATGTGGTTTTATTTTTGGATACCCATTTGGGTCAAATAAAGGTTCCAACTCTCATAGTTCCACTATTAGTTTTCTGAGTTGGAGTTTTTAAGCACCTTGGGATACGTGTAAATGTAGGAAATGAGTTATTTTGTAATTGATCCAAAATTATGATGAGTTAGAGGGTGTAAGTTGGATGGATGATTATACTTGTAATTTAAAACACTCCAGAAAAAGAATCAGATGAAAAGGCTTTATGATTAGAAAGTTATTGCAATTTTGATTTTCTTGGAGACTTGCTAAGAGCACTTCAAAGTCAGATTTAGGGCACTAAACGGTCTCTTATGGGGCCAAAAAATGAGGGATGAGAAAATCTAGTCCATAAAGTTGTAGAGAACTTTGAGAGCTCTTCAAAAATGTAAACAGTTCATCAATCGGAGTTACGGTTCAAAAGTTATGCCTCCCAAAAGTTGGACTACCATTTTTGGATTCTTCTAATTTTACACCAACTTCTAACATGATTTCTAGAACCTTCTATTTTGGTGGTGGATGCTAACTGGCATATTCTAGAATGTATTCCTAACCCTAAACCATTTGGGGCTTATTTAAGAACACTTCTAGCATTATAAAGGTAGTTCTCGGTGGAGTTAGAGAGAAGGTACTATGTGGAGGATTTCTTTCTCCAGAGTCATACTATTGCAAGCCCATAGGATATTATTCATTAATAATAATATTTCCCTTTTCTTGTGTGTTTATTCTAGTCTTTGGTTGCATCTTAATTAGCAGTAGCTTCCTATACCTCCCTAAGTAGAAACAACCTTCTATACCTCTTGAGCAATAGCAACCTCCTACACCCCCCCCCCCCGAGCAGTAGCAAACTCCTACCCCCCCCCCCCCCCCCCCCTAAGAAGTAGCCTATCCCCCCCCCAAACAACACACTATTCCCATAGATCAACAACCTATCCACCCAACATGCTCTATGATTGCACTAACCAAGAGATTCATAGACTATGAATCCTTGGCTAGTGGCACGTGCTCTAGTGTTTATAATATTACATGTTAGAGCATCTTATGGAGCCTCACATATATTAGAGATGGGATTCATGGTTTTGCTCCATATTCTATATAGACTATATAGATTGTCCTTGATAGTAAGAGACGAGAGGTCTCTTCAGGGCTCTCACTATAGCAGGTACAGGGCTTAGTGCCCAAAGAGACAAAAAAGAGGGAATGTTTCCCTCATTGTCTTCCACTAAAGTATGTGAAGGGGTATTCTCCCCTGAAGTGTACAAATCCATAGATGGTTGCACTTATATACCCATGTTTCCTTACTACTCATGGTTGTTATCCAAATAATGACCAAATTCCACTCTATTTTGCACAACTTTATGTTGAGGTTCACTTACACAAGGTGGTGAACTACACTGATTTACCATCACATTTTGGATAGGGGCATGGTAAACTAGTTGATAGGAAGCTAGGTCATCGACCATTGACACATAGGTCAATTTTTAGAGAGAGAGAGCACCTGCTATTTCCCTTATAATAGGTCTATTAGCTGATGAGGCCATGCATAGCACACAATTGTGGGGGATGATTCAGGGAGTTGGAGACATTGCCACAGCTATTAGATCTATTTCTAGTGATGAGGTTGGCTAGGATTTGATGTCGTGTTGATGTTCTAGATCATCACTTGGTGCTTTATCTTCAAGAGACTTGTATAGTACAACAGGCATCACTTCACTAACTAGCTTAAAGGGTCTGACTAGAGTGTTGGCATGCGATACTATGAGTAGTATTGCCAAGGATCTATTATATTCATATAGATTCATATCAGAGCATCTTGGCATACCCATATCAGATGTTCAACATCGTGTCCATGGTAGTATTGGGACACATCCTCAGCCACATTCCTCTCATGGATTAGGTAGTGGTCATGGTGGTAGTACACGTCATGATCCACCTACTGACCACTCTTTTTTTGCAGAGGGACATATACATAGTAGTACAGACCCTTCAGCTAGTGCAAGGCATGGTCAGAGTTTAGATGTGGGCCTTGATGATGTTGACTTTAGCTTGTCGACCATAAGATGGATAGATTTGTTGACATGTGATATTTCTACTTCTATGCCATCTCATCTAGTCAGTCCACTTGGCTCGTCATTATTAGGACATGTGCTAGCCAGTAGTCATGCAATGATGGAGCTAGATGAGGCCCAAAAAAATCTAGATATATTGGTGGACACGATTGATGCTAGACAGTTTGAGTATTATTAGATGCTAGAAACTACATAGGTAAATCTATAATTTTTTTACAATCATGTTAAATTTTCAATTTCTAAAATTTGTTCAAGTAATAATCTATGCATGTATACATATTGTTCCTTTGTAATTAAATACACATTTTAGTTTGATTTCTTGCACACGTGTATGTATGTATGTATGTATTGTAGGGGGACATTCCTCTTTTTACTCCATCTTTGATGCCACATCATGTATGTCATCGAGGCTCATTCGATGATGTCAGTAGTGGATAGGTGAGTTTTAATTTTTTTGAATTAGATACATGTGATTTTTAAATGTAATATATAAATTGCATGCAATTTGTAAATTTAAAAGAGATTTAGTTAAATATGAAATTATGTACATTGATTTCACTTTCTCTTGAATATATATAGGGGTTGGCACATCCTAGTGAACATCCTGATAGTTAGTCTTTAAACTACATCATGAGGAGATGTAATGATGATAGTCTCGCACCTGACGATCTATAGCTTTTTTATATTATAGATTATTTGATCTAGACTTTCATTCAGAGAGATTATTTGATCTAGACTTTCATCTAGATTATGTACATGTTTTTGTTATTTGTTATTTGATCTAGATTTTCATCTAGATTATACATGTTTGATGATTGACATGCATATATACTATGTTAGATTATATGTTGGATTATGTTAGACTATGTTCTTTTACATGTTAGATTATGTTGGCTATTATGTTAAATTATTTCAAGGATAATGTTCTATTATCTTGGAAATTATGTTAGATTATGATAGATTATGTTGGATTATGTTAGACTACATGTTCTTTTACATGTTAGATTATGTTACATTATGTTGGTTTATGAAATTGATGTATACATATGAAATTGGTTAGGGTTACAGTTAGGTAATTAACTTTACATAATTCCTAATTCCTAATAATGCAAGTGATATTTAGATATGATTAAAGTCTAGTCCTAATTTCATCCCCTTAAGACAAGTGTTCAAATTTCTTCCCCTCAAGGCACATGTCCTAATTAGTTGCATACAAGTTCATAATTTCTATAATTAGTTACAAATCACAATTCAAACTTTGTAAGTTAAATGAAAGAGTAACAGTAATGTATAATTAGTTACAAGTTTGGATTATGTTAGATTACGTTCTTTGACATGTTAATTATGTCAAGGATAATGTTCTATTATCTTGGAAATTATGTTAGATTATGATAGATAATGTTGGATTATGTTAGATTACATGTTCTTTTACATGTTAGATTATGTTACATTATGTTGGTTTATGAAATTGATATATACATATGAAATTGGTTAGGGTTATGGTTAGGTGATTAACTTGACATAATTCCTAATTAGTTACATAATTCCTAAATCCTAATGATGCAAGTGATATTTAGATATGATTAAAGTCTAGTCCTAATTTCATCCCCTTAAGACAAGTGTTCAAATTTCTTCCCCTTCAAAGGGAAATGTTCTAATTAGTTGCATACAAGTTCTTAATTTTTACAATTAGTTACAAATCACAATTTAAACTTCACAAGTTAAATGAAAGAGTAAAAGTAATATATAATTATTCAACCAAATTTAAAATTGAAAATGATCAAGTTCAACCAAATTTCAAATTGTTGAACCAAATTTCAGATTTCAAATAGTTCAACCAAATTTCAAAATGTTCAAGTTGTTTCAAATTACAATTTTTTTCTATCTCGTATCAAGTGGGTCAGCTCGTTGTTGGATAACATTTAATATGTTCTCATGCTCATCAATATCAGGCCTCCACTTATGTATTCCAAGTCCTTTGACTGGATTAAGAGTTAGACCAGTGGCAATAACATGGTTACTATACTGATATACCTTATTGTTAGGTTGATAATCAATGAAATGAATACCATTCTTAAGTACTCTATTTTGCTTCAAATATGTTCCCTATACAATATAGAACTTGCATATAGGTCAATCCAATAAGTCAATAAATTCGAATTCATAAAAAATATAGATGTACATACATGTACATGATTCAACTATATACTAACCTATTGGAAACATAATTCCATCATTTATTTCAGTCTTTGTTAGCTTCTCTCTTTGTATGGTGGAACACAATAAATAATAGCTAACACCTTCTACATTTCCAAATTCTACCACAACTGCAAAAACATTGCTTACACAAATTATATGTATATAAATTCCATGTGTCATGTACATGAGTATGTATGTGTGTGTGTGTATAAAATTAACAAAAATTATGAAATACATACCAACTTTGATCAATCCTGAAATATAGTCATAATCACTAGAAATCAATGAGATATCATCATAGCTTTCATCCTCAAACTCATTTGTATTTATAATATCTATTGGCACCAAAGTCTATTCACCCATATATCCATGTTCTTGATTAATGCAACCATCATAGTTTTCATCAATGCAATTAGGACAAAAACATGAGTATTCTCTTGTGTACAATGACTACACATTACTATCTGTACTCAAAACTAAATGCAAAGATTGTGTCTTCTCTACACTCTTGCATGCATGCATTGATCTTCTATCGACACTTGAAAGTAAGGTCCATACATACATATAAAAAATACATTTTAAACACATGTGTGTGTACCTTAATTTAGTTAATACATTTAACATATTAAATATAAAATTGATTCAATTATAATATTCAAAATAATTTATTTTTCATACGTCCCAAAATACTCTGAATGGTATGACTTGATCCACTTTTGATGATGTGTTATATGTATTTGTTGGCACCGTAAAATGTATGTTGTACCACTCAACCACATCATGAGCATTATTAATGTGATATCCTTTATAGTCCATTTGATACTTTCTTAAAGCACATTTGATACAATCTCCTACACCATCATGCTCACCCTTTCCATGTCCACTCTTGAAAAAACTCCAAATGTGTGATATATTAAGGTATCGATGATATCTACATAATGCATAAAATGGTCTAGCTGATTTAAATTGTGTTGCACATCCACCTGACCATATGAAATGTTTTTTCATTTTTATGCCTTTTTTTTTTCAAATAATAAAAAATGTCTTAAAATAGTGTTCCACAAAATGTGTGTCATGTTCTTTGTCATCACTAATGTAAAAGTGATACTCTTTCTTAATGACTCATTCTTGATCTATACTTTCCACACCATCCAAATCAATTTTTGTATGTCGATAAGACACTTGAACCATACTAGTAACCTGCTTTATATAGAAGTATTCCACTTGAAGTTGTTTTTGAAAAATGAAGAGTAATTATCTACAAAGTCAACAAAAAATAAAATTGTCTTGAGTGGGAAAGTTTCTCTTAGTGTTTGAAACTATTCTGCTTGCCACTTAGCAAAAAAAACATGATTTATATATGGTTGAATCAATTAATGAAAATTTAACATAAATTCTTCAACAATATGTCATCCTCTACATATTCCAACCTTGTTGATCTTTTCCAACTTTTGTTTCTAACTTTATGTACTTATATCTTTTACATTTTACCATCCTCATCATATCAGTATCTTCATCTTTCAAAGGAAATTTGGTCAAGTTACCACATGTTTCACAAGTTCCTCTTATGCAATCTATTTCACATATTGCACAATTATTTGGTTTGTCACATAAGATTGATGTTATGAATTGGCTTGGTCATTTATGAAAAGAATTTTGAGAACCACCACTTTATTCTATCATCTTTCTGAACACTTGATAGTAGAAATCAAAATCAACATGATATCGATAACATGTTTCAAAAGATCTATTTATCTTCACAAAATAGCATTTCAATCTTTCAAACATTGTTTGTCCAATCTTTGTGTCCAGATTTAAATTACAAAATGAGAGATACAATTCATGTTGTGTGACATCCAACCAATGTTTTGCATGTTAAAGATACTTCTTAGGCCCAATCCTCTACTTGGTGATATCTCTTCTATTTGGTGAAGGACAAGTATTATCAATCCAAAATTGAATGACTAAGTTCTTAACTATTTCCACAATCCTATTAGATCAAGGAACTCTACACATTACCACCCAATTTCTTTCTAATGTACTATCATCTAAATTGTTTCTTCTTTTTAGATAATGTAATATTTTCTTTTGGCTATACCCAATATGAGATGATAGTGAAGAGATCTATCTTTTTCATCATAATTTCTTATTTAAAATAGATGTTAGTATCACTCTTCGCACAATGGATTTATCTGCAGATCTAGTCTTTTTCCCAATGGAATGTAACCCTTCCTTAACACTTTCAACAATATATTTTTTTAGTTTAGAAGTCTTCCTCTTTTTTACACTTGTATCTATACCCAATAGTTTCAATGGCTCTTTTAATTCATCTTTAAGAAGTGAAATTGATAACAGTTGAGTTTTCTCAACTGTATCAAGATTCTCAAATCATGCAATTATTTCTTTAGACTTTTTATTCAATTTCCTCTTCATAGTATGTGTAGGTTGAGTAGCTTATTGTCTCAATTTTTCCACATCCATTTTAATTAAATGATCTATGTTTCTATGATTAAATTTTCTCTTCAAACTTTGAGCTAGATTAACATTCTCATTTGGTGTTTGATCTTAGGTTACAAGAAAAATTAAAATAAAGACTTCAGATACAACTTCTCTTTAGGTTCCACATATGTGTATATACATATAACAAATAAACTATTAAATACAATTTTATCTAACCTTCATATGGTCCTTCTTTGATATCAATTGCTTCATATTCAATTTCCTCATGTCCAACATTTTCATCATCTACTACTACACGTGCACAATATAAGAAATAAAATCAAACAAGTTTGAGAGAGGATTTGTCTTTAAAATTAAAATCAAAGATATAAAGTTTGCCTCTAGATAGGTAGAAATCTAGAGAGATTGTGCTTGTGAGAGATGCGTGCATACATGTATGTTTGAACTTGGGATGAACCTTCTCCAACCTCAGTAGGTTGTCCTATTTCACTATGTCCTAAATAAATTCATAATTTAAAACACAATAATTAAAATGTACACTAATTCTAAATATTCATAATTGAAAAACCATAATGTAATAAACCCTGATTCTAAATATTCATAATTTAAAAACCATAATGTAATAAACCCTAATCCTAAATATTCATAATTTAATAAAACCTAATTCTAAATATTTATAATTCAATAAACCCTTAATATTAAGTTAATAGTAACCCTAAGTTTATATTTACCATATTCTTAATTTGATAAACCCTAATACTAACTATATACATACAACAAGTCTACAATACGAAATTACACACTATATGAACTAAATATGCATTGGAAAATATTGCACATGTACATACATTGCCTCCTATAGTATCCTACTATATTTTTTTGATGATTTTCATGTTCTTGTTCATTAGTTCTTCTTCGTGAATATTTACTTGTTCTTTTACCTTTATTGCCCACGTCACAATTTTTTTTTCCAAAATTCAAAAACAGACAAGTTGCAAAATATTTCCTCCCTCCCAATTGAAATGAAAATTATCTAATTTTATTTGAATATTACAATTGACAAAAAAATAAAAATTATTTATATGACAATTTTTATTTTTTAAAAAAAAACCCTAAGGGCCAACTACACTTTTGATCAAAACTACATTATGTAGTTTCGATCAAAAGTATGGCTAGCCCATTTATCCCCATGGGAACTAGTGTTTTTAGTTTTGATAGAAACTAGACACTTTTGTTTCTATCGAAACAAGTGTTTTTAGTTTCGATAGAAACTTAGTTTCTATCAAAAGTAGCTAAATATAGGTTTTTCCTAAGTGTAAGAAGATTTACTATGTTTTCATGGCTTCCAAGCTCACTTTCCAGGTTCAGATGGAGTACTAAAGTCATGTCATTTTGAATGATAGAATTACTATGAACAAGATTTCTAATGACTATGAATTTGCTACATTTTGAATTTTTTACGTATACGTTTTTGCACGTGAATTGAATAGAGTTTTGTTATAAAATATAAACCTATATATTGGTTGCTCATGGAAAAATAGTAACTAAGAGAATATTTTTTTGCAAAATAACTACAATCTCTATGTTTGAGTCCTCTTTCAATTTAAAAAAAAAGAAATTTTGAAATTGGGTAAAAATATAATAAGTTACATGTTTCAAAATCCATGTATGTCTAAATTCATGTTAGGTCAACTTTAAACTCTGATAAAATATGAAATACTAAGGATAAAGACATAAAATCACCTCCATGGTTTTGGTATGGATGTTAACAAACTAAATTTGAAAGAATCACATTGATATCTATTGTAGAAAAAAAAGTTATGTGTGTCAAAAAAAATATCACTTCTTAAAATCAGGTTTTTGGTAACATACCAATTTTTGTGGGAGAAAAAATAATTCAATCAAATCAATTCAAAAAATAAAATAAAAAATATATGAATTCTAAACAGAAAATCCTAAAAGACTCTAATTTATTTTATCTTCAAATTCCTAACTATTAAATATAAATTTGCATCCAAAAGTGAATGTTTTTGTTGAAAATTTATAGTTTTGATGTTAGTTTAGGCAAAAAAGTGTAACCCACTATTCTAGGTTCACCCAAAAGTGCAAAAAGTTCATTTAGAGGGCTAAGTAAGAATAGAAGGGTAGGTAGACATAAAAATGTCTAAATATTTCCTAAACACCTTCCATGTATGTTTTGGAGTCATAAGGTATAGTCCTACTGAGTCTAAGATGCAAAAATGCAAAAATTGTCAATTTTTGCAGAAAATGTATATTGACAATTTTGCAAAATGTGCAACTTTTCTTGTCAAAGTGGAAAAGTTGGTTAATAGACCCTAGGAGGTTACCAATGAGTGAAATTTGGTTAAGGTATTTTTGAAATGGGTATGTAAAGCCCTCAAAGTCACTTTTGTACAGTTGAGAGTTTTGGCATTGTATGAAAGTATATAACAAAACAACAAATTCATGAGAGTTGGAATGGAAATTTGAGTTTTGGATGGACATGTTATTGAATCAGTATTTTTGTGTTGCAATCTATTTTTTTCATTATTTCTTCTTTTATTTTGTTTTGTGTTGAGGTTCTTACCAATCCATTGGTTTTCACAATAAATGTTTTGCTAAATTGTCTGCTTGTTGGCTCGTACTGGACAAACTTGGCAAAATGGTGTCTACCAGCATTCTCCAAGGTTGAAACCACATGAAAACTTGAGGAATGATAGTAGAAACCTTCTATTTTATGTGTTAGGAAGGGTGGAACCAGGAGTGTAGAACCAAGCCAATTCCTTGGAAGTCCTAGGCAAGACTTTTATTTACTCGGATAGAAATTGAACCAAGGAAAGAAGAATTCTTGCAAGGTTCAACATTTTGGTTGGAATGGGTCTTATGGCATGAAAGAGAATTATATGGTGTTACTATATGTTCAAGATCAAATATACAATATCCCTAGGGAAGGAGCAAGAGTAGTTTTATTAATGATTTGTCTAAATGGCCATTAAACCCTAGCAAACCCTTAAAAATAGGGATATATCCCTAATACTGAGATAGTAGAAGAACCATTTCTTAGAGCCATAAAAGAATTGAATTATAAATCCTTAGAAGGAGTTCCACTTTTTAGTGGAAAATTGGATATAGACCATGTATTGGAATGGTTGGAAGGCATGGAGAACTACTTTGAGAGTGAGAATGTAACAATAGACCTACCTTCCAGAAGCCTTTGAAGTTTAGATGCATACCAAAAGGTAGAATCTCAAGTAGAGGGATAATGATGTGGCAAGTTACACTATAGAGTTCCAAAAACTATGCCTACAATCCAAGCTACAAGAAGATGAAAGCATCAAGATAGCAAGGTATGTTAATGGCTTAAGGTGGAATATTTGAGAGGATATTCAATTGTGGACTCCTAGCACAATACAAAAGTGCTATTAGTTAGCATTAAGGTTGAGGAAAAGTTGAAGAAGAAGCAAGACTTCTACAATAGAAGAAAAGGTAAAGGCAGTGAGAAAATTAATCAAAGAGGGAACTTTGGTGGAGGAAGAGGCCAATAAACTAGACCCCAAGGGGATAGTAAACCAAGTGAAACAAGTTGTTCAAGTAGTCCAAGAGGAGGATTCAACCAAAGAGGCAGGGGTAGTAATAGTTTTAGGGGAAGAAGTGGCAATTAGGGTAGAGGACCATCATACTTTGCCACCATGAAATGTTACAACTGTAACCAAATAGGACATCCTTCTTACAAGTGTCTTGAGAAGGCTTCTACATTAGGAGAAGGAAAGATGTCTTATACTCAAGAAGATGGTGGGAATGAGAAGGTAATGGATCTCCCACTCGATTCAAAGGAAGGAGAGAATTTGATGTTCAGGTTGACACTCATTAGGGAACCCATGAAGGAGGAGCCAAGTCAAAGGAAAGACATGTTTAGGGTCAAATGCAAGGTAAAAAATAACATATGTAAGGTTGTCATTGACTCTGGTTCTATTGATAACATAGTGTCAGAAGAAGTAGTAGATAAATTAAAAACTTAAAAAGCTTCCTCATAATAGTCCATATAGAGTCACATGGCTAAATAAGGGTCAACATGTTGAGGTGAAAGAAAAAGGATGGGTAGACTTTAACATTGGTAGGTATAAGGAAAGAGTTTTATGTGATATATTGAACATGGATGCATGCCATCTACTTTTAGGGAGGCCATGGAAATATCACAAAGAAGCCCAATATGATGACAGGAAGAATGTGTATAAATTCAAGAAAGGTGAAGATTCCTACACCATTCTGTCTTTGTTAGAGGGAGAAGGCATGTCATTGAAGGGATACAATGTCTTAATGGTAGGTAAGAAGGAGTTACTCAACATCATAAAGGAAGGAGAAGGCATAGGATATGCCATCATTGCTAAACCACAAAGTGCACAAAACATAATCAGATCACAGTTGCCTAAGGAAGTGTAGGATTTGTTGAATCAATTTGATGAAATTGTAAGTGATGGGAAACACACATTTTCACCTAAGAGAGCTATCAACCACTAGATAGACTTCATCCCTAGAGCATCTTTTCCCTAAAAGGTAGCTTATAAGATGACACCTAGCCAACATGAAGAGATATCCAAATAAGTGTAGGAGTTGTTAGAGCATGGCTTAATAAGGAAAAGTGTAAGCCCATATGTAGTACCAACTATTTTAGTGCCAAAGAAGGGAGTTAATTGGAGAATATGTAAAAATTCAAGGGAAATTAATAAAATAACAATTAGTTATAGATTCTCAATCCCAAGAATTGAAGACTTACTTGGTTGTTTGGGCAATGCAAAGTACTACACCAAAATTGACTTAAAGAGTGGATATCATCAAATAAGGATTAAGGATGGAGATGAACAGAAGACAACTTTTAAGACTACTAAAGGATTGTATGAGTTGTTATTTATGCCCTTTGGTTTGTCAAATTCCCCCTCCACATTCATGAGGCTCGTGAATGAAGTCTTTGCTAATTGCTTAGCAAGTTTGTTGTAATTTACCTTGATGATATCTTGATTTTTAGTAGTACCAAGGAAGAGCATTTAAGGCATTTAAGTCTAGTTTTGAAAAGGTTGTCTAATTTTCAACTCACCATAAAATTGGAAAAGTATGATTTTATGAAGGAAGAGTTGGTCTACTTGGGTTTTGTCATCTCAGAAGGACAACTCAAGATGGATCCTAACAAGGTGGAGGCTATTCTTAGTTGGCCAACACCCAAGTTTGCATCAAAGGTAAGAGGCTTCCAGGGCTTAGCACAATTATATAGGAAGTTCATTAAGTATTTTAGCCATATTTGTGCTCTATTGTTAGAGACCATAAAGGGTGGGATTAGAGTGAAGTTTAAATGGACTGATGAAGCCACTAGGAACTTTGAGGTGTTGAAACGATAGATTGCCACCCAACCTATTTTGATCTTAACAAGCTTTGAGAAGTTATTTACTATTGAATGTGATGCCAGTAACCTTATCATTGGAGTAGTACTTAGACAAGAGGGTAAGTTAGTTGCATTTCATAATGAAAAATTAAATGAAGCCAAAAGCAAGTATTCTTCCTATGACCTTGAGTTGTATGCCTTGGTCCAAGCATTGAGGAGATGGAGGCATTACCTATTGCCCAAAGAATTTTTTGTATATTTTGATAATCATGCTTTGAGCTTTCTAAATTCACAAGACAAGTTGAGTCACAAGCACATGAAGTGGGTGGAGTATATTCAAGCATATGCCTTCACCATCAAACATAAAAATGGCATTGCAAATAGGGTTGTAGATGCACTTAACCGTAGGTTGCTGACTGTACAAGAAGTATAGATTAGGAGTGTGGGGATTGAGAACTTCAAGGAGATGTATCCTAATGATCTAGACTTTGCAAAACCTTATAAGGTGTGTACTAATTATGTATAGCAACCATTTTCATCATGAATAATCTAATTTTTCCTTATAGGAAGGCCTCTTGTTTAAAGGAAATCAACGCCTATGTGTTCCAAAGGGATCTATAAGAGAAAACCTCATACAAGAGAAGCATAATGGTGCTTTGAGTGGGCATTTTAGAGTTCATAAAACAATATATTTGGTCCAAATATTCTACTATTGGCCTACATTAGGCAGGGATGTGAAGAAATATGTGGAGTGTTGCATTATTTGTCAGAAAGCCAATGGAGTTTCCACCAACGCAAGGTTATACGAACCATTGCCCATTCCTCAAAGGCCTTGGAAATTTTTGAGCATGAAATTTGTGGTGGGGCTACCTAAAACAAAGAAAGGTTATGATACTGTTTATGTCATTATGGACAAATTCAGCAAAATGGCTCATTTTGTGCCATGTAAAAGCACACATGACGCGTGTGCTATTGCTAATTTATTTTTTAGGGAGGTAGTAAGGATAAATGGTCTCCCTCTTAGCATTGTGTCTAATAGGGACACTAAGTTTATGAGTCATTTTTGGAAGACAATGTGGCATACATTGGGCACTAATCTTTCATTTGGATATGCCTACTATTTTCAAATGGATGGGTAGACACAAGTGGTCAACAAGAGCTTGGGGAACCTATTAAGATGTTTGACCAAACAATATGGTTAGAGTTGGGACCACATTATTGGACAAGCAGAGTATGCATACAATGATTCTATAAATACATCTACTGGGAAGAGTCCTTTCGAAGTGGTGTATGGAGTACATCTTAGAGGCATTATTGAGCTAAGGGACATGAAGGAAGGTGCAAAGGTCTGTGGAGTGGATGAAGACTTTTCTCTTTCCATGAAAGAGGTTCATAACATAGTCAAACAAAGCTCAGAGTAGAATGCAACAAACATGGAGTAAAGGGTAGATGCCAAGAAGAGAGATGTGCAATTTGTAGTTGGGGACTATGTCATGGTCCATCTTAATAAGCGTAGATTTTCCAAAGGAGAATTACATAAACTATAGATGAGAAAGGTCAAGCCATGAAAAATTCTGGCCAAGTATGGGCCAATGCCTACCAAGTGGATCTACTAGCAGATATGGGCATTTATACTACCTTTAATGTTGTAGATCTGGTAGCATACAAGGGTCCCATTCCATCTTCCACTCTAAAAGAGGATGTAGACTTGCAAGACATTGTAACAACCTTACCCAAGCCATCTACAAGAAAGTTGCAAGATAAGAATATTTTGAGTTCTAAAGTGAACAAGGTGACTAGGAATGGGACTTACATGAAGCATCTTGTAAAGTGGGAGGGAAAACTAGATAGTGCATCCACTTGGGTTGCAAAAGGAGATTTAAATAAGAAGGGCATTGACCTTTCTCTCATTCCCTCTTAAATTCCTAGAAGGACTTTTCAGCTCATTGGGGGAGTATGGTGCAGGAGCACCTAGGAGAGGTTAGAAGAAGCAAATAAGGGTCTATGATTCTAGATAACACATAAGACCTAATAGATAGAAACAAGGAGTCATTATTCATGCATGTGAAACACAAAATACTAATGTAATGCATGAGATGAGAACATTAGATGTAATGATGCATTTATGTCAATTAGAGGCAAAAGTGCAAAAAGTTGATTTAGAGGGATAAGTAAGCATAAAAGGGTAGGTAGACATGGAAATGGTCTAAATATGGCCCAAAAACCTCACATGCATGTTTTGGAGTCATAAGGTATAGTCCTACCAAGTATAAGATGAAAAAATGCAAAAAATGTTATTTAGGTAGTTGTGAAATTGGTATGAAATTCATCCCTCCAAGTCACTTCTGTACAGTTGAGAGTTTTGGCATTGTATGGAAGCATACAACAAAACAACAAATTCATGATAGTTGGAATGGAAATTTGAGTTTTCGATGGACATGTGATTGAATTGATGTTTTGTGTTTCAATATAGTTTCTACATTATTTCTTCTTGTATTTTTTTTTGGGTTGAGGTTCTTATGAATTCATTGGTGTTCACAATAATTTTTTTGCTAAACTATCTACTTATTGGCTTGTACTAAGAAAACTTAGAAAACTGGTGTCTACTAGCATTCCCCATGGTTGAAACTTCATGAAACCTTGAGGAATGATAGTATAAACCTTTTAGATTATGTGTTAGGAAGGATGGAACTATGAGTGTAGGGCCATGTCAATTCCTTGGAAGCCCTAGGTGAGGCTATGATGTACTCAATTAAAAATTGAGTGAAGGAAAAAATAATTTTTGCAAGGGTGCAACATTTTTATTGAAATGGGTGTTATGGCATGATAGAGCATTGCATGGAGTCACTATATGTGCAAGGACAAATATCAAAGATCCCTAGGGCAGGAGCAAGAGTGGTTTTTCTTTTTTTGACTGGTATAAATGGACATTAAACCCTAACAAACCCTTAAAAATACGGATAGGGCATCCAGTAGAAGTTTGGAACCTAAGATGCCAAGAATATTGAAGACCTTGGAAAAGGGTGTTCCAATATAGGGTTTTTTTGAAGCCTCCTTGAGGAAATTTTTGCACAAATACCAATTTAGTCCATTAGGAGAGCTTATTAAGGGCTTCTTGGCCTAATAGAGGATTTTTATGAGTTTGAGGGGATCATATAGAAATCAAATAAATAGATAATTGGAAATGGTTGTGAAAAATTATAATAAACCCTAGAAAGAGCCTCCAACCCTTGGAAGATCAAGTAACTCATTGGGGAGTCCTAGAATGAAGTTTAAGTTAATGAGCAAGCCTAAATAGATAGGTTAGCCTAAGAAAAATTTGTTCCTAGTTGATTATGGGTAACCTGTGTAAGTAGGGGATATCTAAGAGTTGTTATTTGATATCTACTTTACCCTAGACTATTCCTATCAATAACCCATAGTACATTTTCACAAAATAATATCCACATAAAGTACCTATATAGATGAGTACACAACATCCTTCATAACATAATTTCCAATTTATCAAGGAATCAATTAGTCATATTGCATCATTGTAGCAGTAAAAAATATTAACCAATTACAAATACAAGTCCTAATAAATTGTAACATAATCATCATGAGTATAGGAATTAACATAACATTGGTATCAAGTCCCTAACATAAAGAGTCTAAATATATTGATCAAATATTATCCAATTAGGAGCACTAACAATAATATAAATAAATGAAAAGCTATATCACCTTCGATTAGGTTCTCAAAAATTGTACAATCAATGAAGGGGGAGGGTATACCAAAACCCTAGAAATTTTCTTATTATTATCCCCTCATAAAATGCAAGACATCAAGTGTATAAGAGGAGGGATCTTACAATGGTGGATACTACAAACTCTTTCATTCATCTCAAGCCATATCTCATGCATAAAACTTTAATATACAGAAATAAATGCCCAAACTGACAAGGATTAGGGTCAACTGGCTTTGATTCCATGTAAAAGAGATTAAGTCCCCAAATTAGAGAAAATACACAAAGACTTGTAACTTTATCTTTCCCAAATCTGAGTATACATAATGAAATAACAAATGGAGGCACCAAAAAAAAAAGCTAGGCATATGCAAAATTCTTTCTTTCTTGTTTTAAATTAAATCTGAACATTACTTTTACAAATCTAAAAACTCAAACTACAAACTCTAAAAGAAAAAATAATGATTGAATCTACAATCTGCAAACAAGCTTGCAATACTCTAAATTTGCACCAAAAGACCTAGAGGTGCTAAGATCTCTTACAAATATTTTGATGAAGGGTGCTCCACTTAATGCCACAACACATAACAATAACAAAGGAATAACAATACTTTGTGAGAACAAATTATGGGCTTCTTAATATAATCGCAAATGTAGAATTACAAAATTTTGAAATACAATATGCAAACCCATGTAACATGGGCATGTTCCTTACAATAATTTGCAACACAGAGTTGTGAACTATCACCCATAGTTTTTCTAGAGAATGTACGTGTATTTCTTTAATAGGCCTTTTTACACTGCTTGGGAAGTTCTTGGAAATAAAACCTTAACCCTTGAAATCAACTAACCCTAAAATTAAATATAGAGTTGACTAGAGACACTTTTGACACTTATTTTGGAAATTTTGATTGGTCCAACTATGGAAGGCCATAACTTTCAACTTGTTTCTCCAATTGGCTATTATAACCCATTTTTAGAATCTTTAGCTTGTGAGATATAGAGTCCAACTTATGCAAGCTCTAGTTGACCCCATTTCAGATCCCATCATGGGACTCTAAGGACTTCAAACTGATCCTAGACATTTTATACCAAAATTTCATACAAAATTATGCAATAACTTTATGAATACTCATGATATGGAACCAATCCTCAACTAGAAGGATGATATATCCTAGATGAACATCCACCTATGAAATTAGGACATTCTGAGTTTCTACAATTGACTTACTAAGTAGCAAACCTCTAAAAACAACAACTCTATATCGATACAATCCTTATTCAAGAAAAGAAAACATTTTTGGGTAATGCAAGATTACTCTACAACCAGGATGCTCCATGATCATTTTCCCATACAAAGAAAAAAAGAAATATCAGGAACAATCAATGCTCACTGCACATTCATTCACAAAAAATCTCATAGTGTTGTCATGCACTCTAATAATTCCTTTTGTTGTTTCTCTCAAAAGTGACTTAATGATGATTAAAATTATTCTTTCCTTTTATCTATTTGTTGTCCACAAATTTTTCCCACAAAATTTGTAAATTTTAAGCTCACCTACCAACATTAATAAATATGATTGTAATAACTGCAATTTTCTAGAGATGTCAAGAGTTGAGTGGGAATTAATTTATCCAATAATATATATTCATTGTTGTTGACTCCTGGAAGCTCTTGACAAGTAGGTAGGGGTCAGTAGCTTAGAGACAAGAAAAACTATTTTAAATTTCTAACATATGACTCCAAGTGATTTTAGATGCAATTTTGGCTATTATTATTGTGTGTTTCTATGTAAAAATGCAATAAATTATATATTATGTAAGGATCATTGCTGCTAAATTAAATATTTTGGTATACGTGCCCTTGATAGTATTTTGCACTTCGTATTTTTACACTTTACATACTATAGGTAATGGTACAAGTGTTAGGAATTTTAATGGATTAAAATAGCCTCAAATGTTTCATTTTTAATTGTGATAAGAAGAGATGTTATCATAGGAAGAGTATTTCATCATACTTTCTTGTAAATTATTTTTATGATCAATTCATGATGACCACATATATACAAAAATAATGAGTTAAATTTACTTTCATATGAGAGAGAAGCCTTTATTTTTGTATTGTCATTTATCAGGTATTTTATTTTACATCCTTTTTGTGAGAAAGTTCATATTGTGTTCTTTTACATCTTTTCTATGAGAAACTTATTATCATGAAAGGATGCTAAATGTAGAAAATATCAAGGAAAGGTGGGAAATAAAAATGATGTATTTTTATTTCTACCTGCCAGTGGGAAACATGTGTTAAATTCTTTGGTTAAAGCTATTTATTGCATACGTGTTTCTATGCATGATTACTTTTCCATCTCTCTGCCATGTTCATTGATATATTCTAAACTATGTATATGTACTTGTAGTTAGTATCATAGATGCACCATATCCATTTAATCTACCAATTTAGGGATGCTAGGCTTCTTAGGTAGGGTCATAGAGTTCTTCATGTCAGGAAGAACCCCAAGGGAGCTAACTACTCCATGTTTATGAGGTAAAAGTATCTAGGCCACCGATGAGTGCACCAAGATGGTGTACAAAAGGGGGGTATAAGTGTACACCATTTTTCTAAAATTAGGTAAATTTGAACTTGGATGAGACATTTGAGGTTCATCTAGTCAAAATGACAATATGTATAAAATATATAAATTGTGGTGCATTGAATCTACTTTCTAAACTACTAGAGTTTTTACAAAATGGATAAGATTATGTGGGTCAAACCCTGTGCACATGAAAAATATTTCCTAGTTTTTCTAGAAAACATGACATAGTTATTTCTGTGTGCAACACAAAAGACATATTTATATTCAATATTTTGCATAACACTTTGGTAGGATGATAGTTAAGAGTCATATCTAGAATTTATGTATTTTTTTGTAATTTTTTGATGAGTATTTTTTTGTTATTAATTATTGAACTAACTACATCCTGAAATTTTGACACCTATTAATGTGATGAGTATAACTTGCATCAAAATAATAAAAAATGGACTTAAAAAAAAAAAGAAGTATATAGAATCAAGTGAAGAAAAAAATAAATAATTTATTTTGAATTTTATTAAGTATATCAAAAGTTATTAAAAAAATGGTAGACATATGTCTCTGAGGAATGTCAAGGCATTGATAAAAGTAATTAAACTTTGCATTGTTAATATTATCCAAAAATAGAAAAATTTATATGGCTAGAAGGCTAAGAAGACATGCAATATTATGGTAGTAATTTTAGAGATACCCACTTCACCATTAGCAAATCTGATAAAGACAAATATAAGAGTTCATCTCAGAAGATGGAAAAATGTCCGAAGGAAAACAATTGGAAGGAAAATAGTCTCCCAAGCCTTTGAGTCATTTCCTTATGCTATTACCAAGCCATAACTGGTTCAGGTTTCTAGGATGCAAATAATCCGATCAGGTCATGAAAATGAAAAAGCACATTCAAAACCCAATTAGGTAAAATTTTCTTGTTCAAAACTCAATTAGGTTTTGAAGAACTAAAAGTAGGCTTTACTCTGAAGGCCATACCTTTTAGATACAAAGTTTAATTGACTATGTTCAAAATACGTTGGAAAGATATTGAAGATTTCTACAACGTGATGTAGATAAATTAATCCTATGTCATCTAAATTTCTCATCAATTTGAATTAAGCATAATCTAAAATAAGTAGTCATTATTTTCCAAATGCTTAATCAATAGGTAAACACAAATGCTAAAATATTTTTAATTCACTCTCTCTCAAACATATATACAAACACTCACTACCTAACTAAATAACTTCTAATATATATTTCTTACTAACTCTTAACTTCTCTCTCTCTCTAACTAACTTTTTACTCTTAATAATTGTCTCTCTTTGAGTAAACCCTAAGCCCCCTCTCTCTCACTAACCCCTAAATGCACTCTCTCTCTCTCTCTCTCTCTCTCTCTCTCTCTCTCTCTCTCTCTCTCTCTCTCTCTCCCCATGTCCATGTACAATCCCCTCTCACTCTCTTTCCATCACTTCATCTCTCTCACACTCTCTCCATCTCTCTTTCACTCTCTCTTATCCTATCCCCTCTCCTTCTCCCTCTTCCTATCCCCTAATCTCTCTCTCTCTCTCTCTCTCTCTCTCTCTCTCTCTCTCTCTCTCTCTCTCTTTGCATGAAGTTCCCATTTCAAGGATCAGAGGTCAAGGGGAGAGAGAGAGTAGGGAATAAGAATAGAGATAGGGCATATGATAAGAGAGAGTGGGAGAGAGAAAATGTAGTATATTATATGTGCATAAAGAAAATGTCCATGGCTAACACTTATAGTAGATAGTAAAGAGGACTACAACCAAGATCATATGACAATGCAAGTGGATTAGGTCTTAGTGAGACACTCTATGAGTCACTATGTAGGGGTTGTAATGGAGAGTAATGTACCTGGTACTCCCAAGCTAAATATAGTGTGGAAACACTCTCAAGGTACTCCCTTAGAGGCCATCACACTAGTACGAAAACACACTCAAGGTACTCCATTGAAGGCCATTGTTGAGTGTCCTCAGAATCAAACTGTAAGACATCATATTTTATTATCTTAATTTTATTACTTAGTTAATTTCTTTAGTTATCACTTATTTAGAAACTTCTTCATGCCAACTTGGGAAATAGTCACTGAGGTTATGAGAGAAGCCCCTTCACTGCCTACCTTACATACCCATACTCATCACATGATGAGTGCCTATAGGAAATGCATATTCCCAACCCAACTAAATGAACATAATTCCACCAAAATAAAATTAGGAGTTCAAGCCTCACAAGTTACTTGAAAAATACATGTGCGTGCGTGCTTGTGTGTGGGTGCACCAACATCACAAAGATCAAACCCAAGGGCTAGATGAGATCACAAGCAAAAATAACACTCAACCAAATACAATCTCAAGAGTATGGATTCCATACAAATCCCAATCAACACTAAAACCACTAAGCATCATAAACTCACTTAACTTTCCTCAATTCGTGAGTATGGATTCTACACAAATCCCAATGATAAAACAAAAAAAACATCATGAACTCACTCAATTGGCCTTAATTTGATAGTACAAATTTTATAGGAATCCTAGTGTCCATGAAATAACAACAAGGTTTAATCAGAAACAATAACACCAGTTATAAAATCACTCAATTGAACACAAGGTCAAGAGTATTGATGTGACATGCATCCCAATGCAAACATAAAGTGCAAAAATGGTCTGACTGACATCCTATAGATAATCCAAGTCCACAACCAACATCATGTCAAGAAAACTAGACAGCATGCAAAATGAGACATTAACCTCAAAAAATCCAACATTGACAAAAATTAATAAAAACAAAACCCATTCACCCCAAGGATGAATAAGCTACAAAAATCCAATAAAATTTAGGTTTGGACATCGTATGAAAAAATGGTCAGCATAATGGTGTGCACCCTCAAATCCTTATCCTTCAAATCAAGGAAATGCTCATACCCACCCAACTGGGTAGAGCTAGCATATAGAAATAGAGGGGAACACTAGTTCTCAACCTCTTAACGAATGGCTACCAAAAATAGAAGTAGAAGTATATCTAAAACAATTAAAAAAGAGAGCCCTACCTCATAGCCAAAAATGGGAAAAATGGGAATTTGAACCATAAAATAAAAATCCCGCAGAAGTAGCCAAAAATTGCAGAAATCCAAGGTCTCTTTGAGTTGGATCCAATGAGATTGATCTTGTGACGATCTCACACCTATAGCTCCCACAATTAACAAAATAGTTAATTCCTCATAAAGTGAAAAATTGGTCTGAATGACATCTATATATCCAAGTCCACAACCAACATCATGCCAAGAAAATTTGAAAAAACTAGATGATACATAAATTGAGACAAAAACCTCAAAAAATCCAACATTGATGGAAATCAATGAAAATAAAACCCATTCACCCCAAGGATAAATAAGCCACCAAAATCCAATAGAATTTGGGTTCAAACATCATATGAAAAAATGGCCAGCATAACGGTGTGAAACCCCAAATCCTCATCTCAAAAATCAAGGAAATGCTCATACCCACACAACTGTGTAATGCCTACCCCTAGTTCGCATTTCTGTTATCATTGCCAAACTCTTTTAGGCTAGTTTTATGCTTATGATTAGTGGCATTGTTTTAAGATTGTTAGATATTATTTTTACATTCAATTTATTAAATGATGAGATTACTTGGTACTCTATGTTTCATGTATGCATGAGGATTATTATAGTGCTTTCAGTTATTGATGATGATTAGTTAGATGGTTTATTATCCTATGTGTTTTCTTATGGATACTTACCCCATACTGCATGTGTATGGTGTGCGTATTTTTTTTCTTTATGGCATTTCTGATGTGGTTAAGGAAGGGAGTCATAGTCATGTGCTAGTCGGGATCTACACAATGCACCACTTCTTGTCATTGCATGTTTAGCTTAGAATATTGTGTTTGTACATGTGTGGATTTTATGCAGGATGCAAGTACTAGGTATTGACTTCCCTTAATTGCCAGAAAGAGCATACCCTATCGCACTATCTCAATAGTAAGAGAGGGGAGATAAATTCTTAATTCCAAATCCTAAATTTACCTTTAAGCCATTTGTCCTAATTGAAAATTAGGACAAGTATCCGAGTCAAGTACCCTCTAAATGCATTGAATGATGCTAATTTGTGATTATAACCCTTTAGTTTGATTTTTTATGTGTTTTGCTATGATGGGTTTTCGTATTTTATTTTATGAGTGTTTGGTGAATTTTCTATTAATTAAGTCTAATTAAAGAATAAATTAATGATTTAATTTAAAAGAAATTTATTATGATATTTTATTATTTAATTATATTTAATTAATTGGGAAATTAATTAAATAAAAAGAATTAAATTTGAAGATAAAAGTTATAAGAATAATTTAGAACATGATAATATTTATTTTAGTTAATAATAATATATTTAGAGTTTATTTTTAAATAAATGCTAAATATTATTATTATTTAAGCTACTAAATATTTTATCAACTAAATTTCAAAAATAAATTAAGAAGTGGAAAAAAAATTAATTTAGTAAAAGTTCATAGTTCGCATGATGTATGCATGATATTAAAATATGAGAAATTAATTTAAAAGATAAAACAAGTGAATATAATAAAGATATCTTAATTGCATAAAGTGGGCATGAGTTTAAAAATTAATAAATAAATTAAAATAGAAGTCAAATGAAAATTAAATAAAGTTATTTAGTAATTTAATTAATGTGTATGGAAAAGATTAAGAAAAGTTAATAGGAGTTGAAGTCTGGTGAGCACGGAGTTCCCCTAGCTGAATGCACAATTATTGCCTTGATTTAAGGAGAGAACCCCATATCTCAATTTGGGGGTTCAATTTCAAGGGGAAGGAATTTGGATACAAATTTTGGAAGCAAATTTGGAAGCAAATTTTGGAAGGGAAAATTTGGGAAATTTTTTAGAGAGAAGTTCTTGGATAGAAGTGAATTCTCTCACAAAATTTTTTGGGCGTTGCAAATTTAGCATCAAAATCTAGATAGATTCTTATGTTTTGAATTGCACATTTAATTATGTTATTTAAATAAGTCTATCTTCTTCATGTCTTTTGTGTGTGCTAGTTTCATAATGTTTTAGGTTGAAAACCATTGTATACAAATATTTGTTCTTGATTGAGAAATGTCTGTGCATGTATCTAGTTGGATACTTCACTGAGTTTACTTTGGAGAATTATATTTTATTAGGAATAAGATTGAATAAGAAATCAAGCAAATACAAGAATCTATTGGATATTGAAATCAGGTTTTGGGTAGAAAAGAAATCAAATTTTATTGTTTAGAATTTAACTAATTAATCTCGGTTTCCATTCTAAATTTGTATTGGAAATGTTTATTAAAAAAAGGAGAGAGAGGAGAAATTTGTTTGATATAAATTTTATATTGAAAAGAGACGATATTATTTTTTAAAAAAATTATTTAGAAATTCGAGCCGTTAGTCAAATTTCTCCTATTAGAATAGGATTGCAAACACACACACACACACACACACACACACACACACACACACATAAACATTGGGAGGCGGTTTTGTTTTTGTAAATTATATATATTTTTTATTAAAAAAATATTTTTAAAAAAAATTTGGGGAGGGGGTTTTACCCACCCCCCCCACTTACCATCTGGCGGCACCATGTGCTACACTAACTGTAGTATAGACCGCAACAACAACAACAGTATGTAGTACTACTACTGCGGCTGCAACTGGCCCAAGGCTGATAGCTCCTCTATAGCCATGTGCGCTTTAAATGCATTTAAACAAGTTTATTAAAGTTTGTTTTAAAAAATATATATATTTGTTATTAAATATTTTTAATAATAATATCGTATATATATATATATATGTATGTATGTATGTATAATTTAATATATATTTAAATTATTAAATTTTAATTAAATTAATAAAAGATTTCATTGTTAACCTATTTAATCAATTAAATTACTTTTTTATTAAGGTCTTATTAAATTATTAAAAAAAATAATATGGTAGTTTATTAATAATTTGAAATTAAGTATATAAAGAAATTAATAATATTTAATTAAAAGTGTTAATTAATTATTGTTATTATATTTTTGGAGAATAAAAGAAAAAAATTATTATTAAATTTTAATAATATTTAATTAGATTACTTAATTAAATTATTATTAAAACCAATTAGAACTATAAGTTATGAATGGTTAATAGGCGAACGTGAGATTTTATTTCCTATTTGGATTTTTTGTTTTACGAAAATGTAAACTTGAAACCTATAGTAAAATTATTCCTTCTTGTCTTCAAAACATAATGTATTGAGTAAGCTTTAATGTAAATTCTGCACATGAGGTATATTTTATGATTTTGGGGTTTTGGGGTTTGACCTAGTGTTGACCAATTTAGGTTGTTACTAGAGGCTTGGGGGTTGTGTGATTGTGATGTTTTGATGTTTTGATTTTCATATTTTTAAAACCCAACCATGGTAATTCAATGACATGCTCAATAATGTGTTTGGATTATTGATTGTTATTGCTTTCCAGTCTTCTTGTTTGAAGCTGAGGTGTATGTATATGAGATACTTGACTTAACCATTTTTGAGTCCTTGATCATTTATATTTGGGTTGCTTTCCAGTCGCTTTAATAGGACTAAAGTGTTTGCTTTGATCTTGGTGATGTCATGTTGTGACATGTTTGACTTAGCCATTTGAGTCTTGATCAATATTGTTGGGATACTTTCTGGTTGCTCGTTGAGAACCAATGGATATTGTGATCTATCTTTGATGCTTTCTAGTTGCTCATAGAGAACTAATGTGATTAATGTGGATTATCTTTTGATGCTTTCTAGTCCCTTGTATAGGGCTAAGGTGATTATTATATGATTACTGATTTGTGCTTTTATGAGCTTAGGGTAGGTTATCTACATGTAGTGTTGGGAAGTGGCTTGCAATGGGGCTAGGGCCCTAAGTGGCTTCCAAGATAACTCATTGTAAGTTGAGTAATAAGTGATAACATTACACTAAATGAGGATTAAAATGAACCTAATAAGAGTCTTTGTATGTTCTTGCCCATTCCTTGAGTGCTAGTATAGACTAGGATGGGAGTAGAGAGAATGCTTGGTTGTGACCTTGCATTCCGTAGTATACCTGTGTTGCATAAAATTGTAACCAAGATTATGCAAACCTCAAACTATGAACATAGAAATGGAGAAAAATGTTTGGTATGCTCTTAGAAACACAATAATGGATGAATCTCTTGGATGTATGAATGCAAATGGAAAATTTACCTAAACTAGATGATGTGAGAAATGACAGAATGATGATGCAATAACAAGAAATTCTAATGGACTTCGAATGACTCCTAACCCAGTCGGGGTTCTCTTCATTTTTGGCCTCTCATGAGGAAAACTTAAGACAAGATGTCTATTTAAAGTGGATGGAAGAAGCATCTAGAATGTGCTTAGAAACCACTAAGAGATAAGGATAGGGATTGACAACTAAGCACAGGAGATAAGGATAAGAATTGACAACTAAGCACCTTATCTCACATTCTAGATAGATAGATAAGACTGATGAGATGGCATGTGTGTGTAGAAGATTTCTATGGTGTAGACAACATGTGCTTAAAAGATGTGATGACAACTCATATGAATGCACGCACTTTTAGGCGGTAAAAATTAAATTAAATAAAATTTAATTTAATCAAGGTCTAGAAGAATTAATGAAAAATGGAGGATTTTAAATAAATAAAATTTATTTAAAAAAGGAATACGTGGAGAATCATGTGTTAATTTAAATTAACACATTAGAGATAAGAAGTATTTAAATTAAATTTAAATACTTAGACAAAAATGAACTTATTTAATTAAAATAATTTAATTAAATAAGTAGAGGAATGTGACTAGTACTAATTAGATTAATAAAGTCATTTAGGACAATTTTTAGTGTATAAAATACCTTATCAGTACAAGAGGATACCAGTGGCTACATAGGGATCACTAGGGATCCTAGAGTCCTAAGAGACTGCTAGGGTAACTCCAACATGATTCATGCGATGACACTTGCCTGCTTACATAGTAGATTTCCTATGTGTCTTGTGTGCCTCTGGGAATTAGATGTCAACCTATCTTGGAACCTTTGAGTTAGAATACTTCAAGGATTTCCAGACTTAGAGAGTATTTTGATATGTAGTTTGATATCTTGTTTGGGACTTGAGACCATCTCCTCGGCACGATGGGAGTGGGCCATTTAGGTTCCATGTGGTTGGGTGGTAGTGCTTTTTAACTCTTACCATTGAGATCCGTCCATAGTTACCATGGTTGGAGCTTCTTGGAATGCTTGTTTATCATGTTTAGATGATGTTATTTATTGACACATTTCCTTATATTGATGATTAACATGTGATAGGTGATGTTATCTACTTTGTAGGATTATCTTATGCTTTATTCTAGTACGTTAGATTTCCTTATGATTATGTTGTAGCATATTTTAGTAGTGACATCCCTATTACGATAGTATCAACGATCTGGTTGGTGGCTTTGGATGTTACACATGGGGGATGGCTAGAGCCCATGATGGTCTTGTGATGCTATTGACGGTTGGGAGGAACTGCATACTTAGTTAGTTGTGTTTTATGATGGATAATTGTGTTTTATGATGGATGGATGTATCATGTATGGTGGATGGTTTCATTTATTTTATTGTACTTTGTATCATGGATTTGAGGAGGATGATGTATTTCTATTTTTACATACGTATATTCTTTTAAGCCTTTCATACCCTGTGACATGTATAGTGGATGATTGAGCATTCCAAATTTCATTTGCTAAGAGGCATTCGAAACAGATGTATATTATTTAAGTGGACATTGGACTTTATAATTATTCTTTCATGTGGATGTGGTATTTATTATACTTAGTATTAGATTAAATTTATATGTAATTCAACATCATGGGATCCTTAAGGAGTGTAACTTGTTATGTATGTTTTAGTTGATTGTATGTTATTGCTTCCGCTACTATGTGTTTGATGTGTATGTTATTCTTTCTTGTTTCAAAACAAAAAGTTTGAAAAAATTAGTAAAACTTTAGGTTAATTATTTTGGATCCCTTGTTGGGGAATTACAAATTGGGTAGAGCTAGCATACAAAAACAGAGGGGAACACTAGTTCTCAACCTCCTAACAAACGACTACCAAAAATATTAGCAGAATTAAATCTGAAATAATAAAACAAAAGAGCCCTACCTCATAGCCAAAAAGGGGTAAAACAGGAATTCAAACCATAAAATAAAAATCTTGTAGAAGTAATCAAAATTTGCAACAATCCAAGGTCTCTCTAAGTTGGATCCAATGAGACCAATCTTGTGACGATCCCACACCTGTAACTCCCACAACAAATAGAACAGTTAATTCCTCATGAAGAGGATTTTTGGTTTTACTCTCAAACTTTGTAATTCAGTGAGAAATGAGGAATTATATTCCTCTTTGGATACTTATTCAATTTTTGAGTGAGTAATTGATTAGGGTAAGTAACCAGGTAACCTAGTTAAACCCTTTGAATAAGCCCAAACGAAAACATGTTATTCTAAGTAATTGGAATCCATCTATGGCAAAGTTTCCAGACATTAAAATTAAATAAAATAAAGCCCTAAATTCTCTTAAACTAAAATCACAGAACTTCTTAAAAAATTTCATGACAATGAAAACCTTTAAATTGCATAGACACGCTGACGAGTCTAATCACATAATGCAAACGAGTCTGAGTTTATCAAATCACTGGAAGGTTTAATTTAAACATTTAAATAAGATACACTGATCATACAAGGAGGATATTGGTAAATATGAATAAATAAATCACTAACTCCATATGCCACTACCAAGGATATAAATCCTGCACACTAAACAACACGATCAAGTGCAATTGCATATAATAACATAATTGAAGTAATAAATGCATTAAATAATGTAATTTAACTATTTATTTAATTATACTACAATAATCCATTTACATCACTCACTTTCACATAAAGAATCTTAAAGAAAGAATGAAGTAAATAACCATAGCATTAAATCCAACATATAACATAATTAGAGATGTGTCTAAATATCAATAACCAGATATCATCATAAAACATATTGTCATCTCAAAAGAAAGCATTATCATGAAAATATGATCAATGCAATAACACAATAATCTAACATGGATAATTCTTTTCTAATTATTTTAATCATTTAATAATGTTTGTTTAAACAACATAAAAAGGAACTCAAAATACATAAGTGAATATGGTCATATACATGACTAACTACTACTATAGGAACCTAGTCCATGGTAGTAGGATAATATTACACACTGCAAACTTTGCACCCATCTCAGGGTAATCACGAAACAACATCATGATACCACATCAATCCTAGTAACCACTGGCACAAACCTTAGTTAAACCATCTAACACATCATAATCTTATAAATTAACCATAAGCATAAACAAAGCAATTGATACAGTAACATAAAAAAAATCACCTCAAGGGTGTAGAGCACTCATGGTCCCAATCACGATCCCTTCCCAAGGAAAGATAAAAAATGTTGCATTTTTTGGGATGACTTGTAGAAATCAAAGGGGAGAGGCACTACATCACCCCCACTCTCCCCCCCAACAAAGACTAGGCTTACTCCTAGAAGCCTGCAATCCAGGAATAGAAAACAAACACACTAAGAGAAAACTCAAAACCAAGCAATAGGAATAACTCATCGACCTCTCCAAAACGAAAAACCTATCACTCCAACATCAAAAACCTTCTCATCAACCCTCAAATAGGTCAACCACAAGAGAAAAGGTGTAATACTAATACAATTTCCTCCGACAAGGAATTTCCTATGCATTAGGAAAACCCATCTAGCCATAAAGACAACACAACAAGGTAAAAAAAAAATCCATTGTACCTCATCAATAGGTGCCCAAATACAACATGCACCTACAAAGTGACCACAAAGAAAGGTCAAAATGTTGCACACTTCCAACAAGAGTTAGAATCATGGGGAATAACCATCCCAAAATTCTCAAAAATACCATCATGCCTCACATGAGCATTCTTGAATCCATGTAAACTCACCCTTTGAATATAGAGGATGATATTTTACTAATGAAAATGCACACTCCAAAGGATACTTTGCACAACTAACCACCAAGCATAGGAGCACATAGTCTATATGATACAAAAAGCTCAACTATCACTAGGAAATCGGGTTACATAACCCAATTAGACAATATAACACCTATCCACAAGGTTGCAAAGAATTTCATTAGTGGAAAAAATCATGTAATAACTTCAAACCATCTCATAAGATGGTAGCATGTATCCAATGATACCATGTCCCTCTAGCAACATGCTGCAAATACCACACCCCACCTACAATGAAATTCAATCTCCAACCTCAAGTCAATTGTCAATGAGGAGCTTGACTAAGATAGTCCTCTTGAAGATATACGATTAGAGAGAAAGAAACTATAGGGTATTAGGACTAAGAGGGAGTCTCTCTCAACCTCTACACTAAGGGTAAGTGCAAGAAGTTGGGTCTCACTTTTGGGCAAAAAGTGGAAGTGTTTATCGTATTTTTGAAATTTCTTGTCAATTGATGTCAAAATTTGATGCATTTAGGAATTGAATATTTTTTAAAAAAATCAGAAATAAAAATTGTTGTGTTTGGAATCTACTTTTTGAATATGTAATTTATTTATGTACCCATGTGATAGATTTTTTTCTTAGTATGGATCTTTGAAAACCACTTTTTCAAAATGCTTGTTTAGGGACCACACCACGCTTGTGTATAGACACCATAATTTGACACAAATAAATGAATTTTTGTAAATCCTTTTAAACGAAGTTACCTAACACACCAAAGATTGATGATAATATTTTTCCTTAATTTTTTATTGAATAATTTTATTATTATTAATTTTTAATTGGCTATAAAGGTAAATTTTAAAACCTCTCTTGTACGAACACTATAATTTGATCAAAATTTCACTTTTTTTAATAACAAAAAATTTACTTCAAAAGAATTGAATGTAGATTGATGACACATAAATTAATTTGAAAAAAATCATAACATAAAAAATTTATTAAAGTTTTAGTGAATATCACTATTTTACATTTAGGTACCACCTTTGATTAAAAAATAATACAAAAATAGTAAATGAAATCATAATGCTATAAAATTTATATTTTTTTAATTAGGACAGTGAGAGCTCTAATGGGTTTTTGTTTTGTAAAAAAATTTGATCAAGAAAACTCTCTAAAAATTATGGCAAGGCATGAATTTGTTAGTTCAATGCCTTAGCCAAATCTTGAGAGGTCAAGGCATAGGCTTGGTCCCACTAAGCCAATCCCGAACCAAAATCTAAGGCAGGAAAATAAAATCCTACCTCATGTTATAAGAAATGAGCACCCATATTTGAAATTCAAAAAATGGGTACCCATTTTGAAAAATTAAAAGTGGCATTTAATATCCCTCCAAAAATTTAAAAAAATTGATTTTTTTAGAAATGGGTACCCATTTTTTACTTTTCAAAAATAGGTACCCATTTCTAAAAATTCAAATATTTTATTTTTTCAAAAACAAGTACCCATTTTTTGAAAATAAAAAATGGGTGCCCATTTTTAAAATTTAGGGTTGAGTACCTGAGCCTATTTTTTAAAATTGGGTATCCGTTTCTAAGAGGTCTCATTGCATGGATCTAACTTCTGTGGAATTGTGACCCAACTTTGTGCATTCACCCTTAAATCACCCCAAGACATGTTAGCAAAACTCACAATTCCACCAACCATCAAAATACTCATCCAACACCAACTGAGCTAGTGGCATAACCACACTAGCCTACTTCCTCAAGAGAGGCAAGGATATAGAGATGCGCTAAAGTCAATTTCTAAAAGAAGGATCTAGACTCACCAAAATATTGAGTCACTCTCAAATGACAAAGAAACATCAACCTCAAGCAAGGAACACTCACAGTCCACACTTCTTCTCACAAAGGTGGGACAATGTGATACGGAACACACAAACCTAAGTACAAATCACAATAAGTACCCAATAGATTATAAAGGCTTGTTAGCTCGTTCTTTAAGAATAACATGAAGGGTTAAACTTCTCCAATGGCCATAAATGTGATATGTCAAGATTGAATTGGCCTCTACTCGATAAAGGGTACTTGGAACATCAATTTGCATCTTCTAGTGTGAAAGAGTGTATGTGGTTCCCTCAGTGACATTTGGCATTAGCACACTCTCGCACGAGGTTTTTCATTAAGCCAAGCAAGATAATTCAATGAATCAGATGAAGAAATGTATGAGAACTTATTTCTCATGCAAAATTTCAAAACAACACAAAACTTGCCTTCACTTTGGAGGCCATAACTATCACGTTTGGACTCTAATTGACTCCATTTGAAAAGAGTCAAAAAGATATCAATGAGGCCCAAAAACTTATGGAGCTTAGAGGGTCCTAAGTTATAAGATTTTGAAACACCACTCAAGATAAACCATCATAAGCAAACTCAAACTGTCTCAATTACCAAGATTAGCAATGGACAAAACATCAAAAATAACCCAAGAGCCCACGTGCCCAAAATGTCCTAAGACATGAAATGAAAGGTAATTCACACACTGAAACCATCATTTACTTCTCTTCCATAATTTCATCAATCAATCATAACACTAGCATTAATGCATAATAAAACTGAAAGGTTTTGAAAGCAAGGGTTCAAGAGTCACTTACCATAAAACAAGTACATATCTTTTTTAATTTTTTCTTTCAAGAATAACATTATGTTTAATCATCATTTAAAACCATCCAATTACATTAACAACTTTACATCTATAACAAACACACTAGTATGTTCTCTATGATATTATCCCTTGTACGTACTAGTAGAGGTTCAAGATGAACATGATAGAGTCACAACACACAACTGGGGGAATTATCAACTCCAATAGTAAGTCACAAAGGAGCTTAATTCAACAATAAATCAAGTGTGACAATAACCACAAAGAGAAAAATATGGAAATTTGATGACTAGTCCAATAAAGGAAAATACTAAAAACCAATGCTAGCCCAACAACATGAGGAAAGTACCTCCAACCAAATAAAATAAGGCATCAATCAAATCACATTGCATGCAATGACTGGGAATAATCATACAAGAGGGATAAATCACCACACAATATTAAGGAATACATCATCCTAGCAGCGTTAGAGAACACACTCACACACATCAAGCATCATACCATCAATAACCTCATGTATATGCAGACTACAATAACTTCTTTAATTATTTTCCATGCAATGCAACATTTAGACATTCATCAATTTTAATACAATATCCATAAGCTTATGAAACAACTAGTTTGGGGCCTTAATCATTAACCCAAAGGATCTAATGCAAAACCTACTCCTTTGCAATGATTCACAATAAACACTCATTTCTCAATGAAAAGAACCATTTCATTACTATATTGACATTACACAAAATCACAAATAAGATTCATTTGTTTACTTTCAAATAGGAGAAAACAGGGAGAATAATGCACCTTTGATGAAGGGTGCTCCCCTTAATACCATAGACCACAATAGAAAAAAAAGAAACAACAATAAATGCAAGAACAGAATATGGACTTCTTATTTTTGTTGCAATGCAGAATTACAAAATTCACAAGTACAATATGCTAACCCACATGGGTGCCTTCATTACAATAATTTGCAAGACAAGTTGTAAACTATCACCCAGAGCTATTCTAAATAATGTTCAGGCCTTTCTTAAATAAGCAATTTTATGTTGCTCGAGAAGGTTCTAGACATTGAAACTTAATACCTAGGGTTGACAAACCCTAACAATTCATATAGAGTCAGTAAAATACATCTATGACAATTATTTTAGAAATTTTGGGTAGCTCAACTTTGGAAGGACATAACTCTCAAATTGTTGCTTCGATGTCTATTATAACCACTTTTTAGAAATGTCATCTCTTGATTTACAGGCTCATCTGGGCACTCTAAGGCCTCCAACGGTGAGCCTGGAGGATTTTCTATAAATGTTTCCATCAAAAATCTGCAATAACTTCTTTGATACCTAAGTTGGAGCAATGAGATTTTTATGGTAGGCTTATAACTCTAAAATGAACCTTCATATAGAAAATGAGAGCATTTTGAGCTTGTACAACAAATTTATTAAAAATAGCAAGCTCCCATATATAGTAACCACACTCTCTACTAGTCCTTATTAAAATAAAAAAGATTAAAAAGAAAAAATAGTTTTTGGTGATGCAAGATTTCCCTTACACCCAAGATGCTCCTACATCATTATTATAAAAGTCAACTTCCCCCTATTTCACTTGCCTTTGAAAACTAGTCTTCAAGTCCCTATATCATTTTTGGTTGGGTAGTATGTAGTAGTGAGTAGATATTTGACATGTATATGAACAAGAGTAAAATAATAGTAAATAACTTATTTCTTCCTACAATTTATGTCTCCCATAATTTTTGTCTTTGTATTAACAAATCAAATAGGGGATGACACAACTAGATTAGGGAAATGATGCTTTATGATGGATTCTAAATTGGATATGGAATTTATAGCCATAGGCTACATTATCATCAGTTGGTCAACTATGATCAACAACACATACAATTTGGAGATGCAAGTACAAAAATTGTTGAGAAATAGATCGTGTGATGTGATCACTCTCCACAAAAAAATGATGAAGAAATCAAGACTTATCAGGTCAACATGATTGGATGAAATTGACCTCCTCTACTCAAAGCTTCTCCACATGAACCAATTTTTTCATCTTTACACAAGGTTTACCTTTTCTTGATGACATAAATACCATACTTTGACTGCTCAAAATACCAAATGCCAAAAATGATGGCTTCATCCAATTCAACAACTTTAACCTTATTGTTTTCACTTCATTTTTTTACATTTCAATTGTGTTTATTGTCCATGGATAACTCATTGCCTCTACATTAAGAGACTCCAATTCTATATTTTCTATTGTCTTGTACTGACTCATCACCATCTTCTTATCATCATGAACCTCTTCTGCAACTTCATTCGTCTGATTGCTTGTCAAAATAGTACTTGTTGTCTACACTTATTTTTCCACCAAAAATTTCTCTATTAATTCAATTTTTGTACATCACAACACCAACAACCTTCCTAGGTTGAAGAACATTCAATTTATAGGCAAAGCCTCTTGACCTTACATATTCACTTCTAATTATTTGATCAAAACACAATTGTGATTATTGACAATTTTTGTAACTTTTCAATATTTCCAAACAAATGACTTCAAATGCCTACAAAAAACTTGATAAATCATGCAAAAACTCTAAAAAACATAAAATTGAATCTTTTTGGTCAAATCATAGCATTGACCAACATTGACTAACCTACAACTTGCCCATAGGCCTTATTACAACATGCAAGAAATTTTCCTAAAATGCATTTTAGGATGCTTGAGATTAACTTATTATCATGTGTCAACTTGGACACTTATTAATCACCTATTCTATCCAAAGTTTGATGTTTGACCATCTTGTTTAGTACCTTGGGCCCCTACACCACTACCCCACTTTGGCTTTTTATACATTGAACATATAAGAATTCTAATTTTTTAGAAGATTTAACAATTTTGAGATTACTGCACTAGTACATTTGAGACCATTTTTCGACCATTGTTGGTTGAAATTTTGACCCAATTTTCAACCAAACTTTGACCAACCCATTGGTCGGAATTTTTTTGGTCAAAATTTTGACCATCCTTCTAGTTGGTCAAAATTCTGACCAATATGTTGGTCAAAAAACCTCCATAGCCATGGTGCAAGTTCTGCCAAGAATTGGTCAAAAATTTGACCAATGAAGGTAGAAAATTTTGACCAATAAGGTAGACATTTTGACCAAAGAAGGGAAAAAATTTGACCAATAAAGGTAGAAATTTTGACCAATGAAGGTCAAAAATTTTGACCAATAAAGATAGAAATTTCGACCAATGAAGGTCAAAAATTTTGACCAATGAAGGTAGAAATTTCGACTAATGAAGGTCAAAAATTTTGACCAATGAAGGTAGAAATTTCGACTAATGAAGGTAGAAATTTCTACCAACAGGTAGGTGTAAAAATTTTTTTAGGCATTCTATAAAACAGTCACATGTCTTGCATATGATATGACATTTTGCATGCATCATGCACTCTCTCATCCGGCTGATGATGGATTACGGAGAGTGATCTGAAACCATGATGCTAAAAAACACACACAATCAAATCCAAAATGAACTTGCATTACAAATGGATTGTGGAAATCTGATATTGTTAATTTTGCATGCATGTCTACTAGGACAGATATATGTTTAAGTTGTGATTGTCCTAGTAGACATGCATGCAATTTTACCAATATCAGATTTCCACAATCCATTTGTAGTGCAAGTTCATTTTGGATTTGATTGTGTGTTTTTTAGAATCATGGTTTCAGATCACTCTATGTAATCCATCATTAGCCAGATGAGAGAGAGTGCAGGATGCATGCAAAATGTCATATCATATGCAAGGCATGTGAACTATTTTATAGAATGCCTAAAAAAAAATGACAGTAACTAATATGAAAAATATATAATTAGTTATATGATTGAGACAAATCATGTACCAGTGAGTTGGTCAAAATTTTGACCAGATAAATTTTGACCAATGGGTTGGTCAAATTTGGTCAAAAATTGGGTTGAAAATTTGGTCAATAAAGGTCAAAAAATGAACCCAAATGCACTAGTGCAAGTATGCTCGCCAAGTTGACTCTTTGAGTTTGGTCATCGAGTCACCCCACCAAAGTGCCTCATCAAGGTCAGTCTTTAGGTCTGCTCATCGAGCTTTCTCACCAAGTCAGCTCGCCATGTCATGTCTCTAAGTGGCCTCACTAAGTTGGCTTGCCAACTTGTCCCACCAAGTTGCCACTTTAAGCCTACTCACCATGTTAGATCATCAGGCCGACTACCCAAGTCAGCTTGCCAAGCTAACAATTAAAGTATGCTCACCAAGTCGACTCTCTAAGTTTGCTCACCAAGTCTGCCCCCTAGGCCAACTCTCTAGGTCAGCTCACCAAGTCACCCCCACCCAGTCACCTCAATGAGTTGACTCATTAAGTCAGCTCACAAAGTCTATTGTTCAAGTACACAGGCTAGGTCAGCTCGCCAAGCCAGCCCACCAAGTCATGTCACCAAGTTGATTGTTCGAGTACGCTCACAAAGTTGACTCTTTAAGTTTGCTCATCAAGTCACCCCACCAAAGCACCTCATCAAGGTCAGTCTTTAAGTCCACTCACCAAGTCAGCTCACCAAGTCGCCACACCAAGTTGACTCACCTATCACCTCACCAAGTGGACTCGCTAAGTTAGCTCACCAACTTGCCCCACGAAGTTGACTATTCAAGTATGCTCACCAAGTTGACTCTTTGAGTTCGGTCATCAAGTCACCCCACCAAAGTGCCTCATCAAGGTCAGTCTTTAGGTCCGCTCATTGAGCTTGCTCACCAAGTCAGCTCGCCATGTCACGTCTCTAAGTGGCCTCGCTAAGTCAGCTCGCCAACTTGCCCCACCAAGTTACCACTTTAAGCCCACTCACCATGTTAGATCGCTAGGCCGGCTCCCCAAGTCAGCTCGCCAAGCTGACAATTGAAGTACACTCACCAAGTCGACTCTCTAAGTTTGCTCAACAAGTTTGCCCCCTAGGCCAACTCTCCAGGTCAGCTCACCAAGTCACCCCCACCTAGTCACCTCAACGAGTTGACTCATTAAGTCAGCTCACCAAGTCTACTTATTATATTTTGTATCTCACAATGATCACTTTGTAAGAGAGCATATTGCCTTTGGCACCCATTCAGTGCAGGCATATAAAGTCTACCATCAGAAACGACATCATCTTTGAGCATATTTATATTGTCATATTAGACAACTTATCACAATATTTAGAGCATAAATATAAAGTTATATTAGAGATGGCCTGCATATTTGCAAATTCTTACTTGTATATCAGACACAACGAATAGTACAAGTAGCTGAGAATTTCCTCAGTCATTGCATGTAATTTCCTGTATTTCAGAAATAGCAAATATATATCATCTTGATTGTTATGCAATCATAATTATTTTGATCTGAACCATACTGTATATGCATTTGGAATTAAGAATCATTCAAATATTACTTTAATACAAGAAACTGTTTCTACATTCATTGAATTGTGAAGAATTCAAGTAGTATCTCGTAATCAGAAACATAAGGAAATTACAACCACCAAATTATGTGACTGAGAAGTGAGTCTGTAGAGTCTACAGTTGCTTATTTTACTATAGACAACATTTTCCTAAGAAGCTTTACCCCAGTCAGGAATTGATACTCCAATGACACATACTCACAACCACTAGTTTTCTGTCCACACGGGTCCTTGCCAATATTTGAAGGTCGCATATGATGCATGACTACTACTAGGATTTTCTCCACAAAAGGAAATTCATGTTTTCATAAAAGCTATTGTCTAGTAACATCCTGACAAATCTCGTGCCTCTAAAAATCTAATGATGTCTGTATATGTTGGATCCCAATTGTGACGGTCACAAATAACACATTACATATCTTCCTAGAATGTTCTTGACAGGAAGAGATCCCTTGTTTTAAAATAAGACAAATCAGAGTCAATCCATTTAAAAGTCAGATATACAAATATAGGTGGCACATAGTCTATTAGAAACTTAAGCTTCTACTCTACTTACCAAACATGAGAGTCACATTTGTTGTTCCGGTTATCACCCATCACAAAAACATAGCCATGAGGCACATGCTGCAAATGGATATAACATGAAATGTAGAGATTTTAGTTAACTTGTTTATTGATCATGTAATCAATGAATAACAAAAGGATATGTGATGTGTGAAACCTCTATCTTTATGGAACACATTCACACAATTAGCAAGGTTGGATTTTTAATCAGTTCAATGTTTGGTTTGATATGAAATTTCAAAGTTTGGAAGGAATTACTCTGGTAAGAAGCAAAATTTTGATTTGCTTGAGAACATCCACAATCAGAATCAAAACTACAAGGTTTTAGTGATGAATATTTTGGTCCATCCAAGCTATATGGTGAAAAACTTGTATAGATGTCATAGATAAGCAATAGCATCCACTGCAATGTCATAGATGTCTGAGTAAACAATAGTTGATCCTGGCAGTGAGCTCTCCAAGTTGGAGAGAGCAGGTGCCCAGTTTCTGTTGAAGTGGAGTGATGCACCATTTATTCTTACATTGCATGGCCTCCCTGCCATAGTAAGAAATGTTCTATTTTAAGGTGAACATCCCAAGATCGATAGCCTTGCTACTATGAACTTTTTGGCTCCAGCATTGTACAGATCCTAGCGCGGTTACTGTTAACATTTCCTATATTGAAGAAATAAATAACACCCCAATCAGCATTCCCTGTAGCCAAGTAGTAAAGTGCATTGCTTACAATACTTGAAGCACGCTTTTCCCCAACAACGGTTGTTATTCGAGATGTATATTCCCTAAAATACTATACTTGCTTCCACAATGCTCATTTAACAATACCTACACCAATCAGCAGACACCAAAGAACTAGAAAATTCAGAGCCAGATGTTACAAGCACATTGCAGAGCTAAGTCTTATATGAAAAAGCATTATCTACAAATTTTTTGTTGGGTTCGTTTAACAGAATTTGGAAAGACTTTAGCAAGAATATGATAAGGATCAGACTTTTGCAAGAATGGGAGTAGACTTTGGGCATGCCAATGAAGAATTTGATAACATAGTACTCAACAAAAAATTCTTGCAAAATATATTCTTTCAAAAGAAATTTTGACCAGAAAGGCACCTGATAAGCTGAAGGTTCAAGAAAAAATTTTGTAGGAAGGTCAGAGCGGAAGACACTACTTTCAAGACATTCAACATGGCCTCCAATATATGTTTCACTCTCAAGTAGATGCCCATTGTAAAACTTTTCTGGTTTAGAGTGATGCTTGTTGGAACAAATGATGTTTGCCTTGAATGCCTGCAAAGGTTCATACATTAATAAAAATCCAACAATAATACATGCATGTATCATATCCCTGTTGGATTCATGCATAGCATTAGATAAAAGCACCGTACTATTGTAAATATAGAATTGACTATTTGTTATATTGTATACCTTGTTATAATCCTCCAGCCAGACCTCCTCTTCACATGCAAATATCCATTTTTCAACTTTCTCAAGGATTTCCTTCCTGCTAAATGCCTCTTCTTTAGTCAAAGCAATCTGTTCTTCAACAGTTTCAAGAAGTACTGATGGATCAACCAACCCTGAAAACATTAAGAGATGAAACCAAAATCACATCAGTTGTCTGAGTGAAAATAGATATCTTTGGTTATATTCTAACATAAGAAGCAAAACAAGCAGTGCCAAAAATTTACCTGAATCCAGGGAGGCAATTGCTTCATCCATAGCAATATTACTTTCTATGAAAAAAAATGAGTTCTTCTACAAATTTCTTCCAACTCTGTTCGCTTCTTTAGAACAAGTTCCTTCATCTTTCTTCCTTTCAACTCCTCTAGCCTTGCAACGTTTGCTTCAACCTGTAGAATCATAATCATATTACATATACAAAAAGAAAAAGTGAGCTTACATGCACAAGAATGACATCAATATCTGCAAACATCAGATTGGATATAGGTCAACCTGCATACATTTTCAATGAATTCCTCTGACAAATAATTGGGAGAGAAAATTTCATGCTCTGAAGCTACAATATTACAAGTAACACTCTGGAACATCAGTTGCTCTTCAACAGGTGTGTCCATTAAATTCTAGAGTTCAAGCATAGTAGTAGCCAAATCTTGAAGCTGTAAACATCCGTAGTAGAAGAGTTTTAGCACAGACACAGATCACAAAACACACAACTTGCACAAAACAATACAACAAAATAAAATAAGTTGTGCAATTAAAACAAATGCCCTATAAAAGAACTTACCTTTTGCATTCTATTTCTTTTTTCTTCTCACAATCTATGAATTGTCATTGCTAGTCTTTCAATAGTATCATCACTAATTCTCTTTTCTTGTTCTGACTCATCCAAGCTTGGATGCACTTCTTTCACAGTGTATGAGAAATCTATGCCAAGGACCGAGTATAATTCATGAAGGGTATTACAATACTCAATTACTTTGAACAAGCAATTATTTTGGGGTAAAAAAAATAGAGAGTGAGAACAAGGAAATGTGGAACAAAGACAATGAATGTAATAAAGGTGTCAGGACACATTAAATGAAATGATGTGGTAATCAGGAGGAAGTTTATGGTAAATTAAGACAAAGCACAAGTAGGTTGACATATACAGTTTAAGAAATGGTATTTTGACACATCTTATGTTATTGGCCATCAAAATTCATCAAATGTTAGCAAAAAAAAAATGAAAAACAATCAGTCTAGCGTCTGAAAAAAAGCCCCTCATAAATGAAAAATAGACATCAATGACAACTACCTCATAATATGTTTTCAAGCTAGAATCAGATAAGAATAATTGGGGTCACATATTAGAACTTTATATTAGAACTTTATATGCAATCTAGAGAATAAATATTTTAAAAGGATCTCTACATATAAAACAAGACTTCAAACATTCAGTGAGATGGGAGAGTGAAGAAAGCATTAAAAGCCCCTCATAAATGAAAAATAGACACCAATGACAACTACCTCATAATATGTTTTCAAGCCAGAATCAGATTAGAATAATTGGGGTCACATATTAGAATTTTATATGCAATCTAGAGAATAAATATTTTAAAAGGATCTCTACATATAAAAGAAGAATTCAAACATTCAGTAAGATGGGAGAGTGAACAAAGCATTAAGATTAAAGAAACGTGTCGCTGAAAAGTAGGGAACTATGAATTAACAACAGGAAAAACTGATTGAATTGCAGTGATTACAATTGATCTCACAAGTAATAATATTATCACATACTTGCAAACAATAATTCTATATTGCAGATTGGCCATTGGACTGAAGAAAGTCTGAATCCCTTAAAATTGCCGACATAACATAACAAAGCCTAGATGTTTGAGAAAAATATGAAATGAACCAGTCATAAAATCCTTACCTTCTCCTCTTGAAGTTCTTGGAGTTGCCTCTGAATTTCTTCAAGCTTTCTTACAGATAAATCACTATAGTCTACACTAACAGCAGAAGGATTGAGCTGCATATATCCAGTAATTTCATTTGAAATGCTTTGAATTTGTGTCTTAACATCCACAATCTGCTTAATCTGGTCTTCCTTTCTCCGTCGCATTTCTTCCAAGTGTGGAGTAATAGCTTCGAGTTGTTCCTTCAAGCTACCTAGCTTTCTTTCTCCCTACATAATCAAAGTGTGTGCACATGTTCCGCTTCAAAATTTTGACATAAAAGGTAATGATACAAAGACTCATAAATTCCATTAAGCCAGAGTGGTCTAAAGAGTCTCTCATAATGTGTTTAGGAGATTGTTTATCTATAATAATTAAGTAAGAAACATTTTGCTGAATCTTACAGCGAGTTATTACTAAACCTGCTTGAGCAGAGGGCGATCTCCAAGCTCTGATTCATAATCTGCTATCATCTAATGAAGCTGAGCCCTCGATCAGTTCACTTGATCCACTTTGCGTGTGTATACCTCCAAACACTCTTGTTCGAGCTGAAGCAACATTTTATCTCTTTCATCATCTGGTTCCCCTATTTCATCCCATATCAATTGAAATCAACCAACTGCTAGTTAATATCTCACCCAAATCTCTTTCAGGCTATTAAAACATTATGATTCATAAGCTTCATTGTGTTATCATCATCACAGATATCATTAATACCTAGAAAAATAAACCCGTGTAAATCTGCAAATTCTTTTATTAGAAACATATTTCGGCTGAAAGGAAATAGACTCAAAAAGTTAAAAGAAATTCAGCAAGGCCAACAGACTTTAAGATACAATTCTCCAGTGGGAAAACCAGCATGAATTCAACTAAAATAAGCACACAATTTATCCATTTTTTCAACAAAAAGAAAGAATCTCATATAAAACAATTTTACCTACAGCTCGTATAGAAGAGAACCACAAGTTGTTTCCAAATGGTATAGCTGATCCTGTTGCATGCTTGACATTTTGAATATGCTACTAGGTGTTTCCAAACTATTCTGTATCCACCAACAATAGCAGCTTTATTAGATCAAGTATTTATGTAAAATAGATTTAAACATTTGTAAAATATGAAACCCTACTTAATTTGATTTCCATGAAAAGATTCTTATTGTCAGGTCCAGACTTTCGAGTCTGGAAAAGATAAATGCTTGGTAATATTAATTTGCTGCCAAATACTTGCATATTTTTTATTCTTTGTCTATAGCTTAAAACATGAATACATCTACTAAACAAAATACAAATCACTCAAAAAATTTGAATGTGGTAGAAGAGTGATCAACAACACAGTGAATCGAGTCTATAGGTTTGTGGCATTGACAACACTTGCTGGTTTGAGAAGAGATTCAAAAGGAGGCCTGGTTGAGGATGCATTTCAACAGCAAGTAAGAGCGAAGACATGATGCATGCATCACTCTGATGAAAAGACTAGCAACGAATAACATGCAAACATATGCTTATTTTATAAACTTCAATGAAATCTATTTTCTCTTGATCAGATCAAAAGACTGCAAGACATCACTCAAGGCATTCGCATCATGATCTTAGCCAAATTATAGGAAGTCATTGTAATCAAATTACTTTCTTTCAATATAATGGGAGGAATCTCCTTTCACAGAAATTCACCGAAAACAAAAAACTCAAAACATGTAGAAAACAAAAAGTAGAGAATGCCATTTAAAGAACTTTTTTAGTGTGTTGAAGAAAGTTGGTAGGCAATATGATACAGAACTAGATTAAACATATACCCACCATTTTAATCTCAAACAAGACATCCACTCAATTGTTATCCTATCTTAAAACAAAATCAAGATTCATGAAACTACCAATTTAAAAGGTTCATAGTGCATTCTATCCTTTAAGCAAAGTGCAACTTGAGATAAAATTGTTTGAAAAGTAACCTTCTAGAACACGTGTAAAATGAAATGTACACTTTCTACCAAGTTTGGATTAGGGATGTTCTACTTCTAGATGAAGAGGTTTTGCAAGTCTAAAATAAAACTACAGCTCCAAAATCAATGACAATTTTTTTGTTTATAGTGTTACTACTACCACAAACATAGGAAATATACATAAGAATATGCCCACTATTTAGAAACATCAAGACAGTAAGACACAAGATCTTGAAGGGAAAAGAAGAGGAGGTTCATAGAATTAAAATTACAATTAATGAAAAAAATTCATTTTGGCATATATGTGAAAAAGGAAAACTTGCACAGTCTAAGCCAAGGATAAATTCCATTTTAATTTTAGGCTGGGCATAAAATGCATTCACCAAGCACAAATGATTAAATAATATCTGGAGCAAGTCTTGATCTATTTCTCTAAATTTAAGCTCCTTCTAAACATAATATAGAAACTCTAACAAAAAGCTATTTAACTATTAGAAGTTACAGTGTTTTGATAGATAGAACTAGCACCTTCAGGCCCTGGCTACCTTGTGGTAGATAACTGTCACACTTGATCCAAGCAAAACAATCTAGGTGGCATGCAAATTTAGCACGACATTCACCTTGAATTTTATCACAATGGAAGCCAAGTTCCTGCAGTCAACCAATAGTAATATCATAATGATACAGTATCTTCACATAATGCAAACAACTTTAGGATAATGATTTACTGGAGATGAAAACTTATAAGCAGCCAAACACAAATTAACAAATCACTTTGATAGGGTCCAGGTGAGAAATTGCAAAACCTTCTCCTATTTGAAAACATAAATTAAACTTGAATTTTAAACTATATTAGTTTTAATGAATAAGGGGACTAGGTAAACAACATTAGAGTGCCAATCTCAAATAACAATCAACTGGAAATGATATAGGAAGAGTTGTTCCTAGAGCAAGAGAATAAAATAAATCAAAAGAGAGAAATATACATATAACATTTTAAGTTTTAATTCTATCCAAACATAGGAAAAGTTAATTCTAAAGCTCGCACAAGTCCCAGCTAAAAATATTTTTTGTAAAATAGACTTAATTAATGGGATCGTGAGACTGAAGCCTAAGAAGCATCAATGCATTCAGACCTTGACAAATGAGGTAAGAAAAGAGTAAAACATTCTAACCATAATTGCAAAACTTGTTTAGTACTCACAAGCTAGATTGCTACGCGAGTTGTTATTAAATTCATGATGATTCTTCCCTATAAAACTGATTTGATAGTAGGGAAAAACATAATTTTTGTGGTAATACTTATCCAAATCCACATTAAAACCTTTTTCTGCCTACAATTTTTAAGAAAAACACTATTTTTCACTTCATTTCCAAAAACAATTGGCAACTTAGTGTAATTAATCTTTCATATTTTACTTCATTTATTAATTTAAGTTATCTTGGCTGTGCATTTCATATTTTATATTTCAGTATGTCAGCAACAAAGGGTTTGTTATCAACAAAAGTATGAATAATATTTTGTCACATGCTTGTCCTAAGGTCAAATGGGATAAGTAATGAAATATACTTCTTTATACATAAGAACATAACAAACACTAATCTATTAAATAAATAAATATCAACTTTCATGAATTTAAGATATTAAAATCTCAATTCTTATAATTTCTATTTCAATACATTGCTTACTTACAAATAATTTGTTTACTTTTAAATACTTTATAGAAATTATTAACTCCATTCAAAGTAAGAGATGCTTCTAACATGCACCATCCAATTTCAAATTTTAAATTGGGCAGCCATTATTCTTCCCATAAAATATGATTTCTATCAACTTTTAGTAGTTACTAAATTTGAATATAAAATCAAATGTCAATATGATACTTCCACATGCCAATTTCTAAGCTAAAACATGATTTCATAATGTTTGCGCCACTCAACCTATTGCTCAAACTTTTAGATCTTAAACTATAAGAAATCCACGAAAAGAGAAGCTCGGTGTAACCATGTGATTAGTTCAAATCATACTTTAAAATACAGAATACTTTTTATAAATTGCAAGCCATGTAAACCTTGACAGTCCAACTAATAAGTCAAAATCATTCTTCTCCATTGATAGAGCTTTCTATGTCTAGTCTTTTGGTTGCTTGTCAAAATAGTGGTTCTCCATTCTTATTTACAAATATATTTCTTCTTAGCTGTGATGTCAGCCCATAGCTAAGCAGAATCTCTGTAAATAAGAAAAACGTTTCCATCCATTCTCTGCTATCTATATAAAAGAGTGGTAGGGTTGCTAAACTCTTAAGACCCACATTTCTAGCTACATCATCATTCTATTCAACTTGTCTCTACCAATGGATGAAAAGAAGAATAAGGCATGTTTCACCGAAACACTCTTTTAACATTACCATATACATTGATCGACCCATATTTTGTAGACAATGAAGTTGATTAAATGATCTTGCTTGGTTTTTTGTATGTGCAGTATTCATGGCCGAAGTTGGTTGCCACGAAATGGCTAAATATAAAGTCAAAACCTGAAAAGTTTCAAGCTGATGGATTTATTGAAGGTAATCCCATTCTCACAAGGAAGAATGTGCACTTGATTTTTATAACTGTGGTTTAATTTGTCCTTGTTTTGGACGTTCATGGTCGTATTGCACTATTGCTTTTACTTTTGAAAACTTTCTAGCTTGCTTCAATGAAGTGTAGTTTATCCTAAGATATTTCAAATTTCTCATGGAGACCTCTAATACTACAAATCAGTGCTCTTAAAAAAAGTTAATTTTTCTAGTATAAGGTCAAATATTTTGGTGCTCAAATCACTATTTTGAAAAAAATGATAAGTTGGGTGTTAATTTGATAACTTACCAAAAGACATCAATGTTAGGATAAACCACGGACAGAAATAAAAAACTACATGCAAATATAACCAATAACAGAAATAATAGAACACACAGAAATGAACACAAGGCACCAAGATTTAACGTGGTTCACCCAATCCCTGGGCTACGTCCACCAAACAACAAGTCCGATCTTATTACAGTCCAGTGATTACAACCTGATTACAATCCGTAATCCCTTACAGCTCAATATCGCCGCAAGAACCAATTTCGTATCACCACACATAAAAATACCCAACCCTAAGCCCTTTTTATACAAGTATTAAACCGCTTTAGGGTTATAACATGTCGGCCATATGTCGGCCATAATATGTCGGCTACCATGTCGGCTACTTCCAAAAAAAAAAAATTTCTCGGGCCGATGCCCCGAACCCCACTATTTATGAAGTATGTACAGTACTTTCTTGATCAGTCACCACAATCTAACAATCTCCCACTTGGGGACTGATCAGGCTCCACACTAAACAACAATCTCCCACTTGGAGATTGATCCTGTAGCAATACAACTACCGCATGGGGCTCACACTGGATCAAACCACCCTGGACTCTGCTATTCTTTTATTCACATTTAGTCTAAAAGACCAACTGAAGCTAAAGAGGAGTTCAACTTCTCCCTTGTGACAACCTTTGTCAACATATCTGCTGGATTTTCATTGGTATGTATCTTCTCCAACTTTAACTGTCCATCCCCCAAAACTGACCGAATGAAATGGTACCGCAACTGTATGTGTTTGGTCTTAAAATGCAGAGCTAAATTCTTAGCAAGATGAATGGCACTCTGACTATCTGTGAACAAATAATTATCCTTCTAAGGATGTCCCAATTCTTCCAAGAAGAACTGGAGCCATATCATCTCTTTGGCTGCCTCTGTAGCAGCAACATTCTCTGCCTCTGTAGTGGAGAGAGCATTAATCTTCGGTAGCCTAGAAACCCAGCTCACGGCTGCCCCACCAACAGTAAAGACATAACATGTAGTACTCCGCCTGGTATCAATATCCCCAGCCAAATCTGAGTCAACATAGCCCTGTAAATCAGTAGTAGAGCCCCCAAAGTGTAAACACTTATTGGATGTTCCTCTCAAATATCTGAGAATCCACTTGACAGCATGCCAATGCTCAAAACCTGGATGACTCATATACCTGCTAACGACTCCCACTGCATGTGCAATATCTGGCCTAGTGCATACCATAACATACATCAAACTTCCTATAGCTGAAGCATAGGGTACCTTGGACATCTTATCCTCCTCTTCCTGTGTCTTGGGACACATCTCCTTAGTCAATTTCAAATGACCAGGTAAAGGTGTGCTGACAGCTTTAGCATTCTCCATAGAGAAACGTTGCAACACCTTCTCAACATAATCAGCTTGAGATAGCGTCAATGTTCTGTTCTTCCTATCTCTGCAAATCTTCATACCAAGGATTTGTTTTGCTGCCCCCAAATCCTTCATAGCAAATGCATGTGCTAACTGGCATTTTAGCCCCTTAATATGATGCATGTTAGACCCAGCTATAAGCATATCATCAACATAGAGACATAAAATAATGTAGCTATCAGCATCCAACCTCTTAAAATAAACACAGTAATTTGAATGACACCTGTTATATCCATGCTCATGCATAAAACTGTCAAATTTCATATACCATTGCCGAGGTGCTTGCTTCAGGCCATATAAACTTTTCTTCAATTTGCACACTAAGTTCTCCTTACCTTTGACCTCAAAACCCTGTGGCTGAGCCATATATATTTCTTCATCCAAATCACCATGAAAAAAGGCTATTTTAACATCCATCTGCTCTAAATGCAAATCTTCAGTAGCCACAAGACTTAAAATAGTACGAATAGAAGTCATTTTAACAACAGGAGAAAATATCTCATCAAAATCAATTCCCTTTTTCTGTGCAAATCCTTTTACAACTAACCTGGCCTTAAATCTTTTCTTACCTCCTTCCTCTTCTTTCAACCTGTAAACCCATTTATTCTATAAAGCCTTTTTACCTGCAGGCAACTTGCACAAATCCCATGTCTTATTTTTCAGCAAAGAGTCCATTTCATCTTTCATTGCAGACTCCCACTAAATCTTAGTATCCACCTGCACAGCTTCATCATAACTTTCAGGTTCACCAGCATCAGTAAGTAAAATAGAATACAAAGAGGGAGAAAACCTTTGTGGAGGTCTAATTGGCCTTGTTGACCGTCTAACATTCACTGGTGTGTGTGGTATTTGTTGTTGCAGTTGTTGCACATCATGAGGAATGGCTGGAACATCAGCTTTTGGAGTATCATCCAGCACTACATAATCATCTTCTTTCTTCTCATGTTGCTACAACAGATCTTTGTACAATACTTTTTCATTGAATATGACATCTCGGCTTCTTATAATTTTGTGATTTTCAAAAATCCCAAAGCCTATAGCCAAATTCATTAATGCCATATCCAACAAAGACACATTTCTTTGATTTCGCTTCTAGCTTGGTTCTATTTTCAGAGTCTATATGAGCAAAAGCTTCACAACCGAAGGTCTTGAGAAAAGAATAACTCACCTTCTTACCAGTCCATGCTTCCTCTGGAATACCACAGCCCAAAGGAGTAGAGGGACCTCTATTAATCAAATATACTGTAGTATTGACAGCCTCTGCCCACATGTGTAAGGGCAACCCAGCATGCAACCTCATGCTCCTTGCGCGCTCCATTATAGTCCTATTCATGCGTTCAACCACTCCATTTTCCTGTGGAGTCCTTAGAATAGTTTTTTGTCTACGAATACCATTAGTGGAGAAATAATCTTCAAATTCATGACTGCAATACTCACCACCATTATCAGATCTGAGACATTTTAATTTCTTACCAGTCTCATTTTCAACCAAGCATTTCCATTTCTTAAAAGTTTGAAATACATCAGATTTCTGTCTAAGGAAATAAACCCATACTTTTCTAGTTGCGTCATCAATAAATGTAACATAATAATGAGAGCCACCAAGGGAAGATACCTGAGCCGGTCCCCATACATCTATATGCACAAGCTCTAATTTCTCCTTTTTGTTTTCCTTCCCTGTCTTTACAAAACTCACTCTCTTTTGTTTTCCATACACACAACTTTCACAGAAATCCATATTCACACATTTTAGACCTGGTAAAACTTTCCTTGAATGAAGTACTTTCATACCTTTCTCACTCATGTGCCCAAGTCTATTGTGCCACAGCGCTGTATCAGAATCTACAACAGCTATTTGGTCTCCCTGCTCAACTGCAGTAATTGTTCCTGAATATTCATTTTTCTCTGAAACAATCAAAGTAGAAGGAACAATATGACCTGTACAAAGATATAAGGTGCCTACTTTCACACCTTTTGCTACTACAAGGGAACCTTTTGAAACCTTCCAATTTTTATCATTAAAAGTAATTACACAACCCTCATCACCGAGTTGCCCTGCTGAAATTAAATTCCTACTCAGCTTTGGAACATGTCTTACCTCATGTAGTAGCCAATGATTCCCATTCTGCAACTTAATCTTAATTTTTCCCTTTCCAACAATCTGACAGGGTTCATTATCCCCCAAATAAACAAGCCCAAAATCCCCTTGGACATAATCAATGAAATAACCTCTATGAGGTGTAGCATGAAAAGAAGCACCAGAATCTAAAACCCATGAATCATCAACACTCTCTAAAGACAGAAGCAAAGCATCCTCTTCGGATTTATTACTTACCACATTTGCCTCTTTGTCTCCATCTGATTTATCTCCTTCATTTTTCTTTCGAGTCCAGCAATCTTTCTTTTTGTGCCCTAGTTTCCCACAGTACCAGCAATCATTTGGTCCTCTCAATTGAGACCTCCTCCCCTTTGACTTTCCTCTTGATTTCCCACGATTTCCAGAGTTACTTCCTCTTTCAGTCATTCTGCCCCTGCTTTGTGCATTTAAAGCACTTCCTGATGTAGATCCACCTGAGGATTTTCTACGAGTTTCCTCACTTAAAATAACATCGATCACATCATCATATTTTAGGGTACTTGATCCAGGAACAGAATTACTCACCGCCATTACCAAGCCATTCCAGCTTTCAGGCAAAGAACACAAAATCAAGAGAGCCCTAATTTCTTCATCAAAATTGATACCCACAAAAGATAATTGACTAGTAATAGTATTAAACTCATTTAAATGATCTGCAACAGATCCACCTTCTGCCATTTTCATATTAAATAAACGCTTCATGAGAAATACCTTATTTGAAGCGGAGGGCTTTTCATACAGTGTCGCTAGGGTTTTCATCAAATCTTCTGTCATCTTTGCTTTTGTAATATTAAATGCCACCGATGGTGCCAAGCATAACCGAATGCTTCCGAGTGCTTTTCTGTCCAAAAGATCCCATTCAGCCTCTGACATAGTTCCCTGATTCTTGGCTTTTCCTTCCAACGGCTTCCATAAATTCTTCTGATATAAATAGTCTTCCATTTGCATCTTCCATAACTAGAAGTTCTTCCCATTAAACCTATCAACCCTTAGCTTACCATCATCTGCCATTGCTCCCACTCAACCGTGAGACTCCCACTTAACCGTGAGACTTTCCTGCAGAGGATAACTGAGAAACAACTAGGCTCTGATACCACTTGTTAGGATAAACCACAGACAGAAATAAAAAACTACATGTAAATATAACCAATAACAGAAATAATAGAACACACAGAAATGAACACAAGGCACCAAGATTTAACATGGTTCACCCAATCCCTGGGCTACGTCCACCAAACAGCAAGTCCGATCTTATTACAGTCCAGTGATTACAACCTGATTACAATCCGTAATCCCTTACAGCTCAATACTGCCGCAAGAGCCAATTTTGTATCACCACACATAAAAATACCCAACCCTAAGCCCTTTTTATACAAGTATTAAATCTCTTTAGGGTTATAACATGTCGGCCATATGTCGGCCATAATATGTCCAATACTTTCCTGATCAGTCACCACAATCTAACAATGAACTCATTGGGAACCACTCTTTCCTATCTTTGCATTGATGTCAATTGTTATTAGATTTTCTAATGAGGGGAGGTCTATTTAGTGGCCAAGTAGAATTCAAGTTTTCAAGGTTTCATACTTGATACAAATAAAAATGATAAGTTGGTACAAATAGATTTTGTATTAATCAACATTTTGAATCAGGTTCCATGATCCTATTTGTATATCTAAATTAGCACAGTTGTAATTCTTACTACTTTTCTCAAACATGACAGAAAATTTGGTGACCAGACCTACATATGACACACCAAAAAGACATGAGCCATATATGTCTTAGGATACAAACGTGCAAGATCTAAGGTATATCACTCATTAAAGTGGATTCAGATAAATTCAGATAAGGTGTTACTGTTTTGCCACTACCTATAAAAATATTTTCTTCTAAAACACTAAGCTATCAATTTAACCCATGTTGCATTACAAGAAAAATATGACTTCAATTTGTTTTTTTGGGGTTGCAGGGTATTTGTGGGAACATGGAATGGAGGAGGTGAAGTGCCCCACAGTGGCCTCAATTTGGATGAATAGGTATCATCAACTCCAGTAGATATCTATGTTTTTGGGTAAAAAGAATATCCTCTCATTTCATTCCAATCAGTTGTATCAACAGAAAACATGTTCTCTTCTTTTTCTAGTCAATTGGGTTTCAATTCATGGGTAAGTCATTTTGTTTGGTGCATACAGGTAATGTTGTTCCTGTTGGGCTAGGGTGATTCCTCCTTTGTCTGAGTGTTCATCCAATCTTTTGATTTGCTTGGAAGTGGCCCTTGATCAACTATCTTCTAGAGATTATCAAGTGGAATCTCATCTCACTATCTTTAATTGCAGGTGTAGTATAACAACTGTGCCTATGTAGTGTGCATTTGAGGTCTAAAAATAAACAGCTTTCATTTTACTTTTTTCAGTTTGATTACCCCAACATGCCAGTTACTCAATTTTACTACATGCTGACCATCAATAGCTAACAATAAAAAAATCAAATACAAACTTCACAAGCATAGATAGCAGCTTCCAAAAGACTAAATTTCTTGGATAAAAACCTGAGTCAGACTAATCAAAAGCTTGGTGTCTGAACAAAAAAGATATCATGAATGAAGTGTATATTAAAAAATGTTGGCAATAGGAGCTGTATTAAATGTAATTAGCTTGTTGTCAATCAGTTTCAATTAGGAACAACAGCTTTCTCCTAAATAATATTCTGTTGCATTTTTTCTACTATTCATTTTTATAGTTTAAAAAATAACTGCTTAAACTTAGAAAATTATAGATTGCATCGGCAAAACTAAGTTCTCAATCTCAAAATCTGAACCTTTTTCTCAAAAACTTGGAATCTGAGCATTCAATATACTGATAGAGCAACTAATAAATTATGAAATTCCATGAACCTTAAGCAGTGTCTTCCATAATGGGAATCTTAGTCACATAAAGCCATCAATTTGTGGATAAAAAGGAAAAAGCTAAAAGTCATGGTAATACTCTTAAAAAATGATAGAAACATCACTGATTAAGGCTTCACAATCCCTGAATCCCATATTTTACAAAACCTCTCTTTCAAAAGTAAAGGATCCATTTAATTGCATTTAGTTACTACGTCATATACATACATAACTAAAACTTTCAAAAGATACTCATTTTAACATTTAATTATTAGTCTATTTATGCTTAATGCATTTGTTATCAAAATTAATTATTTTTATATAACTTATAATTTATATATAATGAATATATTTATATAATTAAAAATCAACTAACTAATTGTTCTCTCCAAACCACTGAAAGTGAAAGATATTCATCGAACATCAAAAAAGAAGTCTTCCCATGACCTTTTCATTTATTGATATTGATATTATCTCCTCTCAGAGAAGATGTTATATTCCTTAGTTTTAACCCCCTTTTTTGGATATCTCAATTGTTTTTGCAGGTTTTAGGAAATTGTGCCATTAAATGCTGGGAACATATTGGGTATAGAAGACAATGGTCTCGCTGCAAAATGGTTAGCCCTTATTCGCCATACATTGAACAAAGATAGAAATCAAAGCATCAGTTTTACATTTTGTAGAAAGGATGGGTCAATATCTTTAGAGGATCAAATTTACAGTTTTGATTCTGATTTTGAGGGTTCTTAAGGGCATAATAATTTTGCTCCATCTGGATCACTTTCATCAGAAGATGAAAGTTCATTTAGTGGGAGAGATTCACCATATTCTCTTTACCGTAGCCCAATCTCATACAGTTCTTCATCAGAAAGATCCTCATCCAACTTGGGTGAGATGAATTACAACTTTAATTCAAGTGGGCCAGATTATTGCTTGGCAGCTAGCAAACAGATGGTTGGCATTTTTCTGTGTGTTTGGGTGCATAGTGATCTAAGAAAACATGTCAGAGATATAAAAGTTTCTTGTGTTGGTTGTGGGCTAATGGGCTACCTTGGAAACAAGGTATAATTAGAAAACTTGTTTCATGTTTTCCACATTATTCAAATGAACTATTATTGTAGGGAATAGTTCATTTCAAGATTTTAAAAGTTGTTCAATATTATTGTATCTAAGATTACTCATACTCTAGAGGAATACCTATTTAACAGATATTTTACTTGTATACAGGGCTCTGTTTTGATCAGCATGCTATTCAATCAGACAAGCTTTTGCTTTGTTTGTAGCCATTTGACATCAGGAGAGAAAGAAGGTGATGAGATATTGAGGAATTCTGATGTGAGGGAGATAATGAAGAAGACCCACTTTCGCCAAATAAACAAGATTCTCTCACAGAAAACCCCAGAGAGAATTTTGGAGCATGAGTAGGTTTTAATATTGTATCCTTATACTCCCAAATAGATATTGAATAACTCAATACCATTAAATTTTTAAAGAAAAAGAAAATGAGAAAACTTCATATGAGATCTTACAATTATCTATAATAATTTATGACAAAGGTTTATGTAATATGATGTCTGTCTGATTTGGTTCTATATTTTCTTTCCTTTTGCAGTCGAATTATTTGGCTTGGAGATTTGAATTATCGTCTTGCACTCCATTATTTTGACAGTAAACAACTCATGGGAGAAAACAACTGGGAAACTCTATTCGGAAAAGATCAGGTAGATACATAATCTATGGCATTGGATTGAAATGCCAGGGTTTGGATTAATTTTATGACCCAAATCATAAAAAAATCATTCTTAATGAATAATTCTATTGAACATTCATAGATGTGCTAAGATTTTATTGAAACTTTTTTTCAAAAATCTTTTTCTCTGTATATTCAATGGGATCTGAATATCCAAGGGCATGCAGTAAGGTGTCTTAGACTTGGCTCCTACTCATGGCCATGATGGATTTGATTCGAGGTAAGTCTTTCGAACCCAAACTGTGGTCGTTAAGCACCAATATTTAAACAGGAGTTAACAAAAAGAAAACAAACTTTGAAAAATATAATGTTACATTCTTCCTCCCTGAAATTTAAAGGCATCTATTGGTTCATTGGAAGAAACAAAAGTTTGAAGCTTAAAAAATGACAAACTAGGGCACGCCCACGGCTTCCACTATTACAGAAAGTCATTCTTCCTCAATACTCCACCAATCGATCTCAGATCAAAATGAAAATGGATGAATGAAGACAAGAGAAACTTACAAAGAGCATCTACCGACATTTCACAGTGAGGACAAATCTTTCTGAGGCGTTTAGAAGAGTGAAAACCATTTTTTCATGTAGCTCCCGCGCGCGGGCAAATGCATAACAATGAAATAGCGAAACCCCTTTTTCAGTTTAACATTATGAAGCCTATGTTGGTCGAAATTTCGACCAACACAAAAATGGATTTTAAAAGAAAGATGTTTTTCCTTCCATATTTTGACCAATCTAAAACATTTTAATAGATGGTCAAAAATTTTGGTCGAAAAATAGGGTCAAATGTACTAGTGGAACCTTGTCCAACTCTTTTGCTTCTCCATCTTGCATTTCTACAAATTCTTTTTTTCTTTTTTCTTTTCTATGATTGGATTTTGGGAGGTGATACTTGTAAAGAAATCTTTGGCTTCTTCTAACTTTTGTCCTTGCTTCCTTGCCAATTTCTTTAAGAATAAATAATGAAATTTTATGTAAGAAAACAACTTTTTATTGATTATAATATGGGTGAATTTGAGCGAGGTGACCAATTTTATTTTTTCAAAACCATATGTGCAAATATAAACATTAAATACAACATATCCAATATTTTTGTAGATATACACATAAATTAGACCAAATTTTTCTTTCAAAACCTTATGTGCAGATATAAACATTAAGTAAAACATGTCCAATATTTTTGCGAATATACACATTAATTACACCAAATTTTTCTTTCAAAACCATATATGTAGATATAAACATTAAGTACAACATGTCTAATAATTTTGCAGATATATTTTCCTATGAAGAAAGACCATGCCTAGCAATATGAACCCAGAACAAAATAAGGAGACAATTGCTAGATTGTTGTCTTAGTTTCAAAGAAAAGTTGATAAATGTAATTTTTCTTGCAAAAGTTGTAACACCTTAAAAAATTGAAGAATTCTAATCACAACAACCTAGAGTCATTTTAGAGAACATGGTCATGTTGAAGGGGGCCACACTTTTTGTCGATTGGTGAATGTGGATTTCCAACTAGAGGAAAATGGAGTTGGGAATATCCAAGATGAGGATAACACTCCCATGGAAGAAGATGATGATGTGCCAAAGGACATGATTGAAGAAGATGGTATAGGTGTAACTGATGAAGATGCTCATGATGATGGTACTAGCATATCTGATAATAATGATGAAGATGGTCTTGATATACTTATACTTGAGAAGGCACACAAGCCCCTATACGAAGGCTCCCAAACAACTCTTCTCTTTGTTATAGTATTTTTGGTGAATTTGAAGGTTATGAATGGATTATCCAACATAGCAATGTCATGTATGTTAAGGTATGTTTTTTTTGTCATCTTCAATGTTAGTATACCATTACTATTCATTATATTAACAATTAACATTTGTTGTTGTAGGTTGATAGGTGAGTTTTTGTTACCACCATCAAATATTTTTCCTCTATCATATCGAGAATTATCCACCATTATGAATAAAATTGGAATGATGTGTCAAATAATACATGCATGTCCCAATGATCACATTCTATATCATAAATAATATGAATTTGTAATAGAATTTCTTGATTGTCATATTAGTGGATATTGATCAAATCAAATAACAAAAAAGGTGCCTCACAAGGTTCTTCGGTACATTCTCATTATTCCATGTCTTGAATGATTATTCATGTGCACTAGCTTGGCACAATTTATGGATTACCATGCAGGCAATAGAAGTCAAGATGACACTATGCAAATGCCTATGGATAGTTATGCATTTAAAGAGATAGAAAAAATATGGCCACAATTCAAAGAAGAACCTTGTAATCTAAAGTTTGCATTAGTAGTGGACAGTGTCAATCCATTTGGAGATATTAGATCTATTTACTTAGTGTGGCCTATTTTTATTATTAACAATAATATTCCTCCTTGGATGTCCATAAAGAGGGAGCACATAATATTTTCAATGATTGTACAAAGTATTTTTCATTTAATAGTTATCTAAATTAATTTATAAATAGTGCATGAAACTGGCCATAATAATTATTTAATATTTTTATTCATTCAATTACAAGGTAAGTACTAAGTTAAAGATATGAACATGTATATTGAGCCCATTATTGATGAGCTATTGAAGTTATAGAATCGGGTCACTGTGTATGACATCTCTAGACCAATAGGACAAAGAGAATTTTAATTCCATGCAATGCTTGTATGAGCAATACGTGATGCCCCCGGGCTAACTCATTTTAGTAGTATGTTATATTGTTTAGGTCACATATTTTTGATCTGTTATAATACTGACACATTATTATTGTGTGCTTAAGTTGTGCAGATAATTGTACATGATTTTTATGTCTTCAAATAAATGAAAAATTTGTATGTCTAGTTTGTGGTGCAGAGATGAAATCTAGTCATTCAAGAAGTTTAGGAAAGCAAGTGTTCGATGAGTTTAGACACTTTTTTCACAATGATCATAAGTATCAAATTATTGAATTTTATTTTTTTTAATAGAAAAGAAGAGACAACATCAAGGCTATGAAGAATGACACCTCATTTATGGAAGTTGGAATACAATCAACTAAATCACCGAGGTAATGTCTTGTTTGTGGTTTGAAGTTTGAAATTTATATTTTGATATTTTATTTTATTTAATAATGATGTAATTGATTCTTGTGAAGGTCATCAAGGCACCAATGACCAACTTTCTAGAGGAATAAAAAGTTATTCTAATCAACTTAGTAGGTTACTGTACTACAAGGATCTCCCAAATGTGTATTTGTCTGACGTTATGCATATTGGAAAGAATGTAATAGAGACACTATGTAAAATATTGGATGGAAGACACGATAGAGAAAAAAATTTCAAAATTTGTATTGACATTCATGAATCCAATCATACGCTAAAAGATTTCATTGAATCAAATGGAAATGGAGACCACATAAATACGAGTGCCCTTCCTTGGTTATTAACAGAGCAACAAAGTCATGCATTAAAAGAAGTCATTAAAAAAATAAAATTCCCACAAGATTTACTACAAATATAAGCAATCTTGTATCAAAGAAAGATGATTTTGGGCTAGGGTTGAAAACATATGATTGACATACCTTCATCAAGGTAAGTCATGTTCTCTATTTACAATATATTTGTAAAATTGCATGTACTACCTATTATATTATTTCATACTAAATTGAAATAATCATTTTTTAATGATCGTAGTATGTCCTATCTCTATCCCTCCCACACTAGTTTGACAACAGTATTAAACAAGTTATATATGATTTTGGAAAATACTTGAGGTTAGAAGTATTATTTCTTAGATTTGTTGCACATATATTATATTTATGACTTGCTTTACTTTTTATGTAATCTATTGTATATTTTTATCTAAAATCTCGTTTATATGTTTTTGCGTATTGAATCTCTTTTAGGTGGTTATTATTTAAAGTAATTGATAAAAAAAGATATAAATATTGGAAGAGAAAAATTCCATAGCTTATATGTGAAATGAAAAAGTGTCTACCTTCAACTTTTTTCAATGCTCAAGAACACTACCTCATAAATCAAGTTGAGGAGATTGAATTGTGTGGACCTGTACAAACTATGTCAATGTGGATGGTAGAGAGGGACTTGAAATTTATAAAGGGATTGGTTCAACAAAGAGCATGTCTTGAGGGTTCTATGGTAGAGGGATATATGGTATACTAGACCATGGTGTACATTACTAAATATCTTGTGAAGTTTGCAACAAATATCCATGCATATTGCATTTGAGATCCCAAATCTATTAACAAATTTGAAAGGGAGTACCTGATAGAGAAAGGTAGATTGAGGAGAATGAGAGGTAATTATAATATGTTATTGTAGTTAATTAATTCTTATCCATTATCAATATTTTTTGTTTCTAACTAGTCGAGTTATTTTGTTTATAGTTGGTCGTGAATGGGATGCACCACATTTTTATATTGCAAACAATCTTGATTGGATGACAGTATGGATTCAACAGTCTCAAAAAAATGGTTTCTCATTAACATGGGATGGTGTTTTATCATTGGTTAAAGAAGCTCATCGTAATGAAGATCTCAATGTTATGCCAATGGTACTTCATCTAGCATATGGTTTAAGAGATAGAAAGGTATATAAAAGATTACTAATCATGACCCATAAGTTTAAAATCGACTCACAGATTGATGTAAATAATCTTGACATATTTGAATAATTGTAGATCAAATACCACAAATCTGTGTATTACCATGGTTGTAAATTTTGCATAAAAAAGTGTAGTCTTCCATGTCACCAATATTTCATCTCGAAATGACATACATCCTCAACAATCTAAAAATTGATACTATGACATTTTGGATGATATACTTGAGTGTGATTTTAATTCATTCAAATTAGTTCTATTTGTCATCAAATGGTATAGGCTGCGGCTAAATTGAAATGATCTTGATAGGACTATTTTTGAATATAATAGTAGATTTACAATGATTAATACAGGCTCATTTGAGCCAATTGGAGATGAGTCCTATGTTCTTCCAAGCCAATGTGAGCAAGTGTTCTACTTTGGCATTCCACATAAATCGGGTTGGTCATTTGTTGTTAGACATGATCCGAGAGAAAGGTCAATAAAGTATAATGCAATGGAAGAAGAAGATATTGAAAAATTAGAAGATGAAGTAAATGATGATCACAAACAACTATTACACAATGATGATGAATGAGAAGAAGATGACGATTCTAGTGATGTTCACAATGATGGTGATGATGATGATGATGATGATCGTGATCATGCTGATGAAGATAGTGATGATCAAGGTGATAATGTGATGTGATGATGGTCATGATAATGCTGATGAAGGTAATGATGATGGTGATGAATATGGTGGTGGTGACGATGATGATCAAAGCGAAAAGTATGATGATGGTGATGATGATGATGATATGGATGAAGATGATGATCAATGAAATGTATGTCGATGTATGATCAATGTCAAGTATGATGTGGTCATGATTTATTTATAGAAATTTGTTTGACTTTTATGTTTTTATAATTAAGTTATTATATGTTGAACTCTATTGTCATGGAGTATATATAATGATATTACATAGCTGCCACACATAAATTATAGGTAAGGAATTAAAAAATATACAATGATTTCGATGAATGCATCATGTAATTTTTTTCTTCTACGTGATTTGTAGTATATTGATGGAAGGCTAAAAACAACAAGGAATATTACATGATTAATAATTAGTTCTCGACCTGTGTCAACTAATAAGTGACTGAATTATATATTCAAGGCACATGAGGGAAATCATGTTTTTGTATGTGCAATAAAATCAATAAGTGCAGGGGAAGAGCTTCTGACAGATTACAATTTGAATTGTGAGGATACAAAAAAATTCCCTATCATGAGATTGGTAAGTATAACATTTAAATCAATTGCCCCCAATTAATATTGACTCTAATATACAATCTATTGTTTTATTAATATTTTTTTTGGTAGTTCTATTACTTTCATTTCACTGCTGATTGCTAAGAATTACTAATCTTTTTCATAGGGTGACATGAATACACCACAACACACATGCGGGGATGTACTAGCTCACACACCTTCTTTAGCAAAGGTAAACCTTAATTATTGTAATTGTAAAAATTATATAGAAACATATGTCATATTATTATGTTCTTTTCTTTGTGGTTTTAGAGTTATTTTGATGGAATTTTACTGATATTGATGCCGCAACTTGATACTTACTGATAGGGAAAAGAGAAAATGACAACATATCAAATGTGATTTGAAACACAAATATCATTTCTAGATGACATCACCCGTAGTGCTAACCTCATTCTCATGGCCCATCAACTCATACAAAAAATACAATGATGAAATTCTTGACATTATCCTTGAGAGAAACATAACCAAGGAGACAAAAGCACTGAAAGAAGAATTGATACATAGAGTCAATTCTTTAAAGGTGAACAATAATTAATATTAAACAATTATAGAAGTTCAATAGATGTTTATATTTTATAGTATCTTATGGATCATGATCTAAAATAATGTGTTCTTCTATAGGATTTTGTGACACCTATGAGACCATGTGGCCAACATGGTGAGAGTTGTAGAGCATGACCTTCATGTAACACTTTCTGTTTACAACATTACTGAAAATTACAATATTATTACACCATTGAGTTTATTTAAGGTAGGTTCAATTATGACTGAGTATTATTGCATACTTGGTTCTCTATTTGAACTAGTCAGATATATGCCAAGTCGATATATCTATTTAATCCATATATTCAAAATTACTGAAAATTATAGTATTATTACACTTTCTCTTTAATTAATTTTTTTTTCATATTCCTACATATGAGAAGAAATAATGTAGCAATTGTACACATTGTGAAACAATATGAGCAATAATAAAAGATTGTGGCCCTACTAGTGCAACATTGTTTGTTTTCATCAACATTATAACACTTAAACTTTTATTTTTGGATGCTTCTAGCTAGTATCCCATTTGATCTTCATCAATTGCAAATTTCTTTGCTAACAATGTATTATTCAGCTCATGATGAAGTGTGGACACCTCCTTCAATTGTTTCTTTGATATTGCTGAGTGCATTGTCAGCAACAAGGAGCTTGAAAACATCTTCGACTATTCCAAGTACAACTAGTAAAACCTTGTTTTGCTATATTTTGTAATGTGCTAATCATGCATTTTTTTTTGTTGGGTGGTGTTGGTGCCCAAATTGGTGGTGGTGGTGTTTCTAATCATGAATATATGTATATATTTTGTCTATCTCTGTCAAATAAATACATAAGAGAAGTGTCTTGACCAATGGATTCTTTATCAGATTTCTATCAATCCTTCATAATGCTTATGTAAACCTCCAAGACAAAATGATAAATCCCTTTAAGACAAAATGTTGTCACTTTAATAAAGTATGAATTTCTTGAAATGCTCAAGAAAAATTCAATATCAAATCTTTATTGATTTTAACTCTCCTCAGGAGGCCAATAAGACAACGATGCAGATTAACCAATTAACACAACACTATTATTCTTCAAATACTAAAATTCCTTATTGCATACATTCAATTTGACTATCAATTAAAGAAAGCTTTTAAGATTTGATCAGAGGAAACAAAATGAAAGAGATAGAATCACTATCACCAAAAGATAAAATGAGCATATAATCCTTTATATTAAATTCAAATTGCTTCATCACATTGTTACATATGTTCTTGGTGCATTCAATTGACAAAATCTAATGTGAACAAAAAAAATTTCTTTCGATATATAATATAAATTTTTCTATCCTATGGTATCCTATTCTAAATCCAACCCTTGTAATTATAGGCATTATATTGGTCACATTGTGAAAGGGCATGTCCCTTTGTTTACAAAATTTATAACTAATTGACATATTAACAACAAAGTGAATGCACTTTTATGCATAATTATAAAACAAAAGGCTTTATGTCACTAATTCTGATGATGATGATTTTATAAAATCATTGTATAGCCTGATGTGTTTGACATACTTGTCATCCTCTACCAAATTTTTATCATTGATAATCTCCCAAACTTTGAGTTCGGTCCTGAACATACACTCTATCTGCATGCTAGCCTTTGTCATTTCGAGATCATCATTTTGTGTTTCTTCTAGGGCTTCTCTCTGCATCACATGGCATATATCCATCCATCCATCTATCTTGGCTATTGATGTCACCATTTTCTTCTTGCCAAGATACAACTCCATGCTCTGTCACTAATTCCTCCATTAGTCTGAAGGAAACTTGGAATTCTTGAGAATGCATAGTATGATCTCTGAGTAGTTTTGAAGCCTCCTTTATGTCTTCATCCTCTTCAAGGGTATCTCTTTCTTTAACCAATTTCTTATATATCTTGTTATGTCTCTGGGCTAGAGGTTTATACACATTATAATAATCCCATACCTGACCTAATTTAACCAACAATTTATTGAAATAGTTTACAATCATGGTACTAGCAACCTCCCTTCTAACCATTGAGATATATTTCAATTTAGCATTTTCCTCTCACATCCTCTTCAATTCAGACTTTAGGGCATCTTCAAAAAATTGTATCCTTGGTTGCATCTAAGGATGTCCTATTTTTAACAAATCTTCATACATAGCTTTCCAATTATCTCTTTCAAAAGTAACCTACTTAACACTTACTTGATTGAATAATGCAAGATCAACTTGCATTCTTGCAAGATTGTTTGAGTCTATGACACCAATGTTTAATGTCATTAAATGACCAAATGCTTGATCAACACCAATGATTTGTGGCCTCTTATGCAGTGGATATAAAGCCCAAAGTAACATGGATTTTTCATCCTCAACAAATCATGATCCAATAATAACATTTTTAACTCCTTGCACATCCAACTTCATATCCTGCTTGTCTAACATGATCAAATTGTCAAAAATATATGATGCACTTAAGTCCCAACTAGGTAGAACCATTACGCTTGCCTCATTCAACAATTGTCTCTCTCTTGCTAGAGTCATGCGTTCAACCTCTCTCTTAATATCTTCTTTTAGATTTGACATTAATTCTTGCTCATTCTTAGGAGAGATATTAGGGATACTCTTCCTCAATAGTTCACCTCTGTGTTTATATAATACAACTATAAATTCTTTGGATTTCATGAAAGCATCATCATTCAAAAATTTTGTAGATTCTAAAAGTCTCTCATCCTCCTTGGCATCTATCCTCTCTAGGATTTGCACATCATGTTCCATAGTCTAAAGTATTGGCCTTTCTATGATTCTAGAAACTTAAACAGGGGAATCTGGAACTCTTTGAATTTCTTCTCTGAATTGCTCCTTAGATTTCCACCTCTGTTCTTCCATTTCCCTTTCTTGTTCCTCAATCTTTTGTTGTACTTTAATAAATTCCATGTTTTTAAAAATTTCTTCATACTCATTTCCATGGTGAATGTAATCACCCAACTTTTCTAATTTTCTACATATATGAATATATCCTTCCGGATCATAGTGACTCTAGTATTTATATGATACTCATTCTACAATTTATCTTCTATCTTATCATATGACTTGGTTGAAAAAATAGTAAAATTTTCAAATGAAAAGGTCATAGGAAGGAAAGACTGCTTTCTCTATGTACCTCCAAAATCCTACTTGTTCCAATTTGACATCTACCTAACAATCTCCAAATAAGCAACTAATCAAGCACTAATGCAGGCCATCTGTATGGTCTCCCTTCAGATCCAAACACTCTTACAAAAGTGAAATATTCATAAGCATACCACTCTCCCCAATTACACTTATTCTTCTCACCTAGCCCATTGTCCTTAGGTCTTAAGAATCTTTTGATGTCAAGGTTGTTTGAAGGGAAAGAGTGGTGTCCAAACAATGTATACAAAGGTTTCACAAAGTGATCTTCAAATGGTAGATAACAAGGAGCACTGAACGTATAATCCCATACTAATGTCCACATTTGAACTGGTTTTATATCCCGATTGGACTCTCTTAAATTCAACTTTAAACCTTCACCCCATAATCCTTTCATTTGTCCAAAATACAAAACCATGTGCATAAATAATGAATTGTACTTAAAGGTAGGGTATTATACATCATTAAAATGAACAAAAGTAGTATGAATATTGTCAACAACATACTCTACATAATCATAGGGTCTTGGTTCCAACATCTACACATCTAATGCTACACCATAGGGCCAACCTCCATAAAATTAGGTGCTTAGATTCCCCCTACTTGCCTACATGATTAATACGTCATATCTAAGTATGTCTTAAACAATTTGACTTTGAAAGGAAAGAAGACCCATCTGTTGATGTCAAAGACTCATTTTCTATCTTAAGCAACATCAACTTCATATAGTATGAGATATCTAATTGTTCATATTCATTTTTCAATTTAGTGAAAGATAATTTCTTTGTCAAGCCATCAGTGAGTATAAATGCTTCAATAAAGGATTCAATAGATACTTCCATGATTTTTTCCCCATCTGTGTTATATATACATCTGTCCTCATCATTATATTTTCTCATATTGACCTTGAGCAGTTCCACACTCAAGAATACATTCACCATTGTCAATTTTCCTAAATTCATCTCCCAAGGATGACATATGGGTTCCTTATGGTTTCTTCTCACATAATGATATAGAAATAGCTCATAGCCTTTAGTCTGAATCGAGACATCTCCAACCTCACTATACTTGTCTTCCACCTTGTCTGGAGAAGCGAATTTTCCTCTTCTGAATTTGGTGCCTACAAATTCCATTTGTTCAATGAGATCCTTGTTCAATTTTTGTGGCAGCACCTCATCATTAGCTTTCTACTTTTTTTTAGCCTTTTCCTTTTTAACCTTCTCTGCTTTCCTTTTCTCAATAGAACTAGAGCTCTCCATGACTGTTCCTAATACTTTTTTGAATACAAATCTTTTGCAAAGACTGAACACAAATGTTAACTTTACTAGCTTTCTTATGAGAACTTTTGACTATAAAATTATAATGATTACTCTTTTATTAAAAAAAAAGTTGTATTCATTCATTTTCTTTCCACATGAATCGAAATATAAAGCCATTTTTTTGTCATTATAGTAGATGAACTAGTTGTCAAAGGTCATCTCGTGCACTCATTTCTACGCATGATAAAATTTATTCAAACATTCATCATTATAGCTATTAGCGATATGAACATATGAGTCTCTTGATCACCATAATAAAATTCCTCCAATAGCAAACTATTTTCAACTCTTTTCCCATGCTATAATAACAAAGATAACACCATCACTCATTGCTACAATGCAAACCCCTCAACTGCAATCCTTGATACAATTTTTTTCTATTAGGTTTGGCGATTGTAAATCTCCCTTTTTTATTCTATAAGAAAGAATCATTGTAACATATATCGATATGATGTAGCTCATCATTGATCATTATATCTCCATTACACCAAGAGTGATCAATGATCATACTTACTTTATCGGCACAACATACATCGATAAATGCTTAATAATATAGCCTTTCATTGCCATATCCTTCAATGATCACAAAACCCTTATCATTGATTGTCAAAACCTTTTTTCAATACCTCAATCAATGATGATTGCTATAAAATATAGTGAAAACCTTTCTTTATTGCTAGTCACTACGTCTGAAAGATTATTTTCTCGATTAGCAATGATTGTCACAAGCTATAACAATGACTTCATCTCATTGTTGATCACCCAGACCACTCCTCTATTGCTTCAATTAGTGATGATTGTCATAATATTTAGTGATATCCAAACCTTTATCATTGATTGCCAAAAGATTTTGCACTCTCACCGCTTAGTGATAGATTATAATCGCTATAACATATAGTGACATCCAAAGACTTATCACTCATTGACATATTAAAATGGAACCTTCTCTGCTCAATGATAAATCTATCGCTCATCACTATGTCTTCTTTGAACCTCCTCTGCTCAATGATGAGCCCAATCACTATTTTCTATACCAACACCATATTAGACTTCAAACTATTGAAACTCAATCGCTGCAATGTATCCCAAAATCTAATTTCTTATCATTGTAGCTATAGCGATAACCTTAAAAATAGTGATATCTCAATGAATTCAAATGTAATCACAACCTTGATTGATCAATGGATAATGTCACATGATGAGAGAATCCTAGAAGCAACAAGTTCCTCTATTTTGAGCAATTAATAGCCAATTTCTATCAAAACACAAATAGATGCAGTAAGTGATTCTTTATTTTATTCATAAAACCTTGTAGAACATACAAGAAATAATTAGTGAAAGAATGCAAGAAGGTGAACAAATATTTTCAAAATATTGGGTTCCACTAGGTGGGTTTTATACTCATGGACCTATTTTATGCACTAATAGATAGACCTTCAGTTGATAGAGCAACATAGAACTGTACAACTAAAACTAAACCATATCCTAGAGCAGCCCATGTGACTAGTACTAGTTCATATGCAAGGACATTGTTGTTGAAAAAGAAAACTATGTTTTTGTTAAAATTACGAAAGCTTCCAGGTGCTTTAAAATTGTTATTATTAGTCCCTGCCTTATATAAGGCAAGGAACTAATGTTCTCGGTTGACCCCCAAATATTAATTTTCTGATGGCACAATTAATGTTGCAAACCAAAGTTTTCTAATATGTATATTTAAAATCAATTATGAGATTCAAATTTGGAATTTGTGATTGGTTACAAACCAGTTTCCTAGGCATTTATTTATTTTTTTGAGTTGAAAAAAAAAGATAAAATGTAAAGAGATAAGAATGAATTTAATATGAGCCAGTTTGTCATAGAATTTGGAAAGTTACATATGAGATACCGGCCAACTTGTGACAAGGCAAGATTAATAATAATTTTTAATTAGTTTTTGTCAAACTTCATGTCTTATCAGTCATTTTCCTTTTTCCCTTTCTTTCAATTAGTATAATTCATCTTATTGAACATGGAATTTTTTCAATATATGTTAATGCCAGACACACTCAAAAACTTTTTAACTTACATTAATATTAAATTAATAGTTTATAGATTTTAAATTGTTAATTATTCTTCTAAATTTAAAACTATTTTTCATCTTTAAATTTTTTTTGATGCTTTAAAATATAAATATAATAGTATTTCAATAATTAAAATTCAATACAATTTATTTATAAAAAAATTAAATTATATTTTACGATAAATAACATTAATCTGAAAATTATATAGATAGACTAAATTGTGGATTTTTAATTAATAAAAAACAATAAATTATTTTGAATATTGTTTTCATATTATTTTCAAATGATTATAATTTATATATTTCAAATATATATTTATATATATTTTTAAGAATGTGATTTTTATAATTTATAATTTTAATTGTGTGATCAATTTTTTATCAATATTTGAAATATTTATGATTTATGATCATTATGACATGCAAGCTATATTAAATTATTACATAGGACATGTAGACTTCTCAATACTCATGACTTAGCTAATTTAGAATAAAAACTTTATGCTCAATGTGCTTGGTGTAAATTGCTTTATGTAATTTGTTGATGGCTACTAGTGGTTGCATTAAAGATTAAAGAACTATCATAATAGTCAAAGTTTCCCTAGCTTTTTGCATTGCTCCATAAAATAGACCATATGCTAGAAATCAAACACTCTATTCTCATTTATAGTGTAATTGTAATTTACTTATATATAATTCATTTTGGACAAATAATCCCATGATGTTTTTATAGGAAATGATGTATTCTTTGATCATCTTTTTGATATGACATTGAAGCAATTGGACCCACCATACGTAAAAGGTACATAGTTTCATATCATTGCTACATTATTTTTCTTTTCTTCCATTTATTGTACTATATTAGAGTTATTATTGGTGTAAATAAGTATTTTACTTATCACACTTACTTAAGTTTACTTAAGTTAATGCATTATTGCATTATTTTATTATTTATTTAGGTGAGACACTTAGGAGTTTCTGTACTCTCACAAAAGTACACAACTCTAATTATGCACATGGCATCTCCAACACTGGAGTTCGCATCATTCATTGAGTTTTCATGTTGACAACATAGTTATTCACACTCCTCATTTACCACATGTTGTCTACACCACTAATTTGCATGCTACACCATTGTAGGCTTATCCTCACATCATCACACTTAATTTCATGCTTAATGGAGGATAACCCATATCTAGTGGACATGTGCTTGGTTATATCACTTATCATGTTGCTAACTTATATGCATTCTAGAAGCTCTCTAAAGGCCTTTATATACAGGCATTCCTAGTTTACTCTTAAGATAGTTGTATGCCATATTGAATAAATATCGTAATTCTGATCATACTCTCTCTATTGGTTTATTGTGTGCTTGTGTTGAGTTCTCAGTTCTTGGGTGAATTCTGGCATAAGCCAAATTCTTACATGGTATTAGAGCTAAGGGAGATTCTCTACACATAACCATTTGAGATCGTTCATGCTTCAACACCTCGACCCGAATCAAGAGAATTCATAGAAATTGGGAGTGTCTAGAGCCAAATCCAACCTAACGATTGTGTTTGGACTGTCGATTCGGTGAAGATAGACTATAAATTTGCTTATGCTGGTTGAAAATTGATTGTGAGCCAAATTTTTTTTGCAAATCGAAACCCGGAGGCCTCGATTTATATTAAAGGTATGATCATTTTTGGATCTATATAATTATTTTTCTAGATCTAAATTATTTTTCATCTCTGCAATTTTTTTCCCCCAATCGAAGAATTTTTTTTTGCAGAACAAGGCTACCAGATCCTGGCTCTGCAATTTTGAAATTATATAATTTTTCAAGGTATTATTTAATTGACGGGCATATACCATATTCTAGGCATTAATCCGTAGACCATATACCATATTCTAGGCATTAATCTGCAGACCGCAGAGCGAAATCCATACTGCAAATCTAGAAGCTAATTTCATTACACTGTCTTCCTCACCAAATCTGGTGTATAACTCACTAGACATGAGACTTCCAAATCGGTGTGGTTCTTTGTTTACCATCTGCAGGCACTTTGTTTTAAACAACATCAAATTTGTTACTCCCATGCATGTGAGATATTACCAAAACATTCTAGCCATTGATAAATAATCCATACAATGGAAAATGAAGATCCTGGCGAGTTGGACACTGATCGCAGTCGTACTCTAGCAACATAAAAAAACATTTGGCGAATGCTATTTATTAATCTTGCCACCCGTAGTGCTAGTGCATACCCCATATACCTGCCACATGGGCTAATACAATCAAGCCACATGGGTGCATATTTACTGCGGACCATTGCAGACATGGAACAAACCAAGTCAACCCTACATAGAATAGTGTCTGCTAGCCTACTTAGTGATTGTGTAGTACAAGTCAACAACCACACATAAAGCACAATCAATGCTTAGTTGTACACACTATTAGTGGACACATCAAAATTCCCGTCAATGAAACATGTCTCTATTGTACACTATGTGTAGGTGCTATTAGCATTCTATACCCACATGGCAACATAGAGCCAGCAGGTCTGTACAGTAACCGTACCAAACTGTACATTTTTGTATAGGCTAACGTTATGCTGATATCATCAAAGGGCCAAGTGCATTGATGTCATCTAGTTTAAGTGCCTAAATTTGACGGCTGTCTAACCATCATTCCAAGAAAAATTTGAACTGTTGCGATGGCCATATGACTATAAAATTTAACCCTATCTTTTGCTGATGCAACCCCTCTCCAGATTGATTTTGGTTTTTGCAGTCTGATTTTGAGAGGCCATAAGTTAGACATCTGGACTCCAAATTAGGTGGGACTTTTTTTGAAATTGGGTAGAAATTCCTAAAGTTTTTAGTAGTGGCTCTTTTTTGGTTTTGGTGCATGGATTGTTCAGAAATTGCTTTTTTTGGTGACTGTACCTACATAATCTTGCATTTTACAACTTCAAACACTTCGTACAAGCACATATGGAGTTGAAAATAGGTTCCATATTTTTTGAAAGTGCATTATTTTTTGTTTACTTTCTAGATCCACAATCATATTGTAGGGTTGTGTGGAAAAAAGTGTCACTTTTAGCAATAGGGCCTTTCTATGCTTTGTATTGCTTCATAATTGTAGCACATTATAAAGCTCAAGATTTTTAATTCATTACAAAGTTGTAACAAGAAAAATCAAAAGCCCACGAAGGCCAAAATTGGAAAGTGGCCTATTGTAATTGCACTACTGATAAAGTGCCCAAAGCATCTATTTTGGAGGAGTTTCTTGATTTAGAGAAAAGGCGGGGGAGGGTGTTCTTTGTGTTGTGTTCTCTCTTTTTTGCACTTTTCTTTCATTTTCTGCATTATGGGCAACTTTAAGTTTCCAAAATTAACTCCTCATAACTATGCTACATGGTCCATAAAAATGTGGTATCACTTAATGCATAATGGAGTTTCACAATATGTAGATGGTACTCTTCCTAAACTAGCAGGTGATAAAGTTTTAGCAAGTGATATTTCAGCTTGGGTAGTAATGGATAGGAAAGCCCTAGGCGATATATGTTTGGGGGTTGATGATAAGATCATGTACCAAATCAAGAAGTGTTCTACATCTAAGGAAGCTTGGGCTACCCTTGAAAACCTTTATGGTAAAGTATCTGAAGAGGATGTTTTCAAAATTGAAGATGAACTTGTCTCCTTAGATCCTAAGTCATATGATTCCATATAGGATTTCATCATCAAGGTAAATGAACTAAGGACAAAGCTTACTGATTGTTGGAGTTCTATCAAAGATGACAGACTGATCTATCTTATTCATAACAAGCTGCCAACAAAGTATTCCAAATTTGTATCTTATTTTAACACCTCTAAGACTACCTTAGGGTCTACCCACAAGAAAGTCACTTTTGATGAATATGCTGATTTGTTGGATACTAAAGAAAAGAAGTTGAAATCAATGGGGATTCTCAAATCACCTAAGTCTAAAGCATTGGTGGCCAACAATAAGAGTTCTCAAAATTCAGCTAGACAGTCTTCAAATAAAGGAAAGGGTAAGAATAAATTGAAGAAGGACAAATTAGATGATGCAGAAAAGACAACACCCCAATCCAATAAATAAGTAAATAATTATTTTACTTATTACACTTACTTAAGTTTACTTAGTTTAATGTATTATTGTATTATTTTATTATTTATTTAGGTAAGACACTTAGGAGTTTGTGTACTCTCATAAAAGTCTGCAACTCTAATTATGCACATGGTGTCTACAACACTAGAGCTCGCATCATTCACTAAGTTGTCATGTTGACAACATAGTTATTCACACTCCTCATTTAGCACTTGTTGTCTACACCACTGATTTACATGCTACACCATTGTAGGCTTATCCTCACATCATCACACTTAATTCCGTGCTTAATGGAGGATAACCCATATTTGGTGGACATGCGCTTGGTTGTATGAATTATCATGTTGCTGACTTCTATTTATTCTAAAAGCTCTCTAGAGGGCTTTATATATAGGCACTCCTGGTGTACTCTTAAGATGACTATATGGGATATTGAATGAATATTGTCATTCTGATCATACTCTCTCTATTGGTCTAATGTGTGCTTGTGTTGAGTTCTTAATTCTTGGGTGAATTCTACCCTAAGCCAAATTCTTATAGTTATTGATCTGACAATTTTTTTTTAAAAGGTGGAATAAACAAGGTTCTGAATTAAAAAATTAGCTCATTACATCTTTTGAGGACCTTTTTGGAAAAAACATTTTTGCCACTACCCTACTTCTCAAAGGAGCATCGAAACATATAAAGACTATGAGGGACCAATATAGAAGGGTTCTAAAGGATAACCCAAAGTATGAGTATCCTCCTATGAATCCACCAATGGAGTGGAATGAAATAATAGAAGATGCAAAAGAGATAAGGCCACGTGATAAAGGAAATGAACCAAAAAAGGGCAAAAGAAGGTATGTCATGATAGTACTAAGTAGAATGTAATCATGCACTAATTAATTAGTGATCTTTGTGAATATATAATCTAACATGTTTCAAACTTTTCATAGACTGTAGGAAATGTCAAAGGCCACAAAAGCAAGACTACAAAAGGTTGGCCAATACAAACTTGGCTCTAGTGGCTATATGAATCTTTAGTCTTGACTTGAAATTGGTAGCAATAGAATTTCATATTATTATTATTTTATATAATGTTGCAAACAATTTTGTTTAGACAAATCATACATGCAAAATTACTGATATAAAGCAAAAAAATAGGGCACAAAATTCAATGTAGAGCCCATGGATGAAGATAAAAAAATTTCCTTGAAATAAGGCTATAAAGTCATGGCTACATGCCTACACTAAGAATCTAAAAGCCATACCCAAGAATTTGGTGCACCAAATGAGACATAGATAAATTGGTCAAATGAAAAGTAAATCAAATTGAATAGTTTAGAAACTACTTTTTTGGTGTTAGTTCCAACATGAATTGACTACATAACAATGCACATAACATTTCACTGTAGCCTCATATCCTATCACAAAACCTGCATGTGAAGAAGGCCATGATGTACATCATAGTGGTGGAGGTATTAATTTTCTATTGGAAATTAATTACACAATTATGAATACAATTTAACATCTTCAATTATAATTTGATGTGTAACATTTTTTTGAATAGTTTAGAGCATGTTGAACATCATGGTGAAGGAGTGGAGCATGTTCAACATGTTGAGGTGGTGGCGTATCAAAATGTTATTATACATGATGTGGCATTGTCAGGTATGAAAAATGCATGTTATGTTTTATTGGTTATGATTATCTATGGATGCTTTTTAGTTGACTCATGGAGATTTGATGTTTATATTGTGGATTATCTTTTGGTATTTTGTGATTTATGATTCCATGAGTCTAGGGTAGGTTATCTACTTGTAGTGACGGGAAGTGGCTTGCAATGGGGGTCGGGGCCCTAAGAGGTTGCTAGGGTAACTCATTGTAAGTTGTCTTAATAAGTGAAAACATACACACCTAATACTGACTTAATGAACCTAAAAAGATAATTTTTTTATTCTCGCCCATGCCTCAAGTGCTTGTACAGACTAGGATGGGAGTAGAGAGAATGCTTGGTTGCAACCTTGCATTCTATAGTATGCCTCATTTGTATGAGAGGATACTAGTGGTTGCACATGGATCACTAGGGGGCCAGGGTCTATTGGGAGACTGCCAAGGTAACTCTAGCGTGATCCATACGATGACACTTTTCCGCTTGCATAGGAGGTTTCCTACATGTCTTTGTTGTGCCTCTGGGTTTAGATGTCAATTTTTGATTGGAACCTTTGAGTTAGTATACTTTTAGGATTCCTGGCCTTAGAGAGTATTTATGCTATGTGATTTTGATAGCTTGTTTGGGACTTGAGATTATCTCCTCAGCGCGGTGGGAGTGGACTACTTAGGTTCCATGCAGTTGGGTGGTAGTTCTTTTTCACTCTTATTATTTGAGATCCGTCTGAGACATCGTGGCTGATGTATTCTTTGTGGCATCTATCTTCATTCTGTTCATGGATTATGATGGTGGACATGTATCCTTACATTGATGATTTTCATATGTTAGATAATGTTATCTTATTCTTTACTTTGTATGTTAGATTAATTTCTGCATATGATGTAGTATGATTTAGGAGTGACATTCCTACTATGTTAATACCGATAATCTCTTCGATGATTTAGAATGTTACGCACAGAGGGATGGCTAGGACCCATGATGGTCTAATGATGCTATTAACGGTTGGGAGGAACCGTGCACTTAGATATTTATGTTTGATGATTTATGCTTATCTCTTATGATGATGTATGGTTTCATTTATGTTATTGCATCATGGATTAGAGTAGGATGATGTACTTTATTTCACATATGTATATTCTTTTAAGCCTTTCATACCCTGTGACATGTACAGTAGATGATTGAGTAATCTGAAATGTAATTACAAAAAGGACACTTGTATATTGTTTAAGTACGTTGGATGTATCATTATTATTTCATGAAGATGTGATGTTAGATGAATAGTTAGTTTAGATGTAACTCAACGTTAAGGGATGCATGAAGAATGTAACCTGTTATGTATGCTATGTTTACTTTCACTTTTATTGTTACTGTTGCTTCTGCGAATGTTATGAATGGTTTTACTTTCATGTTTTAAAAAAAAAATGCTACCAAACTTAATGAAATTCTAGGTTAATTCTTTGTCCATCCCTTCGTGGGGCGTTACACTGTCTGGAGCATTTCATCTCACTACCATGGAGCTATAGCAACTGATATTTAATTTCATCCAACTGTCTTTGGTACCTGGCATGATTCTGCTACTTAGTCTTCAGTTGCGAACAAAGAAAAACTAATTCATACAAGATATCTGAATAAAATAGAAAGATATATATTTCCTACTATGGACAATGGTTAGAAAATACTACTAGACATCTACTTTTCCAAATATGTAGCAATATGCATTGTCTCATAGAGTCAGCAACCACATTCTTACAAAGACCAAGCCCAAAAATTGCTTACCTCCAGCTTAAAATATGATAAAAGATAGATGGAAAGCGATGAAACATAACATTCCATTTAACTTTAGCTCAAGGACAACTCCAAAAGATATGTTTCAAATTTTCATATCGATGACAAAAAGGACACAAGAGAGTTTGTACAGACAAAAACCTCAATTTATTCCCGATCGGCAACTTTTGATGTAAAATCTTCCAAGCCAAAATTTGTGTGTTTGCCTCAACTTTAGATTTCTTGATTTGAGAGCTCAAATTACACCATTTCCTTTCGGTAAGCCTGCACCCCCATTTATTGTTTAGACAAAGATCTAACCTCAAACATGGAAGAATGTGTAAATAGATTATTTTAAGAGGAAAACAAGAAAAGGGAAAACATCCCAGTCACTGCCAATCCTTGAAGACACTACATTGCAGAGGTGTATATAGCTTCATAATGAGTTCCGTAGGCACCAATGACTTGACAAAAATAAAAATCCTTTAATCTTGTTATTTAAATTGAAGCGATTCTTTGTAGCTTGCCAACATGCCTAATTAAAGGAGCTGAAATCATAGACATCATTAAAGTCGTGTACCCCTTCCTTGAAAAGGTACATAGCATGCTTAGGAAAACTATTTGCCAATGGCTGCCCCTGATATTGTATAAGTCTGTTCCACCAAATAGAGGATGGCAAAGCTAAAACCATGTTGTAATGAGTTCATTCTCCAATCCAAACAACTGCAAACAATCCTCCAAGCCTTCCAAATGGATTGTAAGGAAAAGAGCCTTTGAGATGAAAGAATGGAGTAAGATCGATCTTGTCCAACCATCCCACATTATGCCACTTATTATTCTTGTCAGCAAGAGCAATCTCGTTTCTCACCAATATCACCAATATTAATTACAATATATTAATGAATGTTAAAATTGTGTAATTAATATGATTTTAACATTTATAAACATAAGTTTTCTATGACTTATAAGTTCTTTTCATTAAACTTTATAAATTTATAAATTATTGTTTAGATTGAAAAGAACTTATAAATCGTAGAGAACTTTATAAATGTTAAAATTATATTAATTACTATTTAAAAATATATTATTTTTTAATAATAGTTTTACAATTTAGAAATGAATAATATGTAATTTTTAAAAATATAATCAAAATAAAAAATCTATTTTACTTTCTAAGAATATAAAAAATTAAATAAATTCTAAATTATTAAATATAATATCTTAAAATATCATATTTTAAAATTTTTTATAATGATATTATATAAGTAATTCAAATTTAAAGATTTATTTTTTATTTTTTAATGAGTTAGTGTTCGATTGTATTTAATGTTGAGAATTGTGTCTCAACCTTGCAAGCTTTTTTCGAAAAACTCTATAAATTTTAGAAAATTCTAAATTTTTGTGTGCTAGCTTTGCATATGTTTATCAGTTGCAAAAAGGTATATGAGTTGTTAAAATTGTGTATAGTCTCTAGAACAATGTAGAAGGGGTATTTTTAGAGTGTAAACAACTCATTATATGACTTTTATGGGAGTCTAAACTAGAGGACAAAATTATGAGTGAAAATGTTATTCTTGGAGTTACAAATTACAAGTGGGTAAAATGTGGTATGGTTGTTTTGCCCATGGTTTTGGTCCATGGTTTTGTAAAATGACAAATGATCTCCAAGTGGTAAATCACTATAAAGGTAGGGCTTGGGGAGGTGTTTGAATCATCGAGTTCAGTTTGCAAGATTGGTGCTAGAAGGAGTCTCTCTGAGTCCAAGTCCAAATTTGAGTTATGGTGATGCATTCCTATAAGAACTTGCATTGCAAGTGTATTGTAATCCTCAAAATTTGAGAATACATTATGCAGGTTTTAGGGGTGTGGTTTTTCTCTCAGAAGGGTTTCCCCATGGTAATCATTATGTTATGTGTTTATTTTTATTTTTATTATGTTATTATGCATTTCTTTAGATCTCTACTATAGTTAGTTAAATTTGTATAATCATCCCCACAAAGATTAGTGTAGGAAGAAATTCTATGCACCTTAGCTTCTTTACAAGTGGTATCAAAGCCTGGCTAGTTTTGGTTCTATTTGTTGGGTACAGGGTTTTTTGAGCTAATCAAGGTTTGAGTGGGAGCTTGTGTAGATGTTTTCATTTCTATGTTGCAAGATTGCAAAGATGGCAACCACATCAGAGAAGATTGATGTAGAGAATTTTTCTGGCACAAACTTTGAAATGTGCAAGCTGAAGATGGAAGATCTATTGATTAATCGAGATCTATGGGATGTAGTCGATAAAAAGAAGCTGAGGCCCACAGATCCAACTTCAACTGCAGAGTATGATGTGAGAGAAAAAAAAGCTAAAAGTCTCATTAGATTGTATCTTGCAGACTCTATATTGATTAATGTTCATGAAGAACCTACCGTGAAGAAGCTTTGGAAGAAGCTAAGTGAGATCTATCAAGCGAAATCACTTGTGAACAATATTTTCTTGAGGAAGAAGTTGTATTCCTTGAGAATGGAAGAAGGTGGACAGATTTCTAAGCATCTTGAAAGTCTTAATATGTTGGTGACTCAATTGACCTTAGTTGGGATTTCAATTGATGAAGAAGAAAGGTGCCAAATATTGCTACGTTCATTGCCAGACTCACGGGATTTCCTTGTCATGGCCATAGGGAGTACTTCAATTGTCTTGAAGATGGAAGATGTTGTTGGTTCTCTACTTTCTAAAGAGATGAGAACAAAGGTCTATCTAAATGCCAAAGAGGCTTTGAGTGTCTAAGGAAGACCAAAGGAAAGAGGCAAGAACAAGAAGCAACATGGCCATTCTAAGTCCAAAAGTAAGGGGAGATCAAAATCTCATTGTATGTCCAAGGTGATCCGTTGGAATTGTGGCAAACCTGGACACTTCGGAAAGAACTACAAAGAAGAAAAGAAAAAGAAGAAGAAGCAAGATTATGATTCTGAGTCCGAGAAGGAAGATGAAGATTTTTTTATCACAACCTTGGCCACTCATGCAGGTGACAATGCATGGTTAATAGACTTAGGTGCATCTTTTCACATGACTCCTAATAGAAATTGGTTTAGTAAATATGAAAAGTTTGATGGTGGTAAGGTGTATTTGGGTGATAACTCGGTTCTTGATATTGTTGGTCATGAAAGTATTTATGTGAAATTTTCTAATGGTAGAATTAGAAGATTTGATGGTGTCTTGCATATCCTGGGACTAGCGAGGAATTTGTTATGTATTAGTAAATTAATAAATGTAGGTGTGTATGTACAGTTTTTTGAAGCAGGTGTGAAAATGGTGAGAGGTGCTATGGTAATAGCAAGAGGAAGTAGTTTGGGTACATTGTACCATCTTGATGAATGCACGATTGATTGCAATAATACTTATGATAAGATTGTGAAGATGACTACTTTGTTGGAGAAGGAGAGAGTTTCTCTTTCAACAGATGGTTGTGGTTTTTGGGTACCCAAGGGTGCTCTATCTACTGAATCAAAGTTACCTGTAGAGAAGATTATGTTATAGCAATGGAGACTCAGCCACATAGGTGAGAAAGGTCTACAAACTTTAAAAAATAAAAACCTTGTTGATGGGTTGAATAACTGCAATCTTGATTTTGATTTTTGTGAGCATTGTATCTATGGTAAACAAAACTCTGTTCAGTTTTACTCAATTTCTCATAAGTCCTCATGTATTTTGGATCTAATCCATTTGGATGTATTTGGTCTAGTTGATTTTCCTTCTATTGTTAGATTAGTTTATTATGTTTCTTTCATTGATGATTTCAGTAGAAGAATATGGGTTTATTTTGTTAGAAGTGAAGAAGAATTTTTTAGTCATTTTAAAGAATTTAAAGCAATGGTTGAGTTGTAGAATGGAAAGAAGATAAAGTGTTTGAGAACTAATAATGGTGGTGAATATTGCTCCAATGATTTTGACACATTTTTTAAAGATTTTGGTATTCAAAGAGAGAAGAAAAATCCATATTCTCCATAGTAGAATGGAGTTGCAAAAAGAGTGAATAGGGCCTTGATGCAGAAGGCTAGGAGTATGCTAAGTGGAGCTAGAATGGAACAAATTTTTTGTGCTGAAGCTATAGCCACTACCTGCTACTTGATAAATAGGTCTCCTACATAAGCTCTTGTTGATAAGACACCAATGGAAGCATGGTCGGGCCACAAGCCTTCAGTTAGACATTTGAGAGTTTTTGGTTGTGAGACATATGCTCATGTGCCAAAGGAGAAGTGGAAAAAAATTGGACAACAAAGTTGTCAAATGTATCTTCATCAGATATAGTTATGGTGTGAAAAGATACAAGCTTTGGGATCCTATTGCAAAAAAGGTATTTTACTCTAGAAGTGTTATTTTTAGAGAAATTGAGCCTTCTTCTGTTATAATGCAGCCAGAATAGATAAAAAGAAAGAAAGATGTGATTCAAATTCCTACTACACCTAAGAAAGTTGAATTGAGGCCCTTAGAAAGACAAGTTGTTGAAGAGAGCTCTACAAGTTCTAAATCATTAGAGGAAGAGGGAGAACCTAAACTTGAACCTAAACTAGATCTTGTTTGAAGGTCTAGGAGACAAAGGAAAGCACCAGAAAGGTATGGATATTCTCCTGATGATTGGAGGTGTATATTTTCTTTGAATACTAATATTGATGAACTAAAATATATAGAAGAGGCTCTTGGTATGAATGATTCAGAGTCCTAGAAGATAGCCATGGAAGAAGAGATGACAACTCTTAAGAGGAATGGCACACGAGACCTTTACCATTGCTTGAAGGACAGAAGCTTGTTGGTTCTAAATGGGTGTTCAAAAGGAAGATGGTTTCTGATGGAAGCATTGAGAAGTATAAAGCACGATTGGTTGCAAATGGTTACTCTCAAGTTGTAGGAATTGATTATGGTGAAATTTTTTCTCCTGTAGAATAAATGACATCCATTCAAGTTTTACTTTCTATTGCAGCAACTTATGATCTAGAAGTTGAGCAGATGAATGTGAAGACAACTTTCCTTCATGGAGATTTGGAGGAAGAAATTTTGTATGACACAGAAAGAACACTTTGTGGTGAAAGGTAAAAGTCATTTGGTCTATAAATTGAAGAAATCCTTGTATGGTTTAAAACAAAGTCCTAGGTTGTGGTAGCAAAAGTTTGATACATATGTATTGAGTTTGGAATTTGTGCGATCCAAATCTAATCACTGTATATACTATAGGTATGATGGTGATTATTTCCTAGTTATTACCTTATATGTTGATGACATATTTTTATTGGCAAAAGAAAAGTCTTGATTATAGAATTAAAATCTCAACTCTTAGAAAAGTTTGAAATGAAAGATCTTATTGCAACAAGGTACATTCTGGGAATGGAGATTATAAGAGGTAGACAAAATAGAAAGCTTTGGCTAGGCCAGAGTAAGTATGTTGGTAATATTCTAAGAAGATTCAATATGTAGGATTCCAAATCATTGAGTGTTCTTATTACTATGGGAACAAAGCTTTCTATCTCACAGTGTCCTTCATCCCCATTAGAGATGGAAGAGATGAGTTGAGTACCGTATCAGAGTGTTGTTGGAAGTTTGATGTATGCTATGGTCTATACAAGACTAGACATTGTCTAAGTGGTGGGAGTACTTCTCCTTATATGTCTAATCTAGGAAGAACACATTACAATGTAGTAAAAAGAGTTTTCAAATACTTGTAGTGTACCTCAAAGTGCTCTATATGTTTTCATGGAATAGGATATGAGCATTCCTTGGATATTCAAGGTTATGTGGATTTAGACTGGGCTGGAGATGTTGATAGAAGAATATCCACCATTGGATATGTGTTTACATTATTCGATGGTGCAATCAGTTGGATGAATAAGAAATAAGCTGTGGTCACTTTGTCCACTATAGAGGTAGAGTATATGATAGCTACTCATGCCTACAAGGAAGCCATCTAGCTTAAGAGACTGTATTCAGATATAGAGTTCAAACAGGGTGCAGTGACAATTTATACTGATAGTCAGAGTCCAATCTACCTAGCGAAGAACCCAACATTTCATGCAAGGACCAAGCACATTGATGTACAATATCATTTTGCGAGAGATATAGTCGAGGATGGAAAGGTGAAGTTGGAAAAGGTGGAGACTTTGGTGAATGTTGTTGATGCATTAACTAAGCTCATGAGCATAGAAAATTTTAGATGGTGTTCAGAGTTTATGGGCCTCTCGGCCCCTAACAATTAAGTCCATGACACTGTGGATCCCCTAACTCTCGCAAGGTGTTCGACAAGTGGGAGAATGTTGGAATTGTGTCAACCTTGCAAGCTTTTTCCAAAAAACTCTAGAAAATTTAGAAAATTTTAGAATTTTTTTGTGGTAGTTTTCCACATGTTTATGAGTTGGAAAAAGGTGTATGAGTTGTTAAAAATGTGTCTAGTCTCTAGAATGATGTAGAAGGGCTATTTTTAGAGTGTAAACAACTCATTATATGACTTTTATGGGGATCTAAACTAGAGGACAATATTATGGACAAAAATGGTATTTTTGGAGTTATAAATTACAAGTGGGTAACATGTGGCATGGTTGTTTTGCCAATGGTTTTGACCCATGGTTTTTTAAAACCAAAAATAGTTTCCAAGTGAAAAATTACTATAAAAGTAGGGCTTGGGGAGGTGTTTGAATCATTGAATTTAGTTTACAAGATTGGTGCTAGAAGGAGTCTCTCTGAGTCCAAGTATAAGTTTGAGTTGTGGTGATGTGCTCCTATAAGAACTTGCATTGCAAGTGTATTGTAATCTTCTAGATTTAAGAATACCTTTTGTGGGTTTTGGAGGGTGGGTTTTTTCTCCTATAAGGGTTTCCCCATGGTAATCATTGTGTTATGTGTAATTTATTGTAATTTTTATTATGTTATTATGCATTTCTTGAGATCTTTGGAATAATTGTGATATTGCTATCAGGATTTAACTGTGTGATTTTTTGGGTCAAACTCATTGACCCATGTTTCATGAGTAGTGATTCAACATGAATCCATCTCTCATGACAATAAATGGAACACTTAGCACTCATTAGATCTAAGTGTTCCATTTATTGTCATGAGAGATGGATTCATGTTGAATCACTACTCACGAAACATGGATCAATGAGTTTGACCCAAAAATCAAACAGTTAAATCCTGATAGCAATATCACAATTTGACTTGTTGTGGAAATTATCTCTTATTTATCAATATTTGGAATAGTTAGTTGAATTCGTATAATTGTCCCCTCAAAGATTAGTGTAGAAAGTGATTCCATGCACCTTAGCTTCCTTACATTTAACTATACTATGTACATCAAATTTTTAAAATTATTTGAAACGAAAAATTAAACATCTTAAAATTTAATATATTTTTAAAACTTTAGAAACTATATTTATTTAAGTTATTTAAGAAACTCATAACCATTATTCCACAATCATATAAACTCATAACTAATTAATTTATAAATTTATAAAATATTTAAATTTTAAAATCTCTTCAACCAAATTCATTTCTATGTTAAAACTAATATTTTTAGAAGAGAGCGGTGCTCTCTAATGTATTGCAACAATACTTGTCAGTTAATTTTGTTCATTTTTAGTTGTGCTTAATTAGCTCATCATAACTATTACACATAAAATCCACCTTTCCCAGCTTAGGGGGAAACTTAATATTTTTCATATTCATTAATTAATTGTAAAAATATTATTAATCAATTAAATACTAAATTAGTTATTTTTAAAACTCAACTTTAACATTATATTTATATTATATTTTGACATTGTCATTGCTTTCATTTATGTACTATAATTGTATAATCAATTTTATTTCTAGACTATATTTTTATACTTTAATTTTTAATAGTAAATATTATAACTATAATTGACAAATACTAGCCAATATGTGGCACTTGTTTATATACGATATTGTGTAAGTCTCAGTTGTACCATTTCAATTGATTTCAACATATTAGAAAATGTTGTATATGTAAATAAAATTGAAGAAGGCATAAAAGAAAGAAAGTGTCAAATCAATGTTGTGTTTTGTACAATCGATAAAAATTAACTTGAATCTTCACAAAGAAGTCACACTCTTTTTGTATTTCATTGGGTTTAAATAGGTACATACTAAATGCATTATAAAACTTTCATATTCCACCATTGGTGTCCATAAAGAGCGAAGTGAACTATAGAATTCAAGAAAGATGAAATGCCAAAAATCATATGAGGAAATAAAGTTTTTCTTACATAGCAGATACTAAAATCATAAGACAATAAAATAACATGTAAAATAAATGAGTATATAAATCGAAGAAGACAAAAAACATATATATTCAACTATCAAATGACAACTACAACTTGGTAGTTGGAGGAGAGAAAATATAGTCACAAACAAAGCATATTATGTATTGGTTGAAATTTGAATTCCATTCATTCGACTATAAAGTTATTCAATTTTAAATATAACATCACTGAACTATGTTCATTTAATGTAAAAATAAATTTGAATATTTGCAAAATAGAAGTTATTAAAGTTTCATGTATGCTAAAATTTTGTTTAGAAAGTAGTATTGTGAGAGAAACAAAACATCTAATTAGAATGAGATAGAAGTACAATATTGTAGGAAAATATCAAATTGCTAGATTTCTCAAGAAATCACTAGGTTGAAGTAAAGAAGATTTAAAATTAGAAAGGGTTAGAAAAGAAGCATGGCTAAATTTAAAGAAAGGAATAACATGATCCATGTAAAACTATTAATGAAGTTTCTAATAATATTGTACAATTTCACAAATTGGAGTTTTCGATGAAGATCAATGATGGAAACTTTTATTATAGTTTTTGGCTTGGCTCTTGGTGTTGTCTCTGACACCAAACAATGAATTGTATTCATATGAGTTTTGGGCTCTTTGTAATTGCAATGTTCTAGATTTGAGATTCACAATGACAAGATTCATTAGTGTTGATAGATACTCTCTCTAGATGATGTCTTTCTTCTTCTTCTTCATTCTTTTTGTATCAGGCAATGACTAAAGTTTTTATTTTCTGGGTCTTTTCTCCAGGAGCTATTTTTGAACAAATCATTATTAATATAAATATAATGTTTTGCCAAAAAAAATGGTACGAATTCTTTTTTTCATAGCATTAAAGAAAAGATATTACTATTTTAAGTTTTAATATAACGTGTGCAACAACTGATTGTACTTTCATCATGTAGATATCTTAAATTGTTCAAAATTCAAACTAAATAGTTTTTTACTCAAAAGTTAATAATATATATTTTTATTTAATTTAAATAATTAATAATATTTGTTATGCTTTAATCTTTCTAAACAGTATTATATTTTATTAAAGATAATTTTAACAATTAAAATTTGGTTAAAAAATAAGAAATTAATATTAATATTTTAGTTTTCTGGATATAATTTAATAAATTTTAATATTTACTATCTTAATATTGATATTTTTAAAATTTAAGAATTTTTTTAAATTAAGGAAAAAATTAGATAATATATATCATTATATCTACATATTTATATTATTTAAATAAATAAAAATACTAAAAAAAAAAGTAATAAAAATATTATTTTTGTATTTTTATGTTAGATCTTAACACTACTAATAATCAAAATATTCCAAAAGTCAACATTTGATTTTAAAATTATTTTATTTTATTTTTTGTTGGTTATGTTGTAATTTTCATTATTTTTATTAATAATTATAAAAATATAATTTATAAATTAATAATATGATCATTTTAATTTTAATTTAAAAATATTTACTATATAAACATTCAAAGAAAATGGTGGGGATGGTACCCGGAACTATGTACTAAGCTGAAAATACTCTATATTAGGAATCATTGCATATATTTAATTAGTCCTTGTTAAAAGGCTTGGCCTTGTTAGAGGTCTCAACCTCATTTGGAGTTGTATTACAATATAAAGCTCACTACTCAAAGATGACTCATTGTCCAATTACAAGTGTAGCAGTTACAATAACAAAAGTGATTATACTTGATTAGTCTACAATGTAGCTCGATCTTCTCTAATCTAACATCAAGGTTTGTATACAATCATCAAAATCTCATGATATTATCTTCACATAACATTAGCCTATTTTTATTTATTTTTGCTCATATACAACATCTAACTTTCTTTTATACCCTTCTCAATTACTTTCCCAGTTGGCTAGCAAATGTCTTCAATAAACATGTGGTACAACCACCAAAAAAAAATTATTAAGTAATGTTACCCAAAGGTTAACATGTAGGATGTCATCTCTAGAATACCAAGTAATTGAATTGGAAAAACAATTCAATTTCTTAGATCAATTTGCCTGATCTGTTCTAACTGTGAACTCCGCTAATTTTATCTTTTACATCCAGAACCTATGCCAAACACAATCTAACCATACATAAACCTTATATTATCAAATTCCAAAATTATGGCAATATCTAATTAATATATTGTATTCACCGATCAATATTGTCTAAATCACATCCAGCCTAAACAGAACTACCATTTTTTTTTGTGAAGATTCAATCAAAACCTAGGTAGTACAGAGACATGCAACAGAGGGTAAAGTACAGAACACGATTTATTCTATGAATTTTATGTCTTTAACCAGCAGTTTGGCATATTTTATCCATCAATAACAAACTTGGGCTGCCATGTTTTTTAATTTAATGTACAAAACTCACTTTTAATCTCATTCTTGAGTGGACACAAAATTCATAGAGTGCCTTCCAATGAAAAAGAATCACTGGCATTCACGAAAAGAAGATTCCGCTGTCTCATCACATCGAACAACATGTTAAAAGACCATTAACAGTGCCCACTATGATTTATCCCACAACACAGGAAGAATCTACAAACAGTCATGTAAAGAAAATACATATATGTACTGAGGATCTGTAGACCAATTTGTTTCACATAATGTAAAAAGCAGTCATTATATACATAGAATGTAGAGCATATTGAACAATTTGATTGAGGGCAGTATTTTCAGGTGACATTGACATGACAGAATATGGCTCAAGGAATTTTTTGGCCAAAGCAGTAATGGCGTGGTTTGAATCATAGCCAGTTTAATAGTAAGTCGCAAATTAATAAATATACTGAGAAAATATAGCATCATAAATCAATAGTTAAACAAAAATATATCGGCTTAATCACACCCTGCAATGAAAATAAGATTAGGAATAGGAACTATAGAAATCATGCCATATGTTTTAGAGTATGATTAGATTTCCATACTACATATGAGTCAAAAGAATTTGAATTAATATTTCCAATTATACAAATTCTAATATTAGAGGCTCTTATTTTAGTTTTTTTTATTAGGAAAAAATAAAATGTTCAACGAACAAAGTTATATAGATAAGTATTAAGTAATTTTAATCAATAAAATAAGGCTTATATCATATGCTTCTTAATTTTTTTTGTATTCTTATTTTTTTCAATGAACAATTTCTATGATTTATGAATTTCATGTTTTGATTTTGTAAACTTTAAACTCTGTGGTTGAAGTCTAGTATTGAGTAGTTTAAAAAAAATCTAATATTGAGTAGTTTAAAAAAATCTAATATTAATGAAAGTGTTATGTCTTTATATATTATTATGATTATAATGAAAGTGTTATGTCTTTAGATTTGAATTTTATTTTTTATATAAATCATTTTTATATGAATTGTTTTTAATATATTTTAGTTAATAATTTGAAATGACATTTTTGTTTGTATTCATAGAGATAACAAATTAATTACATATATTAATTACATAAATTTTATATTTCTTGAAATTGGATATCTCTTTGCTACTAACTTATTTGCTTCTATGTATTATGTATTTGCTTTGACCTAAAAATATTTTCAAATATTTCAAATAAAATATTCGGATATGTAGAAGTTAGCACATCTAAATTTTGAATAATGGAACCCTGTATCATACAAACTGTTAGATCTTATGCATTTGATGTATATTGTATATATAAATTTGTGAAATTAAAAATTTTAGTAATTTTTTTTTTGGTTTATTTATAACTTTCTTATTTTTTAATACAAAATTTGATGAAATATTTGAGTTTGTGAACTTTAGCTATATATGTCTCAGATTAATTTACCAAAAAAATTAATTAAAATTTTAGGTATGCCTGTCTACTTCTAAATATGTAAACATCGCCATTAATTACGAAAATCTCGCGCGCAGTGGAGGACAAATCAACTAATAAATCTGATGATCTGTTACGGCGAAACAAACGCCCACGAAAAGTAATAATAAAGAACAAAAACTCCTTTCCCTGCTGCGGACCCCATACGCTTTTTTATATTCTCCGTCTTACCAATCTTTGACCACCTTTCAAAAACAATAAAGTATTTTGAATATTGTTTTCATATTATTTTCAAATGATTATAATTTATATATTTATATATATTTTTAAGAATGTGATTTTTATAATTTATAATTTTAATTGTGTGATCAATTTTTTATCAATATTTGAAATATTTATGATTTATGATCGTTATGACATGCAAACTATATTAAATTATTACATAGGACATGTAGGCTTCTCAATACTCATGACTTAGCTAATTTAGAATAACAACTTTATGCTCAATGTGCTTGGTGTAAATTGCTTTATGTAATTTGTTGATGGCTACTAGTGGCTGCATTAAAGATTAAAGAACTATCATAATAGCCAAAGTTTCACTAGCTTTTTGCATTGCTCCATAAAATAGACCATACGCTAGAAATCAAACACTCTATTCTCATTTATAGTGTAATTGTAGTTTACTTATATATAATTCATTTTGGACAAATAATCCCATGATGTTTTTATAGGAAATGATGTATTCTTTGATCATCTTTTTGATATGACATTGAAGCAATTGGACCCACCATACGTAAAAAGTACATAGTTTCATATCATTGCTACATTATTTTTCTTTTCTTCCATTTATTGTACTATATTAGAGTTATTGTTGGTGTAAATAAGTATTTTACTTATTACACTTACTTAAGTTTACTTAGGTTAATGCATTATTGCATTATTTTATTATTTATTTAGGTGAGACACTTAGGAGTTTCTGTACTCTCACAAAAGTACACAACTCTAATTATGCACATGGCATCTACAACACTGGAGTTCGCATCATTCATTGAATTTTCATGTTGACAACATAGTTATTCACACTCCTCATTTACCACATGTTATCTACACCACTAATTTGCATGCTACACCATTGTAGGCTTATCCTCACATCATCACACTTAATTTCATGCTTAATGGAGGATAACCCACATCTAGTGGACATGTGCTTGGTTATATGACTTATCATGTTGCTAACTTATATGCATTCTAGAAGCCCTCTAAAGGCCTTTATATACAGGCATTCCTAGTTTACTCTTAAGATAGTTGTATGCCATATTGAATAAATATCGTAATTCTGATCATACTCTCTCTATTGGTTTACTGTGTGCTTGTGTTGAGTTCTCAGTTCTTGGGTGAATTCTGACATAAGCTAAATTCTTACATGGTATTAGAGCTAAGGGAGATTCTCTACACATAACCATTTGAGATCGTTCATGCTTCAACACCTCGACCTGAATCCAGAGAATTCGTAGAAATTGAGAGTGTCTAGAGCCAAATCCAACCTGACGATTGTGTCTGGAGTGTCGATTCGGTGAAGATAAACTATAAATTTGCTTATGTTGGTTGAAAATTGATTGTGAGCCAAAAAAATTTTGCAAAGCGAAACCCGGAGGCCTCGATTTATAGTTCAAGTATGATCATTTTTGGATCTATTTAATTATTTTTCTAGATCTGAATTATTTTTCATCTCTGCAATTTTTTTCCCCCAATCAAAGAATTTTTTTTTTGCAGAACCAGGCTACCAGATCCTGGCTCTGCAATTTTGAAATTATATAATTTTGCAGGGTATTATTTAATTAATGGGCATATACCATATTCTGGGCATTAATCCGTAGACCATATACCATATTCTGGGCATTAATCTGCAGACCGCAGAGCGAAATCCATACTGCAAATCTAGCAGCTAATTTCATTACACCGTCTTCCTCACCAAAACTGGTGTATAACTCACTAGACATGAGACTTCCACATCGGTGTGGTTCTTTGTTTACCATCTGTAGGCACTTTGTTTTAAACAACATCAAATTTGTTACTCCCATGCATGTGAGATATTACCAAAACATTCTAGCCATTGATAAATAATCCATACATTGGAAAATGAAGATCTTGGCGAGTTGGACACTGATCGCAGTCGTACTCTATCAACATAAAAAAACATTTGGCGAATGCTATTTCATAATCTTGTCACCCGTAGTGCTAGTGCAAACCCCATATACCTGCCACATGGGCTAATACAATCAGGCCACATGGGCACATATTTACTGCAGACATGGAACAAACCAAGTCAACCCTGCATAGAATAGTGTCTGCTAGCCTACTCAGTGATTGTGTAGTACAAGTCAAAACCACACATAAAGCACAGTCAATGCTTAGCTGTACACACTATCAGTGGACACATCAAAATTTGAGTCAACGAAACATGTCTCTATTGTACACTATGTGTAGGCACTATTAGCATTCTATACCCACATGGCAACATAGAGCCAGCAGGTTTGTACAGTAACCGTACCAAATTGTACATTTTTGTATAGGCTAACATTATGCTGATATCATCAAAGGGCCAAGTGCATTGATGTCATCTAGTTTAAGTGCCTAAATTTGACGGTTGTCTAACCATCATTCCAAGCAAAATTTGAACTATTGTGATGGTCATATGACTGTAAAATTTAACCCTATCTTTTGCTGATGCAACCCCTCTCCAGATTGATTTTGGTTTTTGCAGTCTGACTTTGAGAGGCCATAACTTAGACATCTGGACTCCAAATTAGGTGGGACTTTTTTTGAAATTGGGTAGAATTTCCTCAAGTTTTTAGTAGTGTAGCTCTTTTCTGGTTTTGGTGCATGGATTGTTCAGAAATTGCTTTTTTTGGTGACTGTACCTACATAATCTTGCATTTTACAACTTCAAACACTTCGTACGAGCACATATGGAGTTGAAAATAGGTTCCATATTTTTTGAAAGTGCATTATTTTTTGTGTACTTTCTAGATCCACAATCATATTGTAGGGTTGTGTGGAAAAAAGTGTCACTTTTAGCAATAGGGCCTTTCTATGCTTTGTATTGCTTCATAATTGTAGCACATTGTAAAGCTCCAGATTTTTAATTCATTACAAAGTTGTAACAAGAAAAATCAAAAGCCCATGAAGGCCAAAATTGGCAAGTGGCCTATTGTAATTGCACTACTGATAAAGCGCTCAAAGCGTCTATTTTGGGGGAGTTTCTTGATTTAGAAAAAAGGCGGGGGAGGGTGTTCTTGGTGTTGTGTTCTCTCTTTTTTGCACTTTTCTTTCATTTTCTGCATTATGGGCAACTTTAAGTTTCCAAAATTAACTCATAACTATGCTACATGGTCCATAAAAATGTGGTATCACTTAATGCATAATGGAGTTTCACAATATGTAGATGGTACTCTTCCTAAACTAGCAGGTGATAAAGTTTTAGCAAGTGATATTTCAGCTTGGGTAGTAATGGATAGGAAAGCCCTAGGTGATATATGTTTGGGGGTTGATGATAAGATCATGTACCAAATCAAGAAGTGTTCTACATCTAAGGAAGCTTGGGCTACCCTTGAAAACCTTTATGGTAAAGTGTTTGAAGAGGATGTTTTCAAAATTCAAGATGAACTTGTCTCCTTAGATCCTAAGTCATATGATTCCATACAAGATTTCATCATCAAGGTAAATGAACTAAGGACAAAGCTTACTGATTGTTGGAGTTCTATCAAAGATGACAGACTGATCTATCTTATTCATAACAAGCTGCCATCAAAGTATTCCAAATTTGTATCTTATTTTAACACCTCTAAGACTACCTTAGGGTCTACCTACAAGAAAGTCACTTTTGATGAATATGCTAATTTGTTGGATACTAAAGAAAAGAAGTTGAAATCAATGGGGATTCTCAAATCACCTAAGTCTAAAGCATTGGTGACCAACAATAAGAGTTCTCAAAATTCAGCTAGACAGTCTTCAAATAAAGGAAAGGGTAAGAATAAATTAAAGAAGGACAAATTAGAGGATGCAGAAAAGACAACACCCCAATCCAATAAATAAGTAAATAATTATTTTACTTATTACACTTACTTAAGTTTACTTAGTTTAATGCATTATTGTATTATTTTATTATTTATTTAGGTAAGACACTTAGGAGTTTGTGTACTCTCATAGAAGTCCGCAACTCTAATTATGCACATGGTGTCTACAACACTAGAGCTCGCATCATTCACTAAGTTGTCATGTTGACAACACAGTTATTCACACTCTTCATTTAGCACTTGTTGTCTACACCACTGATTTACATGCTACACCATTGTAGGCTTATCCTCACATCATCACACTTAATTCCGTACTTAATGGAGGATAACCCATATTTGGTGGACATGCGCTTGGTTGTATGAATTATCATGTTGCTAACTTCTATTCATTCTAAAAGCTCTCCAGAGGCCTTTATATATAGGCACTCCTGGTGTACTCTTAAGATGGCTATATGGGATATTGAATGAATATTGTCATTCTGATCATACTCTCTCTATTGGTCTAATGTGTGCTTGTGTTGAGTTCTTAATTCTTGGGTGAATTCTAGCCTAAGCCAAATTCTTATAGTTATTGATCTGACAATTTTTTTTTAAAAGGTGGAATAAACAAGGTTCTGAATTAAAAAATCAGCTCATTACATCTTTTGAGGACCTTTTTGGAAAAAAACATTTTTGCCACTACCCTACTTCTCAAAGGAGCATCGAAACATATAAAGACTATGAGGGACCAATATAGAAGGGGTCTAAAGGATAACCCAAAGTATGACTATCCTCCTATGAATCCACCAATGGAGTGGAATGAAATAATAGAAGATGCAAAATAGATAAGGCCACGTGATAAAGGAAATGAACCAAAAAAGGGCAAAAGAAGGTATGTCATGATACTACTAAGTAGAATGTAATCATGCACTAATTAATTAGTGATCTTTGTAAATATATAATCTAACATGTTTCAAACTTTTCATAGACTATAGGAAATGTCAAAGGCCACAAAAGCAAGACTACAAAAGGTTGGCCAATACAAACTTGGCTCTAGTGGCTATATGAATCTTTAGTCTTGACTTGTAATTGGTAGCAATAGAATTTCATATTATTATTATTTTATATAATGTTGCAAATAATTTTGTTTAGTCAAATCATACATGCAAAATTAATGATATTAAGCAAAACAAATAGGGCACAAAATTCAATGTAGAGCCCATGGATGAACATAAAAAAATTGCCTTGAAGTAAGGCTATAAAGTCGTGGCTACATGCCTACACCAAGAATCTAAAAGCCATACCCAAGAATTTGGTGCACCAAATGAGACATAGATAAATTGGTCAAATGAAAAGTAAATCAAATTGAATAGTTTATAAATTACTTTTTTGGTGTTAGTTCCAACATGAATTGATTGCATAACAATGCACATAACATTTCACTGCAGCCTCATATCCTATCACAAAACCTGCATGTGAAGAAGGCCATGATGTACATCATAGTGGTGGAGGTATTAATTTGCTATTGGAAATTAATTACACAATTATGAATACACTTTAACATCTTCAATTATAATTTGATGTGTAACCTTTTTTTGAATAGTTTACAGCATGTTGAACATCATGGTGAAGGAGTGGAGCATGTTCAACATGTTGAGGTGGCGGCGTATCAAAATGTTATTATACATGATGTGGCATTGTCAGGTATGAAAAATGCATGTTATGTTTTATTGGTTAATTAAATACTTGTAATAGTTAAGAAAAGAAAAATAGTATGCCAATTTAACTCATTTACTTGTTATTGCAATAGAGCCCCCTCTAGTGTAGTAGCCTCCTGCTCCTCAAAATAAGAGGAGGCATCATAATTTGACATTACATGTGCCACAAGAGGAGAAGAATGAGGAAGATATTGATGCTCCTATCAGCCTTTACCTTAAGAAAGATAAGAAAAACAAAAAGAATACATGTTTTTTTTGTTAAATGCTCTTTGATAAATTTTGTTGGATAATGAAAGAATGTTGTTTTAAGTAATTATCTATGAATATTGTTATGTGTTAATGAAGTCTTGATTAGTAATGTGTCTTAATGAATTTTATATCATATTAATGAATGTTATGTGATTATATTGATTGAATGTTATAGTTCATAAATGGATGAATGAATGAATGAATGAAGTATGTAATTAGATGATAATGAGGAGTTTAAATTTATGTTAGGGGGAGGGGGGTGAGGCCAAATGAGCTTCCACCTTCTTGTGGTTGGCCTTATTAAGTAGAGAATATTAAAGTATTCTCGAAACCAAGTGAAGCTCTAACTAACATACCAAGGATATCTTCATAAATAGCTAAGAGTTACTTTTATTTAAGATAGAGTTCTGTATCCATTCCTTTATCAGTCACTACTCTTTTAGGCTCCTCAGTTTCCTACTCTATCCTTTCTTTACTTCAAAACTATTACTAAAGTGATTCTTTTTCCAAAGTAGAAATTATTCTTGATCATCTTTAGCTTAGTTACCAAGCAGTATAATCTTGATCTTGATACCTCTACTTTCTTCAACTATTGTTCTATTGTATTCATTAGGTTTTCATCCCGTAACCATAGTTTTTCAAACTTGAAAAGATATTTTTTTGGTAGTGAATCCTCAATGATATTCAGCTAAAATGCAAACTAGTTTGAACTAGAATGAGGGAGGATATGGGCTGAGATAATATATTTAAAGTTTTCCCTGCTCCCTTTAAGGAAAAATCTATCTAATTTTTCAGCAAGTATATATCTTGTTCTTATTTTTCTTAATCTTATATTTCACCAATAGATAGGTTATTTCTCTCTCTTTTTCTTTTACTACTAGTTTCTTTGATTTGACAATATTTTGCATTACATGTTTAAGTTATTTGAGGGGGGAGAAGATTTAAAGTTTCCATTTTTTATCTTCTTGTTGGCGATGTTCTACCTTTAAATATTGGTGATCGAGTATATATGTAAATTTTTTAACATTATTATCCTATACATTATTTTATTAGTCTATTTCAAAAATGAGTTTTTTCTTTCTTAGACATTTATCATTTCTTTTTAGATCCCTACAGATGACATTCTAATTGAAGGGCATTCCTTCTCAATTGATGAATCTAGTATGACTGGGAAAGAAAATTTATATGCAAATCTCTCTTCTATTGTGTGAATGGAATGTTTTCAAGGTGATAGATATCTTATAAGTTTCTGATACCAATTGCTAGGATATTTTCATCATCTTAACTCCCTATTTTGAGTGCAGATTCACAAAGATCAAAAAAATCCATTTTTGATGTCTAGATGTAACATGGCAGATGGCTATGGAATAATACTAGTAAGTATTTATCTTAAAGAAACAGTGTTATGCTTTCTAATTGTGTTTAATCAATTGACATATTTTACTAGCTTATCATAGGTTATTGACCTATTGGATCAAGAACTGCAACAACAATCAACCTTGATTAAGTACCTTTTTGTAATTATTTGTTAACTATATTTCTATACTTTAATTAATACGTATACCAACTTTCTTTAATGCTCACCATTTTTGCTCACATGTATACTTGGCTCTAGGAATCTACAAATACAATACACCAATGTAAGTTGCAAAATAATCTATTGAATATCAATACAAATTTATGAAGACAATATAATAAAAATTTATGAATATCAATATTCCATTTTACATTCTCTCTTTTATGCTGATTTACTCATTCTTTAAATCACATTTGGGATTTTCCATTTATTTTAGGGGAAGTAGTAGCTTGGCATTTGAGGCTATGGATCTGTAGATTCTTTTGAGGAGTTCAAAAGATGTTGATCTTTAATTATTGGTGAGCATATAATAAATTTTGATATATATTTCTAAATATTGAATATATGAATTAATAGTGTCTATTTGAAGTACACATTCACTACAAAGGTGTTGTAGAGATAGTATTGGATCTCTGCATCACATGGATAGACAATAGTGGTGTAGCGCAAGAAATATTCTTCCAAGATTTTGTGTTGCTAATTATTCTTCACTTGTATTCTTTGTGGAAATGTTTGCAATTATCTTCTATCCCACTTTTAACCTTTGACCTCACAGTAGGGCATCAGTACCTCTTGTAATGGTTATAATTTATGGGTGATTATATGATCATTTGAACAATACATAAGGTGATAATCTTGTCATGCTTGCTAACTGATATTTCATTGTTAACATTACCATTTATTGTAGATTGGTTTGGTAATTGATGCTTTGTTTGGTTATCTCATCAGTGATAATAATTGTTGGATGGTCATACTACTTGTCTTATCATTTTTCTTGCTAACTTTATTATCTCATCTTTGTATGATTAATGATAAGGAATTGTATTCATATATGATCAATGGATGGATGCTATGATGTGATAACAATGGGTAGAATCTATGCAGAAGTAAGTTAGCAAACTTATCAATTATTAGCTATTATGGATTCCTTTGGATGTAAATAGTTTTATTGATATTGTTGAGAATGACTCAAAAACCAAGATGTTATCTAAGAGAGTGTGAAATCAAAAGGAAACCCACAAAAAAAATTAGAATGAAAGAGAACAACTTTGTGGTTTGTCATAATGAAAATTTGAACCTATATTGTTTTGTGTTACAAATAAAGTTTGTTAAATGTCTTCTAATGAACTATAGACTTATTTGACTTCTCAAACAAATATAGGCAAAGAAAGTTTACAACCAAGCTATTTATTTTTAAAAAATATCAAATATATTGGTGAATTGATGACTCATTTGGAATCTATAGCATCATTAGTGGTATAATTCTGTTCAATCATCAAGTTGTTCGTTAGAGTGCAATGGAATTTTCTTTAATGAAAATTATGGTGTGGCATGCTATTTGTTCTCAATATTTTGTTTCTTATTATCGTTGAGACCTTAATCACTAATCCAAGGATATGAATGTTGGAATATATGATTTAAAGGTACATGTACCAATCAAAGTGAAAGCATTTGTTATTGTAGTTTCCACATCATTAGGACAGGTTGCAAGGTACCCATAATTTTCTTCTTTTTGAATGATTTTCTTCCACCATTCACATGCTTCTTTGATGCCCCCCTTTTCCTTACTTTCAAACATGTGATCATTTAAGCTTGTGAGAGGCCATGTACTACCCACACATTCTAGTCCCCATGTTAGGTTCATATGCTACACATTTCATGCACACTATTAGTTTTCCCATTTAACATAGTAGATGACATTGTAGTTTATTCTCGTTGTCACCTTTCCTTAATGTTTGAGAGTGACAATTTGATATCTTGAGATTTTACTTTAATATTCATCAAATTGATGTTTCGTTGTGGGATCCATTCTCTTTTCGATAATAAGATTTTATTGAATTTCTTTTTAAATTACAACTAGTGATCATTTTTTAGTAATTCTCCTCTAGATTTTTTAAACTGATTTTGCTAGTTATATCTTTCAGGAAGTCTACTTGTTCTCTCTATGTTTCAACAATTTGAAGAAAGTACATTTACATTTATTGTGAAGACAGCACAAGGTGAGCCCTTGTGTCCCTTTTAAGAAAGTTATCAACTATTCTATAGATACAAATAGTGGCCAATAAGATTGTATTATCTTTTTATCTTCTTTATCCATGTTTGGTTAGCAGGCAATTAATTGTCAAAAATTATCATTATTGTATATCCTTAGATAATTTTGTATCCATGTTTTATATACTTTTTATGTAATACAAACAAGTTAACCTTCTCCTTGGAAGACAAGTTAAATGTTTTAACATTTAGTTGATCGTGTTTATACAATATAACAATGATAAAATACTCTTTTTTTTTTATCATAGGTAAATCGTCATGGGGGAATTCATCTTTAGAAAATGTTCTATGCTTGGGCTTAAAGTTTGTCATCATGATTGGTATGTATAGTTTTATGACATCATATCTGTTGTTGGTCAAGTTTCCACAAAATCGCAATAGATGATGCATCTTTTGGTATAATTTATTTATTTATTTTTAAATTTTTTTTTTCTATTTTGAAATTTATATTTCTGATTTTTTGGTGGATACCTAATGAAGACTATTCATATGAAAAACTTCACTTTGCATCACATTTTCATGATTGATGAAGTTTCTCTGCATATTAGCTTTCAATATTTTATGTTAGAGCATTCAGTCAAACTAAAATGGTAGAATCTATTACTATAAATCAAAGGAATAATTATATTCTTATACAAAAACAATGGAAGTTTTATCACCATGTTGAGATATTTTGAATGTTTTTAAACTTATAGTTCATATGGGGCTTCATATTTCAGGACTTTTCTTCATCACATTTGGCTAAGTGGAATGTTATATTTCTCGTACTATTGCTTTACCAAAAAGAGAGAGGAACAAATGCATTATCTATGGATTGAGCCCTACTTCAAAGTGTGAAACAAAATTTAGCTCTCTTGCATCCATTTTTCCATGGAGATAAGCAGAAATACAATGCAAAATTACCCCAGAAAAAGAACAAACCATCAAGCAACCTTTCTCTATAAAAGAAAGATAATTTTATAATATCTCTATGAATACTTTTCCCTCTCAGGATTTCTTTTTCTTGCAATGAGGGTTCACACATCCCTCAAGCATGCATTAAAATCCAAATATGACACCAAGGTGATGAGTAGTGTGCAAATTTAATGGTAGTTTAGTGCAATCATATGCTATTGATCATTCTTCCTTTTCAATTGTGGTTTGAGTGAGGAATTGGGATATTTGAGTCCCATATTTGTCACTTCTCCTAGTTGAATATTGTGAGTGAATACATGGAAGAGGCCAATAATGGCTTAATTTTATTAAGTGGTCCTATTGAGGTGTAGGTGGAAAAGAGTGTAGAGTGTTGCTCATATAATGAGTGCCTATCCTTGAATATCCAAGGATGCTATACACAAATGTGTGGGCTGAAGAGTTAAAAATATTGAAGACTACTTTGAGCTCCTATATTATCACTAATCACTTAGAAAAAATAAGCCATGTTTTAGTAAAAAAAAAGTGTGTAGGCCTCCTATCATGCAGGATGTGGCCTTTTGTATTAGCCTGTCCTATACTCATTGTTACTATTTATGGTTCTTGTAGAGTGGTTATCATTATAGTTACATTGCATACTTGATCTCATCCAGTATTTTATGCAACTCTGCCACCTTAGTAATAGTGATAATAATTCTATAGAATGTTCTTTTGGCTTGCCAAACAACCATAATTTCATGGGCGGAGTTTAGCTTTTTCACAATACTAAAATATAGTAATGTTAGAAAACAATAAAATTGCTTACATAGTGAAATGATGAGAAAAAGGTCAAATTTTGGTTTATAGTGATGTATCTAATTCAATTACCAAACTCCATAAATTCCTATCAAAATGATCAACATTGAATTGAACCATGCCTTAAACATACAATAATTTATTTAATTCCATCTATTAATATGTTGTAACTTTATTAAAATAGTTATTGCAATTGAACGACACAATGCGTTATTGCAATTGAAAGGCACAATACATTTTGGTATGAGATATTTAGCAAATGATGAACTAATGCTACAGGGAATTATGGGTTTTGACTAGGTAGGAGATTTTATAGTGCCTCTCCCATTTGACTTCTATATGTCATCCCGATAGATGCAACCTTGTTGATCTCTCCTTGAGATGGGATTGTGATTGGGACCATGAGTAGTCTATATAGCTGAGGTGATTGGATGTATGTTATTGTATTAGTTGCTTTGTTTATGCTTTTGGCTGATTTTTTAGGTTATGATATTATTTATGGTTTACTAAGGTTTGTGCTAGTGGTTACTAGGATCAATGTGGTATCATGATGTTGTTCTGTGATTACCTAGAGATGTGTGCAGAGATTACACTGTGTGCTATTGCCATGCTACACTGGACTAGGCTCCTATAGCAATGGTTAGTCATGTTTATGACTATGTTTGCTTATATGTTTTAAGTGCATTTCTTGTTGTGTAAACTATTATTATTAAATGCTTAAATAATTAGAAATGGATTATCCATGTTGGATTCATTGGTTATGTGCTGTGAATATTTACCTTGGTATATTTTAATTTGAGAGATACTTGTTACTCATGTTATGTTTTACATTTGAGATGACCTGAGGGTCAAATGTTATACTTTGATTTCAGTATCATAGATGTTAGAGAACTATGTTGTTCAGTTGATCATATTGCATAATCATGCCATTTTGAGATGACAGTGTGTTTTATGATGATATCTGGTTATCTAATATTTGGACATATCTTTGATTATGTTATGTGATGGATGTAATGCTATGGTTATTTACTTCATTCTTGCATTGTTATGCTTTATGCGAATGTGAGTGATGTAAATAGATTATTTTAGTATAATTGAATAAATGGTTAAATTAGCTTATTTAATGCATTTCTTGCTTCGACTATGTTATTATATGCAATTGCACTTGATAGCATTGTTTAGTGTGCAAGATTTATATCCCTGGTAGTGGCATATAGAGTTAGTGGATCAGCCATTCATATTTTACCAATGCCGTCCTTGTATGGTTGATGTATCCTTATTTTAATTGTTTAATTAATCCTTTCGATGATTATTAAATCTAAACTCATTTGCATTTTTTGATTAAACCAGTAAGCATGTTTGTGCATTTAGAGGTTTGCATTGTCACGAAAGTTGTTAAGGAAATTCTGTGATTTTGGGGTTTTTAGGCTTTATTTTGTTTTATTTTGATTTTTGGAAGCTTTAACATAAATGAATTACTATTACCAGGAATAACATGTTTTCATTTGGGTCAATTCAGGGTTTAACTAGGTTGGCTGGTTATTTTCCCTAATCAATTATTCACTCGAAAAGTGAATAAATATCCAAAAAAGAATTTAATTCCTCACTTCTCACTTTTGAATTAAAAATTTTGGGAGTAAACTCCAAAATCCTCTTCATGAGGATTTATTGCATTGTTCGTTGTGGGAGCTATGGGTGTGGGATCATCGCGAGATCAACCTCATTGGATCTAGCTCAGGGAGACCTTGGATTGTCAACATTTTCAGCTACTTTAGTGGGCTTTTTATTTTATGGTTTAGACTTTCATTTTTCCCTTTTGGCTATGAGGTGGGGCTCTCCTATTTTATTGTTTCTACTCCATTTCAGCTTTTGTTTCTAGTAACCATTTGTTAGGAGGCTAAGAACTAGTGTTCCCCTCCATTTTTGTATGCTAGCTCTACTCGATTGGGCGGGTATCATCATTTCCCTTTTCTCAGGTTGAGGGTTTAGGGTTTTGCACTATTATGCTAGCCATTTTTTCATACTAACTCCAAACCTAGATTTTATTTAATCTTTGTGGCTTTTGTGCCCTAAGACCAAATGGGTTTTAATTTCAAAGTTTTTGAGTTTTGAGGTTTTTTTGCCTCAGTTTGCGTGCCACCCAATTTTCTTAGGTTTTATTGGCATGATGTTAGTCATGGACTTGGATTATCCATAGGATGTTAGTCAGATCATTGTTTCACTTTTATGTTTGCATTGGGATACATGTCACATCCATAATCCCGACATCATGTTTGGTTGAGTGATTTTATACCTGTTGTTATGGTTTATTTTGGAATTCTGCTATTGTTTTGTGGACACTAGAATTTTCATAGAATCCATACTCCTAAATTGAGTTTGGTTGAGTGAGTTCATGATGTTTGGTCTTGTTGCATCATTATGATTCGTGTAGAGTCCATACTCCCAAATTGAGACCGATTGAGTGATTTCATGATGTATGGTTCTATTGTTCATTGGGATTTGTGTAGAATCAATCCTCCCAAGCTTGTTTTTAGTTGAGTGATATTTTTCTTGTATTCTCATCCAGTCCTTTTTATGATCTTTGTGATTCTGGTGTGCCACACACAAGTACGTGCTCATACATTTTTTGGGTGACTTGTGAAGACTGATCTTTTGTGGTACTTACAGGTGTTATGATCATTGGGGTTGGGTTGGGAATTTGTATTCCTATAGGAACTCATTGTTGGATGAGCATGGGTAAGCTGGGGTAGCATATGGAGGGGGATTCTATCTTGAAACCTGGCTATAATGGTACCATAGGTTGGGAGAGGGAGCATTAAGTAAGTGATTACTAAATAAAATGAGTGTGTGGTAATAAAACTTAAGATAATGAAAAATGTTCTATGCTTGAGCCTTTAATTGAGGGAATCGAATCTGCATGATTCAAACTTGAGCTTTTCGTTGCCAAGCAACTCTCCATGATGTCAGCCCCTACTTAGTAGCCATTGATTGTCTGACCAGGACCTATAGTTTATGCATTATCTATGTTCTTCATTTTAGTCATCATACTATCTGGCATGAGTGTTAGTCATGGAGGTTGTGCTTTATGTGTGTTTGTGGTTGGATCATTATCTCCATCAGCACAGTGGGAGTGGACCTATGGGCTCCATATGGTTGGGAGGTGTAGCTACCTACACCACTACTAGGGACCAGTGTACAAAGATAGTCTTTTATCCTAGTGCAACTATTGCTAGATGTTTTCACTTGGTACTTTAGGTTTTGAATTATGCTTTCTTGTGATTTATGCTTTCATTGGAATACTTGGATATTATGTTTAGATGATGTTATTTATTCGACGCATTCTTATATTATGATGTTTAGCATATGATTAGATGATGTGAATTGCTTCGTTGGAGTATTTATTGCTTTGGTTTAGCATGTTAGATTTTCTATTCAAATGATGTTTAGCATATGATAGATGATGTAGTTGATTTATTGGATTGTCTTATGCTTTACTTCTAGCATGTTAGATTTCCTTATTCTTATGTTGTAGCACATTTTAGTAGTGATTTCCTCATAAGATAGCTCTAACGATCTAGTTGGTAGTTTGGGATGTTACGCGCGGGGGATGGCTAGGACCCACGATGGTCTTATGATGCTATTAATGGTTGGGAGGAACTGCGTACTTAGTTGGTTGTTTTGTTCATTACAGTGTTGCTTCAGTTTATTGCAATATTTTTAGTACATTGTGATGTTTCTTTCTGTACTTTCCATTCACTTATTATTAGATTGTTAGATTGTGTTTTTGTCCTTCAGTATTTTGTTTAAGTGTTTATGCCTTGAATTTTAGATCTAGTACTCTCTAGTGTGGAGGTTCTGAACTCTATTTATCTCTTTAATTTGTCCTTATAATTATTCTTGCATTCTTGGGTTACCATGCGTCAGCATGGGGTGGTACATTTTAGTGTCACACACCAATAGAGATTTGTTGTACAATTCCTGATTGTATCACATGTCTCTTAGAGAAATGTCGTGTAATACTTTCTAGTATGGTACCTCCAATGAACAAGTGTTGTACGATATTTGTAAAGTATGCACACCCTTAGATAAGTGTTTCCCAAACCCTGAAAGTATCACATCCCTTCTTGTGAAAGGTTGTGTGATATTGAAAAGTATTGCCTAGTGCTAATTTAAAGTATTGCCTGGGTTTTGGAAAAACTTGTCTAGGCAGATAGAGGGCACTTTTCAGTTTGACTCAAACTTTTTGGGAAGTGTTTCATCTACCCTCTTAGGTGTTCTTCAATCCTTTGGCATTGCATTTTGAATTTGGGATGTTTTATCTAAATTCGGTTGTGCATCTTTCATAGTTTGTTATTTTTGTTTAGTTGTGGCATTTGGAGATTCCTTGGTTGCTCAGATTGTTGGTGAAGTCTTCTGCTGCAATCTTTGTGATCCTTGTATGATGTTGTCATGCACATTCATAAATGTAAAATAATAATCTTGGATTGAATTGAATCATTATTCCAAGGATCTCTAGGTGGGGCATTACATCTGGTATCAGAGCCCATGTTCAAAATTTGGGATCTTTGTGTATATGTTGCCCATATGGTTGATGCTACATTATGTGAGTGTGAGTGTGAAATGTCCCTTTTTTGATTTTACATGATATTTCACACCTCTAATCAGATTTTCAAGATCAAACAACTAATATCACAAAGATCCACCAAATTTCTCAAGAAACCCCAAATTGGGTATGCCAGAAATTGTGCCAAAAGCTTCACAGCTTCACCTATTATTAATAAATCTGAAAGTGGACATTTTTACAGAAATTTTAGCAGCATAACAGCCTACAAAATGAAATTTATAGATCCATATAGCCTTTACACAACAGTTCAAATGTAGGACAAAAACTATGCTCATCGGGCTCCCGAAATTAACACAAAAATGCCTGAAAACATCACAAAAACACTAATAATCTATCTCAGAAGTTTAATCACATCCCAATACATATATTCAGCTCTATTTTAACACCTTAAAGTCTGAAATACAGAAGCAACCCAAACTGATATGAAATACTCAACAGAAAACACCAAACTCATACAAAAAACACACCTGAAACCCACAAATCTGCACTGTTCAGCACATAGGCAAACTCTGTATGAGCATGTACATGGAATGGCTTCAAACTCCCATCCTTAGCCTTCCTAGAAAGCTGCAAAATCCCATTCTTGGGTCTCCCTGGAAACCTGTAAACTCTCGTTCTTGGGTCTCTTTCTCCACAGGTTTGGCAGCCTCTGAAGAATAACAAAGAAATGAGCAAAATCAAGTTCTGGAATCAGCCCAAAATGCCTCCAAACCCCTTAAAAGGGGGCATAACCATAACTCACGTCCAAGAGAGGTTAATGAAACATATTTTAATAATAATTTTTATTTATTAGTCCAACGGTTTCCAAACATTAACCCCCTTTTTTTCTGAAAATTCACTTTCTTGGGCCTGCCTGCCTTAGCAAAGATTATTATTTTTTAATTATTTGAAAAGGGGACATGACAAGTCCTCCCCTCCCAAACATTTCTTGTCCTCAAGAAATGGCTAAAAAATAAATCAATCAATCCACCTGGATCCCAAATGTAGTCATGAACTATACTACTACCAATTAACACAAGCTCCTGCAATATGACCAAGAGGAATCCATAATCAAACTTACAATTATAGCTCAACCAAACTCCAAAATCACCACTACCACAGTAAAAAACCCATGAGACACAAACTCTTAGAACATCAAAACCCAAGTAAAGTGGACAAATCAAACTACCAACATAGTAAATACCATCAACACATCCCACTGGCCTATACGGAATGTACAATCCAACTCTGCAACAATGGTGAACGCTCTCGAATGAAACTGTACCAAGTATGGAAAATCCACACACTGTACAACTCCTACAGTCAACACAACTCTGCAAATCACTGACTACTATCTCATAACCATAACTCCCATGCACTGCTGATGGTGAAAAGACATTACAAGATAAAGAGTAAGAAATGGAATCCAAACCAAATTTGCCTGCCATCAACTCCTCAAAACAAGGATCAAATGCTAACTAATGTACATACCTTGCAATATAATGTTGATTAAAAAACCCAACCTCAGTCAACAGCTCACCATGAACAAGTGATACAACCCACTATGACTGATCACTAGCTAAGTCAGGAGATGTCATAGCCAAAGGAGTAGAATCAATAACAACACCCACTGAAGCATCACTCCCAAACTCTTGCTCTAAGTCACATATTATCAAGCTGTCAACTCCAAAACCTATCACCATGTCATGCGCATCAGAACTCTCATCTTGAGGCATCAAACTATCCCATAACTGATGATAAGCACTAGGAACCAAAGTACATCTCTGTATCATCATCTCATCAACATGGTCATCAAAGGTAAATTGATGAGCATACCTCATAGTGTAATGCCGATAGAATTCGCCAATCTCAGTTAGTGGCTCAGACTGTAATCTAGATGAAACTAACTACAATTGATCATTAACCATGTTGGAACTGACTACTACCTCTGAAGATATCACCAAGGGAGTAGTATTACTAGCAGGAACCATGCCAACTACCGACTCACCAACATCACACATGATCTTTGATACATCTCTAGTCTTCATGCCATCAGTACTAGAGGCCACCACCATGTCAGGCATACAACAATCTGCTACAACACCCAACTCAATTGAACCTGACTCTAGTGAGAATGAACCTGATATGCCAATGTTAGTATCAAGGATGGATGCATCCCCATCTCCACTGTCTCTGACAATCTCGGCCATGGACATCCTCGGATCACCAAACACCACAGCTTGTGACTGTATAGAACAGGTAAAGACTGTAGTCACTCTAACTCCATGGTCACCTTAGCCAAATGAAACTGTGACTCCTTGAAAACCAACTGTGTACTCTCAAGAATCTCAGAAGTCACCTCAAGTTGCTCAGTAAGCTCACTCACCTCATCTTCCTTGGCCAACAATGCATCATATGTTGTACTGCCCCACTCCATAAGATAATATCTGTCGGCTACCAACTGCATATAATTCTATCTCAAAATCTGAATAGCCTCCCATAAAGAGTGGATCTCTGTCAAGGAAAGATAACCGCTTCCTGCTCATCACTAGTAGGAGAACCCCATCCATAAACTACTAACAATTGACGAGAAGCATCAAAATGTTGGCAAATGATAGCAATGTCTCGGTCACTAACTCTCAACTGATTAGACACATGATGGCCCTGGCTTGACTGTCTCCGACAAACCTCCTCTGATGCACTGTTTAAAGGAGTATCCTCAAAGTTACTAGTCTCTAGAGTATTACCATCCATATCCTGTGAATCAAATCTAAAGCTCATATCAACATATGGAGTATCAAAAACATTAGCATTGTTGTCCAACTCCTCTATACCCAAGGAAACTAAGTCTTCAAAACTGCCCACTGCATCCTCTTCGATTTCATCAATGCCAATATGATCCTGGGACTCATCTATACACACTGCCAAATATGAAATATCATCAACACATTCTAGCAAGTATGGTCGACTAGATATATGAACAAAGCCCAACATTGGTGTATAAAAACTAATACCAACATTGGACAAGATACTGGCACAAGAAAAGACAACACCGTGTAATCTGCTAATCAAATCCATGATAGAACCCAAACAAACACTGCTACCAAAAAGTGTTAAAGATCTCCAGTCAACTGAATCCCAAACGCCAATATAACAATCTCGACTCCATAGCTGTAAACTAGAATCAACTGGTAACTCAAGAAAACTCCTCACCTGAGTAATATGACCAATACCAACTAACTCCACATACCTATCATGATGAGATAATGAAGTCACAATACTATCTTTGTTCACCTTCAGCTGGCTAGACAAATCATGTGAAGTACTACCAGCCTCAACCTCATGTAATGAAGTATCTAACTGTGTCTGGTACTCTTTCTCAGCAAAGTCATGAATGCTCAATGTCTGCTCATCTCTACTAGGTATCTCACCATCCTGCACAACAACATCCTCATAATCATCATTTGAACCCACTACACTGTAGTCACTGCCTGTTGTAACTATACCATCCTGAATACTTGTGGCATCACCCTTTGACGACCTGTAAAAAATTGTCTCAATTTGAGTATCAAGTTGACCGTTACTATCAATCTGTGTAATATCCTTTCCCACCACCTCCTGTGGCAGAGTAGAATCTGAGACCTCTTCCTGGCTATAAGCTAGTTTCTCAAACTCCTCATGCAAGTTCTTGGGAATTCTGTCATCTGTCCTATGAGAAAATCTGCCAAATAGAAATCCAGTCAACTTATCCACCTTAGCTGCGTCAGACAACATGTCATTCATTATACGGTGGTGCTCAATCAACTGTTCAGACATGTCATGGCTTATTTTCATAAGTTTATCTCGAATGTCTAAATAACCATCCTTTCTACTGTTTTGACTCTAGATATCAATTGTCCAAGATCGTGTCCTCTGAGACTTTGTACTATACCTGTCCATTCTGGATAAAGTAGAGTGTAACCCCAATAGGATATAACTTCTTCAAACACCAAGAACTAACATGCAAATGATTAGAAGTAGCATGCAACCATAGATTTTGACATGCAACTGATTAGAAGCAACATGCAACCACCAAATTCACCAAGAACTAACATGCAAATGATTAGAAGTAGCATGCAACCATAAATTTTGACATGCAACTGATTAGAAGCAAAATAAAATCATAAATTATGACATGCAATATCTGGGTAGTTGTCAAAACTGACATGCAAGATCTGGGTAGTTGTCAAAACTGACATGCAGGATCTGGGTAATTGTCAAAACTGACATGCAAACTTCTACAACCACCAAATTCATCAAGAACTAACATGAAAATGATTAGAAGTAGCATGCAACCATAAATTTTGACATGCAACTGATTAGAAGCAACATGCAACCATAAATTATGACATGCAAGATTTGGGTAGTTCTCAAAACTGACATGCAAACTTCTACAAACCCTCAGGCTGACAAGATCATAGCTCTGATACCACTGAAATGTCCCTTTTTTAATTTTACATGATATTTCATGCCTCTAATCAGATTTTCAAGATCAAACAACTAATATCACAAAGATCCACTAAATTTCTCAAGAAACCCCAAATCGGGTATGCCAGAAATTGTGCCAAAAGCTTCACAGCTTCACCTATTATTAATAAATCTGAAAGTGGATTTTTACAAAAATTTTAGCAGCATAACAGCCTACAAAATGAAATTTTCATATCTGTATAGCCTTTACAAAATAGTTCTCAAATGTAAGACAAAAACTATGCTCATCGAGCTCCCGAAATTAACACAAAAATGCCCGGAAACACCACAAAAACACTAATAATCTATCTCAGAAGTTTAATCACATCCCAATACATATATTCAGCTCTATTTTAACACCTTAAAGTCTGAAATACAGCAACAACCCAAACTGATATGAAATACTCAACTGAAAACACTAAACTCATACAAAAAACACACCCGAAATCCACAAATCTGCACTGTTCAGCACATAGGCAAACTCTGTATGAGCATGCACATGGAATGGCTTCAAAATCCCACCCTTAGCCTTCCTGGAAACTTGCAAACTCTCGTTCTTGGGTCTCCCTGGAAACCTGTAAACTGTCGTTCTTGGGTCTCCTTCTCTACAGGTTTGGCAGCCTCTGAAGAATAACAAATAAATGAGCAAAATCAAGTTCTGGAATCAGCCCAAAATGCCTCCAAACCCCTTAAAAGGGGGCATAACCGTAACTCACGTCCAAGAGAGGTTAATGAAACATATTTTAATAATAATTTTCATTTATTAGTCCAAAAATTTCCAAAGATTAACCCCCTTTTTTCGAAACTTCAATTTCTTGGGCCTACTTGCCTTAGCAAAGATTATTATTTTTTAATTATTTGAAAAGGGGACATGACAGAGTGTCTTGGTAAGAGCTCATGATCTTTGTTGCTTTAGTATCTACTTGTGATGGACTTTCGTGTCTAGTAGATGTGACTAAAGCACTGTGAGGAAAATGAAGTGGGTCTTCCTTGTTTTGTAGACATAATCAATGTGTCTAGTTTGGTTGGTTGCTTGTGTGATCCTATTGGATGGAGCCACTGATTGGTGTCCATGCATTGGCTTAAGTGCCTCGTTTTGTCTCTTCTTGTGGAGTTAGGTGCATTGCTTCCCTATTTTCTCCTAATTGTAAGTAAACAAAGTAATCTTATTTGTGATTCTGTGTTATGTAAATATAGTAATGAAATGGTTCCCTTCATTGAAAATTGAGTTTTTATTTTGAATCATTGCAAAGAAGTGGGTTTTGCATTTTATCCTTTGTGTTAATGACTTAAGTCCCCAATATAATTGCTTCATAAGCTTATGGAAATTGTGTTAAAATTGATGGATATCTAAATGTTACATTGTGTGGAAATTATTATTTTCTATGTATGCATGGGGTTACTACTAGTATACTACTTGACGTGTTTGAGTGTGTTCTCTAATGTTGTTAGGATGATGTACTCCTTAGCTTTGTGTGGTGATTTATCAGGCTCTTGTGTAACTATTCCTAGTCATCACATGTAATGTGATTTGTTCGATGCCTTATTTTATTTGACTGGAGCTACTTTCCTCATGTTGTTGGGCTAACATTGGTTTTTAATATTTTTCCTTTCTTGGACTAGTCATCAAATTTTCTCTATCACTCTCTTTGTGATTGTTGTCACATTCGACTTATTGTTGAATTGATATCTTTTGTGATTTAATATTGGAGTTGGTAATTCCCCCATTTGGGCTTTTTGCTTTGGTTCATGATCATTATTTTGAATGTGTTTTATTGCTGCCCAGTTGTGTGTTGTAACTCTATCATGTTCATCTCGAACCTCTGGTGGTACATACAAGGGATAATATCATAGAGAACATACTAGTGTATTTATTATAGATGTAAGATTGTTAATGTAATTGGATTATTTAAATGATGATTAAATGCAATGTTATTCTAGAAAGAAGTTTGAAAAGATAGGTACTTGTTTGGGAAGTGACTCTTGAATCCTTTCTTTGAAAACCTTTCAGTTTCATTGTGCATTAGTGCTTATGTTATGTTCAATTAATGAAATTATGAAGGAAAATTAATGATGGTTTCATTGTGTGAATTACCTTTCATTTCATGTCTTATGTCATTTTGGGCATGTGTGCTCTCGAGTAGTTTTGGATGTTTTATCCATCGCTTATGTCGATAACTGAGACAATTTAAGTTGCCTATGATGTTTTGTTTGGAGTAGTGATTTAACTCTTAGGTATTAGGCTTTCTAATCTCCATCATGTTGTGGTCCTTGTTGGTATCTTTCCAATGCTTTTTGAACGGGGTCAATTAGAGTCCGAACATGAAAGCTATGGCCTCTAGAATGAAGGCAATTTTGTGCTAATTTGAAATTCCACACGAGAATCAAGTGGTCATGCACTCTCTTGCTTGGTTCATTGCATTTTCTTGCCTAGTTTAGTGGGAAACTTCACGTGAGATTGTGTTAATACAAAATTTTTCCTGGGGAACAACAAGTAACTCTTTCACACTTCTAAAGGTGCAAATTGATGTTCTGAGTACCCTTTATCATGTAGAGGCCAATTTAATCATGACATATCACATTTATGGCCATTGGAGAAGTTCAACCCTTTATGTTATTCTTAGGCAGGTGTTAACAAATCTTCATAATCTACTAGGTACTTGTTGGGATCCATGTTTGGGTTTGTGTGTTCCCTATCATACTATCCCACCTTGGTGAGAAGAAGTGTGGTTTGTGAGCATTCCTTGTTTGAGGTGGATGTTGCCTTGTCATTTGAGAGTGACTCAGTCTTTTGATGAGTCTAGATCTTCCTTTTGGGATGTTGACTTTGGTGCATCTCTACATCCTTTTCTATCTTGAGAAAGTAGGCTAGCATGGTTATGCCCCTAGCTTAGTTAGTGTTGGATGAGTATTTTGATGGTTGGTAGAATTGTGAGTTTTCCCCAACACATCTTGGGCTGATTTCATGTAGAGGTTGAGAGTGACTCCCCCTCAACTCTAATGCTCTGTAGTTTTGATTTCTCTAACCTTGTATCTTATAAAGGATTATCTCATTCAAGTTGCTCTTTGATAGCTAACTTGAGACTGGAGATTGAGTTTAGTAGTAGGTTGGGTGTGGTATTCCCAACATGGCGCTAGAGGGACATGGTATTGTTAGACACATGTTACCATCTTATGAGTTGATATAAATTTATTGCATGAGTTTTTCCATTAATAAAATTCTTTGCAACCTTGTAGAAAGGTGATATCTTGTCTAGTTGGGTTATGTAACCTTAGTTCACAGTGATAGTTGAGAATTTTGTACCATAGAGACTATGTGCTCCTATGCTTGGTGGTTAGTAGTGGTGAGTATCCCTTTTTGGAGTGTGTAATTTTGTTAGTAAATCATTATCCTCTATGATCGAAGGGTGAGTTTATGTGGTTTCAAGGATGCTCATGTGTGGCATGATAGTATTCTTGGGAATTTGGGAAGGTTATTCCTCATGAGTCCAACTCTTGTTGGAAGTACATAGTGTTTTGACCTTGTATTGTGGTCACATGGTAGGTGCATGTTTAGTTGGCCACCTGTTGATGAGGTAGAGTAGCTTTTTCCTTACCTTGTATTGTTGACTTATGGCTAGATGGGTTTTTCCTAAGCACATAGGAAGTTCCTTGTTGGAGGACCTTGTGTTTGTATGACACCCATTCTCTTATGGTTGACCTTTTTGGGGGTCGACAAGATGGTTTGAGAACATTGGAGTAATTTGGGTTTGCCTTGTGAAGGAGCCGATGAGTCATCCCTATTGCTCACTTTTTGCACTTGGTGTGTTTGGTTTCTATTCTTGGATTGCAAGCTTCCAAGAGTAAGCCTAGTCTTTAGGGGGATGATTTAGTGCCTCTCCCATTTGACTTTTGTAAGTCATACCAATGGATGTAACCTTGTTGATCTCTCATTGAGATGGGATTGTGATTGGGACCATGAGTGGTATACACTATTGAGGTGATTGGATTTATGTTATTGTATCAGTTGCTTTGCTTATGCTTTTGGCTAATTTTTGAGGTTATGATGTGATCTATGGTTCACTAAGGCTTGTGCTAGTGGTTAATAGGATCAATGTGGTATCATAATTTTGTTATATGATTACCCAGAGATGTGTGTAGAGATTGCACTATGTACTAAATCACCATACTACACTAGACTAGGTTCCTGTAGTAGTGGTTAGTCATGTTTATGACTATGTTCACTTATATGTTTTAAGTGCCTTTTCTTGTTGTGTAAACTACCATTATTAAATGCTTAAATAATTAGAAATGGATTGTCCATGTTGGATTCATTGGTTATGTGTTGCGGATATTTACCTTATTATATTTTGATACGAGAGATACTTGTTACTCATGTTATGTTTTACCTTTGAGATGACCTGAGGGTCAAATATTATACTTTGATTTCAGTATCATAGATGTTAGACTACTATGTTGTTCAGTTGATCATATTGCATGATGATGTCATTTTGAGATGACAGTGTGTTTTATGATGATATCTAGTTATCTAGTATTTGGACATATCTCTGATTATGTTATGTGATGGATTTAATACTATGGTTATTTACTTCATTCATGTGTTGTTATGTTTTACGCAGACGTGAGTGATGTAAATAGATTACTTCAATATAATTGAATAAATGGTTAAATTAAGTGGTTTAATGCATTTATTGCTTCGATTATGTTATTATATGCAATTGCACTTGATCACATTGTTTAGAGTGCATGATTTATATCCTTGGTAGTGGCACATGGAGTTAGTGGTTCAACCATTCATATTTTACCAATGTCATCCCTGTATGGTTGACGTATGCTTATTTTAATTGTTAAATTAATCTTTTTGATGATTATTAAATCCGAACTCATTTGCATTATGTGATTAGACTAGTAAGCGTGTCTATGCATTGTCGTGAAAGTTGTTATGGAAATTCAATGATTTTGGGGTTTTTGGGCTTTATTTTATTTTATTTTAATTTTTGGTATCTTTTCCATAGATGAATTCCTATTACTAAGAATAGCCTTTTTTTTTTTGGGTTGATTTGGGGTTTAATTAGGTTGGCTGGTTATTTACTCTAATCGATTATTCACTTGAAAAGTGATTAAGTATCCAAAAAAAAATTTAACTCCTTACTCCTCACTTTTGAATTAGAAAGTTGGAGAGTAAAACCCAAAATCCTCTTTGTAAGGATTTACTGTGTTTTTTTTTTTGGGAGCTATAGGCATGGGATTTTCACGAGATCAAGCTCGTTGGATCGAGATCAGGGAGACCTTGGATTGCCACGATTTTTGGCTACTTCTGTGGGCTTTTTATTTTATGGTTTAGATTCTCGTTTTGCCCTTTTGGCTATGAGGTAAGGCTCTCCTGTTTTATTGTTTCTGCTTTGTTTCAACTTTTTTTTCTAGTAGTCATAATAGGAGGTCGAGAACTTGTGTTCCCCTTCATTTCTATATGCTAGCTTTACTCGGTTGGGTGGGTATGAGCATTTTCCTATTTTTCAGGGTGAGGGTTTAGGGTTTCGCACTATTATGCTGGCTATTTTTGCATACAGACTCCAAAAATATATTTTATTTTAATTTTGTGGATTTTTTACCCTAAGACCAAATGGGTTTTAATTTTGAAGTTTCTAAGTTTTAAAGATTTTTTGCCTCAATTTGGGTGCCACCCAGTTTTCTCAGGTTTTCTTGGCATGATGTTGGTCATGGACTTGGATTGTCCGTAGGATGTCAGTCAAGCCATTGTTTCATTTTTTATGTTTTCATTGGGATGTGTGTCGCATCTATACTCCCAACGCCATGTTTGGTTGAGTGATTTTATACCTATTGTTATGGTTTCTTTTGGACCTTTGTTATTGTTTTGTGGACACTAGGATTTGCGTAGAATCCATACTCCCAGATTGAGGCTAGTTGAGTGAGTTCATGATGTTTGGTCTTGTTGCATCATTGTAATTCATGTAAAGTCCATACTCCTAGATTGAGGCCGGATGAGTGATTTCATGATGTATAGTTCTATTGTTCATTGGGATTCATGTAAAATCTATCCTCTCAATTTTGCTTTCAATTGAGTGATATTTTGCTTGTGTTCTCATCTAGTCCTTGTACTATGATCGTTGTGATAATGGTGCACCACACACAAGTAAGTGCGCGTACATTTATCGGGTGACTTGTGAGGTCTGATCTTCTGTGGTACTTCTAGGAGTTATGATAATTGGGGTTGGGTTGGAAATTTGCATGCCTACAGACACTCATCATTGGATGAAAATGGGTAGGGTAGGGTAGCATATGGAGGGGGCTTCTATCTCACAACATGGAAATCATGGCACCATAGGTTGGCAAAGGGAGCTTTAAGTAAGTGAAAAGTAAATAAAATTTGTGTGTGGTAGTAAAACTTAAGATAATGAAAAATGTTATGTGCTTGAGCCTTCCATTGAGGGAGTTGAATCTGCACGATTCGAGCTTGGGCTTCTTGATGCTAATTGAGTCTCCATGATGTCAACCCCTACTTAGTAGCTAGTGAGTGTGTAACCAGGACTTGTAGTTTATACATTGTCTATCTTCTTGGTTTCAGTCATCATACTATCTAGCATGAGTGTTAGCCATGGACATTGTGCTTTATGTGTGTTTGTGGTTGGATCATTATCTCCATCAACATGGCAAGAGTGGACCTACGGGCTCCATGTGGTTGGGAGGCATGGCTACTTGTACCACTACTAGGGACCAATGTACAAAGATGATCTTTTATCCTAGTGCAATCATTGTTGGATGTTTTCACTTGGTACTTCAAGTTCTGGAGTATGCTTTCTTATGATTTATGTTTTCATTGGAATGCTAGGATATCATGTTTAGATGATGTTAGTTTATTTGATGCATTCCTATATTATGATGTTTAGCATATGATTAGATGATGTGAATTGCTTCATTGGAGTACCTATTGCTTTGTTTTAGCATGTTAGATTTTCTATTCGAATGATGTTTAGCATGTGATAGATGATGTGGTTCATTTATTGAATTATCTTATTCTTTACTTCTAGCATGTTAAATTTCCTTATTCTTATGTTGTAGTACATTTTAGTAGTGATGTCCTCATAAGATACCTTTGACAATCTAGTTGATAGTTTAGGATGTTATGCACAGGGGATGGCTAGGACCCATGATGGTCTTATGATGTTGTTGACGGTTAGGAGGAAACATGTATTTAGTTGGTTGCTTTGTTCATTGTGATGTTGCTTCAGTTTATTATGATGTTTTTTCAGTACACTATGATGTATCCTTCTATAATTTCTCTTCAGTAATTGTTAGATGGTTAGATTGTGTTTCTGTCCTTCAATATTGTGTTTGAATGTTTATGCCTCAAATTGTGGATCTGGTACTCCCTGGTGCAGAGGTTTTAAACTTTGTTTATCTCTTTAGTTTGTCCTTAGTGTTATTTCTTGCATTCTTGGGTGACCATTTGTTAGCATGGGGTGATACATTTTAGTGTTGCACACCTAATAGAGATCTGTCATACAATCCTTGATTGTATCACACAACTCTTAGAGAAGTTTGGTGTGATACTTTTTAGTATTATACCCCCATTGAAGAAGTGTCGTACGATTCTTGTAAAGTATTGTACGCCCCTTAGAGAAGTGTTGCCCAAACCTTGAAAGTGTCGCATCCCTTCTTGCGAAAGATCATGTAATATTGGAAAGTATCGCATAATGCTAATTTAAAGTATCGCTTGGGTTTTAAAAAAACCTATCTTGGTGGACATCGAGCACTTTTTAGTTTGACCCAAACTTTTTGGGAAGTGTTTTAGCTACCCTCTTAGTTGTTCTTCAATCCTTTGGCATTGCATTTTGAATTTGAGATGTTTGATTTGAATTCGTTTGTGCGTCTTCCATAGTTTGTTGTTTTGTTTGGTTCTAGCATTTGGAGATTCGTTGGTTGCTCAGATTGTTAGTGAAGTCTTCTATTGCAATCTTTGGGATCCCTATATGATGTTGTCATGTGCATTCATACTTGTAAAAATAAAATATCTTCGCTTGAATTGAATCCTTGTTCTAAGGATCTCCAGGCAGGGCATTATAGATGCATGTTATAGGAAGAAGACTTCATGATATTGCTTTAGAATAGGACTTTTTTGACTTTTATAAGTTTAGTTTTAGATAAACTAGTAAATACTAAATGCTTGATTATCTTTTGGACATCAACATGAGGTAATGATTGATTTTCATTTTTTCCATGTAATCCTAAAATATTAGTAGTGCTTGATATGAAGTTTCAAATGTTCTTAATTAAGTTGTGTATTGGAAGGACCATGAGAATGATGATGTAGGGAAGGAGGTAGAAGATGTTGATGATGAGATGAAAAACATTGAAACTCTTAATTATGATGATCTGGATAGTGTTTCAAAGCTATGGAAGACACAATCCTATATTGATATCATGCAAGTATGTGCAGAACAAATACAAAATATATGAAAAGAAAATAAGCATATAACCATTGAAAACTAAATAACTCCTGCAATATTGTGAATTCGTCTTAACCATTTGAAACTAGAGTTGGCATAATAATTTCCCAAGTGAGAAAATCATTTTGTGTAAGATTATTGGACTGAAGATGATTTAGAAAAAGTGAGATTTATCCTTGCTATGGACTCCCCTATAGATGTTAGTGGACTTAACTCTTTCTTGGACACATTGGGTACTTCCAAAAGTTCATTAAAAACTTTTCATAAAGTTCCTATTGGTTGGATAAGTTGACTTGAAATAGCAAGACATACGCATGAGAGATTGCATAAGGAGATGCCTTCAAGGAGCTCAAACAAAGCTAGTGTATATGTATGTTTTGGCATATCTGAATTGCCACAAGGATTTCTATGTTTACATGGATTACCCCTTCTCCCCTTGAAGAAAATCACAGAGCAAGGGCACAGAGATCACAAGGTCATGACACGAAAATGAAATATAATGATCACAAGGGAACGACAATAAAATCCTAGATCTCCATTGATCTCCACCAAAGTTTAGAGCTCTCCACCCTTGTTCAGAGATCTCCACCTTCTTTCGCATGCAACTCTCCACAATCAATCAAAACAAATGGGGAATGATTACTGTCATGTTTTATTTTCTTTTCTTTTTTATAATCTATAATCCACAATGCACAAGATCTCTTTATATATACATATATATATATATATATATATATATATATATATATATATATATATATATATATAGAAACATATACATACATACATACATACATACATGCAAATAATAATGCTGAAATCACTGTTGAAATGAAAGCTATCAATGATCAAACACATATAATAGAGTTACAACACAATGTGAAGTTGATTTTAGATAAGGTAGAGACAAATATTCAAAAGTTTAATAATCAAAATTTAAGGCATGAGAGAAAAGGAGGAGCAACATGTTAGAAACAACATCTAGAAACAACTCCTTACACTCAACTCTTTACTAAAGTTATTCTTCAATTCCTTGTATATGCAATTTTATCACCTTGGAAAATTGTATTTGATCTTGCTAGCTGGGAACAACTGATTGTTCATTTTATTGTACCTAATCTAATAACAATTCTACAAGAATTTGTAATTAACCCAGCTAATCAAAAACTAGACCCATTTAACTGAGTTATGTCTTCTTTCTAAAAATATCTGCTATGATATGCTTATGTAAGATTTCTTGCGAACTCTGCCCACTTTTCCTAGTCTACATTATTTTTGTGGAGGATCTTGAGGTAAGTCACTTAGCAAAAGTTGAGTGAGTTTTATTGTTTTATAATTTGGATTCTAGAATATTTATGTAGCTGGATGAATTTTTCTAGTTGTGCTAAGATGTAGTAAGCACCTTAAAAATATCTCTAAATACACATGTTTAGAAGGAAATATAAAGAAATACCTATTTAGAAGGAAAATAAAATAACATTTACATAGCCCTTAAAGAAAATAATAGAGATAGGTCATGACAACAAAATTGTAGAGCAAGGGCACGAAGATCAGAAGGGCACAACATGGCAACAAAATCGTAGAGTATGGGCACAACAACAAAATTTTAGAGCAAAGGCATGACAATGAAATGAAGAGATTATAGGGGCACGACAACAAAATCATAGAGCAAGGGCACGACAATGAAATGAAGAGATTATAGGGGCACGACAACAAAATCATAGAGAAAGGGCATGACAACAAAATGCAGAGATTACAAAAACAAAATCAAAAAGCAAGGGCACGGAAATGAAATGCAGAGATCACAAGGGCATGACAATGTTCAAAGATCTCCACCCTCATTCAGAGATCTCCACCCTCTTTTGCATGCAGCTCTCCACAATCAAAACAAATGGGGAATGATTTTTTTTTTTTAATATACTCATGTGGGTGTCGCAATTATGACACCAATGTCGTATTGCAATGGCGTCAGGGACAACTACAAAAAAAAACATGAAAATCACCACAAATTACACCACCATCGCAAATTGTCGTCGCAATTTAACTCCAAATGTGGTATTCAATTTATCTAAAAATGATCAAAATTATCGTTTGAATTTCAAATGGTAAAATAACGTATGTGGAATATATACAAAATATTAGTTTTGAATGAACACTAGAAGAATGACCTAAAATATACCTTAAAGATTAAGAGATTATTTTGAAGTTCATTGATAGTAAAGAAAGCAACTCTTTTTTCTTAGTGTTGCTTCTTATTTTTTTGTTAATTATGTTGGTAATATGTTTATTTTGTTTGGGTAGTTTAAATGTAACTATTGTTTCAAGGATAATATGTATCTAAAGAGGAGGAACTATGATTGTTGTGTTTTATTTTTCACTCTGACTAATACATTATACTATATATTAAGTAACTATTATGATAATTTTGTTGGTAGTTGCATTAAGATTATCTTAGATGTAGATACTATACTTTATTCTTATTAAGTTACTATTATAATAATTTTGTTGATAGTTGTGTTAAGATTATCTTAGATGTAGATATTATTTTTTATTCTTATTGATTTTTATTAGTGGGGTTTTTATGTTCTTTCCGGTATAATGACACAAAGAAGGAGATCTTGTTTTATTTCTTAATCTATTTTTTATTGTAATTGGGATCAATGTACTCTCCTCAATTATTTAATAAAGAACATTAGTTTTCATCATATTTAAACTCTTTTACAAATATTGATCATATTAAAACCAATAGTTTCTTAACTAAAACAGTTGATTTCAATGATCTTAAACATTAAAATGATGGGCAGTATATTGTGTTGAAATTAACCTATGCTAAGAGAATGCAACCACTAAACATATTGCAATAATAAGATATAATAAATATTACAAATTTATACAACTTGAGGATTAAATTATCGCTCTTGCAGAATGAGATTGATATCTAGAATAATCTTTTAATGTACGACCACAATTGACATTGTAGAAGATGCTTGTAAAAAATTATGAAAGGAAATTTGGACATCATTATGGCCTTCATGTTTGGCTAGGTTTTATACTAAATAGTAAAGAATGGAAGAGGATGGGAGGATTGTAGAGAAAAAGTTTAGTGGATCCATTAGTTTCATTCAAAAGTTTTGAATATCATATGATTAACAATAATAGATTATCAAAGATGAGCATCATCAAATTGGGACAAAGTCTATAGACCTAAATTAAGGGGAGGATTGAATCTTAGGAGAATTGGAGACTTGAACATAGCCCTCATGGCTAAGGTTGGTTGGAGGTTGATCTAGAACACTATTGGTTGGTGTAAGGTCATCCAAGCTAAATATTTGAAGGATATCTTCTTCTCCCAAGAAATATTCAATAATGACTTTCATGTTGGATCTAGAATCTAGTAGAAAATAACTAAGAGTCAGGAGCTTCTAAGCAAGGGTGTGAGATGGATTGTTGGGGATGGAAACAATATTAGATTTTGGGAAGATAATTGGTTAGGAGATTACACCTTAGTCATTCTTGCTTTAGTTAAATTAAATATATTTTTAACACTCTATATAGATGGAGGTTGAGTAATTATGTGGATAACAATGGAAAATGGTGTAAGTTATCTATTAATGTCCACAATCAAAATATAACTAGGGTTGTGGAGGAGTTCTAGGCTATCATTGAGAGAATTTGTATCCTAGTCTTCCCGAGAGAAGACAACATTGTTTGGGGATTGAATACCTCTGGTGTATTTAGCATTAAATTAACCTATTACACTATTATTGTCCTTGAGGTTGGTACTAAGGGATGGAAAAATGTTTGGAATAGTTTTACACTTCTGAAGATTAACTTCATTTGGTGGATTGTGCTTCATGGCAACATTCTCTCTATTGGCAATCTTAAAAGAAGACGGTTACATAGTCAATTGGTGTGTTCTATATAAGGAGGAGGAAACCATTTATCACCTCCTCATTCACTATCCTTGTGCCAAAGTGGTCTAGAAGGTAATTACAAACATGTTTAGGCTCATTTGGCTTTTCAATTATGACCTCCAACAATTTATATCTAATTGGAGTTGCACATTTGACCACTCCCTCGTCAAGAACCTATGGAAAATTTCCCTCCTTATGGACCTCTAGGAAGGTTTGGAAAGAAAGGAACAATCATATCTTTAGAAATAAAGTCCCCCCCCCCCCCCCCCTATTGTTACTCTTTGCATTGTGATGAATCTCATCATGGACTATTGCCCTCATTAGGGATGTAAAACCCCTCTGGTTCCTCCCTCCAATGGAGATTGAGTTGTGGTTGATAACTAGGCAATGCTTTGCCTTGTCTCTAGATTTGTTAATTCTAACATTATGACTAAGAAGCTTGTTAAATGGAAATCCCCACCCCGTCCTAGTTCAAACTTAACTTTTATGGGTCCATCTGTGGTGGTGTTGTAGTGACTGGGGAAATCATAAGGGATGACCAAGGTAATATTATGTTGGCCTATGCATGGAGATGTGGGATGAACTCTGGAAATGTGGAAAAAGCCATGGGTCTATTATAGGGGATTAAAAATGCTATCTCTATGTGCTTGGTAGAACTGGTTGTGGAAGGTGACTCACAACTCATCATTGGGGCTGTTGGGGGTCAAACAAATGTTAGTTATATGTTGGTTAGTAGTGATATAAAGGCCTTAATTAGTAGGTTATGTAACATGGCCATTCACCATATCTATTGTGAGGGGAACTGGGTAGCAGACAATCTTGTGACGTACGGTCATGACACCATAGACATGGAACTTTGGAGAGTCGTGAAAAGATTGCCAATGAATATCAAAAATATTATAAATAGTGAACATTTAAATTAATAGATTTGAAACACTTATCTTACATGTGGCAACATGGAAGGGCCCTTTCTGAGGTGGCTACCTTTTGGCAGGTGAAAAGTACATTTTAAATTTGAATGTAGTTGTTGAAGTTATAATTGCCCTATATTGCATTTTTTACTATCTTTATTATTTGAAAAAGTGGCTCAATCTTCGAGGATATATTTTTAAAAAAATTTTTAAAATCATTTTATGTTCTTCTCCTGCATCCGAAACATTGATGATAAAAAAACTCTACACAATCAAATCTAGAAAGCATATCTCATTCTCATGGATTGTGGAAATCTAATAGATCTTAAGAAAGGACAAGCTCTCTTAATTATAATGAGCTCCATATTTTTTAAGCAAGTTGGGATTATTTCCCTTTATGGTGGTGTATTGTTAGGAGTTATTACTCCTTGTTGATTGTTCTCTTTGCCCATGCAATTGATACTTGTGATGTTGACTTCATTTCCTCATATTTTCAATTTTTAAGGACTTGTTTTATTTGTGAGCAATAGACGATGAATTTATTTATCAAGTGTTGGGTGTTTTTAGTTGGTGAAGGAAAGGTTAAGTCAGATTCCTTTGAAGAATTGGGTGTGGATTTAGGAGAAAGTGCTAGTATAGGTGGGGATCATGTTCATATTGAGTTGAGTGAGATCAAGGAGAGTACTAAAAAAAGTGAAGTGGCTTGGAATTAGTTGTGTGAAGGGGGTTTGGTTTCATTCATGAAATGCATTAAGGGGCATGATGAAAATGTTTCCATGTAGTTTGTTAACTCATGGAATGATTGGAGTGTTACTATGAATGGATTTCATTCAAAATTAATGAAGATGTCATTGCTAGAGCAAGTGAGCTCTCCCGCAAAGGTAGGAATGGTACAAGCAAACTAGGGTTTTGGATGAAGCTAACCTAAATAAGCTTTTTCACCTAGGTGAAGAGTCGGTTCAATCATGTGGTGGGTTTGAATGTAAAGCCCTTCCACTATCATGATATGAGTTATATTTTACTATCATGCATTACATTACATTGGGAGGTCATTTCCCCTTTTTTACTACTACCATTTATGCATCCTGAATCACTTTAGGAATAGGGACCTTACATCCTTCCCCTTCCTTTTGCTACATTCTATGGAGGACAATGTTTTGAAAGTCAGAAAGAAAATAAAGGAGGGAAAATCTTATATGGTGTTGCATCAAGCCTTCATGTTCTACCTTCATAATTTCCATAGGGCTATGTGTCTCCCTTATACCCATTAATGTCTAGCTCCTTCAACCCAACCCACAACCATCATTTCTACTCCTCAAATTTTTGTTGGCTCAGCTCTTGATACTAAATGCCCAAATCTTGCCCCCACCTACATGCTTGAGCATATTAAAATGGAAAAAGATTTTGATTCTGATGCTGAGATTGAAGTGGGTAGGAGAAGATTCTCAAGGTAAAGAAAGAATTTGAAGTAGGGAAAACCTAAGGAGCAACAAGAGTGCACCATTAGTTCAGACTCTGCAAGCAATGGAAAAAGTTTATAACCCACCAAGAGGCAGAAAAGGAAGGCATATTGTGGTAAGTATATAGAGGATGATAAGGATTACACCATAAGTGAAGATCCTTAGATGAGTGGTGAATTTAGTTGAATGGATAGCCAAGTGAGCTTCTTTCCCTCTCATGTTTCTTACACTCTTAAAGGAGATACCCAAACTGATCAGGCATATGTTACTGGAGGTGCCCATAGAAACTCATATATCATAACCTCCCCTTCCCATTAGAGTGATAAAGGAAATAGCAAAATTGAATGTGAAGGGAGTAACCCAAAGGTGTCCCTGGGGATTAGTACTCGAGGATATGTTGAGCATAGGGTTGAGTTGAAGACTGTCAAGAAGTGATAGGATAATCTTGACCAAAAGTTCAATGATGTGACCAATATTATGGTCAAGTAATGTACTTGGTGGCCACCACCATTCACCTCCTGCATGCTAAAAAGGATGGTCTTGTTGTCTCTTATGGATTTGATACTATAGCCTCCCTATATTGGTTCTTAGCAACTGAATGGCTCATGTTCTACTAGAGAAAAATAGATAAGGAGACAAAAGAGAGCTAACTCTCTTAGCTTTATCATATTATTTTTGTCAAGTGCTCTGCACAATTGGGCTTTTTATAAGTTTATAACTGGAATCTTGTTGTTTATACTCATTATCATTACTATGATTATGTATATTTTTAATTTCCAATTTGTTAGTTAGCCTATATGTCATAGTAATTATAGAATGTGGGATACATTAATGTGGGGGTTTCTTATATTAAGAAAGGGTGTAAGATGAAAATGTGTTGCAACTTTCTATTGTCTTTTTAGCCTGTTTCTATGTCAACCTCCATTTTTTACTACTTTTTAATTTCAAAAACAATCATTACATATAAAATGAAAGGAGTATTTTATATTAAAAATAAGTGGAGAAGGACCCAAACCCATTTCATATCCAAATACAAAACCTTTGAAATAATGAGTTGTTTCAAAGATAAAATAATTGAGTTACCCAAGATGTAACTAGGGAAGGATTAAACAAAACAATGAACCATAGCATGATACATCTACATCAAACCTCCAAACCAAGACACCAAAAGAAAAAGAAAAAAAACTATGTAACCAAAAAGTAACATATTAGAGATAAGAAACCTAAATAGCTAGAGAATGCATATTGGCATATTTTTCCTTCTTCGAAAAAAATGTTGCACCAAAATTGTCTTATGAATATGTAACCATGGGAGAAAAGAAGGAACCTCTTTAGAAGCCCATCTTGATGATACAACATTGAACAAATATAGTCAAAATAAAGAAGGCCTATGAGACAAACCACCATCATTATTTGCACAACTTTACGAGAGAATAATTTAGTAGGGTGAACATCATTAGAGAAAAAATATTTCAATGATCAACCCTATAGGGAATGGTAATAGGGTAAACATAAATAAAGGAAACATCGCCAACATGAACAACACTTGGGTAACATTGGAATTACTATCATACCTTTGAACGCAAGATATCAAAAACTAAAATAGATTAAATGTAAATAGATTTTTGTTCGATGATCACTAGATGCATAAAACATTGGGTGCATGTTCTTAGAAAGCATTACTTTCCTATTAAAAACAACCCAAAAATCCATTATGGGAATAACTCCTAGCAACTAACAACTTTATTATTTTATTTAATCTAATTGAAAACTACCCTAAATTAATGAAATATGCCAACAATGTTACATCAACCTACTCGAAAATAAAGTTGGGGAGGAGTACTCCAAGATATTTTAGGTGCTCAAATAATTAGGCAAAATTATAAAATGTTGTGGCTAATAATTAGTCTACCAAAAGGAGGTGGGTCAAAAGAATCACAAGAGCAACACTAGGCTAAATCTTCTTCATCGATAGGAGATTCTTACAACTAAAAATAATGCCTTCATGGTCAACCATGTACGAAGGGAAATGTTGCACTTGTATGACAACCTCATTTAGAAGAGCTTTCAACAAATCAATCTCAACAAGAATATAAGAAAAAGATGTTTGCAGAAAGTTAGTCATGATATTATCATTTATCCACCACAAAAAAACCTAAGGCATTCCCAATCACCTCAGAAATTTTTTTACATTAATTATAAGTGTGATAGGGATGTCTCACAAAAATAGAGTAAATAAAAATGCATCTAAAATGGGGATTAAGAAAGTGGGAGAAAAAGTCAATAAAAGAGAAGACATGACGTTTAAATCCACTTACCAACCTCCACAATGGCATCCCTATTTGTAATAATAATAATAATAATCTTAGAATAAAAGGAAATTTCAATGTTACCTATAATTAGTGGAAGGCAATGATCAAAAATCTCATGATCCATGTAAAAAAATAGTACAATAACTCAAATCCACTGTAAAATCTCAACTTATGAGTAGAACTAGTAGAAATGAGGGAGAGAAACTTCAAGACTCTTTAGCAAAGAGGGAGAAAATACAATATCGAAGTTAAAAGGGTTGTGTAACATGTCTTTCTACTCCTTTCTAACTGTGATGTAGAGTGATTACAACCCTATGAAAAGATCCTCTACATATAAGTGCTTGAAATAAATTTTATGATGTATTACGATACTAGATTTGGAAACCATCCTATATTCTATTATTTCAAATGCCAATACAATATTTATAGTATGGTGCATCACAATAATAGATTTGGAAGCTATCCTATAGTTTATTATTTCACGTGATGACCCTAATGATAGACACCCTATAATTAATCTAGCCATCTTATTTCTCAAAAAATAAGATACCTATATACATTGAGAAATCGAGAAATAAAATGGCATCTGGAAGCTTTCCTCAAGGATGGGCTAGTTGAACAACTCATGAATTCTAGATTTCAATCAAGATGACCCAGGTATTATTAGAACATGCGTACAAAATAAAATTCGGTATGATTAGATTATATGCAAAAACAAATGACAAGATGTGTTTTGCTATATTAAAATATCCTATAATTATTAATTTTTAAATAGTCTAAGAAAATACTAGACTTTAAATGTAATCATTAAATGTTGGCATGCACTTCATGACTAACTTCTAGTTTGTATCATAGATTTTCTTAACCATTTAGAAACAAGACATGTGAACAAAATTTTAATAACTATTATATTTATAAATTTTATATCGACATAAATAAAAAAGAATGATAGTATATTACATATTATATTCGAAAGCAAATAAACACCCATATATTAATTGATTAAATTAAAACAATTTTATCAATATCTTTTAAGAAATGAAAAAAACCTATTCGATCCAACTTCAATTACAAATAGCCTTGTCCTAAGAACACGGCTTGAATTAAAGCAACTATCTGACTGCTAACATCTAAATATCAGGAAACAATACGCTAATGTAACTTAGACATCTATTTTAGAAATAAAATGTTTATCACTATTTATCTTACGAAACTTTGGAGATCATTAACAAGTAAAGTGAATTGAGTTCAGATTGTTTTATGCTTATCGATATTATGGATATCAATATAGTGATGTTTGGTAGCTACTGCACCTGTTTTTTTAAACAAAAATATATATAAATTTTGCTTACATGACAATGCACCATTGGTTTTTTAGCGCTTCATATTCATGATGAGATTTTTTCAGGTCCTCATGTGATCGTTTCAGCACCTCGTTGGACTTTTTCAGTTCCTCCTCAAGATTGCGAATTTTTTCAGCTGACACAGAAAGTTCTTCCAGTCGAGCTAATAAGACACGTTTGTTTTCTTCCATCTGAATACACATAGAAAGCAATACAAATAATTTTAAAATTCCTACAAGGGCTCGTAAAATTTAGTGACCATCTTCGTATCATTTCCCATTCGTCCAAAGTACTAGATGGTTGAGATTCTTGATTTCTATATATCACAATAATCTCATTGAAACCTTCTACGAAACTGGAATTGGTAACCAAAATTAAATAAATCATATACAAGGAAAAACATTTGAACCTCACGTTCAGTTTAAAACCATGTATGCTTTACAAAGAGAGATTTTTGTATGATTTCCTGTTTAACTTAAACACCTTCAAAGTAGAAAGCAAGCAACTTGCTGAATACTTGAATGACAACTAATTTCTTCAACTTTCACGAAGGATACAAATTCGTAAAACAAGCTGCCTTATAAATTTTAAATTTTCATTGAAGAACTAATTTAGCAACATTTCTGACATATAGTTTCAAGGCTTTAGGTATGATCATAGGCTTTACCATCTCACATAGGTGTGCTAGCTGTTCCTCCCTATGCTTTTCTGTTTCTTGTTTGGATAAAGCTTCCTTTGATCTTGCCTGGGAAAAAATAAGAGATTGAGTAATTTGAACGGTTTAAACATCACACACTAAGTTTCAAGACTAGAATTATTAGATAGTTAAAATTGACTTAATTTTATAATCTAAAATTGAAATGTTAATATATATAATTGAAATGCATATTAACATGACAAAGTTTCAAACGCACCTGAGCTTGGCGGAACAGCTCATTGGAATAAGGTTGGCCTTGTTTGTCCTTCATTATATTGTCAATATGATCCAGCAATTCGGCTCTATTTCTTTCCATTCCCTCTTCAGATGAACTTTCATTATTGAAAACCACCATCCTCCCCTTGCATCGCGATATAATATCCTATATGAAGCTTAATATGATGACTTGTGAGGATGAGAGATGTTTGAATTTTTTATATTAAAGTGATGTTTGAATTTTTTGTCGAAGACTTGCTTTTACAATACTCAGCATTTGGAAGACAGTGTTTTGCATTCTTGTTGTTACTATGTCAAACTTATAAATACGGTAAGTTCAAAGAAACATTGGAAGATAACTTTTTAATGCTTAGTTTGTTATCTTTTAAATTCATCATAAGTGCATGAAGATGTGTCTCCAACCATACACCAATAACTCATTGCAGACATCTCTACTTGAAGGAGGCATATAAAATAAATATTCTTAAATTTTAAACATGAGAATCTTACATTTTTAAAGAATTAATATAAAAATAAAAATCAAATCAACATTTTCCAGTTTCAATATGTAATATGAACTCTTTCACTTTTGTTTGCTTAATTTTTAAGTTTTGATATTTCATTTAAAAAGTTTAATGTGGCCATAGTTTAAAATTTCATATAATAAGAATTTATAAATTGTATTTCTGTGTAATTTGGTAAGATCTTAAAGCTAATTTTTAGACTTTCCAACATTTAAGACTAGCCCAAAAAATAATACTTTAGATGATAATAGAAAAGAAGATAACAATTAACATGACCTACATATGTTGCAACAGACTCATTTCCCTTAATTATCAAATTTATAAAATCATCTCCAATCATTCTCATCTCGTATTTTTCCAAAAACTGTCTAGCACTTTCGAGAGAAACCTTAGAATCACTGCAACTGTATTCATATTTCTGTTTTTTAAATTTTCGTCCCATATAACAATTTTCATGTTTATAAATAATATTAGTATCATACCGGATTTGAAATATGAAAGTGAGATTAAGAAAACAATAAAAACATTTCAGATTGAAACTTGAGTCAATCATCAGTATCGAGAAGTGCGTTGATACTTATCTACTACAGTTTACTAGTTCAGACAGAATATAAGAAGAATGCGCTAGAAAAAAGTGTAGAAAACAAAAACCCCACCTTGAGCTTCTGTGGAAAGTGTGGGAACTTTTGCTCTAGTGTCAAACCCTCTTTCTCCCACTTATCACCGCAGGTGAAAATAAGAAGCATGTAGTCCACTATTTCTGATCCAAACAACGTCTGTAAGTTATCTATAACGGACTCTTCCTCAGTGGTGAATCGCGTTCCAGCAGCAAGCACTAAAACAATTCCATGAACTCCATCCTTCACAAGCTCAACGCATCTTACAATTTCTTTCCCAAAATAATCTGGAGATGTATCTGTATCAAATAGCCCTGCAAATTTCTAATTGCATAAGAACATATAATATAATTTCTCATTGTGTTGTGAACTCTTGTCTAAATATAGACCTACTATTGATATAATAAGACAAGTGGTTTTATGATTGCACAAACATAAAAGAAACCTTATACATAAGATAATGTAAAAGAAAAGAATGTGTCACGCTGAAAATATTTAACATTTGTATGTGACGTTGAACAATGATCTTTGACTAGTGGGAAAGAGAATTCTTAATTATTTGTCGTCTGCTCTATTCTATACGGCATAACAGTTGGCTACAGTCTTATTAGAATTTGTTGATCTAAAGTTCTTTGACAGCAGTCAATAAAATAAACAAACTATTATTAATTATTAATATAATTATATTAATAATAATCCTTAACTTTCATCACATTTCTCATAATAAAATCAAAAAATCTGTTGGCGGTAGTGGTTAGTTATTAACTTTTGTCATTACTAGCAGACAGCCAGCCCACGTCCAGCCCAACTCTGTCGTCCAGCACCGTCCACATTAAATCACATAGCAGACACTCTGCCATTCCAGCCACCCACATTTTTAACATATGTAATATTATATTTAATGTAGTTTAACATGTGTAAAATATGTTGTGTGTAGAGAGTTCTCATACCCTCTATTAAAAGAGGTCTTATGTAATGCATTTGTGCAAGGCAGTAAGGCAATAAAATCAGTTATTATCTCTGTGTATTTGTCTCTCTTTGCCTTCAAATTGGTATCAAAGCATGAGAGCTGGGCCTAGGAGCAAAAGAATTATGTGTTGATATATATAACTGCTGTAGCAGTGAATGAAGCTTCTAATGTTTTCTTGATTGCAGATCATTATCAGCTTCTAAAGTTGGAGACTAGTGGCTGCCAAGATTGAGAGTAGAGAAGATCCCAGTTTAATGTTTGAAGAAGGTATGAGCTGATTTCTTGGAGTGAAGTCTAATATTAAAAAAAAAAAAATTGTTAAAAGGGGAAAATAAGCATTATAATGTTGTTTGTTTAAGCTATATGTCATTGGCTTAGACTTGTTTGGTGGATTTGCTTTGTAAAGCAAAGTTTAAAATTGTAAGGTGCAGTTGTAACTGTGTATTAATATGACTTCAGGAAGTAGTATAGCTCAACCACAAATTCCAATATTTTTTGATAAAAATTATGAATTTTGGGCTATAAAAATGAAGACAATATTTTGTTCTCAAGGCATATGGGATCTTATTGAAAAGGGTTTTATTGAACCACAAGATGAGTCTACATTAACACAAGATGAAAAGGATAAATTACAAGATAACAGGAAAAAGGATGCTAAAGCATTGTTTCTAATTCAACAATCTTTAGATGAATCAATTTTTCCTAAAGTTTGTGCTGCTAAAAAGTCTAAAATTGCATGGGATATTTTAGAAACAGCATATCAAGGGACATCAAAAGTTAAGATTGCTAAATTGCAAACTTTAAGGCGTGATTTTGAAAATTTGAGTATGAAAGATTTAGACTCAGTTGATCAATTTCTAAATCAAGTAATGAATGTGGTTAATCAAATTAGATCATATGGTGATGATTTGATAGATCAAAAAGTTGTTGAAAAGATACTTCGTTGTTTGCCTAGAAAATTTGATGCCATTGTTGTTGCCATTGAAGAATCTAAAGATTTGACAATACTATCTATTGATGAATTGATGGGCTCACTTTTATCTCATGAATCAAGAATGAACAGAAATAACAATTCTTCTTTGGAGAATGCATTTAGATCGCAGGTATCTTTTGGCAGAGGAAGAGGAAGATTAAACTACAGAGGAAGAGGAAGACGTAGAAGCATAGATGGATGTGGAAGTCCAAATCAAGAAGAGAGAACAAATCAATCCATTCAGAGTTCTAATAGAGGACGTGGCAGAAGTTCATTCCAACACCCATCATCAAGGTTTGATAAATCTCGAATTCAATGTCATTATTGTAAGAGATTTGGTCATATTGCAAGTGAATGTAGAAAGAAACAAGAGGATATTGAAAAGAATGGTGCTAATTACTCAGATGTATCTGATAACAATTCAGGAAGTTTATTTATAACTTGTAATGTTGCTCAAGAAAGCTCTAGTGATATATGGTTCCTAGATAGTGGATGTAGTAACCATATGACTGGAAATAAAGATTTGTTTGCTAGCTTGGATGATTCTGTAAAATCTGAAGTAAAGCTAGGAAATGATAGTAAAGTCTCTGTAATGGGAAAAGGTGTTATAAATGTCTTGACAAAAAATGGAGGAAAAAGATATATTCCTTATGTGTATTTTGTGCCTGGATTAAAACACAATCTCATGAGTGTTGGTCAACTAGTACAAAAGGGTTACAAAGTTTCTTTTGATAATGATGTTTGCACAATCTTGGATAGAAATCCTAGTGGCAGGTTAATTGCAAGGGTCAACATGACACAAAATCGAATGTTCCCCCTCCAGATTCATTGCATTCAAGGAGGAAAAGAAGTTAGTTTCAAGACAGTATACTCAAATCAGTCGTGGCTATAGCATTTGAGGTATGGTCATCTTCATTTTGATGCTTTAAGCTTATTACAAAAAAAGAATATGGTGAAAGGATTGCCTCAAATATTGAAACCACCAAGTTCATGTGAAAGTTGTATTTTGGCAAAACAACATAGAGAAAGCTTCCCAGTAGGAGGTTCATATAGAGCAAGAGCACCATTGGAATTAGTTCACACTGATATATGTGGACCTATGAAAACTCCATCTTTAGGAGGAAGTATATATTTCCTAACATTTATTGATGATTTTAGTAGGAAGATTTGGATATACTTTCTCAAACAAAAAAGTGAAGCTTTTGAAAAGTTCAAGGATTTCAAAAATTTGGTTGAAAAACAAAGTGGTCACTACATCAAGGTATTGCGATCTGATAGAGGTGGTGAATTCAGTTCTAATGATTTTCTAGAATTTTGCAGATTTCATGGAATTAAGAAGCAGTTTACCACAAGGTACACACCACAACAAAATGGTGTAGCAGAAAGGAAGAATAGAACCATAATGGAAATGGAAAGGAGTATGTTGAAGGCCAAAAATCTAGCCAATGAGTTTTGGGTAGAAGCAGTAGCATGTATTGTATACATTTTGAACAGGAGTCCTACAAAGAGTGTTAAGAACACAATTCCACAAGAAGCATGGAATGGTAAGAAACATACAGTATCCCATTTTAGAGTTTTTGGCTGTGTTGCTTATTCATTAGTTCCATCTGAATTGAGAAAGAAATTGGATGATAAAAGTGAAAAATGCATCTTTATTGGCTATAGTGAAGAATCAAAGGCTTATAGATTGTATAATCCTGTTTCAAAGAAATTGATCATTAGCAGGGATGTTAAATTTGAAGAAGAAGATTCATGGCATGAAAATGATAACAAACAAGTCACAAGAGGAGCACCAATATTACAAGGTGATGATGAATTAAAGGAACATGGGACTCAATCAACACCCAACACTCCACCAAGGAACTTTGTGCAAGGTGCCTCACCTCCAAGTTCAAATGTAAGTAATAAATTTGATTCAACATTCTCAACACCAGGTTACAAAGGTAAGAAGACAAGAAGCTTAAAAGAAATATATGATCAAATAGAAGAGAATGTAGATATTTACTCAAATTTTGCTTTATTTTCTTGTGATCCATTGTATTTTGATGAAGCAATTAAAGAAGATAAATGGATCAAGGCAATGGATGAAGAAATTGACTCTATTGAAAGAAATAACACATGGGAATTAATGGATTTACCTAAAGGAAAAGAATGTATAGGAGTCAAATGGGTTTACAAAACTAAATTTGATGAAAAAGGTGAAATTGTTAAGCACAAGGCAATACTAGTTGCTAAAGGTTTTTCACAACAATATGGAGTTGATTATAATGAAACATTTGCTCCAGTTGCTAGACTTGACACAGTTCAAACTATTTTAGCAATAGCAGCACAAAATGATTGGAAAGTGTATCAAATGGATGTAAAATCAGCTTTTTTGAATGGTTTTCTTGATGAAGAGGTATATATTAAACAACCACCTGGTTATGAGGTTAGTGGGCATGAAAACAAAGTATATAAACTAAACAAGGCACTTTATGGTTTGAAACAAGCTCCTAGGGCTTGGTATAAGAGGATTGATTCATACATGATAAGTAATCAATTCAATAGAAGTAACAATGAGCCCACGTTATATGTTAAGACTAATAAGGAAGGTCAGATTTTGATTGTATGCTTGTATGTTGATGACTTAATATTCACTGGAAATCTATCAGTAGACATGTTCAAGTCAGAAATGATGAAAGAATTTGAAATGACAGATTTGGGGTTGATGAGATATTTCTTAGGTATTGAAGTTATTCAATGTGACAAAGGTATCTTCATTTGTCAATCCAAGTATATAAAGGATGTTTTAAAGAGATTTAAAATGATGAATTGCAATCCAGTGTCAACTCCAGTTGCAACAGGAACAAAACTTAGCAAGGAAGAAAAGGGCTCAAATGTTGATCCAACTATGTTTAAAAGACTTGTTGGAAGTTTAATGTATATGACAGCTACAAGGCCAGACATCATGTATAGTGTCAGTTTAATCTCAAGGTTCATGGAATCACCACAAAATTCTCATTGGCAACTTGGAAAAAGGATATTGAGATATATTGCAGGAACAATGGGATATGGAATTCTATATTCCAAAGCTAACAATTTTGGTTTGATTGGTTATACTGACAGTGATTTTGTAGGTAGCATTGATGACAAGAAGAGCACTTCTGGATATATCTTTCACCTTGGATCAGGAGCTGTATCATGGGCATCAAAGAAGCAACCTATAGTGACAATCTCATCAGCTGAAGCCGAATATGTAGCTGCCACTTCCACAGCATGTCAAGCAGTATGGATGCGTCGAATTTTGTTCGATCTTCACCATCATCAGGAGGAACCAACGCCAATTCTTTGTGATAATAAATCAGCAATATCATTATCTAAAAATCATGTATTTCATAAGAGGAGCAAACATATTGATACAAGGTACCACTTCATCAGAGAATTGGTCAATAATGGAGAAATCCACCTTGAGTTCTACAAATCTGAAGATCAATTGGCAGATATATTCACTAAGCCATTACCAAAGAATAACTTTGAATATCTGCGAGAGAAATTGGGTATTACTGATGCAAAATTTGTTAATGACAAAAATTAAGGGGGAGTGTTGGCGGTAGTGGTTAGTTATTAACTTTTGTCATTACTAGCAGACAGCCAGCCCACGTCCAGCCCAACTCTGCCATCCAGCACCGTCCACATTAAATCACATAGCAGACACTCTGCCGTTTCAGCCACCCACATTTTTAATATATGTAATATTATATTTAATGTAGTTTAACATGTGTAAAATATGTTGTATGTAGAGAGTTCTCATACCCTCTATAAATAGAGGCTTTATGTAATACATTTGTGCAAAGCAGTAAGGCAATAAAATCAGTTATTATCTCTGTGTATTTGTCTCTCTTTGCCTTCAAAATCAAAGGTATAATCTCTGCCAGCGATATAATTTTCACTTTCGTACGTCTCAGAAAATTATAATTTATTCCAATCACAAATTATCACTAATGACGTACAAGGCTTCCACATTCGAGACTCTCATATTTATCTTCATTAGTCACTCAATTATATGGAGCCCTTTTCAACACAAATTCATTCCCGATTTAATCATATTATTAGAATAAAAACAGTGAACATTATTTTATTTTCTTTGCAATATCTATTTTATTTTCCTTCTTTGACCTTACCCATTTTTCATTTCATGACCTATGTAGACTTAGTTTTTATTATCATCAGAGTTTGAAACAATAGTTGCATTTTGAAACACTAGATATTGATACGTTGAAGGGTTTCACAGCCGCAGTGCGCCTGCAATGCAAAACTCAAAAGTGGTACACAAAATTTTATTTGAAAAATTAGAATTAAATTTGTAAAAATAAAACCAAAAAAATAAATTGAAAACAGTGTTTACAAACCCAGTTTAAGGGTCTAATCAAACGTAAACCACAAAGCTAAAGAGAAACAGTTTTCACAAGGCTTGCTCTCAGCATATATAAGACCAGTCACTAGCCTGGTTAGTATTTTTTGCCATATATTTTCCACTAATGCAGTGTAAGTTATACAAGAATGTAAGGAATGAGATGGCAGAAATCTCTCATAAACTATGTTTTCAATTTGTATCCGATAGTTTAATAAACCGCTGGAACCCATTGCTATCTTTTACGAACTGTAAATAACAATTGAGAGGCTATGACCAGATCTTACTTAACAAAAAAACACACTACCTAATATGACCCAAAAAAATCCCGAAGAGACATAAAATTAGCAGAGCCATAACTGATGAATAGAAAACATTGAAAGGGAGGAGGAAAAAGAAATGAGAGGAAGGGGTGATAATTAAAGTCACACCAGGAGTATCGACCACGTTAATGGTTCTGCCATTCCGGAAAGTTGTCTGTAATTCACAGTGCTTCGTTACAGAGGATTCGCTGCATTCTGACTTGAAAGCAGTTCGGCCAAGAATGGAATTACCAGTTGAACTTTTTCCATTTCCACTTCGACCCATCAAGACCAGATTTGTGACCAGGCTCCTCCCATGACTAACATCATTTTCTTCCATTTTGCCTCCCTCCGTTTTCTCTTTCCGTTATAATTTTCTCCCTCTGCCCACTCTTTCTACCTCTACTTCTGCTTCTCCCTCACCCTACAAATTTGACAACAGGAGGAGTGATGAAGAGAGGGCAATGGCTACCCAGCCAGTTATTTCGACTGGCTGGGTATGATGCCGTTTATCGGCCTCCGTCTTTTGTCTGCCTCTCCCGTCAGTGATGCACGGATTTCGCCACAGTGCCATGTACCATCGTGCGTATAGTCTGACACCTGCCCAGTCCATCATTTTAAAACTTTCAAACTGTTAAAGGATTTTTATTTAATTTATATATTTTAGTTTTAGTCAATCAAACTTTCTAAGCATTTTTAATAAATTTATATATTTAAGTTTTAATCAATCAAAACTTTCTAAGTATTTTTAATTACATTATATTTTAACTTTCAACTTTCAAGTCAAAGTTTGTCTTCATAACATTGCACTATATATATATATATATTATTAAAATTAAATTAGGTTTTAAATTATTATAGAATGTTTAATAAATTTAAATATTTATACTTATGTTATCTTGTATTACTTTAAAATTAACAATTTCTATAAATTTATTTTACATTATTTTACTATATTGAAGTTTGACATCTTATTTGTTTTAATTATTGGAATGTAACTAAATATTTAATTAGAAATATATTAATTTATAAAAAATTAAAATGTATTGTTTAATATAAACAAATAAATGAAATAATAAAAATTAAGAAAACATCAATCTAAATATTAAAAATTAATTAAACATCAAATTAAAAATCTAAATTAAATTTTCTAAATATTAAATTTCATTAGTGAAATATAATAATAAAAGTTATAAATGAAGGTAAAAACTAGAAAGGTCAAATTTTAACATAAAAACTTAAAAACTTCAAACTCACAAAATGATGTTTATAAACTTCTAATGATAAAATATTAAAAATCTATTTTTAGTTTTTTATACAAAATTTTCAAAAATATATATATTTAAGTATTTTATCATAAGATTATAAATGTTTTTATGATCCTAAATTTTTGTAATCAAAGTTGATATTTTATTTTATTATTTTACCTTTTTATTGTTATAATTAAATGTTTAATTAAAGACATTTAAGAATATGTTTATTTTTAAAAGATTAAATGCATAATTTTATATTAAATTAAATTAAATAATTAAAATTAAAATGAGCAAATAATAAATTGAAAAAAGAAAAAGAAATATTATATAAATATGATAATTTGAAATCAATGTTACATTGATTATGTGTAGATGTATATGATATTCAACATTGACAAAATAATGAAATAAAAATTAGGTTCAAGATTGACATTAGAATAATTATTAGAAGTAAAGCTCTAGCTTATCATCATATTAGGTTAGATTTAATGTCACGTAAGATTAAGATTTGAATTAGTATAAGATAAATAATGTTAGGTTTCAATTGAAATGATGTTAGAAATCAATTGACTTAATATAATTTTATATTAAATTCAAATAAATTATAAATATTTGAAATATTAATATTTTCAAATTGAAATTAAATTTGTTAAATTTAAAGTAATCCAAGTTAAATAAAATATGAATACTTAAGATTCTAAAATAATTTTAAAACTAATTAAATGTTACATAATATTAAATTTTAATAATATTTACAACCACTTCAAAATCTATTTTTAAAATTTGTATACAACATTAAAAAGTTAATTAAAAAAAACTTTAAATATACAAATTAATTAAAAATCTTTGGAAAATTTTGAAGTTTTGAAGTTTTTATGTTAAAATTTGACTTTTTTCATTTTTACCTTCATTTATAAATTTTAGTATTATATTTCATTAATGAAATTTAATATTTAGAAAATTTAATTTAGATTTTTAAAGAAGATTTTAATTTTTTGAATTATTTTATTCTACTTATCTTTTGTTTTTAATTTGATGTTTAATTAATATTTTCAATATTTAAATTTAATATTCACTCTATATTTTCTTAATTTTTATTATTTCATTTATTTGTTTATATTAAATAATACATTTAAGTATTTAAAAATTAATATATTTCTAATCAAATATATAGTTACATTAGTTAAAAGAAATAAGATGTCAAACTTCTAATGTAGTAATACAAGTTAACGTAAATATAAACATTTAAATTTATTAAACATTCTATGATAAATTTAAAATCTAAATTTAATTTTAATAATATATATAGTGGGAAAAACTTTAACTTGAAAATTAAAATATAATGTAATAGTTAAAAAGTTTGACTGATTAGAACTTAAATATATAAATTAATTTAAAAACTTTCTAAAAGTTTAAAAGTTCTAAAATGATAGAAAATGCACTGGCCGTATATCTGGGCCTGTGTCAGACTGCTAGGAATGCACAATATTGATTATCAATAGTGCATGGCACGCATACCGGCTAGTGCAAATATGTTGCACTGAAGCCAGTGCCAAACTTTACTATACTAAATTAAATATGTGCAATCATTGTAAATAAAAGAATATAATAGTTATGAAAATAATTTATAAGTATGAAATTTTTTGTACAAGTCAAATTTTGATATTGCTATTAGTTGAAGGATTCAACTAGGCAGTTTTCATAATAACCATAATATTCTAATAATAATAACATTCTAATAATAATAACCACATAAATTTGAATAAAAGTGTTTATTGTTATTATTATTAGAATATTATGACCAAATGTTAGGACTATTGAGAGGGACTTCAAAGTCTATGAAATAAGGTTTTTTTGTACGAGTCAAATTTTGATATTGCTATTAGTTGAAGGATTCAACTAGGTAGTTTTCATAATAACCATAATATTCTAATAATAATAACATTCTAATAATAATAACCACATAACTTTGAATACAAGTGGTTATTGTTATTATTATTAAAATATTATGACCAAATGTTAGGACTATTGAGAGGGACTTCAAAGTCTATGAAATAAGTTTTAAAAGTTTTCAAAATAAATTAGTAAGTTTTTCAGATTTCATTTGGCTTTATGAGATTTTAGTTTTTCAGTTGAAGAAAATTAAATTTTGATGAATTTTTTAAATGTATGTATTTAAGTAATTACTTTTCAAAAATATAAATGTATCTAACATCAATAACATTTTAAAATATATTTAATAGTGAAATAAAATGATTAAAATTATTTACAAAATTTTATGTTATTAAATAAATGTTAATACTTCAATTTCAATAATTTAGTTTCTATTCATTTACTTAAGTATAATATATTATCTCAACTTTACAACATCTCTAATGCTAAGAAAATGATTGATGATTTGTCTTAATAAATCATAACTCAATATATTTGATTATAGCATTAAAATAATTTAAAAACTCAATAAAAAAAAAATCTATCTTTTAATGATCTCAAATGAAAACTTCACTATCATAAATAATCTTTCAATTTATTTATTAAAATGCATCACATAACTATTTACTCATTAATTTATTCAAGAGTTAAAAGTAAGATAAACTATTTAAATATTCTTGAAAACTTTCTTTTTCACTGTGGTTACTTTTTTATTGAACCAAGACGAAATTGTACATAGTTGATGTATTAGGATCAGTGATATATAAGATAAGATACATACAATATTTAAAATCTCCTAAATATGCTAAAAATTATATTAAGTCAATTGATTTCTAACATCATTTCAATTGAAACCTAACATTATTTATCTTATACTAATTCAAATCTTAATCTCACGTGACATTAAATCTAACCTAATATGATGATAAACTAGAGCTTTATTTCTAATAATTATTCTAATGTCAATCTTGAACCTAATTTTTATTTCATTATTTTGTCAATGTTTAATATCATATACATCTACACATAATCAATGTAACATTGATTTCAAATTATCATATTTATATAATATTTCTTTTTCTTTTTTCAATTTATTATTTGCTCATTTTAATTTTAATTATTTAATTTAATTTAATATAAAATTATGCATTTAATCTTCTAAAAATAAACATATTCTTAAATGTCTTTAATTAACCATTTAATTATAACAATAAAAAGGTAAAATAATAAAATAAAATATCAACTTTGATTACAAAAATTTAGGATCATAAAAACATTTATAATCTTATGATAAAATACTTAAATATATATATTTTTGAAAATTTTGTATAAAAAACTAAAAATTGATTTTTAATATTTTATCATTAGAAGTTTATAAACATCATTTTGTGAGTTTGAAGTTTTTAAGTTTTTATGTTAAAATTTGACCTTTTTAGTTTTTACCTTCATTTATAACTTTTATTATTATATTTCACTAATGAAATTTAATATTTAGAAAATTTAAAATTAGATTTTTAATTTGATGTTTAATTAATTTTTAATATTTAGATTGATGTTTTCTTAATTTTTATTATTTCATTTATTTGTTTATATTAAACAATACATTTTAATTTTTTATAAATTAATATATTTCTAATTAAATATTTAGTTACATTCCAATAATTAAAACAAATAAGATGTCAAACTTCAATATAGTAAAATAATGTAAAATAAATTTATAGAAATTGTTAATTTTAAAGTAATACAAGATAACATAAGTATAAATATTTAAATTTATTAAACATTCTATGATAATTTAAAACCTAATTTAATTTTAATAATATATATATATATATATATATATATATATATATATAGTGCAATGTTATGAAGACAAACTTTGACTTGAAAGTTGAAAGTTAAAATATAATGTAATTAAAAATACTTAGAAAGTTTTGATTGATTAAAACTTAAATATATAAATTTTTTAAAAATGCTTAGAAAGTTTGATTGACTAAAACTAAAATATATAAATTAAATAAAAATCCTTTAACAGTTTGAAAGTTCTAAAATGATGGACTGGGCGGGTGTCAGACTGTACGCACGATGGTACATGGCACTGTGGCGAAGTCCGTGCATCACTGACGGTACGGGAGAGGCGGACAGAAGACGGAGGCCGATAAACGGCGTCATACCCAGCCAGTCGAAATAACTGGATGGGTAGCCGTTGCCATGAAGAGAGTAGTTAAACAGCACCAAATCACAAGGAAATATTTGGTACGTGTGTTGAGGAAGTGACGGCGAACCCCGCGTGAGAGATGATGATCATCCCACTACCCAATTATGATATTTTATTAAATATAAAATCCCCCAGACACGGAATCCCCAGAAATTACCTATTTTTTGAAATCCGCAACTAGCAATTGCATCTGTTGGGGGCACTAGTCGGTACCATTTCCGTCAGTTTTCAATTTGTAGCAGAAGGTGATTATTTGACTTGCATGTAATTTTTTTTTTTTTTTTTAAATATTTTTATTGAATAGACTTGCATGTACTTAACCATGCTTACCCTTTAATTTTATCCTTTCTCGTTTGATTTTACTTTTTATTTTATCCCTCTTTTGTAAAAGTTGATGAAGTAATAATAAATATATTTATTTTTTATTGGAGAAAACTAATAAATTACAATTTCCATAGGCATCAATGACTTGACAAAAATAAAAATCCTTTAATCTTGTTATTTAAATTGAAGCGATTCTTTGTAGCTTGCCAACGTGCCCAATTAAAGGAGTTGAAATCATAGACATCATTAAAGTCGTGTACCCCTTCCTTGAAAAGGTACATAGCATGCTTAGGAAAACTAATTGCCTATGGCTGCCCCTGATATTGTATAAGTCTATTCCACCAAATAGAGGATGGCAAAACTAAAAACATGTTGTAATGAGTTCCTTCTCCAATCCAAACAACTACAAACAATCCTTCAAGCCTTCCAAATGGATTGTAAAGGAAAAGAGCCTTTGAGACGAAAGAATGGAGTAAGATCGATCTTGTCCAACCATCTCACATTATGCCACTTATTATTCCTGTCAGCAAGAGCAATCCTGTTTCTCACCAATATCACCAATATTAATTACAATATATTAATGAATGTTAAAATTGTGTATTTAATATGATTTTAACATTTATAAACATAAGTTCTCTATGACTTATAAGTTCTTTTCATTAAACTTTATAAATTTATAAATTATTGTTTAGATTGAAAAGAACTTATAAATCATAGAGAACTTTATAAATGTTAAAATTATATTAATTACTATTTAAAAAAATATTATTTGTTAATAATAGTTTTACAATTTAGAAATGAATAATATGTAATTTTTTAAAAAATGATAAAAAAAAAAAATCTATTATACTTTCTAAGAATATAAAAAATAAAATAAATTCTAAATTATTAAATATAATATCTTAAAATATCATATTTTTAATTTTTTTATAATGATATTATATAAGTAATTCAAATTTAAAGATTTAAATTTTTATTATTTTTAATGAGTTATTGTTCGATTGTATTTAATGTTGAGAATTGTGTCTCAACCTTGCAAGCTTTTTCCGAAAAATTCTAAAAATTTTAGAAAATTCTAGAATTTTTTTGTGCTAGCTTTCCATATGTTTATGAGTTGCAAAAAGGTATATGAGTTGTTAAAATTGTGTAGTCTCTAGAACAATGTAGAAGGGCTATTTTTAGAGTGTAAACAACTCATTATATGACTTTTATGGGAGTCTAAATTAGAGGACAAAATTATGAATGAAAATGTTATTCTTGGAGTTACAAATTACAAGTGGGTAACATGTGGCATGGTTGTTTTGCCCATGGTTTTGGCCCATGATTTTGTAAAATGACAAATGATCTCCAAGTGGCAAATCACTATAAAGGCAGGGCTTGGGGAGGTGTTCGAATCATCGAGTTCAGTTTGCAAGACTGGTGCTAGAAGGAGTCTTTCTGAGTCCAAGTCGAAGTTCAAGTTATGGTAATGCGTTCTTGTAAGAACTTGCATTGCAAGTGTATTGTAATCCTCTAGATTTGAGAATACATTATGCAGGTTTTAGGGGTGGGGATTTTCTCTCAGAAGGGTTTCCCCATGGTAATCATTATGTTATGTGTTTATTTTTATTTTTATTATGTTATTATGCATTTCTTCAGATCTCTACTATAGTTAGTTAAATTTGCATAATCATCCCCTCAAAGATTAGTGTAGGAAGAAATTCTATGCACCTTAGCTTCTTTACAAGTGGTATCAGAGCTTGGCCAGTTTTGGTTCTATTTGTTGGGTACAAGATTTTTTGAGCTAATCAAGGTTTGAGTGGGAGCTTGTGTAGAGGTTTTCATTTCTATGTTGCAAGATTGCAAAGATGGCAATCACATCAGAGAAGATTGATGTAGAGAATTTTTCTGGGACAAACTTTGAAATGTGGAAGCTGAAGATGGAAGATCTATTGATTAATCAGGATCTATGGGATGCAGTTGATAAAAAAAAAGCTGAGGCCCATAGATCCAACTTCAACTATAGAGTATGATGTGAGAGACAAAAAAGCTAAAATTTTCATTAGATTGTATCTTGCAGACTTTATATTGATTAATGTTCATGAAGAACCTATCACGAAGAAGCTTTGGAAGAAGCTAAGTGAGATCTATCAAACGAAATCACTTGTGAACAATATTTTCTTGAGGAAGAAGTTGTATTCCTTGAGAATGGAAGAAGGTGGACAGATTTCTAAGCATCTCAAAAGTCTTAATATATTGGTGACTTAGTTGACCTCAATTGGGATGTCGATGGATGAAGAAGAAAGGTGCCAAATATTGCTATGTTCATTGCCAGACTCATGGGATTGCCTTTTCATGGCCATAGGGAGCACTTCAATTGTCTTGAAGATGGAAGATGTTGTTGGTTCTCTACTTTCTAAAGAGATGAGAAGAAAGGTCTATCTAAATTCCAAAGAGGCTTTGACTGTTTGAGGAAGACCAAAGGAAAGAGGCAAGAACAAGAAGCAACATGGCCATTCTAAGTCCAAGAATAAGGGGAAATCAAAATCTTATTGTATGTCCAAGATGATCTATTGGAATTGTGGCAAACTTGGACACTTCAGAAAGAACTACAAAGAGGAAAAGAAAAAGAAGAAGAAGCAAGATTCTGATTCTGAGTCCAAGAAGGAAGATGAAGATGTTTTTATCGCAACCTTGGCCACTCATGCAGGTGATAATGCATGGTTGATAGACTTAGGTGCATCTTTTCACATGACTCCTAATAGAAATTGGTTTAGTAAATATGAAAAGTTTGATGGTGGTAAGGTGTATTTGGGTGATAACTCGATTCTTGATATTGTTGGTCATGAAAGTATTCATGTGAAATTTTGTGATGGTAGAATTAGAAGATTTGATGGTGTCTTGCATATCCTGGGACTAGCGAGGAATTTGTTATCTATTAGTAAATTAATAAATGTAGGTGTGCATGTACAATTTTTTGAAGAAGGTGTGAAAATGGTGAGAGGTGCTACGGTAATAGCAAGAGGAAGCAGATTGGGTACATTGTACCAGCTTGATGAATGCATGATTGAGTGCAATAGTACTTATGATAAGATTGTGAAGAGGTGAATCAAGGGTACCCAAGGGTGCTCTATCTACTGGGTAAAAGTACAAACCTGTGTCACCTTTTATAAAGAAACGTGATATCAGAATGTGACAGTTCAACATTAATGACAAAAAAATGGTATTTGTGTTTAAAATATGAAGATGATGTAAACTGATGAAATGTGTAGAATTGTATGAATTTTATGCCTATACTTTTTATAATTTTTTTGACTATGAATTTATTCATTTTATTTTATTTTGAAGTCCCTTTTTTAATTGTAAAAAATATAGGATGTAGTTCGCATCAAACAAGTATGCGCAAATCATCTTTTTTTGTTCTGATTTGAAAATATTTTATAGATGACATGTATAGCTAGTGAACAAAAAAATAAATAATTATTTTTTATGCATATTTTCTTTGTTATAAGTACTCAAGTTCGACCTTGTTAGAATCCAACAATTTTTTCCTCCCGTCAAAACTTCCCTAACAAATCTATACCTTCTTGAAAAAAAATTACATATTCGTGAAGAGGATTCTCTTCTCTAGTGATAAATATAATTTTATTTTATTTTTGATATGATTTACTATTTTTTTACATTTTTTGAGAGAGCATCTTTTGAAATGTTGAAATATCAGCTTATAATATTTTGAATTATAACACATTATAACTAATCAAAACACTCAAAAATTTATATCATGATGATATTGAATCTGAGATCTATAAAAGGGTATATTTAGTTTTTGAAAAAAAAAGAGTTTTGATAGAGAAATGAGATTTGACCAAAACAAGTTTTTGGATCACAAACGATGACACAGATCTATGTTTTTACCCTACTGAATCAAAGTTACCTGTAGAGAAGATTATGTTATAGCATTGAAGACTCAACCACATAGGTGAGAAAGGTCTACGAACATTAAAAAATAAAAACCTTGTTGATGGGTTGAATAACTGCAATCTTGATTTTGATTTTTGTGAGCATTGTATCTATGGTAAACAAAACTCTGTTCAGTTTTACTCAATATCTCGTAAGTCCTCATGTATTTTGGATCTAATGCATTCGGATGTATTTGGTCTAGTTGATGTTCCTTCTATTGGTAGATTAGTTTATTATGTTTCTTTCAAATTGATGATTTCGGTAGAAGAATATGGGTTTATTTTCTTAGAAGTAAAGAAGTTTTTAGTCAATTTAAAGCAATGGTTGAGTTGTAGACTGGAAAGAAGATAAAGCGTTTGAGAATTGATAATGGTGGTGAATATTGCTCCAATGATTTTGACACATTTTGTAAAGATTGTGGTATTAAAAAAGAAGACAACTCCATATTCTCCATAAGAAGAATGGAGTTGCAAAAAGAGTGAATAGGACCTTGATGGAGGCTAGGAGTATGCTGAGTGGAGCTAGAATGGAACAAAGTTTTTGTGCTGAAGCTGTAGCCACTACCTGCTACCTGATAAATAGGTCTCCTACATTAGCTCTTATTGATAAGACACCAATGGAAGCATGGTCAGGCCACAAGCCTTCAGTTAGAGATTTGAAAGTTTTTGGTTGTGAGACATATGCTCATGTGCCAAAGGAGAAGTGGAAAAAAATTGGACAACAAAGTTGTCAAATGTATCTTCATCAGATATAGTTATGGTGTGAAAAGATACAAGCTTTGGGATCCTATTGCAAAAAAGGTATTTTACTCCAGAAGTGTTATTTTTAGAGAAATTGAGCCTTATTCTGTTATAGTGCAGCCAGAATAGATAAAAGAAAAGAAAGATGTGATTCAAATTCCTACTACACCTAAGGAAGTTGAATTGAGGCCCTTAGAAAGACAAGTTGTTGAAGAGAGCTCTACAAGTTCTAAATCATCAGAGGAAGAGGGAGAACCTAAACTTGAACCCAAACCAGATCTTGTTCGAAGGTCTAGGAGACAAAGGAAAGCACCAGAAAAGTATGGATATTCCCTTGATGATTGGAGGTGTATATTTTCTTTGAATACTAATATTGATGAACTGAAATCTGTAGAAGAGGATCTTGGTATGAATGATTTAGAGTCCTGGAAGATAGCCATGGAAGAAGAGATAACAACTCTTAAGAGGAATGGCACATGAGACCTTTACCATTTCCTGAAGGATAGAAGCTTGTTGGTTGTAAATGGGTGTTGAAAAGGAGGATGGTTTCTGATGGAAGCATTGAGAAGTATAAAGCACAATTGGTTGCAAATGGTTACTTCCAAGTTGTAGGAATTGATTATGGTGAAATTTTTTCTCCTGTAGAAAAAATGACATCCATTCATTTTTTACTTTCTATTGTAGAAGTTTATGATCTAGAAGTTGACAAAATTGATGTGAAGACAACTTTCCTTCATGGATATTTGGAGGAAGAAATTTATATGACACAACAAGAACACTTTGTGGTGAAAGGTAAAAGTCATTTGGTCTATAAATTGAAGAAATCCTTGTATGGCTTAAAACAAAGTCCTAGGTTTTGGTAGCAAAAGTTTGATACATATGTATTGAGTTTGGAATTTGTGCGATCCAAATCTGATCACTCTATATACTACAGGTTTGATGGTGATTATTTCCTAGTTATTACCTTATATGTTGATGACATATTTTTTATTGGCGAAGGAAAAGGCTTGATTATAGAATTAAAATCTCAACTCTTAGAAAAGCTTGAAATGAAAGATCTTAGTGCAACAAGGTACATTCTGGGAATGGAGATTATAAGAGGTAGACAAAACAAAAAGCTTTGGCTAGGCCAGAGTAAGTATGTTGGTAATATTCTAAGAAGATTCAATATGTAGGATTCCAAACCATTGAGTGTTCTTGTTACTATGGGAACAAAGCTTTCTATCTCACAGTGTCCTTCATCCCCATTAGAGATGGAAGAGACGAGTTGAGTACCATATCAGAGTGTTGTTGGAATTTTGATGTATGCTATGGTCTATACAAGACTAGACATTGTCTAAGCGGTGGGAGTACTTCCTGTTATATGTCTAATCTAGGAAGAACACATTGCAATGTAGTAAAAAGAGTTTTCAAATACTTGTAGGGTACCTCAAAGTACTCTATATGTTTTCATGGAATAGGATATGAGCATTCCTTGGATATTCAAGGCTATGTGGATTTAGACTGGGCTAGAGATGTTGATAGAAGAAGATCCACCATTGGATATGTGTTTACATTATTCGGTGGTGCAATCAGTTGGATGAACAAGAAATAATTTGTGGTCATTTTGTCCACTACAGAGGTAGAGTATATGATAGCTACTCATGCCTACAAAGAAGCCATCTAGCTTAAGAGATTGTATTCAGATATAGAGTTCAAATAGGGTGCAGTGACAACTTATAGTGATAGTTAGAGTGCAATCTGCCTAGTGAAGAACCCAACATTTTATGCCAGGACCAAGCACATTGATGTACAATATCATTTTGTGAGAGATATAGTCGAGGATGGCAAGGTGAAGCTGGAAAAGGTGGAGACTTTGGTGAATGTTGTTGATGCATTAACTAAGCTTGTGAGCGCAAAAAAGTTTAGATGGTGTTCGGAGCCTATGGGCCTCTCAGCCCCTAGCAATTAAGTCCATGACACTATGGATCCCTTGACTCTTGCAAGGTGTTCAACAAGTGGGAGAATGTTGGAATTGTGTCAACCTTGCAAGCTTTTTCCATAAAACTCTAGAAAATTTAGAAAATTTTAGAATTTGTTTGTGGTAGTTTTCCACATGTTTATGAGTTGGAAAAAGGTGTATGAGTTGTTAAAGATGTGTCTAGTCTCTAGAACAATGTAGAAGGGCTATTCTTAGAGTGTAAACAACTCATTATATGACTTGTATGGGGGTCTAAACTAGAGGACAATATTATGGACAAAAATGGTATTCTTGGAGTTATAAATTACAAGTGGGTAACATGTGGCATGGTTGTTTTGCCAATGGTTTTGGCCCATGGTTATTTTAAACCAAAAATAGTTTCCAATGGAAAATCACTATAAAAGTAGGGCTTGGGGAGGTGTTTGAATCATAAAATTCAGTTTGCAAGACTAGTGCTAGAAGGAGTCTCTCTGAGTCCGAGTATAAGTTCGAGTTGTGGTGATGCGCTCCTATAAGAACTTGCATTGCAAGTGTACTGTAATCTTCTAGATTTAAGAATACCTTGTGCAGGTTTTGGAGGGTGGGGTTTTTCTCCTAAAAGGGTTTCCCCATGGTAATCATTGTGTTATGTGTAATTTATTGTAATTTTTATTATGTTATTATGCATTTCTTGAGATCTTTGGAATATTTAGTTGAATTTGTATAATTGTCCACTCAAAGATTAGAGTAGAAAGTGATTCTGTGCACCTTAGCTTCCTTGCATTTAACTATACTATGTACATCAAATATTTAAAATTATTTGAAATGAAAAATTAAACATCTTAAAATTTAATATATATTTAAAACTTTAGAAACTATATTTATTTAAGTTATTTAAGAAACTCATAACCATTATTCCACAATCATATAAACTCATAACTACTTAATTTATAAATTTATAAAATATTTAAATTTTGAAATCTCTTCAACCAATTTCATTTCTATGTTAAAACTAATATTTTTAGAAGAGAACGGTGCTCTCTAATGTATTGCAACAATACTTGTCAGTTAATTTTGTTCATTTTTAGTTGTGCTTAATAAGCTCATCATAACTATTACACATAAAATTCACCTTTCCTAGCTTAGGGGGAAACTTAATATTTTTCAAACTCAATTTTCATATTCATTAATTAATTGTAAAAATATTATTAATTAATTGAATACTAAATAAGTTATTTTTTAAACTCAAATTTAACATTATATTTATATTATATTTTGACATTGTCATTGCTTTCATTTATGTACTATAATTGTATAATCAATTTTATTTCTAGACTATATTTTTATACTTTAATTTTTAATAGTAATTATTATAACTATAATTGACAAATACTAGCCAATATGTGGCACTTTTTTATATACGATATTGTGTAATTCTCATTTGTACCATTTCAATTGATTTCAACATATTAGAAAATGTTGTATATGTAAATACAATTGAAGCAGGCATAAAAGAAAGAAAGTGTCAAATCAATGTTGTGTTTTCTACAATAGATAAAAATTAACTTGAATCTTCACAAAGAAGTCACACTCTTTTTGTATTTCATTAGGTTTAAATAGGTACATACTAAATGCATTATAGAACTTTACATATTCCACCATTGGTGTCCATAAAGAGCGAAGTGAACTATAGAATTCAAGAAAGATGAAATGCCAAAATTCATATGAGGAAATAAAGTTTTTCTTACATAGCAGATACTAAAATCATAAGACAATAAAATAACATGTAAAATACTTGAGTATATAAATCGAAGAAGACAACAAACATATATATTCAACTATCAATTGACAACTACAACTTGGTAGTTGGAGGAGAGAAAATATAGTCACAAACAAAGCATATTATGTATTGGTTGAAATTTGAATTCCATTCATTAGACTATAAAGTTATTCAATTTTAAATATAACATCATTGAACTATGTTCACTTAATGTAAAAACAAATTTGAATATTCGCAAAATAGAAGTTATTAAAGTTTCATGTATGCTAAAATTTTGTTGTAGAAAGTAGTATTGTAAGAGAAACAAAACATCTAATTAGAATGAACTAAAAGTACAATATTGTAGGAAAATGTCAAATTGCTAGATTTCTCAAGAAATCACTAGGTTGAAGTAAAGAAGATTTAAAATTAGAAAGGGTTAGAAAAGAAGCATGGCTAAATTTAAAGAAAGGAATAACATGATCCATGTAAAACTATTAATGAAGTGTCTAATAATATTGTACAATTTCACAAATTGGAGTTTTCGATGAAGATCAATGATGGAAGCTTTTATTACAGTTTTTGGCTTGGCTCTTAGTGTTATCTCTGACACCAAATAATGAATTGTATTCATATGAGTTTTGGGCTCTTTGTAATTGCAATGTTCTAAATTTGAGATTCACAATGACAAGATTCATTGGTGTTGATAGATACTCTCTCTAGATGATGTCTTTCTTCTTCTTCTTCATTCTTTTTGTATCAGGCAATGACTAAAGTTTTTATTTTCTGGGTCTTTTCTCCAGGAGCTTTTTTTGAAGAAATCATTATTAATATAAATATAATGTTTTCCCAGAAAAAATGGTACAAATTCTTTTTTTATAGCATTAAAGAAAAGATATTACTATTTTAAGTTTTAATATAACGTGTGCAACAACTGATTGTACTTTCATCATGTAGATATCTTAAATTGTTCAAAATTCAGACTAAATAGTTTTTTACTCAAAAGTTAATAATATATATTTTTATTTAATTTAAATAATTAATAATGTTTGTTATGCTTTAATCTTTCTAAACAGTATTATATTTTATTAAAGATAATTTTAACAATTAAAATTTTGTTAAAAAATAAGAAATTAATATTAATATTTTAGTTTTCTAGATATAATTTAATAAATTTTAATATTTACTATGTTAATATTGATATTTTTAAAATTTAATATATTTTTTTAATTAAGAAAAAAATTAGATAATATATATCATTATATCTACATATTTATATTTATTTAAATAAATAAAAATATTAAAAGAAAAAGTAATAAAAATATTATTTTTGTACTTTTATGTTAGATCTTGACATTACTAATAATCAAAATATTCCAAAAGTCAACATTTGATTTTAAAATTATTTTATTTTATTTTTTGTTGCTTATGTTGTAATTTTGATTATTTTTATTAATAATTATAAAATTACAATTTATAAATTAGTAATATGATCATTTTAATTTGAATTTAAAAATATTTATTATATAAACATTCAAAGAAACTCTTTTATAATTCAAACATAAGAGCATTGAATAAAACTATAATTTCTCATTTTCTATTTTAAAAAAAATTAATACAAAAGCTAGAGATAACATGGACACTTTCAAAAAATAAAATTTAGTCATAAAATAATATAAATAAGTTTAAATAATTCCAAATTATATTATATTTATCAAAGAAACAAGATTTTTTAATTTTATTTCTACAATTATTTGTATATTAATTTTTAAAAATATTTTTCTTCTCAATATTTTGTACAATAATAATTAAAAATCTTAAATAAGTGTTAAATTATAACTATGGTATATTATTAATTTATTTAATAATATTTAAAAAAATTAGTTGGATTTTAAAATGTTGTAATAATGTATCAATACAAATTATGTAACAAATTAATTGAATTTACTTGTTTTTTTTATTCCATCGACTAGGGGAAGAGATCTATTATTGAGGGGGGTCTAATGATTGATACGAAATCATTATAGATACCCCTAATTATCACTTTTAAAAAGGCCCAAAAAAATGATAACATGTGTACCAATAGTTGCTAACACGTACTAATAGGTGATCACACATGTACTAATAGTTGATCATTTCTTAGCTTTCTTAGTTGTTGATTGGTCCATTTGTACCAAAAGTGCTAGTTTTTTTAAGGTGAGTGGCCATTGGGGGGTGGCATAATGAGTATCGAGTGATTGTTTTGAAATGGCAATTTTGACTAGTTCGCGCTCTATGACCTCTAGGGGAAACAATCCAATAATTGCCCAGGCTAATGTTGTGCACCTACAGTTCTGAATATGTATGTCAAAATTTGACAATTTTTCGGTGAACCTCCTAGGTGAGTGAAGAACTTAAAGCTAATCTTTTGGCTTTCTAGAATTTGCAGAGCTTTTTCTAGAATTCATAGAGTGCAAGGTGGTCTAAAAGTGCCATTTTAAAATGTTCACCCAATACTTGCCACTAAGATCCCCCAATAGTTGGTATAGTAACTTTTTGGACAAGTGGACCAATAAACAATCAAGAAAACTAAAAAATGAAAAGAAAGTGAAAGGTTATTGGTGTTCACGGTGATTTGTTTTGGCATGTTTGTGTGTAGGTACAAGGGTCTTTTTGGGCAGCAATTATGGGGGTGGGGAGGTAATAGTTAACGTGGTGACATTGTGTACATGGGAATCAATTGGCTTGTTTCCCCTATAGAGAGCTTTGTAAAATTAAAAAAAATCTAAACTTTAGCTTTAAGCTCTTTAATCAACTTTGAAGGTGCACCAAAAAAAATGTCATATTTTGGCATACAGATTAAACATTCTAGGTGTGCAAAGTTAGCTTGAGAGGCTACTAGATCTCTTGCCCTATCTTAAAATTTCCTTAAAAATATATCTAAACATTTTGCTTATTCAAAATGATTGATATTTATCTTATCACTATCAAATAAAAATAAAAATTAATAATAATATAAATATAATAATAAAAAACATCTCTAATTTAAATAATATTTATTGTATTATTTTACTAAAAGCTTATAATTTAACATAATACTCCAAATATAAAAATATAAAATATTTATAACTTTTTATTAGAGGCGTCAAGTCTTGTAGCAGTAAAACAAGCCACATTAAGAGGTTATAACATATTGTATGCATATTTCTAGTGTGTGAGAGATCATGGGGATGATGGGGTATGATATCTTATGGAAGCATGTCATTGGACGGTTGCAAATATGTTGCACAATATCCATGCCACTAAAATGTATAATTAAATGTGCAATTTCAGTTACCATTGATCCATTCACTCTTTGATATGCACTATTGGTGTTGCTTTTATTTCACACATCTACATTGACAATAAATCAAATAAAAGGAGAATTGTGATGAAACAACATCGAAGGATATCAAGATTTCTATGGAGCGCACGGGGAAGGGTTTTCAGCGCATAGGGAAGGGTTTCGGGGGCATGTGCAGGAGCAAGGATTTCGAGTGTAACAGGTCTCAACACACTGGTTCTGATCCTATTTTCCAGGAACCCTCTTACATATTTTCATCCACACCTTTTGTTCAACCGGCTCAGGATCATGATTTCAGTCATATCTTCTTTGCTACACTAGTCATGCAACCAATCGATCCCAAATCTAATCCTTTTCCACTTTAGAGATGTTCTTTCAGAGATATTAATTCAAATAGGGTTTTAAACACTTCCCATAAGTCAATCTTCAAAGGGAAAGCAGTTGTTCAACCTGCAAAGCCATTTTTCCTTAACCCTAGATTTCATGATTGTTGATCATCGACAACATCTCAATATCTAGTGGCTACTAAACCTGGGCTCTCTCCCTTTTTTGAAAAGGGTGAATCTTCTCATTATCGACAACAGCCTCAATTTTCAAATTCTCTTTGACGGGATAATCCTTTGCCTAACAATCCTTCAACGGCTCATTCATTTCAGCAGCCTATTAATTTAGAAAAGGCGCATCATAAATCTACATTTGCTCAAAGGAATCATATTAGGAAGAAGTTCAAAAAATAGCCATTATTTGATATTTGTCAAGGTGTCCCTCTTGGCCATTCTATTCAAATACAAATTGTTTAGATTTAGAATGGTCTGGCTCGACAGAAGCTAGATTCCAAATTGGATAGAGCCCCCCTTAAACCAAATAAGATCTAGAGGAAAAAAGATCAGGGTAAGATAGATCAAGGTTATCTTCACGTCACACATAAATCTACTTTTCAAGATAACAGTCAAAAGGAATCCTAGAATAATGTGGATTGAAATTTGGATCAAGATCTGCACTCTTCCCACCAATAGGTGCATGTCACTTTTCCAAACCAAATATTAGAAAATTCGGTGTCCACTCTTCAGCAGAAAACTCTCATTGGTAAGTTTTCCTCTGATTCGTTACCTTTTTTAGATATTAAAAATTGGGCTTTCAACCTCTGGTCTGGACTTATAGATATTTTTTATCATGATTCTGAATCGAATTTCTTTATTGCTATCTTTAATTCAAAATGAGAAAGAGATGCTGTAAATAGGCAAAAGGGTTGGTTTTGTCAGGGTGTTGGATTATACACTATGTTGTGGATACCAAATTTTAATCCCAAAGATATCCATATCCAATTTTATCCATATTGGATTTCTTTTCCTTCTTTTCCATTGGAGTACTGTGATCCTAAGATATTGGAAATCATAGCTAACAAGTTGGGAATTTTTCTGAAACATGATTTGTTTCCATATGAATGCCCTCATTTGGAAGCTAGGGTGTGCTTATTGAGTAGCAAATCTTTTCCTCAATCTATAGTTCTCATATCCAAATGGGGAAAATGGACACAATTGGTTAAGATGCAAGATTCTTCTGTGGTTCTAAAATCCCAAGATAATCTTGGTCATTTTAGCTATATGTGCCAACCTGGTTGAGATAATGTGTTACAAGTCTATCAAGACCATTGTTCAGATCCTAAGGCTTGTTCTATGAAAATTTTAGTGAAGAATAGCAACATCTCTGACGTAGTTATCATGCAAAAGGCTCCAATTTATCCAATAGATAACTCTATTCATGAAGAGATTACACTTGCAGCTCAAGTTTTGTTAGACTCATTCCTAGTCTTTCTCCATCAATTTTTTTGGCTCTTTTCTCTTCTCAAGAGTGTGTGTTGCAATAGTAAATTCCTCATGTTGGAATATGCCCCTTGTGTGCGATCAAATTTGTACCCACTGAAAATTCCTCAGCAAAGTGTATCTGCAATGCCTTTCAGTTTGATCACCTTTCAGAACAGAAGTTTTCCACTGTTAATATTAAGGCAGCCCATATGGCGTCTTTCCATTTATCCCTCTCCTGTCATATTGACTTTTATTTCTGATCAAATCTTATCTGAGATTACTACCTCTATCATTTTTTATATTGCAAAAGAAGAAGGCTTGCAAGATGAGGACTATAAATCACCTATGATTGATAATCTGCTTCGAGAATTTTAGTTTTGGAACAATTTGATTCCTAATTAGATGTTTGACAAATTGACAGTTATTAAACATTCTGACAATCAGATAGTTCTTAACAACTTTTCTCAAGACTTTGATGAAGGAATTATCAATTCAGTAGTTGGAGACTCCATGGGTTTAGAGACCAATATTTATCAACTAGTGCAGAAATCTACAATTTTGTCTCCTCTACATTCTCAGTCTCAAGATTCTCCCATGCAAGATAATTTTAAAGTTCAGCCTTTATCTATCTTGCAGACACCGTCTACAATAACTCCTCCTTCTAAATTACCAAAGGCTAGAGGTAGACAGAAGGGCTCCAAAATTAAGAAAGAATTTGTTGCAGGTATTCAAACTACATTGGATGATAGTTGTACTATTGTTAGAAGATCAACAAGGAGAAATAGGTGTTCTCCTTGTCATCAATGAAGATCATCTCATGGAATGTCATAGGCTTAAATGCCTCTGACAAGAGACAAAGAATCAGACAAGTTATTGATTCTTTAGAGGTAGATATTATTTTATTACAAGAAACCAAGTTGACACAAAATAATTTTGATAAAATCATTGCATCTTGGAAAATATGGAAAGCATTTCATATGCAAGGTTTGGGTGCTTCTGGAGGTTTAGCAGTCTTTTGGAATCCTCTCATAGTTAACTCTCAGCTTCTTCAACAAGAAAGTAATTGGCATTTGATCCAAAGAACAACATTTGATATTTCTTTTATCCCGATTAATGTATATGAGCCTACATCAACCTTGGAGAAATCTTGTTTGTGGGAGTCTATCACACATTCCCTTCAACTGCTAGATCAACAGCAAGTAGTTATTGGTGGTGATTTCAATTCTCTATTAGATCAATTAGAAAAAATTGGTGGAATTATCCCCCCATTAAAAACTCTTCAAGATTTTAATTCTTTTGTGGAAAATAACAATCTGATGGATATTAATCCAAATAATGGAGTCTTTACCTGGACTAACAAGAGATCTGGTTTTCCCAATATTGTTGCTTGTCTAGATAGATTTCTCATATCTAAAGATTGGCAGCTAAGTTGTTTAGATATTTCATCAAACATCCTTACTTTTCTAGGATTTGATCATTTTCCTATTTCGTTAAATCTCAATTGTAATAACAATTGTTCTGATCAACGCTTTCACTCTTCTTTCAAATCTGAAAGCATGTGGCTCAGACATCAAATTTTTTTACACAATATTCAACAATGGTGGAATGAAGTTCCTTTAGAAGGACAGAAAATGCATCACTTTGCAATGAAATTGAAACATATCAATCTTGATTTCGTATTTGGAACCAAAAAGTTTTCAAAAAAGTGTTTCATCAAAAGGTCATAGTCAAAGATCAGCTTGAAGAATTTTATAATTAGATTATCCAAGAGGGCATGAATGAAGAAACACATTCTCTCCAAAAGAATTTGCAGGAACAATGGGAGGAAATGTTTTCTAGAGACAAAAATCTCGAGAATTATGGCTTTAGGATGGGGATAGAAATACTTAGTTTCTTCACAACTTAGCCAAGCAAGAAAAGAACTAACCATACAATTTTTCATATCAAAGATGCCTCTAGTACCCTCCTGACTAATGAACAACTTATCAGGAATGAAGGCGTTAAATTTTTCAAGCATCTTCTTGCTCCTGATGTTCTCCCTTCCCCTTCTGCATCACAAGTTGATGAACTCCTTGATTCCATTCCTACAGTGGTTTTTGATCAGGATAATGATATTTTGATGGCTCCTTTTACTATTCAAGAAATATGTAAAGTTATCTTTTCTTTTCTGCCTAACAAAGCTCCTGGGCCAGATGGTTTCTCTGCACTGTTTTATCAAAGTTGTTGGCAAATAATTGGTTGGGATTTATGGCCGACTGTGGAAGAATCTAGAAAGTCTAAATCTATGCTAACATACTTTAATACTACAAATATTTCTATCATTCCAAAATTGAGGGTCCCCCAAACTTTTGCGGATTTTAGACCAATCTCCTTATGCAACTTATCTTATAAGATTATTACCAAAGCCATATATCTTAAGATTCAACATCTTATTCCATGTGTTAATTATTTCCCTAGAGCAAGGTGGATTTGTGTCAAGCAGGGAAACCATGGAAGGGGCTCTTGTGGCTCATGACGTTCTTCATTCTATTAATTCAAACAAGACTTCAAGTTTTGTCATCAAACTGGATATGATGAAAGCATATGATAGATTTTGTTGGAAGTTCTTACTACAAGTACTTGCCAAAATGGGCTATTCAAAAAATTGGTGCAAATGGATTAAGGTTTGTATTTCAAGAGCTTGGTTTTCATTGATCATTAATGGAAAGCTTGAGGGTTTTTTTCCTTCTACTCAAGGGATTCGACAAAGGGACCCTTTATCTCCAGTTCTGTTTATTATTATGGATGAAGCTTTTAGTAGGACCATCTCACATCAACATTTGCTTAATAAAAGGAAAGGAGTTCTCATTTCAGGTACAAACATATCCACTACACATTCTCTTTTTGTGGATGATACTCTTTTTTTTGGCTTGTCAAATGTATAGGAGGCTCACCAGATTTTGTATAAACTTGACCTTTACTCAGCAGTGTCTGGTCAGATGGTTAATGCTCAGAAATCTAAGATTTACTTTTTCAATACTGTCAAATTGGTTTCTGACAAAGTTAAACAGGTCTTGGGTTTTTCAAAAGATTTTTTACCTTCAGTCTATTTAGGTATTCCTTTTTTCATGGGTTCAAATAAGTCTTTGTATTGGTCTTCAGTTATTCAACGTATCCAGAGTCGAATTGCATCTTGGAAAGTTAGATGGTTGTCACTGGCGAGAAGAATTTTGTTGATTAAATTAGTTTTAGCTGCTATCCCTAACTATTTTATTGCTTTCCTTAAGATTCCATCCAAAGTACTAGTTACAATTCAAAAATTGATCAAAGGTTTCCTCTGGTCGAGTAACCTGGATGATTCTCAAAAGATTTCACTTGTCTCTTTACAAGATATGTCACACACTCCTAATGTTGGAGGGGCTGGAGTCCATGATCTTTCATTTAGAAATGAGGCATTTGGTGGGAAATTGATTTGGCATATGTATTCTAAGTCTCAGCCCATGTGGTGTAAAATTATGCAGCAAAAATATCTGGATAACAATGATCCCTCTAGAGTCTTAACAATTTCTAATCCACCAAAAGGATCGATTGTTTGGGACTTTATGATAGCTTCATGCAAAATCATAATTGACTATATTTCCTAGGAAGTTAACAATGGACTTAGTATTAACTTTTGGAATGATTCCTAGAACGGTCAAATTCCCCTATCTAAAAGTGGGATTTCTTTGAATATTATTCATGTTGCGGAAATCCATTGGGGGACCCAGTTGAATCAATATGTGGAATATGTTTCTGAATTTTCAAATAAAATAGTTTGGAAAGACCCAACTAAGTTGCCTCTTTCATTTTCGAAAATTAACTAATTTCAAAATGTTCTTAACTCAAGATTAGTCTACTTTTTTGATGCCCAAGATCGGATTTTTTGGCATCCAGCTAAGGATGGTAAATATTCAGTGAAAGAGGGATACAAAATTCTACAACATAATGATTTGAATAAACCTACATCCAGAGATTTTTCATTTTGTTGGAATTTGGTAGTTCTACCTAAAGCAGGTTGTTTTGCATGGCTGGCATTAAAACACAGGATTTTAACTAGTGACAGACTGAATAGACTACAAATTGCTAAGCCATTTAAATGTGTTCTTTGTAAGGAATAGGATGGAACTATGGATCATTTATTTGTTTCTTGTTCATTTTCTTATCAATGTTGGTGCTTTATTTTGAGCAAGCTTAAGTATTCTACTCCCTTGCCTAATAATCTCTGGGATCTATTTCAAGCCTGGCCAATTCTTTATCAAAAATCATTGTTTGCAAACCTATGGAAATGTGTTCTAGCCTTGGTAGTTTGGGCTATTTGGTGGGAAAGAAATAAACATATCTTTAGAAAGGAATCCCTTCCATTAGATATTGTCTTATATGGTATTGAAAGGTCTATCTCAAAAGTGACTAATTTCAGTTTGAAAAGGACTAAATTTAATCCGATTGTGACTCATTGGGATTCACTGCTTGTCCAGGAATGGAAACTTTTATTTATCCCTAATGGGTGGAAGATTAGTCCATCACTAGCTTAGATCTTACTCAGGAAGAACAGTTGGTGACCTCCTTCTTCTGGTTTTTGGAAGCTGAATTTTGATGGTGCTTCTAGAGGTAATCCTGGTTCTTCAAGATTTGGGGTTTGTATTCGAAATTCCTTTGGTAAGGTTGTAGCAATCAGTGTATCTCCTCTACCTATTGACACAAATAATATTGTTGAGGCCCATGCTTTGTTGGCTGGGCTCTTATTAGCTAAATAAGGTTGTTTTAATAAGCTTCATATTGAAGCGGATTCTTTAGTTATAATTGATGCTTGTATTCATAGACGCATTATTTCATGGAAATTGAAGTATGTTCTCAATCAAATCTGGAGACTCCTTGATGAATGTTTGGAAGTTTGCCTCTCGCATACTTATCATGAAGTGAACAAAGTTGCAAATTTTTTATCAAATTTGGGATGTGATGGGGTTACTGTTTCCACTTTTCATTCTCTACCTTTTATCGAGCAACATAAGGTCTTAAAAAATCTTATTCATGATGACATGGTAGTAGCTGATAGCAGTATTGTTTGAGATGAGCAAGTTTTCTTAAGATGCTGAGTAATTTTTTTTCATGTGCCGAGCTATACATTTTCCTTCAAGAGCTAAGCTCCTTAGTAATTTTCATTATGAGCCGAGCTTAGTCAAATTTTTAGCTGCCGAGTTCTTCATATTATAGGTGCCGAGTTATTCTGCAGTACTGTGTGTACTAGATATTTTTAAGTGTCGAGTTGACATTATTATAACTGGTGCTGAGTTCTATTTGAGATGAGAAATTTATCTTAAGAAGCCGAGTAATTTTGTTTCATGTGTCGAGCTATGCATCATTCTTCAGGTGTTGGGCTCCTTAGTATTTTTCATTGTGAGTCAAGCTCGGTCAATTTTTTAGATGCCAAGCTCTTCACGCTACAAGTACCGAGTAATTTTGCAGTGCCGAGAATATAGGATCTCTCAAGTGCCAAGTTGGCATACTAATAACTGGTGCCAAGTTCTTCAGGCTTCAGGTGCCGAATTCTTTAGTAGCACCGAGTATTCAAGATCCTTTCAGTGACCGAGTTGGCATAAAAGTAACTAGTGCCGAGTTACTGAGTCTTTATTCAAATGCTGAGTCATTGAGTGTTTCTAATGCCAAGTTATGCTTATCAGATGCCGAGTTACCCTATTTATAAGTTTGTGTCGTATGCAAATGAATTTAATGTTGCATGATTTTATTCAGAGCATTTACACCGATATGACTTTCAAATTGCTTTTTGCAGGATCCAAATCTTTTATTATCTGATGATATTCAATTTTGAATTCATGTTGGTTGATTGCTTCATGTGAACAAATCCGAATATTTAAGGAGTAATGTTTGTAGTACTATTTATAGGTAGGATTAGGACATCACTAGAGAGATTAAATGACAAGTTGCAATTTGATTATTTAGTAAGACTTTTCGCATCATCTTCAAAAATATTTGCAAAGGCTTAATTAGGAAAATACAGTCTCTAAGCTGAGAGTATGTTGAAAAATGAATTCTGGGTGGGATACTGATTTGGTTTGCGCAACATGTCATATGCAACATCATTTAGTTATGCCAAAAAAAATATTCAAATTTGGCTACAACCAGCATTAGATGAAGTTGTGCTTCCTAAGCATATAACAGATAAGGTGTTGTGTCAAATGTTCACTTTGAACTCACACTCGGTCAGTTTAGCCATTCGGTGCATCATTGGTGAGGAGCTTCTCTATCCCTCGGCACTTGTGTTTTTATATCCCTCCCAGGTCATATCTATTTTCCTTTCCAATGCCATGGACCTTCTACAATCTTCAGAGTTACTTCAAGGATTGGCTTATAAGGTAATTCTACCACATTTCTTACTGGATTATAAGTTGGAGATGGCCATGCAAAAATATGATTTATGGAATGGTATGGCTTTGGTTGGTGGTCTATTTTCACATTTTCAAATTCTGCAAAAAAATGAATTTTATATTATTTTTGAGGCAATGAAGAAAACCATAAATAATGGCAATATCAATTATTTGAAACAATCTTTGCCTTCTGATCCACAATTATTGGGTGAGAGGGTGGTGGAAAGAATCCTGTCAGTTGGAATGGCCATGATTTACTTACTATCGGATCATAATGCTCCATCCCCCACTTAGCTAAATGCATTGGCAGTAACTCCACAACCACTGGAACAGAATCTTTGGGATTCTATCGGTGTGCCAAATTCTGATTTAGATTGGCTAGTTCATAGTTTAGTTGCATGATTTGGCTACGGAATTCCCTTTGTTGGTCTCTGGCACCTCTGTTTGTGTTCTTACAGATTGGGCAGATTTGCAAAGCATTGTTTTAAGGGTTCATCTCGGGATTACCCTTCTTTCAATTAGGGGTATCTCTTATATTGCTACTCTAAATCTATTTGCTGCCATACTTATTGTATCTGTATTATGTAGAAGTTTAGAGTGGGTTATGTTCAGATGCGTGATAACCCTTTGTAATTTTTGCTATTAATATATACATACATGTAAACTTTAGGGACGATGCTGGGTTTTCTTCACTAATTCTTTCCTAGTTGACCTCGTTGAATCAGATTAATAAATATTATAGTGGCTTGCCACTTTTGCTTTAAAAAAAACCATCGAAGTATATATATATATATATATGCAAATGAGTTAAACAAGTCATACAATATACCCAACTGATTAAGCTCACTAACCATTGGTTCATTGAAAGAAAGTATTTAGAAATGATACACGTACATACAATAGGATAACTTCACTAGTACATTTGGTTCAAATTTTTGACCAAAACTTTCGACCATCTCATAATTTGGGGTCATTTTGGTCGAATTGTGATGAGTTTTGTTAAAGATGAACCCGTGTTGGTCAAAATTTTGAACAACACAAGTGTTGGTCAAAATTTTGACCAACACGGGTTCATCTTTAACCAAAAATTAAAATAAGTTATGTTTGTCGCCCTAATTTTATTGTTAGGCAACCCAGAAGACTCGTGCACTGAACCATTTTCTACCACTGCAATTTGTGGCCAAGAATACGCGACAAAAGGGTTTAACAACGTCAACACTAGTAGGGTTTGACATCTTGGGTTCTTTGGTGGTTGATTGTAGCAGAGGAGAGCTCGTGAATGCTTCCAACTTGATCCTTAGAAAAAGATTTCAGAAAGAAGGTAGCGTGAAAGGATCAAATAACAGCTGGAAAAGTTGAAGAGTCTCCTTCCCAATGTTACAAAGGCGAGTTGAAGTTTTGTTTTACAGATTGACATTTCTTGCCTTGTTTTGAATATATTTATATGCACCCTATACAATGTTTTCCTTTTTTTGGACTAGACATTTCTCATTTGCTTTGTTCCCTAACTAGAGTTTTCAAACTAGTGCTTATAACAACCTCCTAAGATATTCATAAATACTAGTAATCCAAAAGCAAGGCAAACAAATTTGATGAGTCAAAAAATAGAACACAAAACTATCAAAATCTAATCAATGGACTCCTACAGTTCAATCCCTAACACAATCCAAATTAATTTCTTGAAGTTCAATCCACTCCTGCAATGTCCAAGCACATTTCTCTGTCAACATTAGCCAGGTTGCTCTAGGGATCAACACACTCATTGCTTGTTATTTCAAGTTTGGCAGAGAAAAGTGAGGCAATCAAATATTACATTACATACTTGAAAGGAACATAGCTCCTGATATGTGCACTTACAACTCATTTCAGGTCATTGTAGAGCTGGCAGGCTAGAAGAAGCAGTCAGACTCTTAAACCAACTAATTCTAAATGGTCTGGCTCCAAAAACCTTTACGTATAATATCATTATTGCTGGACACTGCAGGGTTGCCTGCACAAGTGTTGCATTCAAACTATTTGATAATATGGTAAAGAGTGGTCGTTTGCCTCATGTGATTACTTATACTACTCTTACAATGGGGTTATGCAAGGAAAGTAATATACAGGAGGCACATTTGCTTTTGAGGGAAATGTTTGGAGAAGGTTTGATTCATGACAAAACTATACACAGTGTATTGATTGATGAACATCTCAAGAATGGTAATGTAGAACAAGCTTTTAAACTGTGGGCACAAATGGACAAGAAAGAAATTCCACCTGATGTTATTGCTTACACTCCTTTTATGAAAGGGCTTTGCAAGATAAGCTACATAAAGCAGGCACATAGATTCCTTACGAAAATGGTAAATCGACACATTTTTCCTGACAATTTCACTTATAGCTCATTGATTGATGGACATTGGGCTAGAAAAGGAAATGATTAAAAATTGGGCTTGCACCTAATGTCATTATTTTTAATACTCTCATTAATGTATTTTGTAAACAAGAAATGATAAGTACAACAAATCAGCTTTGTACCCTCATGCCAAGCAATGGCTTGTCCCCTGATATTTTTACCTACAATATTTTAATTAATGCTCATTGTAAGGCATCTAATATGAAGCGAGCTTTGGAGATCATGAACATGATATCATGTAGTGGTTGTGGTCCTGATGTTATTACCTACAATACTTTGATAAATGGTCTTTGCATTACAAAAATGACTCAGCTAGCTTTTAATCTCCTTGAGACCATTGTTTCCACAAGATTTTCTCCAGACACGTTCACTTTCAATACAATTTGGGATGGGCTCTACAAGGATTCCCTTGGTCTGGTTGTTACTTTGTTAGAAAAACTTTTTAAAATGGGTTTTGTCCCTGATACGGTGTCCTATAGTACACTGCTTAATCATTTTTGTAGCCTTGGAATGCTAAATCAGGCTATGATGTGGCTGGGTAAACTTATGAAAATATTTTTTATTCACAATGCTGTTACATATGAGATATTGGACAATGTTCACTTTGGTGGGAAATGGTCTACCAATAATCCAAAAAATGTCACTAGAGAAGGATATCTTTTGGATTGTGTAATGTAGTAAATGAGTAATAGATCAAAGAGGCAAGAAGGCACTCAAATGCCATTTGTAAGTCTTAATGAGAATTTGGACAGTGTAATAAGCATAACTTATATTTATTGTAAGGCTATACAAGACAGATGATAAGGGGCATCAACATGTTTTAAAGAGTGACGACTGGGATGATTCGACTTGTAACAGGCTGATGGTAAGCTGTAGAAGTGGTCTCTTTTGCAAAGAAAAATCAGAGGTAGATGAATTCTTCAATAGTTGGTCAGCTGTAAAATAGAAAACATTAGAGCCCCATGAAACAGTTAAAATTAATGATCAAACTTGCTCTTTGCTCACAGATTGAAGACACAGATATAATCTTGAACAGATGATGAAGCATAGTGTCAAAATTATGGGTAAGTCCTCTCAGTCTATTGGTCAAAAGTTAAATTTCACAATCCAGATAAAACCTTGTCTTCCTTTAAGAAAGTTCTAATTTCAGCTCCACAATTTTATGCTTATTTTAGTACACTATTCTATACAAAAATTTACGACAAAGATATACCAAATTAAATAATGTCAAAAACTGTTAAGGTCAAGAAGAAAGTATCCCTTCTTAAACAATAGGTTGTTGGTAAATTTTTTCCTAAAACAAGAACACTATTGTTTCCTCTGGAACCATAAGTTGAGCAATGCACAAAGGCGAGTTAAAAAAAATAATTCTTCATCTCTTCTAAATCCATTAAGGTGGATACTTGTGAAGGAATATTTATATGTTTCAGCATTACATGCATATGGGGCACTAGTGTCTCTTAGGTGATCAAATAACCTGATAATTGAAGTGAACCAATATTAAACCACATATAGTAGAACATGCTTTAGAATTATGTTAATCTATCCTTATAGCACTGGAATGCCTGTATATTCCCACGAGATCATTGCAACATGTTTAACTCAGTGTTTTGATCAAATTTAAGAATTTTAATTATAATTTGTCTTCTTCATAGTTGTATGGCTTATAAACATATTAATTACAATTATCAAATATTTGAGCATGTGTTAATTATTTCTAGAGTTGATCAATAGATGAGCACGCTGAAGGTTTGATCAATAGTCCATAGAGACACACTTAAGATAAATAGGATTTGTGGCATGCCATTGTAATGGAGGATAGAATTTCGCTGCTCTATACAATCTGGCATATGATATGTACTACATCAATGTCCTTTTGGTGTAGCCCTATTTTATCTTCAATTGTCCAAAAGATAAGCAATGAATGGAGCCTACAGCTAAAGTTGGTGTTTGGAAATACAAAATATATTCTCACGCCTAGGGATGGCTGGTAACAATAGCAAACTACAACTCCTCCATTCCAATAAAAAATGACACAATGTATATAGAGTATGCTTTCATTTACCATAATTCCATGCATTTTTAACCACAAGAAATGAATCTAGACTCCATTCTTTTGAAACTGCTTGGGTTTGTCTAGTGACCAGCAGAGTACAAAATAATAAGTATTAACCCAACAAAACTAATCAAGAATACAAACAATTATGTAAAAAATATCAAGACCACATAATCTAACTACTAAATGTAAAATAACTCAAATTTCAATCAATATGATTGTGGATGTTCACCATTGCATAGCTGTACAGTCAAAATTGGTCAGCATTCAATTGCTTCTAGTTGAAAAACACAACATCCAACCATACAAACTAGTTTGGATGGGTTTAAATAGCCTTCCTAAACCTTCCCCAAACTGAATTCTAGGAGTGGGTGACTAACTGGTAAAATATTGAACCAAGTTACAAAAGTTTCACATAAAGTTGTCAAACTTGCAACTTGACAACTTTTCAATTTCTTGACAACTTTTGGAAATGTTTGGTTCCTTTCAGCCTAGGTGTGTAGAACCTTACCAAATGGTTCCCCAATCTCACACGAGTCTAGACTCTATTCCAAGCCATTCTAGGCCTTGGATCATATACTATACTCCTAGAGGCAATTGGACCCATTGACAACTTTTTACCTAGGGAATGCAACTTTACATCTTTTTCCACAACTTTTTAATTTTGACTTGGAAAACATGCCAAGATGCACTTGGATATCACTTTGAGATTTCATTTATCTATTATTAGATACCATGGCCCATCAAAGAGCCAAACACAAAAAAATTTCAATAGGACCTTGACATGTCCTAGAGTGCTACTACACCATTCTCCCCAACAAAAGAAGTCGTCATGGGACTGTGGAAGAAATCAAATTGAGATCTATTCCCTTCTTCTTGAAATTAGTCACTGGTATCCATGTAGCTTCAATATCTAGCTTTCCCTTCCATTTGATCAGTTATTCCATGTAGACCTTGTGCCTTGTCTTCTTTCCCAATCTAGAATTCAACACCTTCTTAGTCCATGGAACTGAATTAGTACTTTTTGACAATTTCTGAGCTACCACTTAAAGCTCCAAAGTTCGAAGAGAAAACAATATCTTTTAAGAATAATTCTCATATTCAATTGGACTTCAAAGAACCCTCTAGCTCATGGAAATTATGTGGAATGAGCTTCCAAGAAGCATCAAGAGGTATCTAAAAATACACGACTCATGTTGCTCATATGATTAGAGGATGAGTATCTCACACTTTCTAAATTTTAGAAGTTATATCCTCTATCTATATTTTAAGGTAAAAAGTAGCTTTTCCTCATACTTCAAGAATAAATGCCAATTTTTGGCATAGAAGAGGTCATATATTACATAAAATAATGCCTAACACAAGGAACAACTCTTTTTGTTTCAACTAAAGGCTTGTTGAGCCGTACTCTTGAACATGTTTTGTATTTGCAGATCATGGAGCTGCAAAACAAAATTAGTGTATTACTTAGCAAAGATCTTCCCACAGAAATTCATTTGTCTAAAAATACTTTTAAATACATTCAAAGATATAACTACCTCCTTCAAGCCCTTCGGGGAAGTTTCTTGTAGTTCTAGAATTTGATCAGCTCTTCTTTCTCCAATACCCTAGTTAAAATTTTATCAACAAAATCAGGCCAAGAATAGGCATAAACATAGCACTAGTTAAGATTTCAACAAAACATGAGTTTATAGCTAAAGACCAAATAAGAATATCCAATAATCTAAATCATATGGTCTTCTTGTCTTTTATATTTCTTTATTTCACTCAGGACAATTGAATGATTAGTATAGACTGATTGAATTAATTGAAGAATTGATTGCAAGTCTGTTTTATTCGCAACTGATGTTTGATGAATGATAGAATGATTTCCTTTGATTTGACAATTTGATAGTTAGTGAATGATGACTAAATGAATGTTGTAATTCATAAATTGAGGAGTGATGATTGTGTGTTGATTTAGTGTATTTGGAAGTGATGAATGGTAAATTATCATAAAAAAATTTCTTCTTTTATATATTATTCATGGAAGGTTCAAAACCTGTCATAAAAATTGAATCACCACTTTAAATTAATATGTTATTTCCCAACTTTATCTCCCTTGGATGCCCTCCTCAAATGAAACCTCTTCTTTATATCTTACAATGTAAGAGTCACTTCTGTTCACCACTTGTGCCCCTTGCATTGATCATAGCCTTTCACAATTACCACCCTTCAAATAAGGTCAAACTCTTCATCATTTTTGACCAAATGAAGGTACTTCCTTACTATCTTCCCCTCCCTTCTTCCATCAATCCTTCCTTAATTCCTATGTTCCCTTTATGCATATCAGAACTGTCTTATATCTTAGGCCAGAATTTACTATGGTTATCTTATGATTATCCAGTCTTCCATGCCTTCAAAAGAAGTCTTTCCCCATTGTTTATATCTAAATGAGCCTTTTAGACAATTTAGAAGCATTTTTCTACGTTTAGTTTATCCTCATCCTCTTTTTATTAGTATTGTTGCATTTATTTTATGCATCTTCATTAATCTCAACACTTGTGCAAGTAGCCATTACGAATGACAAATGATTTCTCTTAAATGAATTGTTAGTAAACATAAAAATTAAAACTATCCTATCAAATGAATCATAGTTTTGTCCAATTATATATTATTTCCAAGTTTAGCAACCCATAATTATTAAATGCCATGTACTCTTTTGTAGTGGTACAAGCCATCCTCATAAATCAGATATGATCTTACCGCATTCAACAAAAATATGCATGATCTTCATCATTAGCTTTCTCAGGGCTCCGAACATCTACCAACCAAATTGTGAAAGTTGTCTCACAAAATATATCACCAAGGGATATAGTTGTTACCTTTGTTCTTTTGGAGATCGAGTCAAAATGGACTATTATATTTGACACTATTCATTCAAAACATTGACATGTGAAGTCACAACTAAGCTCAACTGTTTCAACTCTCATAATGGTTTTCTAGCCTCTATCTAGTGTGTGTTTGTGTAAGCTATCTAAGAATTAATGTAACTAGAAGAAAGATATTCATGTCTTTCTCAAGATTGCTACATACAAAATTCACAGTTTTTGAGATCTCTCCGTGTGTGTGTGTGTGTGTGTGTGTGTCTATATATATATATATATATATATATATATATATATATATATATATATATATATATATATATATATATATATATATATATATATATATATATATATATATATATATATATATATATATATATATATATATATATATATATGTATGATAGCTATCCCAGAGTTGATATGGCCAAAGATATTCATGTCTTTCTCAAGAGTGCCATGTACAAAACACCAAATTTTGAGCTTTCATGTTCATTCTAGTGTCTTTTCTCTTTGAAACTATCTATTTAATTGTAAACAATTCATCCCTATATGGCTTGTTTTGATTCTCTTAGTCTAGAGGGTTGTCCCATGGAAATATCTTGGGATCCAGATTATTGATGAAGTTTGGGGATGACATGACATGAATAGTGGATGTATATTATTTTGAATTTTACATGTGTGATCCAATAGATTTTATTACAGGCATTTCTGAATCTCTGTTTCAGCATAAAGAATGGTGAAAAAACTGGCAATGACTCTGACATCCTTCTTTGTTATCTAGCGATGGAAAAATTTGGAACCATTCTTAATTAGATTTACAAATTGAGCCAAGAATAGTCCAAGTGTCTACAGGTGGGTGTTGTGAGTAGACTATGCAAATTCAGCTTTGTTTCCTTCCTTTTGGTGGTGTTCAGTCTAGGTTTGCATTAATGTAGAATACTGCACAGGTAGTGACTGATTGCTATCACTAAGACACATGTTACTATAATTTTCAGCACTAATCATGACACACAACCCTGCATGCCTATCTTTCAAATAATATAAATGGAAGATGCAATTTTTTCTTTCATAATAATCATTTTTATTTACTTAAATAAGCTTCCCTAGCAGAGTTAGGGACGATTCCATCCTCATTTTTACAAAATGCTGATGTCTTCCCTGCTTCTTTCAAATCTGTTCTTGCCATCTTTTCTGAACAAAATTATTCTGGGTTTGAGAGAAGATTAGTATTGTGCAACATATGGAAGTTTTCATTTTTTTGTCATGTGAGGTTATTTGAGCTTCTTGTTCAACCTTTTTGTTGATCCCTTTCCTTGGTATCCTTATGAATGATAAAAATCTCTACTTTTGGAATCCAACAAAGATGGGGGAGCTCATTTGAAGGGCTTCCTTCCCTTGCTATTCACTATTTAATGCAAAACATTAGGTTGGGTGGTGAAGTTAGAGGGTGGATAACTTTTTCCCTAGAGTCTAAGGACCCTTTTGCCAAGGAGGCAGTTCTTGTCATTTTTTTTGAACAAACTTATTCTGGGTTTGAGGGGAGATTAGTATTGTGCAGCTTATGGAAATTTTCACTTTTTGTCTTCTGAGGTCATTTTAAGCTTCTTGTTCAACCTTTTTGTTGATACCTTGCCTTGGCATCCTTATGAATGATAAAAAATTCTACTTTTGGAATCCAAAGATGGGGGAGCATGTTTGAAGGGCTTCCTTCCCTTGCTTTCCACTGTTTAATGTAAAACATTAGGTTGGATGGTGAAGTTAGAGGGTGGATAACTTTCCCCTAGAGTTTGACCCTTTTACCAAGTTGGCTGTTATGTAGGGGGCTGTACCTTGGAAGTAATAAAAGGTGATAACAACCTTGATCAAGAGTATCACCCTTATTCCAATATCTTTTAAGAGGGAAAATTTGTCAACCAACAATATATTGCCAATATCATTGTGTAAAGAATCATTTCTGGAAAAGTGTAAAGAACTAGTATTTCCAGATAGGATTGTAAAGCTACTGCAAAGGATTGCTAACTTGAATCATTATGCCATAATGGAGTGTCTAGTTGTATTGAGAATTCACTTGAAATAAGAATCCAGTGAAGACAGAAATTCTTTGTGATTTCTGTTTTGAAATGCTTTATGTTCAATTTTTTGGGAAGAGTAAATGTTATCTGCATCTGTGCCTTAGGAGGATGGTAACAAACATGCCTCTACAACTATGGAGAAGCATGAGAATACATAGTTTTACTTTAGCAAAGAACTCTGCTTTGTTGCATGTTAATAAAGGTCTTGATTCCTAGATACTCCAGATACTACTTTAATTCACCACAGCCTCTCCAACCAATAGAAATGGTTAAGTTTATCGTAGTGCCTATATGGCAATTTTGTATGCCTAAGTAGCATAGTAATTGTAATGTGCACCAGTCACTTTCAGGAAACTTTACAATGCAGATCTTTACTAACATTTAAGTATACTATAAGTTGATCTCTTGTGATTGTAAAGGCTTTTGGTCTTTTTCAAAAGTTCCTCGAAGGATACAATAATTGTTTTGTAATTGGAACCTTTAAACTTCTAAATCAAGTAACGAAAAAATGAGATTGACTGTTTCTGTCTGTTTATCCATTGTGTAATTTTATATGGAGTATTTGGTTTTCTTCATTATCTAGCAAGCACCACAAAACTTTTTAATGAATTAATGTCTTTGAATAAATGAATTAATGATGGTACTTTTGATTCTCTAGCTCTAGCTAAATCAAGTTCTAAAAACTCAAAAAAGGCAAATGGTCCTGATGTTGTAGCTATAAATCTTACATTCAAAATCAACAACAATGTTTCATACAGATTAGTACTAAAAGGTGTGTGTCTTTTTGGGGTTCAAGTTTCAAACTGCAAGTGCACATATTTGTATATTAAATTGGCACCTTCTATGGTCAAATGGTTGCTGATCTTTGTTTCATGGCTTTCTATTCCAGCACATAGTGCAATTGTGTTGAAAGCAGAAAGTATAGTAGATAAAACAGAGTGGGTTAGCAAAATTAGGACCTTATTCAACCTTCAAAAGGCGTATTAATAGAAGGACCAATATTATTGTTGTCTTGATCTTATCCATTGTTCTATACTAGGTGCATTTTTTTGGTAGAAGGGTGGTACTACACATTTTGTAAACATCTATGCCTTCTAGAAATTATAGGATCATTTTAGTTACATTTGAAAACATTAATCAAGAAAAACCATATGTGCAAATATAAACATTAATCACAACATGTCCAATTTATTTGCAGATATATTTTCCTGTGAAGAAAGACCACGCTTGACAATATGAATGCTGAACAAAATGAGACAATGGCTGCATTGTGGGCTCAGTTTCGAAGAAAACCTAATAAATGTTATTATCCTTGCAAGAAGTGTAAAGGCTTAAAGACTTGAAGAATTCTAATCACAACAGCCCAGAGTCATTGTAGGCAACATGGTCATGTTAAAGGGGGCCACGATTTTTGTCCATTGCTGAATGTGGATTTCCTACTGGAGGAACATGGAGGTGTGAATATCCAAGCTAAGGATAACACTCTCATGGAAGAAGATGATAATGTGCCAGAGGACATGATTGAAGAAGATGGTATTGGGGCAGGTGATGAAGAGGCTCACAATGATGGTACTAGTGAATCTAATAATGATGATGAAGATGGTCTTGATATAACTTTACTTGAAAAGGCACACAAGCCCTTATACGAAGGCTCCCAAAAAACTCTACTCTTGGCTATAGTGTTGTTGGTGAACTTAAAGGTTATGAATGGTATATCCAATGTAGCAATGTCACGTATGCTAAGGTATGTCATTTTTGTCATCTTCAATGTTAGCATACAATTACTATTCATTATATTAACAATGCATATTTGTTGTTGTAGGTTGATTAGTGAGTTTTTGTTACCACCATCAAACATTTTGCCTCGTTCATACTGAGAATTATCTAACATTATGGATTAGATTGGAATGAAGTATCAAACAATACATGCATGTCCCAATGATCACATTCTATATCATAAATAATATGAATTTGCAACAAAATGCCCTGATTTTCATAGTAGTAGATATCGGTCAGATCAAATAACAAAAAAAGTGCCTCACAAGGTTCTTCGGTACATCCCCATTATTCCACATCTTCAACGGTTATTCAGGTGTGCTACCTTGGCCCAATTTATGGATTACCATGCATGCAATAGAAGTCAAGATGACATTATGTGAATGCCTACCGATGGCTTTGCATTTAAAGAGATAAAAGAAACATGGTCACACTTTAAAGAAGAACCTTGTAATTTGAAGCTTTCATTGGCAGCAGACGGTGTCAATCCATATGAAGATATGAGATCTGTTTACTTAGTGTGGCCTATTTTTGTTATTAATAATAACATTCCTCCTTGGATGTCCATAAAGAGGGAGCACATAATGTTGTCAATGATTGTGCCAGGTATTTTTATCATTTTATAGTTATCTAAATTAATTTATAAATAGTGCATGAAAATGATCATAATAATGATGTAATGTTTATGTTCATTCAATTGCTAGGTAAATACCAAGTGAAAGATATGAACGTGTATATTGAGCCCCTGATTGATGAGTTTTTGAAGTTATGGAATGGTATCACTATGTATGACATCTCTAGACCGATAGGACATGGACAATTTCAATTCCATGCAATGCTTGTATGGACAATACATGATGCCCCTGGGTTAACTCATTTTTGTGGTATGTTATATTGTTAATATCACATATTTTTGGTCTGTTATAGTGCTTACACATTACTATCAAATGTTTAAGTTGCACATGATAATTGTACATGATCCGCTTCTACATGATCTTGTAGGTCTTCAAACAAAAGAAAAATTCCCATGTCTAGTTTGTGGTCCGAAGATGAAATCTCGTCATTTGAGAACTTTAAGAAAGCAAGTGTTTGATGAGTTTAGACACTTTCTCCACAATAATCATAGGTATCGAATTGCCGAAAAACATCTTTTTAATGGGAAAGAAGAGACATCATCAAGGCCACGAAGAATGACACTTCATCTATGGAAGTTGGAATATGATCAACTAAATTGTCGAGGTAATATCCAATTTGTCGTCCGAAGTTTAAAATTTGTATTTTGATATTGTCTTATATTTACTAACGTTGTAATTGATGCTTGTGAAGGTCGTCAAGACATCAATGACCAACTTCCTAGAGGAATGAAAAGTTATCCTACTCAATTTAGTAGGTTACCATACTACAAGGATCTCCCAATTGCGCATTTGTTTGATGCTATTCATATTGGAAAGAATGTAATAGAGATACTATGGAAAATTTTAGATGGAAGGTGTGATAGAGAACAAATTGCCAAAATTTGTACCGCCATTCATAAATCCAATCATGCACTAAAAGCTTCCATTGAATCAAATAGCAATGGAGACTGCATAAATACAAGCGCCCTTCCTTGGTTATTAACGGAGCAATAGAGTGATGCATTAAAAGAAGTCATAAAAAAAACAAAATTTCCAACAGGATTTGCTGCAAATATAAGTACTCTTCTATCAAAGAAAGGTGATTTTGGGCCTGGGTTGAAAACACATGATTGGCATACCTTCGTCAAGGTAAGTCATGTTCTCCATTTACAGTATATTTGTAAGATTGAATGTACTACCTATTGCATTATTTAATAATATATTGAAATGATCATTTTTAATGATTGCAGTTCATCCTACCTCTATCCCTTCCACAACAGTTTGACAACAGTATTAAACAAGTTATATATGATCTTGGAAAATACACGAGGTTAGAAGTGTTTTTTCTTAGATTTGTAGCTTTCTCTTAGATCTATTGTATAATTTTATTTGACATCTCGTTATGTGGTTTTGTGTGTTGAATCTCTTTTAGGTGGTTATCATATAAAGAAATTGACAAAAAAGATATAAAATACTGGAAGAGAAAAATTCCACAGCTTATGTGTGAAATGCAAAATTGTTTATCTCCAACCTTTTTCAATGGTCAAGAACACTACCTCATACATCAAGTTGAAGAGATTGAATTGTGTGGACCTGTACAAGCTAGATCAATGTGGATGGTTGAGAGGTACTTGAAATTTATGAAGGGCTTGGTTTGAAAAAGAGCACATCCTGAGGGTTCAATGATAGAGGGATATATGATATACCAGACCATGGTGTACATTACTGAATATCTTCCAAAGTTTGCAGCAGATATCCATGTAGATCGCATTTGGGATCCCAACTCTAATGATAAATTCGAAGGGGAGTACCTGAGGGGGAAAGGTAGATTGAGGAGGGTGAGAGGTAATTATAAGTTTTTTTTTTTGTAGTTTAATAATTATTTTTCATCATCAATATATATAAGTTGTTTCTAACTAGTGTAATTGTCTTCTTTATAGTTGGTCGTGAGTGGGATGCACTACACTTGTATATTACAAACAATCTTGATTGGATGATGGTATGGATTGAGAAATCTCAAGAAAATGGTCGCTCATTAACATGGGATGGTGTTGTATCGTTGGTTAAAGAAGCTCATCGTAATGGAGATCCCAATGTTACAAAAATGGTACTTGATCTAATATATGTCTTAAGAGATACAAAGGTACGCATAAGATTACTAATCATCACACATAAGTTTAATATCAACTCACAGATCGATGCAAATAATCTTGACATGTTTGAATAATTGCAGGTCAAACACCACAAAGCTATGTACTACCATGGCTATAAATTGTGCACAAAAAAGTCAGATGAAATGAAGAAAACATGTGATTCTAGGATAAGTGTTGTCTTCGCGGTCACCAATATTTCATCTAGAACAGACATACATCCTCAACAATCTGAAAATTGATACTATGGCATTTTGGATGATATACTTGAGTGCGACTTTAATTCATTCAAAATAGTTCTATTTGTCATCAAATGGTTCAGGTTACGACTGAATCGAAATGATCCTGATAGGATTGTTATTGAACATGATAGTGGATTTACTATGATTAATACAAGGTCATTTGAGCCAATCAGAGATGAGCCCTATGTTCTTCCAAGCCAGTGCGAGCAAGTGTTTTATTTTGGCGTTCCACAGAAACCAGGTTGGTCATTTGTTGTTAGACATGACCCAAGAGGAAGGCCGATAAAGTATAATGTGATTAAAGAAGAAGAAATTGAAGAAGCAGAAGAGGAAGTAAATGATTATTAGGAACAATAGTTACCCAGTGGTGAAGATGAAGAAGATGGTGATGATTTTGGTCATGCTAGCAATAATGGTGATAATGATGATGATGATGTTGATGATGATCATGATCATGGTGATGATGGTCATGATGATGATGGTGATGAAGATGATGATGATGGCAATGAAGATGGTGATGATGGCGAAGAAGATGGTGGTGGTGACGACAATGATGAAAGTGAAAAGTACGATGATGGTGATGATGATGATGACATGGATGAAGATCATGATGATCAATGAAATGTCCAACTAGGATCAATGTCAACTATGATGGGTCTTGTATGACCAAACTTTTCTTTCTAAACCATATGTTCACATATAAACATTAAGTAGAACATGCCAATTTTTTTTTTAGATATACACATTAGTTACAATAAATTTTTAACTTAAGACAAATGATTTACATATACAATCTACTTTATTATTAATATTTTTTTTGGTAAGTCTATTACTTTAATTTCGCTATTGATTTCTAAGACTTACTAATTTTTTTCACAGGGCGATATGGATGCACCATCTCAGACACCTTCAGTAGAGGTAAACATTAAATATTGTAAATTTTAATGTTAATATAGAAAAAAATGTCATATTATTATGTTCTTTTCTTTATGGATTTGGAGTTGTTTTGATGAAATTTTACTGATATTTAATGTCACAAATGATAGGAAAAAGCTAGAATTTATGTTGATCAAATGCGATCTGAAATACGAGCTTTATATCTACATAACATCGCCCTTGGTACTAACCCTGTGTTCATCACCCAGAAAATCAAGCAAAGATATACTAATGAACTTGTTAACATTATCATCGAGGGTGACAAAAGTGAGGAGAAAGGGGCACTAAGAATAGAATTGGGCCGTAGAATCCAATCTTTGCAGGTAAGCAGTAATTAAACTAAAGCAATAATAAAAGTTCAATAGATATGAATATTTTATACTATCTTATGGATCTTGATCTCTAATTTAATGTGTACTTGTAGAGACATTTGTGCCATTTGTGACATCACATGGTGAACATGGTGATGGTCGTTGCGCACAACCTTCGTGTAAGTAGCACTTTGTTTGTTTTCATCAACATTATAACACTTACTTTTTTTGTGTGGACATTTCTAGCTAGTATCCCATTTGATCTTTATCCATTGCAAATGTCTTTGCTAACAATATTGTATTCCTTAGCTCATGATGACGTGCGAAGTCCTCCTTCAGTTGCTGGTCCACTATTGCCTAGTGCATTGTCGGCAACAAGGGCCATGCAAACATCCTCATCTATGCCCACTAGAACTAGTAAAACTTTGTTTTGCTATATTTTGTAATGTATTTGTACAAGTTGATGAACAAAAAAGTAGCATATCAGTGCTTAAATGATATCTACAGAAGCCTGCATACACACAAACACATGCATACATACACCACGCATACATACATACATACATATATTGTACTACATAGGCAAGATTTTGTGCTACTTTTTGAATTAATGTTTTAGATTCACATGGAAAAAACATTCTAACCTTTGAATCCAAAAGTAAACTGAAACATCATTTAAAAAATATATTTTAATTTTGTCTTTTATGTTTCTCTACGATGTATGTGCATAGATACTTTTATATTCTTGAACTCTCACTATGATAACAGACCATGGACCATTGAAAGCTATCCTAAACATAGATGATTAAAAATCACACATTATCTTATCATAAACATAAACAACAATATATCATGAATTCTAAAAATATGGTATCTTTAATACACTATTTGATTATCCTAAATTAAATCCTTAATGGAATGGGAGGAAAAAACATTTTTGCTAGTCAATTTCTTCAATTTGATTATATCCATAACTATGCTTTAATTCATTTGGTGTCTACTTTAATTGTCACGATGTTTCAGTTGATAGACCAGCAGAGAGCAGTATTGCTGAAGTTGATCCATTTCCTGGGGCAGTTCGTGTGATTGGTACTGGTTCATATGAAGGGACATTATTGTTGAATAAAAAAACTATGTTTCCATTAAAAGAACGAAAGCTTCCAGGTGCTTTAAAATTGTTTTTATTTAAAGTGTAAATTTAATTTATTTTTATATTACTCATTTTGGACTGATAAATCCTTTATGTTTTTGTAGGTAATAATGTTTTCTTTGAACATCTTTTTCATATGACATTGAGACTATTCGGACCCACCATACATAAAAGGTACATAGTTTCATATCATTTCTACATAATTTTTCTTTTCTTTCATTTACTGTAATATATTAAAGCTATTGATCTAACAATCTATTTGTTTTTAAAAAGGTGGAATTTACAAATCTTTTGACGAGAAATTTGGAAAAGACATGTTTGACAATGGCCTACTTCTCAAAAGAGCAGCAAAGCATATAAAGACTATGAGGGATCAATATAGAAGGGTTCTTAAGGATAACCCAAAGTACGACCGTCCAGCTATGATTCCACCAATGGAGTGGAATGAAATAGTAGAAGATGCAAAGGAGAAAAGGCTATGTGAAGATAGAGGTAATGAAGCAGCACAGGGCAAAAAGAGGTATGTCATGATAGTATTAAGTACATTGTAATCATGCACTGATTATTCATATTTGTAAATATATAATCTAAGATGTTTGAAATTGTTCATAGATTGCAGGACACATCCGTGGCTACAAAAGCGAGACTAGAAAAGTTTGGCCAACACAAACTTGGCTCTGGTGGCTATATGAATCTCCAGTCTCAAGTTTTAAGTAGGAGCAATGATATGAAATAATTTTTTTTAATATAATGTTGCAAAAAATTTTGTTTAGTGAAACCATACATACAAAACTGATGATATTAAGCAAAAAATACAGGGCACAGAATTCAATGTGGAGGTCACAGATGAAGATAGAAAACTTGCGTTGAAGGAAGGCTATAAATTCGTGGCTGCACGCCTACGTGAAGAATCTATAAGCCTTGCTCAAGAATCCAGTTCACCAAATGATATCTCACAGGTAAATTGGTTAGATGAAAAGTAAATGAAATTGAATAGTTGATCCTTTTCTTTTTTGGTATTAGTTTTGAATGTAAATTGACTACATAACAATGTGCATAACATTTTATTGCAGCCTTCATATCCTACCACAGAACCTGCTCGTGACGAAGGCCATAATGTGCATTATAGTGGTGGAGGTATTAATTTGCTATTGGAAATTAATTATGCAATCAGAATCTCCTTCCATTTATTGTCCAAGCATGGTCTTATCCAAACATATATTCTATGCTCATTGTGCAGATCTTTTAGAAAATGTATTGTTTAAAGACTACAACCTCTTCAAACTTTTCTCCAAGCGAGGGTTCCATGCTAATAAAAATATAATAAAAGACCACTTATTAGCATCCTCAAGAATATGCATCTCAAATGACATGAGAGACTTGACTTCCCAGTCTTTAAGATGTGTGTATCTTTATACTTTATAGTTGTCGAGAGTCTTTTTGAATATACACCATCTAAGTTAAAATATTGGTCATAGTTGAAAGAGGATTACAGACTGTAATCACTATGAAACAAGAGTTATGGTCCTATACATTATATGATAATACCCTGCCAGGAGAAGGCCAAAAATATTTTGATTGATTGTGGTTGTAGATTAAATTACTGCATATCAAACACAAAGTATTGATATTAGTTTGTGAGCCATTACCACCAGGTCTTCAGATCGTTGAGGCTATTTTAATGTATGATTTGAAAATCCATAACTATAGTTTTCATCACTGGAAGGTGTCTCTGTGTTGCTGCTCAATTCCATTGCAGTGTACATGAGATTTTGTTTGTTTGAGCTGAGACTTTTCTCTTGGCTATTTGTTTTTTATTAAATCATAGTAGTTTGCATTTCTTGTATTATGTATTTAGGGTATTCTTGAGCAATGAGAACCAGGTTTATAGATTGGCAAGGCAATTTATTATATGATTTGGAACATTCACATAGTTTTGTTCTTATTTCTCTAACACTACTTTAAAGATTATCTCTGGTTGCTGAAACGTATTCATTATTTTAAAATAGGGATCTTTAAGCTTTTGATTAGTAGTTGATAATGATTTCCAACTCTGTACTTTGATAAATCATTTGTTCTAACAAATCTCATAGAGTAAATATTGTGATATTGCTATCATGATTTAACTATGTAGTATTTGAGTCAAATTTATTGACTCATATTTCATGTGCAATGCTCAAAATGAATCCATCACTCATGATAATATTTTTTTGAATATTTCAGAGCATGTTGAACATCATGTCGAAGGAGTGGAACATGTTCCAAGTGTTCAACATGTTGACGTGGTGGCAGATCAAAATGTTAATGTACATGATGTGGCATTGTCAGGTAAGAAAAATGCATGTTATGTTGTACTAGTACTTAATTATAGATTGGTAATAGTTAAAAAAAGAAAAAGAGTATGCCAATTTATCCCATTCACTTGTTCTTGCAACAGAGCCCCCTTTAGTGCAGTAGCCTCTTGCTCCTGCAAAGAGAAGGAGCCATCATAATTTGACATTACATGTGGTAGAAGAGGAGGAGAATGATGCAGATATGGATGCTCCTATGAGCGCTTTTCTTAAGAGAGCTCATAAAAACAAAAAGAAGAAATGATGTTTTAAAAATCTTCTTTCATAAACCTTGTTGGATAATGAAAGAACTTTGTTTTAAGTAATTATGTATGAATGATGCGTATTAATACTAATTTTTATCTTATGTTAATGAATATTGTTATGTCGTAATGAAGTCTTGATTAGTATTGTGTATTAATGAATTTTATATCATATTAATGAATGTTATGTGATTGTATTGATTGAATGTTATGGTTCATAAATGGATGAATGAATCAATGAAGTATGTAATTAGATGATAATGGGTACTTTAGATTGATGTTAGAGGGAGGGGGGTGAGGCTAGACAAGCTTCCACCTTCACGTGGTTGGCCTTGTTAAGTAGAGAATATTATAGTATTCTTGAAACCAAGTGAAGCTCAAACTAACATAAAATGGACACTTCGCATGTGGTAGGTCTAAAATGATCCACGACTACTGCTGCCCATAACATGAATTTGTGAAATACATTTTGATATCACCATTTTCAACACTCTATTCGAAGCATAGGAGTGGCCTATAGTCTTAGCATGAATTTTTAGTAATGCCTCAGTCCAGATTGCCTTAGAAGTGGCTGGAAGAAGCCTGCACGAGTCTGAGACTATGAACTCTCCCCGCCTTGGCCAAGAAGAACTTGCCAACTCTCTACTATTATGGCAAACTACAGAGTGGTGTGGCTGGTCTGCAACCAACCAATAAGTTCACAATTAAAGGAATGAGCCTTCCTTCACCAAGGATTGCCAAGCAATGATCTCAAGTGTACCAATTTGATCAATGCTCTAATCCTTATTGAGAATCTTGTCCCAATCAATCTCTAGATGAAACAGGGACACAAAGTGACTAGTCAAATGGTGAATAACACCTAAATGTCTGAAACTTTCATCCTTATATCTTCCAAGGTCATTCTAGTGAATCCTAACCAGTTCCATTACTTCTTTTTGAGAAATCCCAACATTGACACCCAATCGAGATTGATCCCCAAGACCAATGCATCACATGAAGAAACTACATTCCCAAGCGCCATAACAAGCGCAATGCACTCTTAGTCTATGATACAGAGGTGGTGTGTGGTATCCATCTTCTTCATATGAGATAGCAAGTCCATTCATTTAGCAACAACTCTTTACTCCAATGTCCCCTCAAGGACTTACCTTCCAGGCTACCCCAAGTGCACTTAGAGTTTCCCAAACACCATAACTTCTTCCAAGGCTTCAACCTTCATTCTTCCTTTGTGAATCATCTCCTCATGGCCTTTCCACCATGTTCCATCCATCCATTCATTTTGGACAACTAATCTCTAACCCAACATTCATATCTAGCCTTAAAGCTAGTAGCCCTCACCAGTCACTAATTTGGATTTCTCTCCAATAGTTCCCAAACAACTATGGAAACTAAAACCTGATTAAGATACCCTTTTGGGATCTATACATCCTCCCTAAGTTTCAATATCAACCCTTTTGGACCATACCCAAGATTTGATACCCCTAGCCTATCCACACTAGGCCTAATTCTCCAATTTTACACAGCAACCCACAACTCGACTGAACCCTATGATTCCAAAGGGTGAAATAGTCCTTCTAGGGGTTGAGAAACAATAGATTTTCAAGATTTTAAGGTTCTACCCTTTACACAACACATTTGCCACCAAACCCTTGGTTTTGGGGTCACTAATCTAGGGCCTGTTCAACAGGACCTCTAAGCATATCACCAGAACAAAATAATTGCATAAACACTTCATAACTGATCCCATCATATGCATTTGATCACCAAAAATCTTCAACCCCAAATTAAATTACTTTTAATATGACTAGTGTCTATATTGGTATGTACGAAATAGTATAGAAATTGTACGGACAACCAAGAATTGAATAAAATTTATGAGTTTTCTTGCACATTTGAAGCATATTTTGGTGGTGTAATCTTTCATTCATGTTGGGAAAGTGTTATTAAGAGAATTTGAATCATATTTAATACATTTATTAATAGGTTTAAATCTTTATTGCTGCTATCACGCCGAAAGTCACAGTTTTGCCTAGTTTAACATGAAGAAATAAGGGTTCCATCCAATGTGTACTCTTAACTGCTTCTTGGGATGGAACCCATAGCACTAACATGCCCAAATAACCTCTAATATGCAAGAAAAGTGAAGATTTGTAGGTTATTGTGAAAGAAATGCAAAGTTGAGTGCTGGAAGGACTAATTTGGGTACCCAAATGAGTGCTAGGTGTTATGCAGCCGTACATCTGGCTTAACAAGGTATACTTTTTATTTGATATTATTTGAATAAATGACGAGTGGATGGTGAATCCTAAGTTTTAGTTCTTGGAAGTGTGTGCTTGACCTAGATTGGTGATACCCTTGATTTTGAGGGTTTTAAGGCTTGAATTTGGGGGTTTCATATCAAAAGTCCTCGTAGGATGAAATTGATGATGGATTTGTCTAATTAGGCACAAAATATGATGAATCTATGAATTTGGTGGAGTTGGGATAAGTATATTGCATAGTTGCTTTGTAAAACCTCATGTTTTACCCTTGAAAAATAGTGACAATCATGATTTTTGGCATATTTTTCCAAAGGAGTCTATATTAAGTTTTGAGTATGTTATAGAAATCCAAAAAGGGTATCTTAAAAGCCTATTTATTTTCTTGGTGTTTTGGAAAGTTTAAGAGAAAAATCAAGAAAACAGGGTATGCTGATCGAAAGAAGAGAATAGCCTAGTAAAGGGGAAAAGTGTCAAAATGGTTTATATTGTATTTGAGTTTTTGGATTTTTCTCTATTAATATTTGGGATCGTGTTCTATGATCTATCATCAGGATGACAAAAGAGAAAACAAGGATGATATAAATCAATTCTTTCTACTGTTGTTTAAAATATGACATATTTTATTGTTTTGCTTCTATATTTTATTGGATGATTTTGTTTGTAAGAACATTTCAGATTACACTCCATGAACCATCATCAAGATGAGAGTGATCAAAAACATTGATGCAAACAAAAAACTCATAGTGAAATCCAGACGCAAAACAATAATTGTAATAGACAGTGGAAATCTAATCTATCTCATACATAGTATATTACTTAGTTGAAAAAGAACATTTCAAGATAGTGTCACAAGGAATATAAGTATAGAAACTTGGAAGAAGTATCAAAGAAGTGTGATTCACTGCAACTAGTAAGAAGGATGATATATTTTTAGTATCTTAAAGATTTTAACAAAATAGATACCAATACTTGATCTATTAGCTTTCCACAATCCATAGTTTAGTACAAATACTTCTAAATTAATTGTACAATTTTTTACATCAATGGTTCTGATCATGCTCATGTTCTATCTCTTTTGATGATCATGTTCTATCATGATCACACACTTGTTGATTCTTCTATCTCTTTTGATGATGAAGTCCATATTGATCAATTTGATGACATTGACAAGTTCATCATTCACAATGGTAAATAGTGGCATCTCTTTGCTTTCCTCTACCCAAGCATTTTTATCAACTTTAACAAATCTAACATTCTTGAGCACCATGTTTTCATATTTATATTGTACATTCTTGAGCACCATGTTGACACTTTTGTTAGATGGGAAAACTTTTGTCAGAGACAAGGGTAGATTTGTTTTCCCCTCTACTAGGCAACTGCTTTTCTAATTGTTTAGTCTAATTAGTATAATAAATTTATTAACAAGGTAATGCGTTATACTAACAATTAACAATTAGAAGTAAGTGGTGAGAAATATCTGTAATTAAAATATTTATGTTCTTTCTCAAAATTCTAATCTTCTATATAGATAGTTTCTGCATACATAGTTTGAAGATGCAAATGATGCTACTACAATACTCTTCTTCTACAATATTGAATGCGATTTGCCACTAGTTTTGCAAGGTCTTCCTACTAATACAAAATCTAGATTTAGAAATGCATCTCTTGTTTTATTGTTCATGAAGTAGAAGCACTATCTTGAGCTGAAATCTATGATTTGGCTTTGGGTAACCTCTTAACTCCTTGAAAACAAGTCACAAAAGCTAACAGCATCTTCATCCACCATGTTGACATATCTTCTTCGCCACACTTTCCTTGCACAAATAAGGGCAAACAATCCCCAAAATCCAACAGCAAAGGAAGCCAAACAACTAACATACCAATACCAGGGATCCTCTGTTCCCTCTTCACCTTCATCATTCTCATTTATTTTAAACATGTAGAAAATTTGTTAGATGGGAAAAAATTTGTCAGAGACAAGGGTAGATTCGTCTAATAGATACATTTATAGATTCACTGAAATAGGTTTAGAACTTTTCATACCAGTACCAATGGCAGAGGAAAAGCCAAATTCTGTACCCTTTGCCAGCAATTTCTATGCCGGTGGCAAAATGGGAGCTAACCGAAATGTGGTCTTATTGAAAGCTATAAACCATGGGATATGCACAAAATGGAGGTTTTAGAAGGGCTTTGGAAACTTCAAGGTAGATTCAATGTGCAGGAGGTAAAGGAAGAAGAAATATTAGATGGATCAATTGATAAACCTCACTAATCACATAATAAGAAGTTGATGAATACTGAATGTATGAGTTCATCACAGGGGATAAATCAAAATCTACTCGAGTAGCAATTGCAGAGAAGAGAAAGAAACACTTGGCATTACAACTAGCCATTAACTATCGCCTCGCAGTCTTGTTTTGTTGCCACATTATATTCATTCTTCATTCTTGATAATGACTTTTCATCAGACCATATTTCCCAATTGGACATTTAGGAAACTTTTGTGTACTCTCCACAATCATTAACACTCCCTCTTGGACTTGAGGGAAGATTAGAAATGCCTTTAGAATATCCTCAATGGTTATATGTCAATGCCTTTGATTTTGAAACAAGGCCATTAGAAACATATGTTTTTACCTTCTTCACTGGCAATTGAGACAAGGACACTGTAAGGATGTATACTGCCCTGTTGTCTTGCTTCTAACCTTTGTATATTCAAATTTGCATTGACACATAGCACAAGATTACATGGTGTAGTAGTTCATGCAAAAGAGCCCTGTCATTCATGTCATCTTTTAGCGGGAAAGAAACTATTACTGCTGGATCTGACATATCCTTGTAATTCAGTTCAGCTTCAAAATTTGATAGAGGGGTCTTGCAGCTAGTACTGTAGGGCATATGCTTGAACCCTTGGTAAATCAAATCTTTCTCCCAGAACTCACTGGTTGGTTCTTTATTTTGACCAATGATGACCATTCTCAGCTTATACAAATGCTTCATGTAGAGATTCGATTTAAAGTGGCACCTCGATTAATATTTGTAAGCCACCATTCATCAAACCATAGTCACAAGGAAAATATGAAGCATGCAAGAACATATTCAAGAAGAACCTACACATTTGTTACTCTAGCACCCCTTTTATGAACTGTGGTTGTCACGTGCCTATATTCCCTTAATTTATTCTTCACCAAAACTCATCAATGTTTCAACATGATGCTTGTTGCTTCACAATATGAATTCAGCATAATGTTGGCACATACAAAAACTCATCTACAGGTATAAAATTTGCCCATTTATTACAAAGATCTTGAGACCATCACAGAGTTGTAGCTCCTTTTATAATACATGATTATTTCTCCTTTTATATTAGTTACTTTTTACTCCCGCGCAATAATGGAAATTTTAATTGGATACGACCACATGTAGAGTAGTGACCATGAACAGTGATCCCTCCACATAACCGCAAAGCAAGAACAGAGCCTCTTCGAGAGACACTATGCCAGTAAAGGTCTTGTAAATCTAACATCAACTCTCCATTCATGAAAGGTAAGCACTTTCTCCTTGTCATACTTGCGCAAAATACAAGTTTTGGCCTACCAGAATTCAATAGCATTTTTCAGTAGAATGTTGTATATCCTCCATTTGTAGGCAATTGTATATATTTTGTGGCTACTATATTCTTCTTTAACTCGCATTGAGTTACATTACTTGAGTAGATGAAAGAAACGAGAGTGTAAAATTTCTGCCTTGACAAATGTATTGGCAATTTGGAACCAATTTCTAACATACAATTATCAGATATTTAAACTTCTGCTCCCTCCTCTTCACAAACTCAACAAGGTCGTGCATGGTGTATATCTGTATTGAGAGAGTGAAGATCTTTTGTTCGAGAAGTGCACAAGTATTGCCAATTCATTCTAAATTGTTTGGAAGGAATCTGTATCATTCCATGCATCAAGCTAAGACTACTGAAGAGACTTTAATGATCATCACAGACGTCAGACTGGTTAACATGCGTGTAAGACCACCTCTGATTTTGTCCGCCTGAATTCGTTAAATAGAGCATTTAAAATAGTTTGGTGCATTTATTATCAATTCAGACCAAACAATTTGAATGTATAACTAGGATGCAAGAAGAGAGTTACAACTAGTCTTCAAGGGCTAAAACATATATTTGCATCCGTCAAATTCTCAAGCATTCTACATGCTTCTATCCAGCATTGTTCTATTCTCTCCCGCAAAATAAAATAAAAATCGAGATGTTTTAATACAGGAGGAACCCCACCTATAAATCTTAGAAGGTGCTTCTCATGTCATTATGTATAAACAATACAAGCTTCACTATGCCAATTTTTATTGATATTAAAGACAACCTGTTCATGGTAGATTCAGATTGTATAATTTCTATATTTAAAGGCGTTGACTGTATTATATTTGCTTGTTTCTTCCATGTTCCCAATGTTAGAATATCTTTCTCGTGGCATTCATTGTGATTGGGATGCATGCATCTATTTTTGATTGATTATTCTCTTACATTCAAGCATTCATGGTTGGTAATTCTATGATCCCATCTGAGCACGTAGTCTGATATAGTCCTTTCAAATAATTGTTTCAACTATTTTTTAAACGTCAAATATATTATAATCTGTTGCTGATAATCTCTGTAATAAGTGTAGTCAAAAGACTTGGAATGATTAATATAGCAAAACACAGGTCTTGAATTATAGTCCCTTCCTTGCTAACGTTGATGCTATGTCAATGAGCAAACCTCAAACAATGAGATGCTAGCCCAAGCATGATGCCACAGGATGACTGCAGACCCTTTGGAGGAAATTTGCAAGCTCTGACAATAAATGTAGCCCGTCCCAAACCTGGCCGCGGGCATAAGCTGAACACAGATCACTAGAGGATGATTGCAGATACTAAAAAATGTCCAAACGCTACTATAAAGGTTCAATGGAAGCCTGGCAAATGTGTAGATAGAACCTCAATGGCCAAATGCTGGAGTATTTCAATAATTGTAACCACAATTTCCTTCAACACAAAGCTTTATTTACATTTGCAGACCTGCTGCTCTGATACCATGCTATAGTTTTAGGATCTACTGCAAATGTTTACATTCTTTTCTAATATTCAATTTGGGCAGATTGTAAGAAGAGCAGACTAATAAATTTCTGTGTGTCTTCCATCTACAATACTTACCCTCCCTTATATCTAACCCAAGGGGCATGTCCATTGAATGGACATGTCCCTTTATAGGTAGGCTAATTAAACTAATATTATTTCCTCATATTGGTGTCTATTCCAAGAATTACTAATAATTAGTAATTAACTAATCACACTAGTAATTAAGATGGCTGATTAAAGCCATAAGGAAAATGCCAATGTATCTAGAAGAAACAATATGCTCTATTAACCAATACTTAAGGGAACTCATGCATTCTGATCAAACTAATATGAAATCAGAGCACTTATCTTGTCAAAGTTATAAGAAATTAACACTTATCATTACGAAAGAATAATCAGTGTGTGATTTCAAAAGGTTCTCGTTACAATTCATATATAACTAGCAGTTGCACCAAAAGGAGGTGCAAGGAGACGCCGATAGATGTTTGATTTGAAAGCATAACTAAAGCTTTATATAATAAAACTAAGTTTATAAAAGTATAGATCTACAAAAACATATAATTATAGAAAGTAATCTTGTACATAGCAGCACATAATAGTGTTTTGTGTTTTTTGTAACTCTTTAAAAAGCTTAGCATTCGATCTTCTCTATATTCTATGAACTTGTAATAGGTAGATTTTTAATTCCAGATTCCAACATAAAAGTCTCCTCTTAAAATTTGAGAGGAAATCTTCTACTGCCAAGAGACAGGTCCAACATTTACACAGAGCAATTCAACACTTGGAGTTATTTAGCACAATGTCATGTTTTCATGGGAACATAGTAACTCAAAGCAAAGAAATTCTTGAATCCAAGTACTTAATTTGGAATAGAAAATCCTTCAGACCCATGATAAAAATAAAGTACAATCATAAAATCCCATTCTCCAAATCTCCCAAACAATTTCTCTACTTTTACATTGTGCAACAAATCTGATAATCTCAAGCAGGCTTGGCAACTGGGATTTCTTCAACTGTGTGGAGATCTCCATCGAGACAAGCAGCACAAGTTTTTTCCATCCAACCAACACAGTCATATTTTGTGTTTGCACTTAACAAAAGGGCAGCATAGATCCTGCCAGCCACACATGCAAGAACTCTCAAGATTGTTATGAATACATAGATGCACACCTTTGAATAACATCCTTATGTACAAGTAAATGATTATCATAAATATTATGTGTCAATAGATCAATGGATAATACTTCATGCTTATATATTATGATCCAAATATAACCTTAAACTCCATTTACAAATCCTTTTTACTATCCATAAATCATATTTGTATACTGTTCTCCAAATCTATCCTAGAACTCTATTGACAGGTTGTCCTTCTATCCATAAATTGGAAGTTAACATTCCCTTGCATTTTTACTCTTAGAAATAAGATTGAAATTATATGATCCAATCACATACTCATTTTCAATAGATGTCTCAATGCTAAGACAACTGAAAAGTGCACTAGGATCTCTATTTAATTTTCACAGTATATGTTTCATTTTTCTAAATGGATGTATTGTATCATATTTAATTTTCACTATTTTAAGAAATATTTTAATCCATTCCATGTGGGTGTTGCAGGAAGCATATATTCTAAAAGTTGGTGAAGGTGCTACTGCTAGGTGCCTAAGCAGATTTGTGGGCGTGGATGTTCCTCCACCAATTGGGTCCGACATGGTATGTTGTGCCATGTAATTTTTCCTTTTCTATTTGCAAACATAGATTTAGAGTAAGTTTTTGTAAACACTGATTTTTTTTTAGGAATCTCGGAGATATTTTCATGAGTGCATACCATACAATTTTTGATTATGGGAACTTAAGAGTAGGCTTTGTTAGGCAGAAGCTGCCTAACAATGCACATATATTTTTTCTACTATGAACAATTAGTGCAATATTGCATATAGGAAAACCATGCACATTAACTCATCATTGTGAATCTCTCTAAATTGTCTTTTATTGCTTTTGATGCCTTCTTGTGTGGACTATTTAAGTATCTAGTGTCTTATTATACGCAGTTTGTTCTATGATGTTACTATTGTAATCTAATATATGTATAGCAAACAATAGTGTAAAATTTGTTGAGGAAAGTGTCAAGATGTATTAGACTGGATATACAATAGGTGTCAAGAAAAGAAAGGAAGAAGAGGCCAGATTTCAGAATTTCTTTTACAATAGGTGTCTTGTTCTTCAAACTTATACATAGGCTCTTTTAAATTTTTGCTTCTGGCTCTACTATTTTTCTTCTCTTACTTGCAATGTGTATGAAGTTGATTGAGCTCTTCTTCTCTATTGCTCTATTGGATTGCATTGTCAACTCTTCTATTTCTATCTATCTAGTTTCTCTTTTTCTTCCTTCTATAATTGCAGTCCAACATAAATAAGCTTATTTTTATGAAAATCACGAGAAGATTCTCCCTTGATTTGACTCTTGTTTTTAGGCCATCACAAAGTAACTCCTACCAATTAGATCCATCAGAATTGGTGATATAGATCAGTCATTGAGATCTGATAGCTACAATCATTATGATTTGGTTAAGGTGTTGCCGTAGAAATACTTAGGAAGAGAAAACATCATTCATGTTTCACAATTGTCTACTAAAGATCCATAACATTGTTTAGTTCTTTGCCTGGACCTCATCATATTGTAATTTAAGGAACCATTAGTGTGAGCTTTAATCAATGTTGCTACTCAAAGTTGTATCGTTCTTTGTCGATTTGGAGTTTACCCATGCATGGGTAATTTTCAAAAATGGATGTCTGTCCACTATTTGATTAAACTAAAGCACATAGTCACTTTATGGTTATTCATGAGGGCAAGCATCATTTTAAGAAGGCCCGCTGCATTGATTGTTGGAGTAAGATGAGAATCTTAGAGAAGCCTGAGAAACAGAGATGTCAAGAAATGAACATACATGAACAGACATGAACATACTGTGCCACACATCATCATACTGTACCTTTTAATCAACTTTGTCATGATATTGTTATTATTGCTAGGCAGACTTAACTGGTAAATAGTAACATCCAACATTGTAGTTTGTAGAAATTATAAGTAATAAAGAAGCTCAAGGTAATTGAAATTGTAACCTAAAGTTTGCAAGAAAAACATGCCATCAGAAAACTAGCAAAAAGACAAGGTAGACGACTAAAATTATTAAGATAAAAAAGACTGGAAGCAACTACAAGCAGGAGATGCAGAAGAGGTACCAAAAGCCTTAGCACTAAATATCCACAGAACTGAAGTGCTACATCAAGATGACTGAACAACAAAAGGCAGTTATGCAGTATTTGATCTCTATTACTATAAGTCTGTTTAGCTTGCTTCGTGGGTACACAATGGAAGCTTCAACACCTTTGTAAATTGTGGATTTATAGTAATATTTACTATGCATTTTACTTTCCAAGAATTGTTCATTGATAAGTTCCAAAGATGGTAGTTTAATTTCACCATTTGGCAAATATCTTGATAGTGAGCAAAACAATCAAGGAACCACCATTTCATATGAAAGGCTTTGAAATAACCAAAAACAAAAATTCCTCCCATACAACATATAAAGTGAATATTATTTCACTATTTAAACACCCATGGAAAACATACATTTAAGGCAGTATATTTTAATGTTTTATTTAATATATTTATTCAAAATCATACATCAAAAGCATCAAAGTAGGCGAAGGCCTTGAAATTCCATTATAACAAGAAACACATCCAATCTTGAATAAGGGCTGATTGTTTGATATCCTGTAACAAAAATTGGATAGAACAACATTTATAGGAAATTATCATCAACTTAGACTCATATTTTCACATTGGTCCCCACTCTTATGGTAGATCTCAAATGTATGTCTTTTTGTAAGAGGAAGATCAAGGATCATTCCTCAAAATTTGTAGATACAACAATTGTGAAGGATACACTAGCAAAACTACACCCTTATTGACAAAGAGATTGGCTCAGTTGCTTCCTTGGTACAAGACTTAAAGTTTTCTTTTGTGCCAAACAGATAAGCCTTACTCAGCATTCAGCACAAACACTCAACATTCATTACATATCATTCGAGATCAAATGGGTGTGTGGGATTATACACATAGTAAATAATAAAGGAGGGAATTGAACCCTCCCTGACGCTTGCACTTGTTGAGGTCCACTTCAGTAATGGCCCTTCCTGTGAAATTGCTGTCTAAAACTTTTCTAATGAGATAATGTGTTATGAGCTCTTCATCTGTGGGATGGAACGTGAATCCAGGAGGTAGTTGTGCATTACCCATATCATGACTATATATATAACTAAAGTTAAAAGCCTCTATTATTGAATTCTCTTCCCTATCACCCATATTCATTTCCTTTGCTATTCATGCTTCACACGGGAGTCTTTTTATATGATGATTTTTTGTCAATCATGTCCATTCGCTACGAAACAATTCTTATTCTACAAATTCGAGATGGTGGAACTTTTGTGGATGTGCAGGCCATCAGAACATACTGTAGGGAGGATGACGAACTTAATCTCAACTGTCAGACTCAGGCAAGTGATGTTTGATTGTAGAATCTTAATATATGGTTGTTCAAATTTTGTATCTCCTAAATGATTTCCTTTTAGCGTATAAGTTGTTGTGCATAGTTGCCAAGTTTGGTTATTGTATCGGGCATATTAACGAAGAAGTATATTAGTTACTGTCGGTGATTACGACAATTTGATTAGTTATTGTCGATATTTTTCAGGCATTCTATAAAACAGTTCACATGCCTTCTGTATGATATGACATTTTGCATGCATCCTGTAGTGTCTCATCCAGCTGATGATGGATTATAGAGTGATCTGAAATGATGATGCTAAAAAACATCACAATCCATTTGTAATGCAAATTCATTTTGGATTTGATTGTGATGTTTTTTAGCGTCATCGTTTCAGATCACTCTTCGTAATCTATCATCAACCGGATGAGACAATGCAAGATGCATGCAAAATGTCATATCATACAGAAGGCATGTGAACTGTTTTATAGAATGCCTGGAATAAATTTACACCCAGGCGTTGGTAGAAATTTCTACCTTCATTGGTCAAAATTTCTACATTTAGCAATCAAAATTGTCGACCTTCATTGGTCGAAAGTTCTACCTTCTTGGTCAATATTTCCTACCTTCAATGGTCAAACTTTTCAACCATCATTGGTCAAAATTTCTACCTTTATTGGTCAACATTATCCACCTTCATTGGTCAAACTTTTCGACCATCATTGGTCGAAATTTCTACCTTTCCTGGTCAACATTTCCACCTTTGTTGGTCAAAGTTTTTGACATTTATTGGTCAAAATTTCTACCTATATTGGTCGAAATTTCTACCTTCATTGGTCAAACTTTCTAGATTTCATGGCCAACACTTTCTACCATCATTGGTCAAAATTTCCACTAATATTGGTCGAAATGGAAATCTTCAATGGTCAAAATTTTGACCAATTCTAGGCAAAACTTGCACTGTGGTTATAGAGGTTTTTCGACCAACGTATTGGTCAAAATTTTGACCAACCAGAATGTTGGTCGAACTTTCAACCGAAAAAATTCTAACCAATGCGTTGGTCGATGATGGTCGAATTTTGGTCGAAATGTAGGTAGAAATTTCAACCAATAATGGTCGAAAAATGGCCTCAGATGTAGTAGTGCTTAATCTTTAGGCTCCAAAGTTTAGCCCCTAATCACAACAAGTGATGATAACTAATAAATTTGGGGTAAGTTATGTGGGTATTACAAATCATCTTAGTTTACTTGGAAATATTTACCTTATCACACTAGCTAATTAATCAATTGATAGTAAATAGCTAGATCCAAATATCTTAGGATCTTCAATATTGCAATAGCATGATAACATATGACATCCCTAGGAGGTCATATGTTGTCATCAAAAGGGTTGAAAGGGAACATAGGGTATCATATGACCCCTTGCAACCCATTCCATGATAGCATATTTCCCTACGGGTCCTAAGACCCCTAAGAGTTCATATGTTGTCATAGAATGGGTCAAAACCCATTCCATGATAAAATATGTCCATAGTGGTCCTAGGACCCCTAGAAGTTCATATGTTGTCATCAAATGGGTTGAAAGGGGCTGTAGGATACTCTATGACCTCTTTTGACCCATTCTATGATAACATATGTCCCTAAGGGCCTCTAGGAGTTCACATGTTGTCATCAAATGGGTCAAAAGGGGTCATAGGGTATCATGTGACCTCTTTCAACCCATTCTATGATAAAATATGTCCCCAATGGTCATAGGATCCCTAGGAGTTTGTATGTTATCATCAAATGAAAAAAAAGGGGCCATAAGATATCCTATGACCCCTTTTGACCCATTCTATGATAACAAATGTCCTTAGGGACCCTACGACCCCTAGGGACATATTACATTTATTCTAATCGGTGAAAAATGGGTCATTATAAGAATACATAATAGATAGGATGTTGAAAGAGGGAGTGGGTGTATTAGTATCCTCTAAAACTTTCACACTTAAATAATCTTGACATTTCCTTCTTCACCTACTATAACTTGGTAACAATTGTTCTTTCATCACATTACTTTGTAAATGAAACCAACATATCTTACTTTACATTCACAATGTAAAACATATAAACTTGTGAGACAAAATATATAACACAACTATTTGGTATTGCAAATGCCCTTGGTCAGAGGGAAATCTATAGTGGGGATGCCACCCACAAATCTATCACTACTATAGTAAGTAGTTGCCTTATTAGGGCTACAATGCTTAGTCACTTTTGATGACTTACTCAGGTAGGAGTATTTAATAAGATCTGCAAGGATTTACCTTTTACAAGGATTTAACAATAGTTATTAAGTGTGTACCCAATTAAAAGATTTACAAATCACACTGTCAAGTCCACCTTTTTCAAGGATTTAATAAACTACTACAATGATTAGAAAGTAGTAGCAAATGATCTATAGTAGCAACTTATTTTTCTTGATTAGATCCTCTTCTACTTAATGATTATCACCTTGCTGCGATAGATTTACAATTCCTCTTTGCTTTGTCTTTATCTTCATTCTCTAACTGTTGTTTAGTATTGTTACATCAAGTCCTTACTCCACAATATTCATCTCCTGGACACAAAAATATATCTTCCACCATACCATTAGAAACAATAACAACACCAACAACAACTTCAAACTTTCCACAACTTCTCCGTTTATAGTAATCATTTTACCATTTCATAGCTTGACCTAATTAGGGGTTTATAACCTTTTGGAATCACTCTTTAATCATGATGAATAGTTTAAAAAAATTCAACATTTCCTTCCTTAACATATTCACTTCCATTAGGTTATTCTTCCTTCTTATCAGTAACAATCACATCACATTCTTCAAGAAAGTCTTTTCAAATCATTAACTTGATTCATGTAAACCATTTTCATGCTTGGTAGAATAGTATTACATTAGAATATGTGCAAACTCAAACTTTGATATTGTTCTTGTGTCACTTGGTAAACACACTTATTGTTTTGACTGATACTCTATTGACCTTTATTTGGCATCCTCTATATAGTTCCATGAACTCTACACTCGGTGTAGCTTGTAACTTGACTCAGCTAAAATTCCTACTTGGTTGATATAGTATCACTTGGTTTACATTGGAGCTTGGGTACAACTGTGATGTTCTTCTATTTCCTCCTTTATTGCTTAGGAATCACAAGAACTTGATTTGTATTCACATTTTGACACTAATAGGCAATATGATACAACGATTCTTCCCTTTTGACGTTAGTGTCAAAAACATTATGTACACATATAATGAAACTTTATACAAAGTTCCCAACTCAACTCCCCCTGTACTTACATGCTTCCTCTTGGTATAGCTTTTTGTTTTGCAAAATCTTTTTCAATTTTTTTGTTTTTTTGTACTGTGCTTATAATATCATCTTATAAATCTGAAATTATATATATATCCCCTTTGTTGACCCTTATGTCAATATAATTTTCAACATAGAACAACACTTACTTAGGTATAATCCAAAATGTTCCAAGAGCTCTTTATGATTTTTCAATATAATCTCCAGTATAGTATCCCAATTTGACCCTATCAATTCTAATCTTTGTTTTTCATTTTTCGACATGGCCATAAGATCAATCATATGATTAGAAATATAAAGACTTGGGGTAGCTAGGAGACTGTTGGCATCTCTAACATGTGTTTGCGTGACCTCTAGATGAGGTAGTAGCAAAGCTTTGATCTCAGTAATCTCATCTTTTAGAGTGCTCTCCTCTTCTAGTAATTCATGTTGAAGTCCCATGAGGAATCTCACTTGGATATAGTGCATTGAAGACGTACTTGGGTCTGTATTCAATTCATCTATGTTGGACTTCATATCATCATGAATCTTATACAACTTATCTTTGACCTATCTTGTTCTAAATGGAATATCACATAATTTTTTAAATAATGATAAAATATTCTAAACTACAACTTATAATGTTGTGATAATAGTATACAAGTTGACTTGCTCAATGGCAATCTTAGTTGAAACTTTCTCAAACACTCTGTTCTAAAATTTCTTCTCACTCCTCTGCATCAACAATGAATATGCACCAATATTAAGATCATTAAGTTGCCAAAATTTGAACTAATTGATCCAAAAAGGTTCTTTCTCATACAAAATTATTTGGTGTGGCTTCCAAAAGTATATCTTTGACATCATGAAGGAGTTACTTCTGCGTAAGCTCTATTTTCATCCTTTCTTGTTCCTTCTTCCTTTCACTTAAGTCCAAATAGATAGCCATTTGTTCATCATCTAAGGTGTTCAAGTTTCAACTTGGTATAATAATCTCTTCTTCTAAAATTATTTGGTTTGACTGAAATGAATGTGATTATTTCTTCTTCCTTTTTGTCTTTCTACTTCTGCTAGTGCTCGGTGAGACTAATTATGACACTGGAACTTGGATTTCCAAATTTGGCAATGTGATGCTTTTTTTTTTTTTCTTAGGGCCCGTTTGGCAATGGGAATACAAGTGGAATAGGCATATGTAAATTCTTAAAATTTTGAATTCTTCGTTTGGGTACACCAAATCGAAATTGGAATACGAAGTAAAATAGGAATACGTATTCCAATTTTGATCAAAAAATGAGGTTTTGCAATTCCACCCAAATAGGTGTTATTGGAATACATATTCCTATTCCACTTTTATTTATTTTAAAAAACATAAATTTTGGGGTCCGCAAATTCCCCATCAAATATTAGCTGAACCAAACAGAGAATAGGGATACGTAGCCCCATTTTCTATTCCAGAATACATATTCCAAAATAGCTATTCCTATTCCCCTATTCCTATTCCCACAGCCAAACTAGCCCTTAAGAAACTTCCTCTTATTTTATTTTTTCATCAGAAGATAACTGTAGCACAAAATGTAGACGTGGGCCATGCTCGGTGATGTTTCTATTCCTCCATTTTTCTCTTCCTCAACACTCAGTATCTCTTATACTTTAACATCAGGTACTATTGAAATTGTCTCTATAAGAATATCGGATCAATATAAAAACTTGACACCTTACTCAGGAATCTAAAAGTCAAGTGTTTAATGCTTTTACAATGGTAAGTTGGCCTAGCTAGCTCCTAGTACATTTTAACCCATTTTGCGACGGATAACCAGTCATCGACAATTATCGTCAAAGTTTTGGCATCACAGTTTGCGACGAATACAACTATTCTCTAAATTTGGATGGAAAGTCGTCGCCTGATACAAGAATGCCAAAACAAGATACCGACGACAGACCATCGCAAACCAAATGCATACAAAGATAATATTACCGACGGAAGCCTATCACAAACTACTATAATTTGTGTATGAACATTGCGACAAGCAAGCTATATGACCGACGGCTAGTCATCACAAAGGGCAACGGCTACCCAGCCAGTTTTTTCGACTGGCTGGGTATGACGCCGTTTATCGGCCTCCGTCTTCTATCCGCCTCTCCCGTACCGTCAGTGATGCACGAATTTCGCCACAGTGCCATGTACCATCGTGCGTACAGTCTGACACCCGCCCAGTCCATCATTTTAGAACTTTCAAACTGTTAAAGGATTTTTATTTAATTTATATATTTTAGTTTTAGTTAATCAAACTTTCTAAGCATTTTTAATAAATTTATATATTTAAGTTTTAATCAATCAAAACTTTCTAAGTATTTTTAATTACATTATATTTTAACTTTCAACTTTCAAGTCAAAGTTTGTCTTCATAACATTGCACTATATATATATATATATATATATAATTATATAATTATTAAAATTAAATTAAGTTTTAAATTATCATAGAATGTTTAATAAATTTAAATATTTATACTTATGTTATCTTGTATTACTTTAAAATTAACAATTTCTATAAATTTATTTTACATTATTTTACTATATTGAAGTTTGACATCTTATTTGTTTTAATTATTGGAATGTAACTAAATATTTAATTAGAAATATATTAATTTATAAAAAATTAAAATGTATTGTTTAATATAAACAAATAAATGAAATAATAAAAATTAAGAAAACATCAATCTAAATATTAAAAATTAATTAAACATCAAATTAAAAATCTAAATTAAATTTTCTAAATATTAAATTTCATTAGTGAAATATAATAATAAAAGTTATAAATGAAGGTAAAAACTAGAAAGGTCAAATTTTAACATAAAAACTTAAAAACTTCAAACTCACAAAATGATGTTTATAAACTTCTAATGATAAAATATTAAAAATCTATTTTTAGTTTTTTATACAAAATTTTCAAAAATATATATATTTAATTATTTTATCATAAGATTATAAATGTTTTTATGATCCTAAATTTTTGTAATCAAAGTTGATATTTTATTTTATTATTTTACCTTTTTATTGTTATAATTAAATGTTTAATTAAAGACATTTAAGAATATGTTTATTTTTAAAAGATTAAATGCATAATTTTATATTAAATTAAATTAAATAATTAAAATTAAAATGAGCAAATAATAAATTGAAAAAAGAAAAAGAAATATTATATAAATATGATAATTTGAAATCAATGTTACATTGATTATGTGTAGATGTATATGATATTAAACATTGACAAAATAATGAAATAAAAATTAGGTTCAAGATTGACATTAGAATAATTATTAGAAGTAAAGCTCTAGCTTATCATCATATTAGGTTAGATTTAATGTCACGTAAGATTAAGATTTGAATTAGTATAAGATAAATAATGTTAGGTTTCAATTGAAATGATGTTAGAAATCAATTGACTTAATATAATTTTATATTAAATTCAAATAAATTATAAATATTTGAAATATTAATATTTTCAAATTGAAATTAAATTTGTTAAATTTAAAGTAATCCAAGTTAAATAAAATATGAATACTTAAGATTCTAAAATAATTTTAAAACTAATTAAATGTTACATAATATTAAATTTTAATAATATTTACAACCACTTCAAAATCTATTTTTAAAATTTGTATACAACATTAAAAAGTTAATTAAAAAAAACTTTAAATATACAAATTAATTAAAAATCTTTGGAAAATTTTGAAGTTTTGAAATTTTTATGTTAAAATTTGACTTTTTTCATTTTTACCTTCATTTATAACTTTTAGTATTATATTTCATTAATGAAATTTAATATTTAGAAAATTTAATTTAGATTTTTAAAGAAGATTTTAATTTTTTGAATTATTTTATTCTACTTATCTTTTGTTTTTAATTTGATGTTTAATTAATATTTTCAATATTTAAATTTAATATTCACTCTATATTTTCTTAATTTTTATTATTTTATTTATTTGTTTATATTAAATAATACATTTAAGTATTTAAAAATTAATATATTTCTAATCAAATATATAGTTACATTAGTTAAAAGAAATAAGATGTCAAACTTCTAATGTAGTAATACAAGTTAACGTAAATATAAACATTTAAATTTATTAAACATTCTATGATAAATTTAAAATCTAAATTTAATTTTAATAATATATATAGTGGGAAAAACTTTAACTTGAAAATTAAAATATAATGTAATAGTTAAAAAGTTTGACTGATTAGAACTTAAATATATAAATTAATTAAAAAACCTTCTAAAAGTTTAAAAGTTCTAAAATGATAGAAAATGCACTGGCCGTATATCTTGGCCTGTGTCAGACTGCTAGGAATGCACAATATTGATTATCGATAGTGCATGGCACGCATACCGGCTAGCGCAAATATGTTGCACTGTAGCCAGTGCCAAACTTTACTATACTAAATTAAATATGTGCAATCATTGTAAATAAAAGAATATAATAGTTATGAAAAATAATTTATAAGTATGAAATTTTTTGTACAAGTCAAATTTTGATATTGCTATTAGTTGAAGGATTCAACTAGGCAGTTTTCATAATAACCATAATATTCTAATAATATTCTAATAATAATAACATTCTAATAATAATAACCACATAAATTTGAATAAAAGTGGTTATTGTTATTATTATTAGAATATTATGACCAAATGTTAGGACTATTGAGAGGGACTTCAAAGTCTATGAAATAAGGTTTTTTTGTACGAGTCAAATTTTGATATTGCTATTAGTTGAAGGATTCAACTAGGTAGTTTTCATAATAACCATAATATTCTAATAATAATAACATTCTAATAATAATAACCACATAACTTTGAATACAAGTGGTTATTGTTATTATTATTAAAATATTATGACCAAATGTTAGGACTATTGAGAGGGACTTCAAAGTCTATGAAATAAGTTTTAAAAGTTTTCAAAATAAATTAGTAAGTTTTTCAGATTTCATTTGGCTTTATGAGATTTTAGTTTTTCAGTTGAAGAAAATTAAATTTTGATGAATTTTTTAAATGTATGTATTTAAGTAATTACTTTTCAAAAATATAAATGTATCTAACATCACTAACATTTTAAAATATATTTAATAGTGAAATAAAATGATTAAAATTATTTACAAAATTTTATGTTATTAAATAAATGTTAATACTTCAATTGTCAATAATTTAGTTTCTATTCATTTACTTAAGTATAATATATTATCTCAACTTTACAACATCTCTAATGCTAAGAAAATGATTGATGATTTGTCTTAATAAATCATAACTCAATATATTTGATTATAGCATTAAAATAATTTAAAAACTCAATCAAAAAAATAATCTATCTTTTAATGATCTCAAATGAAAACTTCACTATCATAAATAATCTTTCAATTTATTTATTAAAATGCATCACATAACTATTTACTCATTAATTTATTCAAGAGTTAAAAGTAAGATAAACTATTTAAATATTTTTGAAAACTTTCTTTTTCACTGTGGTTACTTTTTTATTGAACCAAGACGAAATTGTACATAGTTGATGTATTAGGGTGATATATAAGATAAGATACATACAATATTTAAAATCTCCTAAATATGCTAAAAATTATATTAAGTCAATTGATTTCTAACATCATTTCAATTGAAACCTAACATTATTTATCTTATACTAATTCAAATCTTAATCTCACGTGACATTAAATCTAACTTAATATGATGATAAACTAGAGCTTTACTTCTAATAATTATTCTAATGTCAATCTTGAACCTAATTTTTATTTCATTATTTTGTCAATGTTTAATATCATATACATCTACACATAATCAATGTAACATTGATTTCAAATTATCATATTTATATAATATTTCTTTTTCTTTTTTCAATTTATTATTTGCTCATTTTAATTTTAATTATTTAATTTAATTTAATATAAAATTATGCATTTAATCTTTTAAAAATAAACATATTCTTAAATGTCTTTAATTAACCATTTAATTATAACAATAAAAAGGTAAAATAATAAAATAAAATATCAACTTTGATTACAAAAATTTAGGATCATAAAAACATTTATAATCTTATGATAAAATACTTAAATATATATATTTTTGAAAATTTTGTATAAAAAACTAAAAATTGATTTTTAATATTTTATCATTAGAAGTTTATAAACATCATTTTGTGAGTTTGAAGTTTTTAAGTTTTTATGTTAAAATTTGACCTTTTTAGTTTTTACCTTCATTTATAACTTTTATTATTATATTTCACTAATGAAATTTAATATTTAGAAAATTTAAAATTAGATTTTTAATTTGATGTTTAATTAATTTTTAATATTTAGATTGATGTTTTCTTAATTTTTATTATTTCATTTATTTGTTTATATTAAACAATACATTTTAATTTTTTATAAATTAATATATTTCTAATTAAATATTTAGTTACATTCCAATAATTAAAACAAATAAGATGTCAAACTTCAATATAGTAAAATAATGTAAAATAAATTTATAGAAATTGTTAATTTTAAAGTAATACAAGATAACATAAGTATAAATATTTAAATTTATTAAACATTCTATGATAATTTAAAACCTAATTTAATTTTAATAATATATATATATATATATAGTGCAATGTTATGAAGACAAACTTTGACTTGAAAGTTGAAAGTTAAAATATAATGTAATTAAAAATACTTAGAAAGTTTTGATTGATTAAAACTTAAATATATAAATTTATTAAAAATGCATAGAAAGTTTGATTGACTAAAACTAAAATATATAAATTAAATAAAAATCCTTTTAACAGTTTGAAAGTTCTAAAATGATGGACTGGGCGGGTGTCAGACTGTACGCACGATGGTACATGACACTGTGGCGAAGTCCGTGCATCACTGACGGTACGGGAGAGGCGGACAGAAGACGGAGGCCGATAAACGGCGTCATACCCAGCCAGTCGAAATAACTGGCTGGGTAGCCGTTGCCTCTTGCTACAGGCTTCTCCATTTACGACAACCAGTTCTCTGTACTTTTACCGGTTGCGACAGATTGCCGTCAAAATTTGGACAACTTCCACAACCTTATTGATGGTTAGTCGTCTCAAGAGTTGTCGTAAACTATTTGACCAACATAATTTAAGACAACAACATGATGGCCCTTTGTGATAGAGATGTCTAATGGAATGTCATCGCAAATATTGTCAAAAATATACTTTCCGACAGGTCTATCGACGAGCATGCTATATGATCGACATAAATTCATTGCAGGTGTCGTCAGTCATAAACCATGCCCATCACACGTTCGTCAGTATGACTTGTGTGGCCATCAGAATTCAGACATCAACTGATTTTTTTAAAATTTTAAAACCGTTATATTCATAGCGCATAAGCAGATGAAAATAATTCTCATACTTATTAAATATAAAATATTGAGATTCTTAATATTGTGTAAGATTTTTTGGCATTAACATTTCTGATCATACTATATGATCTATTATCAATTTTGTTCTTCTTGACTTTCTTACATCTTAATGATCAATCACATATTTGATATCAAAAAAAACTTACACAATCAAACCCATAATCAATTGATTTTTCAAAGTTAATTGTCCCTGTTTCATAGAATTTAACAAAAGATGACATTACAACACATCAAAAAAGAACCCATGACTTTTCAATAAAATATTTGTTAAATAATAGGTCTACCTTGCATTGTTTGTGTGTTTTGTGACTCAATGACCAATGAATTTGAATTTAATTTGAATTTGCAAATGGGCCAATGAATTTGAATTTAATTGCGACTAAATGCACAAAATTTGACATTCGATGGAACATCTTCCAGTCAATACCAAGCAATAAGTTTAAAAAAATGTGGTGTCAATAAATGTTATACGAAAAATAAAATGTTTTCCTTTGGGCTCATATAACTCTTAAAGCTATACATCCACATGGGCTATTGTGTGCACTTCAAGTGAACTAAACATGTACTGTGTAATGGAATGAAGAATATAATTCTAATTCTCCTACATGCAAACAAGCAAACACATGCAAACAAATTGAACATAGAAAAATGTAACATATATAATAAAAAATACAATTTAAAAAATCTTTTCCACATGCAAACACGTCAAATTAAATATAGCAATATCTTTGTGAGCATGATTGATGAATTGAGATTATCATTCTATCAAACTAAACTTCATTTTTTGTCCATATGTATCAACAACTCAACCAACCAATCTATTCATGATACTAATTTTACAATTATTTAAAACAGTAAGTTGAAGTTAAAATTTTGTGATCGCAAACAACATTGGAACTTAAGTTCAAATTCTATACTTTTATAAACAACTCAACTACTCAATGCACTCATAATTCTAAGTTTATGATTATTGATATAGTAATAAAAATTTGTAATCTTATGAAGACTATTATAACTAAAATTAAAGACTTATAAAAAACAAGTAAGCTGATAGGTTCTTACCTTTGTGAATAGGAACAAGTAGTCTAAATATTCCAGTTTAATATCACTATAATTATAATCTCACATCAACATTTGTTGTTAGAGATATATGTATTGATACCTATTTTTGGGTGCAAGTGAGAGCGCCACAATAGTGCAGTAAGAAAGGATATGTAATCATCCCTAAGAACATCCATCTCCATCCAAGATTAGTGATTGTAGCTAAAGATAAATCCAAGAGCTCCACATGGCACCAATACCCATTGCAAAAGATCATACATGTTCTAAACAAATATTGCTCATGGCTCATAGTACATTGTAACTGCAACAACTTAGAACCAAAAATTTGAAACAAAAATAACAAAAAACATTATCTAACTGCATAAAGCTCCCATTGAAAGTGAAATTGAGTTGAACATGGTATCATGACCAAAAATCTAGTGAAAGTAAATAGGGATTCTCGAGTACCATAGTTTGCTACTAAGATTAATATGAACTATATCAAGTACTCGTAATTTTTTTTTCTCTTTTCAATCAAAATACTAAGGTGATGATGGTAGCCAAAATTAAGGCCTACTATCTAAATCAACATTAGACCATTTGTAGGATCAACACATATGCAACATCTTAAAGAAGAAATTCATAATTAGTTTTCCAATCTCAAATAAATGAAAGATTCAACCCCACTTTGCTATCATGCATAACAAAGATAGTTAGGCATAAGATAGATTACCAATAGTAGAACACCAAAATCAATAATATATCTCATTTCCCAAATAAAACCCACAAAGGAGTGACCATAGATCAATAGGAACCTTCCAAGAAGCCATGTACACCTATAACTATCTTTATGAAAAATACCCTAAACCTAGTCTTACCATAGATTTGGTTAACATGTAAAAGTTTTAGAACCATCTCTATAAATCTAAAATTGGCATAAACATCCAAACATTTACATTATACATGCCATCTAAAAAATGGAACAAGCATAGATCAACAAAATCCAACAATTCAAAAGAAGAAAAATTTCAACACAACAAGAGAGGAAAGTTTTCCAAAAGCTTAGACCATACGATATGTAATAATATCACTTCTCACAAAGAGGTTTTTAGCTTGTCTTTAAGTGCATGCATGCAACCATGGGCTAAAATCATGCACCCAATATATGAATCCAATCGATATTCCAAAAATATTGTGTTTCTCCATGTAATTAGGATGTCAATACTCATACAACATGAACACCTACTCATTGCAGGTGACATCAAGGTAAGGGGAAAAAGCACAAAACAAGAAGATACACATTATCAAATAAGAGCTCCAAGTTACCAAAACATAACCATCTCCATGAAGATCTATAATCATGAGTTTCCAGTGTCCAAGACAGATTACAATAACAATAGTTTTGACTTCCAATCTTACAAATTTGCAGAATAAATTTAACTCATAGAACATTCATTATAGCTACATAAGTATGTCAACAACCTATAATTCCTTCCACTTAGATGGTAATCCCATGCAATTTGAAAATATTTGTGAGTACTTCTACCATTCTCATAGATCCACAATGTTTTCACCAATAGTTGAAGACCGAAACATGTCTTAAGTCATTAAAACACACCCAAGAATGTTGTCGTAGAAATAACAAACCAAATTTCAATGAAAAAAAGAAACAAAGGACATGAATAATTACACTCTTTATGAATGTCCAACAACTAATGAGATAGTTGCAAACATTAGAAAGATTGGAATACTTAATCACAGTTTTGATGACATATACAATATTGTTAGAATTCAATCAAATTACCCAAACTCACAAGAAGCTAGTTACACTCCAAGAAACAAGTTTTCCTCAATTCAATTTCCAAAACGTATAAGATGTTCATAAAATGTTGCTCTATTATCACAAGGTATGTTAGAAGTATGAAAAAAAATCCAAACAACAGTTCTACCATAAATATAGCATAAAGTCTAGTAAATTTTATTAAAGAAAACAATGAATTATTTCTTACTTACCTCATCATGTATCTTGTAAGCCATACTCTTGGAGTTTAATAATATTTTTCATATCTATAAGAACAAGCGTTACAAACTAGTTTCTAAAACACCATCATATAACCAGTCTTCCCTTTAATTTTGTGGAAGAATCAATAACTTTTTAAAGAACTAAACCTTTCCCAAAAAAATTTCCCAAGTCCAATCACTTATGAAAGCCAAAAAAAAAAATCACAAGTTTATATTGAAGTACCAAATGAGAAATTGAGTACCGAAAGAAGTCTATCATAGCATATTAAGCTATTTTTAGTACCTTAGCTCTTCGCTATTCTTAGCTAGCTCTTAGATTATTTTTATTAGAGTTCATGGTTGGATTCGTATGTTTAAACTTAGTGTTAATGAACAACCAATGTTGTTTATTATAGTTTCTATAAAAGATCATTTTACTTGTTTTGCAAGGACTCCAAGAAATGCATGCAATTCACTATATAGTTGAACATTGATCAATATCTACTATGCATAGTTGGTTCTAATAGAAATTTGAACAAAGTAACTTCCATGCTTTAGAGACAAAGATAAAGTATTCCTAGATTTGTTTAATGATTTTGCAAGTAAACCAGTCTTGTGTAGGATGAATAAGAAAGAAGAGAAGCAATCAGAGGCATAGAGGAAACAAGTTAAATTAGTTCTTAGTTTAGGGAAATCAAAGGCATTTTTATAGGACAAAGAAAGATCGTTGTTGGCTACAAAGAGATCCAAAATGATTTAAAATATGAATTTAGGTCAATAAAAAATGTGCACAAAGCTAATCAAGTAGAAGAAAACCATACATGCTTAAAGTCTATGAACATCTTAACGTTCTTACATTTATATTGATATAATATTTAAGGATTCAACCCTATATAGGTTATCAAATAAATTTTCAATGGAAGAAAATGTCAAAGTGGTGCAAGCACAAGGTGTACAACTAATAACCACCTTGGAATTGAAAAATTATGAGAAACTAATGACATATCATGATGTAATAGTAGAATATGGTGATACATCTTCTTTTTGGTGTTACATATACATGATTTTTGGTAAAGCATGATAAACATTTTGAGCATAGATTTTGAACTTAAGAATTCACATTTTATTTTTGCTATGACAATGTTAAAATTAGTATTGTAAATTCTTGAATTCTTACATGTTTATCTTTTAGTGATGTAACTCATTAGTAAATTTAAGAAAGTGTCCACATAACAAAATTTAGAATTCTAATCAATCAAGTAGGTCTAGCTAGAGGTTTTCAATTAATTTTTGTCACCCCCTTAAAAATACATATCCCTTCTTCCCATTACTTTTTATGCACCATCCATCTACCTATTTTAACTCTTAGATAATCACAATTGGTCCTCAATTTTAGCTTGTGTAATTAAAACGGAAGAATTTCATTTGGTTACTGCTGTAATATATGAGGAACATAAACATAGATTAACCTTTTGATGTCACTATGGAAATATAAAATGGAAGTCAAGCATGCGGTGTCACAAGAATATCAAAGAAGCATATAGTAAGCTTTAGAACAAAAAAATCTTATTCATGGACCAAAGTAGGTTACAACAAGGATTATCATGTAGATCAACATATTCAAAAGCTTTTTTAGTTTCAAAGAGTAAAGGCACATAATGAAAATCAGAAGTCTCTTAAATTTCTCTAATTATATTTGGTTTGTTTCTCTGTGATAGTCAATCTCTTAGACGTGTATGACTAGATATGTTTTCATTTATTTTTTATTTCTATGGGAGAAATAGAAATTCTTACAATATAGCATTAAAATTTTAATGTATCTGAATTCATCTTGCAAAAAATTCTCAATATAGTGAAAAGTTATGTTATTGTGATGCATTTATGTATGCTTGTCTTGTAATTGGAGACTCTAAGAGTTGTACGACTCTAGAGTCAATTGTTAAAACTATTTATATTACAAGTAGGAATGCACCAATTGATTGATGAAGTAGAGGTAAAATGTTGTAATCTTTCATCGAGGACGTGTTAAGAAGGGTAAATATTTCCTTATATCTTGATCTACCACTCCTTCATATAGAAACCTCTCAGGAAATTCTAGAGGCATCTCAAGTAATTGTTTGATATATTTTTAGAGCCAAACTAGATGCATTTTTAAAAGATCTTGCATACTCTTGACTTAATCTTCTCAAATTGATTGTTCTACTCACTTTCTCATTGGATATAGAGCCTTGACTTTGTCACTTCTTTATTTGTACTATACAGGTATGAAAAACCTAACATCTCTTTAAGAAAAGGCAGAACTTATAGTCCTTCTCCAACTCTTTAATAGTACTAACTATACCATACTATACTATGCAGAGGCAAACAATACTATGATCATAAATAATAACTAGGCCTAGGCTTGTTCATGCCCATGATATGATCATGTAGTAGGCAATCCATATTAAACAATGAAAAAAGTTCAAAATAGTCACGAAGGAAGCCTATTTTTGAGGCTTGAATATTGATTTGAGTTTTTTAACTCAATGTTGCATTAATGCCACTATTTATCAATTAACTTAATCCTAATGACCTCACTTGAAATCTTTCTAATGGTAACAACTTGGTCTTGCAACTTTCAACTTCGTGGTTAAAACTTGTGAATGAATTAGAATGAGGCTTGGATGTTTACTTTTAAATCTTTTGTGAGTGTTAAGGGTGTTGGTGAGGCTATGTGCCATTAGGGCTTGTTGCACATATTTAATGAATTCTTGGAATTGCTAGGAGACACTTTGGATTCCTTTGTATATCTCAAGGACTACACAGTATCCTTAGATGAAGGGGATGTTTTAGAAACATCCCCAAGCTTTGAGTGGTAGTGGTAGTATGATTGGGGAACATTCCTTCCAAGTCCCTACATCTCAGGGATATGGTTATTTGATGGGTGGGAGGGATCTGTCCCTATGGAATATTGCTAAATACTTGCAATGGTGAAGGGAAGACTACTCTTACTTTCTTTTGAATACAAATTTGTTTGGTTGAAATTGTGATCTTAGTTGTTTCTTGAACTCTATTTTGAGTTTCTCATCTTCTTTTGTAGCATGATGTCCTTTGAGTATAGCTATTCTTGGCACAACCAAATCTTCATAGAGTATCTCATGTTTTTCTTTTGCATCTAGCATGAATGTCTTATAGAGTTTCAAGTAATTAAAATTAATAATCGAGTACATCTTCCAAAAATGACACATCAAGTTTGAATGCATTTTCACCTATGGCCATCAAAATTGTGTAGGGTTCATATTTTAGTAGCTTAACTTTATTATCTTTCCCTAGCAAGTCTCAAGAAAACCAAACTTTATACCATACCTTGAGTTTTTGTTCCTTCCTTCGCTTATCATGTCTCTCTTAATATAATTATTTTATTATTATGAGTTGTTCCTTAAATTTAGATTTGTACAATCTTCTTAAAAAACTTTGATTCTTTAGTCATCTCAATTTTTTTCCTTACTTATGTATCCTACTTATCAAAAACTACATCAAGTCAACTAGAAGGGAAATATCACAAGAATACCTCAAATGATGACTTAGTAGTATAGAATATAATGTACAACTTTTCACAATTTTACAAGAATGTTGAATGTAAACTCTTTCATAAGAATTCAAGAATCAATAAATATTTAAAATTACTTACTACTTGTTAATTATATTAGAAATGATGTTTTCTTTTAGAGAAGAAAAATATCCATGCCACACAACTCAATTATTATCTTGGGAAATCCCAATGCATAGGAAGAATTTGTCTTATAATAATAGTTAGGGCCTTGTGACCTCTTTTTTTCAATCTTGAGAAGACAAGAAGAAGTGGGACATCATTTTGCCCTCTAATTTTGTCTTTTCTAGTTAAATGAACTACCAAAGTTTTTCCTTATCCTTAAATAAATCAAATCATACTTTGAACTCAACTTTTACTTTATATATTTCTATGGATGATAGGTTTCCCCCCAACCCTAGGAGAGTTACCATATTTGGGAAGTTGAAATGTGAGTAGTTTGGTAATTGACATTTATAATTTAATGTTCTCATTGTTGGTTAATGATAAACTAGTTGCGGTTCTAACAAAGTGTCCTATTTTGATTGTGGTACTAGTCATGTCACAATAGTTTGATTCCATCTGTCGAAGGTTGAATATTTCCCAAAGAATGCCCCTGTTCAGGTCAATATGTTGTATTCTTGCAACTATATTTTTTCTTTGACTATGTACTTGAGTCAAATTTGCATTAAAACAAGTACATGTGTTGCAGTCAACTTGCACAAGTTTGAGGATATAATACAATGGTTTCCTAAATCCTGCATTATGTGGTTATAGGCAAGCCACTTGTACTACATTATCTATACAAGACCCTTCCTTTTAGTTTTCCCTTTCTTCCTTCTCCACTAAAAAATATCACTTCAAAGACATAGATTGACACAATAAGAGAAAAAATAGACATAGATCGGCACAACAAGAGACAAAATATTTATTCACTCCTGAATCCTAAATGATAGTTTCGATTGTGAAATAATATGTATTCTCTCCTGAATCCAAAATACATATTCCTAGATGCGGAGTGAAATCAAAATCAAATAAAAAAAGGAATTACTATTATAGAGCTATTGTAAAGGAAAATAACTTTTTTGTTTTAGGCATTGCACGTATATCATCGATTGAGTCACGCTTTAACATGTTATCATCCAGACCGAAGACCAAAATAATTAAAATTAGGAAGGCTGGATCTATTTCATCAAACATATGATAGAAGCTAAAAATATTATTTGGGGCTATTGCTAGTGAATGGGAACAAATAGCCAAAATGTGATTGAACTCACCACAAAAAAAATCAAACTATGATTGATCTCACTACAAGGAGGGATCAATGCTCCTCCTTTCTTGTATCTTTTGATCAATGCTCTATGATTCTTGTAACTTAACCAAGAAAAAAACCCTAAAACTGTTTATAGCCTAAATTTGAGAGAGATGAGCCAAACTGACCTTCGAGGATTTAACGCGCTCAATAGGATTTGTGTTTTAAAAACCTTGAAGAAGTTTAGAAATTCAATCAAATGGGGAGATTCAGCTTAGTTGTTCTAGTGAAGGCAACTCATTTAAAGCTTCCAGTTGGGGTTAACGTTAAAATGAGATTATTCATGACTTCATTTAATGTTAAAATGATCTCATTTGTTCTTTATTTTGTTATATTCTCGTTGTTATCCAAATACCGACGACACCATCCAATTTTAGATGACGTCTGTGACACTTAAAAAAAAAATGCCACATTCACATGAAAATGCCTCCACCGTCCCAAATTGCCATTGCAATTTGACCCGAAATGTACTAGTGTGGCCATGCCCAGTTATTCCCTCACTTGGAGGTTCGTGTGTCGGTGCTAGAACACGTATTGCAGAAATCTCTACATTGTGCTCCATGGAGTCACCTACAACTTGAGCATGTTCAGTTCCAATATTCATATCTCCAGTATTACCTATATTTCCTCCTTTGGCCTGTTGCATGGTATCCTCACTTGGTTTTTGTCCCTCTGTTTGATATGTGGTATTTGGTAACACAAATAAAGAACCAACTAGTATGTCTACAACACCTTTTTCTTTTGGTTTTGAAAAATCTCTGATATGCTGAATGACTGGTTAAAATCTAGTTATGTGTGCATGCATAGGCTCGGTTGTTACAATTACAATTACATCTTCGTCTTTCTTCTATGGCTTAGTTGACACTGTATCTGTCAAATCTTCAATTGTTATACTCTCTTTACCTCCAACAATGTCTTCCACCATTTGATGTACATAATCAACAACATCTTGTGGGGAAATTATGTCAAACTCGTCATTTTGATTTTCCTCGATTTGTGTGTCATCTACATCAATTGTTTCATTAGGATCCTTTATAGTATAGACCTGTCTCTATATCACGTTTGAGTCTTCATCAACAAGTTTCAAGTTAATAGATAAGACATAGAGGGCTCTATCTTTCTAGACAATCAATTCTTGTACTTCTCTAATGCGTCGCTAATTTCTTCCAAACCACAAATTATGGTGTAAGATTTTCCAATGTTCTGCTCCTCATCTCTTTTTCTTTACTTAATGCATATCGACACCGACTATGAATTCATTGATAATTTGATCTCCAATTTCAATTAGTGCATATTTTAATTTTGTCATCATAACAATTATTGCATCTTATAGTTTCTTTTTATCTTCATCATTCATTGATTTATACTTGTAAAATTTGAAAGTTCCAAGGCCACTACTCTCACTAAATTTCATCTATTATTTTTATCCTTCTATAGAAAATAAATTATGTATGGCTTATCTCATCATATTCTATTTTCTCACTATTATCAGCCTCTTCTTCATCATCTTTAACTAGAGTCTCCTTATCTTCTTTGTAGATTTCTTAGCCTCTTTTCTTGATGACTCGGTAGTTTTCTTTTTCTTCAAATAAGTTTTCACATACTTGTGGTGTTGTTGACTTGGTAATTTTGACAAAACCCTTTTTTAATGTTGAAGCTTCTTGTGCTACCCAAAATTGGGATCTTGTTTCCTTGGGGCTTGCAGGGGTGGCAATTGACCATTTCTTTCCTTTAGAAGAGTTTGGCTTGGCAATGACTATTGCCTTGCCCTTCCCCTCTTTTTTTGCTTCATCTTCCCCTTTACTTTTGGCAATCATTAAGGTTCTGTTTGTTTCATCTCCATTGAATGTACTTTCATATGTGCTTAACATATTCTTTGACAAGGCCACTACTTTTACTAAGAGCATGTACAATTTCATCTATTATTTTTGTCCTTATATATAAAATAAATTATGTATGGCTTACCTCATCATATTCTATTTTCTCACTATTATCAGCCTCTTCTTCATCATCTTTAACTATGAGTCTCCTTATCTTCTTTGTAGATTTCTTGGCCTCTTTTCTTGATTACTCAGTAGTTTTCTTTTTCTTTTGATAATTTTTCATGTACTTGTGGTGTTGTCGACTTGGTAATTTTGAAAAAACCCTTCTGTAATGGTGAAGCTTCTTATGCTATCCGAAATTGGGATCTTGTTTCCTTGGGGCTTGCAAGGGTGGCAACTGACCTTTTCTTTCCTTTAGAAGAGTTTGGCTTGGCAATGACTATTGCCTTGCCCTTCCCCTTTACTCTTGGTGATCATTAAGGTTTTATCTATTTCATCTCCACTAAATGTACTTTCTTATGTGCTTAACATATTCTTTGATTTCTTTTCAACTCTAGTAACAAAAATACTAGTTTTGATCCTCTCCTTGGCTTCCTCATAAGTATCAAACCTTGGAGCCTTTTTATTCATTGGTTCATTCAATAATGCTTCATTGGATTTGGTTGCTTGATCAATATTCACTTCATAGTCTAATGGTTCTAACCATGCAACCCTAGGTAAAATAACTTTGATAAGTGTATTATCAGTAACAATAAGAAAACATACATCATCTTGATAATTCTCCACTAAAGTTGAGGGAATCTTGAACCTTTAGGTCATCCTTATCTTGAAATTGTCAAAATTTTCATCCATATCACTCTTAAAATTATCTTGTAGTGCCTAAATAAATTCATTTATTTGATAGAGGACTAGAGTATTTGATTTCCATTGACCTAACTGATTGATGAGAAATAGTTTTGCATGTAAAAGAAAATACATAGCAAACATGAGAAAAATTTGCAAGTACTTGCTCTTGCAACTCAGATGGTTTTTTGATTATCTACCAATTTCTTGAGTTGTAACTTGGCAATATCATATTTATGGACTTTCATTACAAGCTTGTAACCTAAATCAACAACCATGCATAGAGCACTATTGTGCCTATTGGATTGAAATATCTTGTAATCAATTGCATATATATTGAATTTTATCCCAAATTCATGATGGTATCTACCTTCAAACCTCTTGCGTCCCTTTGGGATTTTGTGTTCCCCTTAATCTCATTCTTTAGAGTCTCTCTAATAGTTTTGACCTTGTCAATTATAGGGTATCTAATGACCATGTGAATATCATCCTTGGTTATCTTTATGGGTGTTGGAAATATAGAAGAAGTAACTGAGAGGAGGGGGGGTGAATCAGTTACCACTAAAATATTTTAGATCCCTTGGATGTTAACAATAAAACTGATACTGCTATAAGTCTTTGCTTGCTGGTACTCCTGTTCTATTTGTCTATTTTTGTTACTAGCCGATAATGTGTTGGTTACTAGCCTTTTGACTGTTAAGGGCCAACCCCCTTGTTTTTTGTTGCTTTTAATTTTGAAAACAATAAAACTGATTACTACTATTATTTTGCAAAAACACAAAAAATGTTGTAACTCAGTAAATGTAGAGTGTGATTTATTTTTAACTAATCTTAAACATTCATAATGATTAACTTGCAACCATAAAATAAATAACATGAACAATTGAGACACCAAGATTTAATGTGAAAACCCAATATGGGAAAAACCACCAATGTAACTAGTTACTATTTTCACTCTTCTGAAGTGAGCCCTGTTAGGAGCCAACCTGGTTAAAGGTTACAAAACACACTATTAGGTGTGACCTTTTTAGAGGATTTAATCACCCTATTAGGAGTGGCCTTGCAAGAGGTTTTAGAACAATTCAATAGAATTGTTACCTTGTTAGAGGATTTACAACTGGCTATTAAACCAATTCTGCTAAGATATTTTGGATCACTACTACAATGGTAAGAAAGTAACAATGAAATAACCTGATTGAGATGAAACTGAATTGCTGATTATAGATCTCTATTCTTCTTCATACTAGATCCTTCTTGATTGAATGTTACTTTTCTATTCCACAAGGATATTTGACCATCCTCCAAGTTCACTCGCACACTTTCCTTCTCAATCAATCAATACATTTGCATACTATTGAAAATCACAACTTGACCTTATATTTATATTGTTTAGATTGTCAAGTCGGCTCAATATAAATTACAATGACCAATAATCATTACCATAGTCAGCTGGAATCAATACTTGAAATAATTAAATTTCGTATCCCAAATCAACAAAATCCTTCAATAGCTAATCCATCTTGGTAAACACTGGTTCTAAAATGATTTCCTATGTTAAGCAATAGAAGCTTGGTTAACACTGCAAACTTGCAAAATCCTTTAGCAACCAAGTGAACTCGGTTAACATTGAATCTGACCAACTTTCCTTAGCTAACCATGAGAACTCAGTTAACATTGCTTTCTGCCATAATTTCCTTTGATGCCCGAGTGAGCTCAGTAGACACTATCTTTTTAGAGTAATCTCTAAGAATGCTTGATAGACAAGAAAAATTGTCTTGTTGACCAAGTGAGTTTGGTGAGCACTGACTGACAACTGATATGATATTTGTGTAACATCAAAGACAACAAACAATTAGTCAATTGTATCCAATAATCTCCTTCTTGGCATTGATGGCAACACAACATGTCATAGCGTAATGAAATTTGAAAACAAGACTTTCTCTGATAGAAAGTTTCTCCCTCTTAGATTTTATATTACAAGCTTATCTTTTATCTAGTAATCTCCCTCTATGAAGGAATCATATAGCTTCTTTCTCAAAACAAATTTTAGAAAGATATGACAGGAAACTCTCCCTCTTTAACAACACATGTCAAAGACAACACATACCAAATGAGTATCAATGTACCTTGAGTACTAATTCATATACAATATTCTCTTGACTATGTAGCATCAACTAATTGATCTTCAACTTAGTTCTTGTTGATGCATTACTAAAAAATTATTTAGTGAGCTTCAAATAGGGGAATGACCCCTAACTTACCTCTTAGATACAAGAATGCATCTTGAGGTAATGGCTTGGTGAATATGTCTGCAATGTTCTTTTGTATGAACATATTCTAATCTATTCTTTTGTATGAACATATTCCAATCTAATTTCTTTATCCTACACCAATTCTCTGACAAAATGATATTTTATAGCAATATGCTTAGTTTTGAAATGCATCATTGGGTTCTTTGATATGTTAATTGCACTAGTGTTATCACAAAACATGACAACTAGTTCTTTGATTTCAATCTTCATACCTTCCAAAAACTGCTTAAACCAAACAATGTTAGAACAATTCATTGATGCTGCAACATATTCTGCTTCTGTTGTAGATTGGGATGTGCAATTTTGCTTCTTGCTTATCCAAGATACCAACCTTTTACCAAGAAAGAATGCTCCACCACTTGTACTTTTTTTGTCATCAATATTTCCTGCCCAATTAGCATCAGTAAATACTTTTAGGTCCAGATTTCTTCCAAGTTTATACCATAGACCATAGTCTTCAGTGCCTTTCAAATATCTCAAGATTCTTTTGATTTCCATCATATGATTTTCTCTAGGTTTTGCCAAGAACCTTGCCACTATACCAACTGCAACAACAATATCAGGTCTTGTATGAACTACATACAATAATTTTCCAATTATTGATCTATACAAGGTCTGATCTATCTCTTTTGAATCATCATCTTTGGTAAGCTTTAATCCAGTACACATGGGGGTTCCAACTGGTTTTGAATCTTCAATGCCAAAATTTTTGAGCGTCTCCTTGATATACTTAGACTGAGTGATGTAGATACCATTCCTAATTTGTTGTATCTGCAATCCAAAAAAGAACTTAATCTCACAAAACATAGACATTTCAAACTCTTTGTTCATTTGCTCTTAAAATTCTTTGCATAGATCATCATTCCCTATAAATAGAGTGTCATCCACAAATATCTCTACCAATACAATCTTGTTATATGGTCCTTCCTTGATGTAAAAACTACTATTATCATTAGTTCTTTGGAAACTAATCTATATAAGGTAGTTGTACAACCTCTCATACCATGCTCTAGGAGCTTGTTTCAGACCATACAATGCTTTGTCTAATTTTTAGACCATGTATCTTTTGTCTAGATCAACAAAACCTTCTAGTTGCTCAATGTAGACTTCTTCATCAAGAATACCATTGAGAAATGTAGATTTTACATCCATCTGACATACTTTGAATCCTCTGTGAGCAACATAAGCAAGTAGAGTCCTAACACCTTCTAATCTTGCAACAAGAGTAAAAGTCTCACCATAATTAATTCCTTCTTCTTGAGAATATCCTTTACAAACCAATCTAGCTTTGTTTCTTGATACCTTACCATCTTCATTCAACTTATTTTTGAATACCCATTTTGTTCCAATCACATTTTTATCTTTAGGCCTAGGAACAAGAGTCCAAGTTTTGTTCTTCTCTATTTGTTCTATTTCTTCATTCATAGCCTCAATCCAACTTTCATTTTCCAATGCATCTTTAAAATTTCTTGATTCAAAATCAGCAAGTAAACATGTACCTTTTATCTTACTTCTTGTCATAGTACCTTTTGTTTTATCTCCAATAATCTAATTCGGTGCATGACGTCTTCTGACATATTTAGCCAATATAGGTTCTTTGCCTTTTGAATTAATTGTACTATCTTCATTTTGAATTTCAAAAATTGGCTTTAGTTGCTTAGACTTGGTAGGCATTAGCTCAGTAGCTTTAGAATGTGACTCAGGTCCTTGTGACTCAGTTTCAACTTCTTGCAACTTAATAACTAAGGAAGACTCGACAGTCAAAGTCTCCTTGTTGATAGATATGTTTGGCAATGTATTAGGTTCGATGTAAACAAATTTCCTATAATCTTCTAGTTCCTTCTTACTTTCTTCTTCAGTCCTTTCTACAAACTCATCAATTCTCACGTGAGCACTTTCTATGATTATATGAGTAGAAAAATTCAAGCATCTATATGCCTTACTTCTGTAAGAATATCCTAAGAATATACCTTCACTACCTTTCACATCAAACTTGACTTTTCTAGATTCTTTCAAGATATAACATTTACTTCCATATACTTTTAGGTAACTTACATTGGGTTTGTAGCCATACCATAATTCATAGGGAGTTTTATATGAGTCCTTCTTCAACTGTACTCAGTTTAAGGTATGAATTGTAGTGTTGATAGCTTCCTTCTAGTATTTGATAGCAATATTCCTTTTAATCATTAGACTCCTTGCACAATCCATGATAGATCTATTTCTTCTTTCAGCTATACCATTTTGCTCTGGAGTACCAGGGGTCAATGCCTATCTTATAATTCCTTTTTTAATGCAAAAGTTATTGAATTCATTAGAGATGAATTCACCACCTTTGTCTGATCTTAAGCATTTCAATCTCTTCCCTATTTTCTTTTCTATTCTTGCCAAATACCATTTGAATTTCTCAAATGCTTTTGACTTTTCTCTAAGATACATAACAGTCATTATTCTTGAATAGTCTTCAAAAAAAAGAATAAATAATTTTTCTCCACTATAGCTTTCTATTCCAATGGGTCCACATAGATCAATATGCAAAATTTACAAGACATCTTTAGACTGATAGTTTTTGCTTTTGAAACTAGTCTTTCCTATTTTTCCAATTTGACAGTTCTTGCATAAACCAATGTCTGGTTTCTTCAAATTAGGAATACCTCTTACTTTCCTGAATTTTCTTATTTTCACCATGTTATCAAAATTTACATGACATAACCTTTTGTGCCATAACCAGGTTTCTTCAACTTGAGCAATAAAACATGAGCAATCACCAAGCTCAAGATAAAATAAGTTACCTTTTGTTTGTTTTCCTAATCCAATCAGATTGCCTTTTTCATCCAATAGTCTTGCCTTGCCATGCATAAATTTCACCTTGAATCCAATGTTGATAAGATGTGCCACACTCAACAAATTATGTTTTAGTCCTTCAACCCAATAGGCATTATCACATACTAGTTCTTTGGTTAATGAGATTTGACCTCTCCATTTTATGCAACAATGTTCATTATTTCCAAACCTTACACTACCACCATCATAGTCTTCAAAAATTTCAAACTTTATTTTGTCTCAAATCATATGATGTGAACATCCACTATCTATAATCCATGTATCATTTTTGCTAACATGAGAGATAAGTGCCATCTTATCTCCTTCTTTATTAGATTCATCTTTCATAGCAATGTATACTATTTCATCTTCACTGTTATCAAAATCTTTGGCCATAAAACAAGTCTTCTTACCTTTGTCCTTGAATGATTTGTGATTTTTGAAATCCTTTTTGCCATTGCACTTGTGACTTTTCTTCTCATCCTTGCTTTCTTTGTTTGGGCACTTGGCAACAATATGACCAGTTTCTTCACATGAAAAGCAGATTAGGGGAACTTTACCTTTGTATTTTCCTCTGCCTCTAGAATATTTCCTTGCAAGTAAAGCTTCAACAACTTCAAGATCACTATCAGAACTTTCCTTTGATTCCTCTTCACTTTTTAATTGAATCTCCTTTATTTTCTTGCCATTCTCCTTAAGTGAAAGCTTGGCCTCAAATGCAGATTCAATATTCTTGGAAGTTGGAATATAATTGTCAAAGTTGTCTAGCTCAAAAGTTGTCCATCTTCCTACTAAGGTATCCAAAGTTATCTTATGATTTGTCTCACATCTCCTTTCTTGAATAGCAGATACTCTAATTGCATAGATAGGAAGTAATTTTCTGAGAACTTTACTTACAATAGTTTCTTCTTTGATTTCTCATCTAGATGCTCTAATTTCATTAACACTAGCTCTGGTTCTTTCCACATATTTGGCAATATTTTCATCCTCTCTCATTCTCATCTGATCAAACTATCCTCGAAGGCTTTCTGCTTTGGCTCTTCTCACATTTTCATCACCACCATATATATCCTTTAGCTTATTCCACATTTCAAAAGCAATTTTGTGGTCCTTGATCTCATCAAATTCATCATAGCTAAGAGCAGATGTAATATCTATCATCATGGTGTTATGTTTCTTTTTCTTAGCAATATCTCCAATAGATAATGGACCACTAGGAGTTGTATATTCTTCATCAAGGTATTTCAATCCTAAATCACCAATAGAAGCTAGATGAAGTCTCATGAGTCCCTACCATGCTAAAAAGTTGTCCTTGTTGAGCTTTGGAGTTTCTCTCTTGTAAGACATCCTAATATTTAGCTTAGGTCCTTGAAACCTTTCCCGCAAGCACCAAAAGCTCTGATACCAATTGTTGGAAATATAGAAGAAGTAACTGAAGGGGGGGTGGTGAATCAGTTACCACTAAAATATTCCAGATCCCTTGGATGTTAACAATAAAATTGATTGCTACTATTATTCAGTAAACACATAGAAAATGCTAGAACTCGGTAATTGTAGAGTGTGATTTACTTTTAACTGATCTTAAACATTCATAGTGATTAACTTGCAAGCATAAAAGAAATAACATGAACACACGAGACACCAGGACTTAACATGAAAACACAATATGGGAAAAACCACCAATGTAACTAGTTAATATTTTCACTCTTCTAAAGTGAGCTCTTTTAGGAGCCAACCCAGTTAAAGGTTACAAAACACACTATTAGGTGTGACCTTATTAGAGGATTTAATCACCTTGTTAGGAGTGGCCTTGCAAGAGGTCTTAGATCAATTCAATGGAACTGTCACCTTGTTAGAGGATTTACAACTAGCTATTAAACCAACTCTATTAAGAGATTTTGGATCACTACTACAATGTTAAGAAAGTAACAATGAAATGACCTAATTGAGATGCAACTGAATTGTTGATTACAGATCTCAGTTCTACTTCATACTAGATCCTTCCTAATTGAATATTACTTTGTTGTTCCACAAGGATATCTAACCATCCTCTAAGTTTGCTCACACACTTTCCTTCTCAATCAATCAATACATTTGCGTACTACTGAAAATCACAACCTGACCTTATATTTATATCATTCAGATTGTCAAGTCAGCTCAATACTAATTACAATGACCAATAATCATTACCATAGTCAGCTAGAATCAATACTTGAAATAATTAAACTTCATATCCCAAATCAACAAAATCCTTTGATAGCTAACCTAGCTCGATAAACACTAGTTCTAAAATGATTTCCTATGTTAACCAACAGAAGCTTGGTTAACAATGTGAACTTGCAAAATCCTTTGGCAATCGAGTGAACTTAGTTAACATTGACTCTGACCAACTTTCCTTCACTAACCATGGAAATTTGGTTAACATTTCTTTTTTCCATAATTTCCTTCAATGCCCAATGAGCTCAATAGACATTGTCTTCACAAAGTAATCTCCAGAAATGCTCAGTAGACAAGAAAAACTATCTTGCTGACCAAGTGAGCTTGGTAAGCATTGACTGATAACTGATATGACATTTGAGTAACATCAAAGACAACACACAATTAGTCAATTGTATCCTACAATGGGTTCATCCAACCACATGCACATGTCATGTACTATGCTCAATACAACCCAAATCCATCTTGTTCTAAAGTTTTGCAAACAATAAAAAGTTTTCACAAGACTAGTGGCATCCAAATGTTTGAACTCTTTTTTCAACTTATCATCAATGCACATTTGGCCATATACCTCTCAAATTTCATGATTATTGATTTTCCTAGTGGATGTAAATGTACTAACATTGTTTGTAATTTTGTGTGTTCCAAAATACATTCTTAAGGCATATGTATATGATATTTAAGAGGCATGCCTCCATAGAGACATGTCTTTTCAACTCTCATTAGTTATCAATAACATATGTTTACTTTGATTAAGAATGTGATATGTACATTTATATATATATGTATATATGTATGTGTGTGTGTGTGTGTGTGTGTGTGTGTGTGTGTGTGTGTGGGTACATACATATATTCAATAAGTCTTATCGAAAAGAAGCTACAAAACATTAACACTCCCTCTTAGCTACAATGGATAAACACACATATTACCTCAAAGTAATATTTAAAGATATCTTTCATTCAAATTTTGATATTACATTTTATATTATGAGTATTAGTCTTCCAGAATATCAACGTATGATATTCACCAATTACTCAAATAGGATTTTGATATCACATCTAATATCAAGAGTATTGGTCTCCTAGAATATCAATATCCAATATTCACCGATCACTCAAAATAAGGTTTGATATCACATCTAATATCAAGAGTATTTTCCTCCCACAATATCAATGACATTCACCAAATACTCTTTGAGTAATGACCTTCTAGAATGTTGAGGTGCAAGACATTCACCATATACTCAATTTGTCTAATCTCATAATACAACTTATTGTAAGATCGCCACCTTATAGTAACTTCTACAAATAAAAGTGACATCAATTGGAAGTTGTCACTTCCTCATGATGTACATAGGGGGTAGGCCCACTAAAATCACATAGTCACATGGTATATGGTGGAACAATTGATTAATTATGTATTGTCTTTGATGTTACACAAAATGACATATCATTTCTAATTAGTATATGTCAAGCTCACTCAGGCATTAAAGATAGTTTCTTGTGTCTACTAAGTATTCTAGAGTTTGTCTAGTTTAGAAGACAATGTCTACTGAGTTCACTTGGGCATTAAAAGAAAGATTGTGAAAGTTGAGTATTAACCGAGCTCACTAGGTTAATGAAGGAAATTTTGGATGGAACCAGTTTTAACTGAACTCACTCGATTACCAAAGGAAATTTGTGAATATGTAGTGTTGACCAAGTTCACCTAGTTAACATAGAAAAATCATTTTTGAGTTAGTGTCTACCGAGCAGGGTCAGCTAACAAAGGATTTTCTTGTTTTGGCATATTGAGCTCAATTAAATTGTTTGTTGGTTCTAGCTGACTGAGGAGATGAATACTAATTATTCTAAGTTGTATTCAAGTCAACTTGATAATGTGTAAGATATAATTATAAGGTCAAGTTAGGGATTGACTGTGTGCGTGAAGAATATAAAATTAGAAGATGCCAAGAGGAAGCAAATTTGAAGAATAAGCATACTATCCTTGTTATAATGCAAAGATTCATTTGATCAAGAAGGATCAAGTATATAAGTTAGAATTGATATCTATAATTAACAATTCAGTTGCATCAAGAATAATGTTATCTCATCGTTACTCTCTAACCATTGTAGTAGTGATCTAAATCTCTTAACAAAATTAGCCTAACAACTATTTGTAAATCCTCTAACAAGGTGGCATTTCTATTAAATTATCTAAAGACATTTAACAAGACCACTCCTAGCAAGGTGATTAAATATTTTAACAAGGTCACAACTAATAGTGTGTTTTGTAACCTTCAATAGGACTCACTTCAAAAGAGTGAAAATTAGTAACTAGTTGATTTTCTTGTTTTGGAATATTGAGTTTAATTGAATTGTTTGTTAGTTCTAGCCGATTAAGGAGATGAATATTAATTATTTTGAGTTGTATTCAAGCTGATTTGACAATGTATAAGATATAAATATAAGGTCAAGTTATGGATTGAATGTGTGTGTGAAGAATAGAAAATCATAAGATGCCAAGAGGAAGCAAATTTGAAGGATAAGTAAAATATCCTTGTTGTGATGCAAAGATGCATTCGATCAGGAAGGATCAAGTATACAAGTCAAAATTGAGATCTTTAATTAGTAATTTATTTGCATCAGGAATTAGGTCATCTCATTGTTACTCTCTAACCATTTTAGTAGTGATCTAAATCTCTTAACAGAGTTAGCCTAACAGCTACTTGTAAATCTTCTAACAAGGTGTCATTTCTATTGAATTGTCTAAAGACCTCTAACAAGGCCACTCCTAATAGGGTGATTAAATCCTTTACTAGGGTTATACCTAAAAATATGTTTTGTAACCTTTAATAGGTTTGGCTCCTAACAGGGCTCACTTCATAAAAGTAAAAACCAGTAACTAGTTGCAATTGGTAGGTTTTCCCAAATTGGGTTTCCATGTTAAATCTGTGTGTCAAATGTGTTCATGTTATTTCTCTTATGATTTTGCAACTAAGTTAAAGTAATATTAGTCACATTTAATATCTTAAATATTTTCATGTTAAGAATTTGCCGAGCTATTTTTGTGTTTACCGAGTTACAACATTTTTTTGTGTGTTTTCTAAGTTTTAGCAGAGTTGAGTTTTTACAAAGTTTGTTTTGTACTAACATCTAAGAGATCTGGGATTTATTTTTATGGTAAATGATTCACCTCTCCCCTCTTAGTTACTCCTCTTATGTTTCCAAAAATTGGTATTAGAGTTTTTTGTGCTTGTAGAGAAGGTTTTAAGGACCTAAGCTAAAGATCAGGATGTGTTACAGAAGAGAGATTCTGAAGTTGAACCGAGACAACTTTACAGCATGGCAAGGACTTATGAGGTTATATCTAGCAACTATTAGTGATATAGGTTGTAATTATCTTGATAATGAATACAAGACTCATACTGAAACATTATTGGTTCAAGATATTGTTTAAAAGAAAAATCATAACATCATGATGATTGACATTGCATCTACTCTTAATCATGTTGAATTTGATGAAGTCAAAAGTTGTACTATAATATGTGGATCAAATTGAAAGCCATCTATGGAGGAGATGATAATGTAAGAATAGCTAATGCCTAAAGTCTTAGAGGATAATTTGATCAGATAAATATGAGAGAAGATGAAAAAATTGCAAAATATATTGAGAGAATTAAAGCAAGTGTGAGCACAATCAAAGTATCTAGAGGAGACATTGATGATAAAATAGTTGTAAGCAAGGTACTCAAAACCCTTCTTCCTATCTATGTAATTAGAGTGTCTATTATTCAGGAGATGATATGTGATCCAAATAGCAATATAACTTTGGATGCTCTAGTTGGAAGATTGACAACTTTTGAGTTGGATAACTATGATGACTATGTTCTTAGTTTCAAAAGTATTGAGTCTACGTTTGAAGATAAGATTTCACTCAAGAAAAGGGGTAAGAAATCAAAGGCCAATCAATTAGGAAGTGAAGAAGAGAAAGAAATTTTAGACAATGATCTTGAAGTTGTTAAATCCCTACTTGCAAGGAAATATTCCAAAGGTAGAGAAAAGTAGAAGGGTAAGATTCCTCTAAACTATTTTTGTAGTGAAGAAGTTGGTCACATTGCTACAAGGTGCCCAAACAGATAATACAAGGATGAAAAGAAAAGTAATAAATATAAAGGCAAGAAGGAATTCAAAAACTACAAGGACTACAAGGAAAAAGGTAAAAAATCTTGTTTTATGGCTAAAGATTCTGATGATAGTAAAGATGCAATGATATATATTGGTGTAAAAGATGAATTTGATGATGAAGGAGATAAAATGACACTTATCTCTCATGTTAGCAAAATTTATACATGGATTATTGATAGTGGCTGCTCACATTATATGATTGGAGAAAAAGGAAAGTTTGAAAACATAGAACATTATGATGGTGGTAGTGTGAGATTTGGAAACAATGAACCTTGTTTCACAAAGGGAAAATGATTCATCTTATTAACCAATGAACTTAAATGTGACAATGCTTATTGGGTTGAAGGACTAAATCAAAATCTACTAAGTGTGGCATAGTTGAATAATATTAGATTGAAGATAGAATTTATGAATGGGAAGGGCAAACTGCTAAATGGAAAGGAAATTTGGTTAGATCTAGAAAAAAATCAAAAGGTAATCTATTTTATCTAGATCTCAATGAAAGTTCATGTTCTATTTTTCAAGTAGAAGAAAGCTAGTTATGGCACAAAAGGTTATGCCATGTAAATTTTGATAACCTAGTCAAGATAAGAAAATACAAAAGAGTAAGAGGTATTTCTAACTTGAGGAAACTTGATATGGGTCTATGCAAAAATTGTCAAATTGGTAAGATGGGAAAGACTAGTTTCAAAGGCAAGAACTATCATTCTAAAGAAGTTATAGAGCTTGTACATATAGACTTATGTGGACCTATTAGAATAGAAAGTTACAGTGGAGATAAGTTTTTCATTCTTTTTGTTGATGACTATTCTAGAATGATGATTGTAATGTATCTAAAAGAAAAAATTGAAACTTTTCAAAAATTCAAGTGGTATCTAGCAAGAGTAGAAAAAGAAGCATGAAAGAAGCTAAAGTTTTTGAGATCAGAGAGAGGTGTTGAATTCATCTCTAATGAGTTCAATGAATTGTGCATTGAAAAAGGAATTAAAAGATAGGTATCAACCCCTAGTACACCTTGGAAGAATGGTATAGTTGAAGAAGGAACAGATCCATCATGGATTGTGCAAGAATATTGATGATAGAAAATAATGTTTTAATAAAATACTGGAAGAAAGCAATCAGTATTGTAGTACATATGTTGAACAAATTATAGCTAAAGAAAGACTCAAATCAAACTCCTTATGAACTATGGCATGACTACAAAGCTAATATAAGTTACTTGAAATTATTTGGCAACAAATGTTATATCTTGAAAGAATCTAGGAAAGGTAAATTTGATGTCAAAGGTGATGAAGGCATATTCCTAGGATACTCATGCAGAAGTAAAGCATACAAATGTTTGAATTTATCTACTCATAAAATCATAGAAAGTGCACATGTGAGAATTGACGAGTTCATAGAAAAGAGTGAAGAAGAAAGCAACAAAGAGCCTAAGGATTACATAAGATTTGTTTACTATGAACTTGATACTCTGTCAAATCTATCTAGAAGATAGGGAGCATCACCTCTTGAGTCTCAAAAATCTCCAAAAGCTATCAAGTTCCAACCAATGCAACTTGAGTCACAAATTGAAGGACTTGAGTTGTAGTCAGAAGCTACCAAGCTATTACTAAGGCAAACTGAGTTTGATGGACCTGAGTCATAGACAATGGGACCTAAGATTATCATAAAAGATCATGAAGAAATTAGTGAAATGAATGCCAAATCCAAAGTACCTGTGCTAGCAAGATATTTTAGAAGGCATCATGCACTTGATTAGATAATTGGAGACAAGTTAGATGGAACAATGACAAGAAAAAAATTGAAAGGTGCATGTTTACTTGCTAAATTTGAACCTAGAAATATTAAAGATGATTTGGATAATGAAAGTTGGATTGAAGCAATGAATGAAGAAATAGAACAGATAGAGAAGAACAAAGCTTGGACTCTTGTTCCTAGACCCAAGGATAAAAATGTAATTGACACAAAGTGGATATTCAGAAATAAGCTAAATGAAGATGGAGAAGTTTCCAAAAACAAAGCAAGGTTAGTATGTAAATTTTATTCTCAAGAAAAAGGTATTGACTATGGTGAAGCTTTTGCTCCTATTGCAAGATTAGAAAGTGTTAGAACTTTACTAACATATGTAGCTCACAAAGGATTTAAAGTTTATCAAATGAATATAAAATCTACATTCATGAATGGAATTCTTGATGAGGAAGTCTACATAGGAAAACTTGAAGGTTTTGTAGATCCTAGCAAAAGAGATATGGTTTGTAAATTACACAAATCTTTATATGGTCTCAAGCAAGCTTCTAGAGCTTGGTGTGAAAGACTCCATAACTACTTGATCTATAGATTGGTTTTCAAAGAACAAATGATAACATTAGTCTATATATCAAAGAAGGACCAGATACGATGATTGTGTTGGTAGAAATATTCATGGATGACACTTTATTCATAGGAAATGATGACTTGTGCAAGGCATTTTTAGAAGAAATGAGTAAATAATTTGAGATGTCTATGTTTGGAGAGATAAAATTCTTTGTTGGATTACAAATCCAATAGAAGAAAGATGGTATCTACATTACTCAATCTAAATATATCAATGAGATACTAAATAAATTTGGTATGGAAGGCTCAAGACTAGTAGGAACCCCTATGACTACTAGACATAAGCTTTCCAAAAATGATGTTTCCAAAGAGGTAGATTAGACCACATACAGATCAATGATTGAAAAATTACATTATGTAGTGCATACAAGGCCTGATATTGCATTAGCAATTGGTATGGTGGCAAGATTCTTAGCAAATCCAAAAGAAAATTACATGACAACAATTAAAACAATCATGAGATATCTTAAAGGTACTAAAGACTATGATTTTGGTTCAAAATAGGAAGCAATTTGGATTTAAGAGTATTCACAGATGTTGATTGGGTAAGAAGTATTGATGACAAAAAAAGCACCAGTAGTGGAGCATTCTTTCTTGATAAAAGACTAGTCTCTTGGATAAGTAAGAAACCAAATTGTATTTCTTAGTCCATAGCAAAGGAAAAATATGTGGCAACAACAATTAATTATTCTAATATTGTTTGGCTCAAACAATTGTTGGTAGGTATGAAGATAGAAATCAAGGATCTAGTGGTTATATACTATGATAACATTAGTGCAATTAATATATCAAAAAATCTAGTGATACATACCAAAATAAAACACATTGTTATAAAATATAATTTTTTGAGAGAATTGGTACAAGATAAAGAAGTCAGATTGGAATATGTGAATACTCAAGAACAAATTGCAAAAATATTCACCAAGCCATTACCTAAGGATGTATTTCTGTATCTAAGAGGTAAGCTAGGGGTCATTCCCTTATTTGAAGCTCACTAAATAAAGTTTAGTGACACATAAACTAGGGCATGTTGAAGATAAATCAGTTGGTGTAGTATTAACAAAGGGCATTTTGCAAATGAATCAATACATGAGGTACATTGATATTCACTAAATATTGTCTTTGACATGAGATGTCAAAGAGGGAGAATTTTTATATCATATCTCATAGAAATTTTATAAAGATAAAGAGAAAGAGATGTCAAAAAGGTAGAATGATCTTGGCTAGAATTTTCTATTAGAAGAAGTTGTCGTAGGTAGAAGTTTTCTAACAAAGGAAGAAATTGAAGGCATAAGGGGTTCACACTGATAAAGGGAGTTCTCATGAATGAGAATCAAAATGAAACTAAGGATATGTTCCTTACTTTATTCTTGCACTAAAATTTCATTGCATTATGACATGTTGTTTTGCCATCAATGCCAACAAGGGAGATTGTTGGAACAATTGATCAATTGTGTATTGTCTTTGATGTTACACAAAATATCATACCATTGCCAGTAAGTGTATGTCAAGCTCACTTAGGCATTGAAGATAGTTTCATGTGTTTGCCAAGCATTCCAAATTCTAGACCTAATTCAAAAGACAATGTCTATCGAGTTCACTTGAGTGTCAAAGGAAAGATTGCAGAAGATGAGTGTTAATTGAGCTCACTCGGTTAATGAAGAAAATGTTGGATGGAAGGTCAGTATTAACCAAGTTCACTCAGTTACCAAAGGAACTTTGTGAATATGTAGTGTTGATTGAGTTCACTTGGTTAACATAGAAAAATCATTTCTGAGTTAGTGTCTACCAGGTAGGGTCAACTAATGAAGGATTTTCTTGTTTTGGCATATTGAGTTCAATTAAATTGTTTGTTGGTTCTAGCCGATTGAGGGGATGAATACTAATTATTTTGAGTTGTATTAAAGCCAACTTGACAATGTGTAAGATACAATTATAAGGTCAAGTTATGGATTGAATGTGTGTATGAAGAGTAGAAAATTAGAAGATGCCAAGAGGAAGTGAATTTGAAGGATAAGAAGAATATCCTCATTGTGATGCAATGATACATTTGATCAAGAAGGATCAAGTATGCAAGCCAGAATTGAGATCTATAATCAGCAATTCAATTGCATCAAGAATCTGGTCATCTCATTGTTACTCTCTAACTATTGTAGCATTGATCTAAATCTCTTAATAGAGTTAGCCTAACAATTATTTGTAAATCTTCTAAAAAGGTGACATTTCTATTGAATTATCTAAAGACCTCTAACAAGGCCACTCCTAACAAGGTGATTAAATCCTTTAATAGGGTCACACCTAATAGTGTGTTTTGTAACCTTTAATAGGGTTGGCTCCTAATAGGGCTCACTTCAAAAGAATGAAAATGAATAACTAGTTGATTTTCTTATTTTGGCATATTAAGTTCAATTGAATATTTTTTTGGTTTTAGCTGATTGAGGAGATGAATATTAATTATTTTGAGTTGTATTCAAGCCAACTTCACAATGTGTAAGATATAAATATAAGGTCATGTTATGGATTGAATGTGTATGCAAAGAATAGAAAATTAGAAGATGCCAAGAGCAAGTGAATTTGAAGGATAAGCATAATATATCCTTGTTTTGATGCAAAGATACATTCAATCAAGAAGGATCAAGTATACAAGCCAAAATTGAGATTTGTAATCAGTGTAGACACTTAAAATTGTCCTAAACACTATATTAATTAATTTAATATCTCCCTTGACACTATAATTAATTATATTTGTCATATTCTTATACTTATTTAATTAAATTTATTTAATTAAATAGGTTCATTTCCATAATGTATTTAAATTTTATTTGAATACTCACCCTCTAATGTATTAAAATCATTTAATGCATAGTGCTCCATAAATCCCCTTTTGAATAAATTCTAATTTATTTAATTCCCTCCACTTTATTAAATTCTTTAATCTTGTGATTAAGTTAAATTTTATTTAATTTAATCCTAATCTCATCCTAAAAACCTAGTCTACACCTGTCACTCTTATCCTTCTAAGCCTACCCATTAGTTAATCTCACTTAATTGTCCCAAGCACCTTTCTAAGCACATTTTAATCCCTAAGTATTCTCTCACACAAGTGTGAGAAACTCAAGATCTAATAAAGCTTCCATTTCATTATTTTATTCACACTTCTTACACCTCTTACACATTTGTCCCCCTTTCCTTTCTCCAAGGTTTCTCACACATGTGTGAGCAAACCTTGAGCCATCACTTTCACTAAAAAGGCATATGTTGACCTTTGCATGGCTTGTCTTCTTAGCCTATGTGTTCCCCTTGTGGCACCTATGTGGATGCTACATAGATGCCACCTCCCTAAGGCCTATCTCAAATCTATAAATAGAGCCCTTGTCTTAAGCATTTTACATCTCCCTCATTTGTATTGTTATCATACTAGTATAGAGTTAGCACTTTCTAGTGATTTTAATGATTTTATGCATTGTTACTAACCCTTTGGTAGATGTTAAATTTCTTGCATTTATGCTTGCATCTAATGATAGATTACTATTTATAGTTTGCTTCATTTCATTTCCATTTCATACTCATATCTCTAGAATCCTTTGAGGTTGGTTCACTCACAACCATTTTTTAAAGGTATTCTACACTCATTTTAGTCTAGATTCACATACTTCATTCTCATATTGCATTTTCATATCATTTGGGATTCATAGTTGTGTTTGGGAGAGCACACTCACATCCCACAATCTAAAGCACACTAACAAGGCCTCTTATAGGCACCCTTGTTGAGCTACTTTGAGGTTGTGTTGGAACTCTTTCTTTTCAATTGTATTAAGTTGTAAAACTCAAGTCTAACATTAGTTATTTTCAATTTGTTTTGAATCTTTGATATGCATATATAAAACTAATATTTTCTTGTTTGAGCGTGCTCCTGAAAAAATTAGGTTTTTACACATATAGTCATCAATTCAGTTGGATCAGGAATCAGGTCATCTCATTGTTACTCTCTAACCATTGTAGCAGTGATCTAAATCTCTTAACAAAGTTAGCCTAACAGTTATTTGTAAATCCTCTAACAAGGTGGCATTTCTATTGAATTTTTTAAAGACCTCTAACAAGGCCACTCCTAACAGGGTGATTAGATCCTTTAACAGGGTCACACCTAATAGTGTGTTTTGTAACCTTTAATAGGGTTGGCTCCTAACATATCTCACTTTAGAAGAGTGAAAATCAGTAACTAGTTGCAATTGGTGGTTTTTCTCAAATTGGGTTTCTACATTAAATATATGTGTCAAATGTGTTCATGTTATTTCTCTTATGAGTTTGCAACTAACTTAAAGTGATATTAATCAAAGTTAATATCTTAAAGATTTTCATGTTAAGCATTTGCTGAGCTATTTCAATGTTTACCAAGTTACAAAGTTTTTGTGTGTGTTCACCGAGTTTCAACAAAGTTGAGTTTTCACAAAATTTGTTTTGTACTAACATCTAAGGGATCTAGGATCTATTTTTGTGTAATTGATTCACCCCCCCTCTCAATTATTCTTATATTTCCAACAGTGTATTCATAAATCATAGTCCTCTTGACTACTGCAATTTATTGATCACTAGATAATCCATCTCAACATGGTTTACTTCCTCTATATCAATAATACTGAGATCACCAAAGGTTGATTGATCACATCCCCTATCTTTCCTTTCAAATGGATGTGTCATACTTGCTTTGAACACCAATCTTCTGAGTTATTCATCTAATGATGTTTCTATTGGACCCTCTAAATGTAATATTAATCACCCTTTTCTTGTAGTAACATTCTTGGAGGAAAAGTTCAAGGCAAATAACTCTTATAGAAATACAAATAAATACTTGTCTATGCATCAATATTTAATCTTTTCTTCCATTAGACTTTATTGTACTTGAAAACAATTATATATTACACTAATTATTTCATTAAAAGAGATTATATGGTCAAGTTACTCAAAGATTATCAATCTCCTCTCATACTAACACACTATTTCCCTTGTGAAATATTCTATAATATCAAATTCTGATAACTATTTACATTAGCCTCTTAACTATTTTCCATATATATATATATATATATGAATTAATAAATAATCATAAGCATGAATAAATACGGTCACACTTCTATTGATTAATATTATTTAGATAATATTGAAATAAGATATCAAATCTTTATTAGATTGGTCAACAACTCGACCAATATCCATGCAGGTATCCTTGGTTCTCATTCCTATCAATAATCTGAGAACAGACATGAACCAAAGATTCTTTGCAAAATTTTAAATAAAACAAATAACTCACTCTATCAACATTCTCAATGCCCTCTTCTCTCCTTATAATAGACACATCAATATCCCGATCCAAGACATCCTCCTAAGATGTTCATGCATGAATACTCCAACACAATTCTCATGACATCATAGTGCTTTCCACTCTCTACAACACCCGATCCTTCATTTCCTTTGTCATGATTATTGCACATGCTAGTCCTTCATTACTTGTGCAGATTTTTATATTGCTCATTCCCTATTCAATGGTAATACTTTCATATTTTCCTATGATACCCATGCTCATACTACATCATATTTTCACTTATTCTTTTCTTGGTATGCAACGGGACGATTTTTATCCATTCACTAGTTTCCATGTTGACAACTGGCATTGAGTGTTGCTTTCTAGTTTTCAAAGGCCATCTATATTTCCAACTATTCTATTCATTGGTAATGGAAGTTTTATAACTATTTATCAATTTCTAAGAGTGACATTGTAGGTGTTGGAAGCATTATTTTAGTGAATAAGGGAATAGATTCCCATGATAAGTCTCTTTGTTCTCTTACTTCCCTATGTGAAAGAATTGGAAACACAAAGTGACAATGGGAAGAAGATAAATTGATGTAGATGTCCCACTAAACTAATCCAAATTGTGGGTTCACATTGCATCCTATAGTGCTCAAATCACAACAATCTCCATTCACTCCACACTACCCTTCTATCATTCTTTGCTAAAGCTGAATTAGTTGTAGTTGATGGAGAAGACCTACTTCAATAAATTCAAATATTCAATACAAATTATTCTCCTAGTTTGGTATTCACACATGATATCTTTAGACTATGCTAATTTGCCTTAACTAGTAATGAAGAAGATAAACATAATAAGTCTATCAAGTCAAATGCACTTTTGCAGTTTCTTTGAGAAATAGATGCAAATTATAGATCGTCAAAAATATTTCATTGCAATGTTGACCTCACCATATCTTTAGTTCAACCCTAAAATATTATTCTTCAAATATCTATAAGAGTTGATCATCAAAGATGCATTGGAGATCCCAATCAGAAATTAACAATTCCAGGAAAGTATCTACTCTAATACCATATTGATTTTCCTAGAGGATGTAAATAAACTAACATTGTTTCTAATTTTGTGTGTTCCAAACTACATTGTCAAGGCATATGTATATGATATTTAAGAGGCGTGTCTCTTCAATTCTCATTAGTTATCAATAGCATATGTTTACTTTGATTAAGAATGTAATAATAAATATTATATATATTCAATAATTTTGATCCAAAAGAAGCTACAAAACATTAACAATGATCACCAACTTCTCTGATTTTAAAATGATTGACTGAACAAATATCATTAACTAGTGAAACCCTAGGTGCATGGTATCAGAGATATAGCTCCTACCTTATTTGTTTGTGTTGCATTTTTAGGCTAAAATTTATACTTTGGCTCTTCACATGTATCATTCTGAATCAATTTTATTAGGTTTATTTTAGGCTAGGTTTGTCTCTTTGCACTCATGGAGCTAGAGGCCATTTTTCTTTGTGTGGGGTTTTGAAAAACACTCAATAGAAAGCTTGGTTAGTGTTCAACTTATCTTTTGAATTTAATGATAGAATCCCACCTAAAAAACTTTAACATGCAATTCTTCACTCAAATTTCTGAACTTCACACTTACCATCTTTGAAATTTTGATTGATGGAGTTATGAACATGATAATAAGATATTGAGAAGGGGGGAGGTGAATCAAAATCTTAAACACTTAAAATTTTCACCAATTCATTCACATCTATTAGTAAACTTGTGCATGTAAAACTTTTAATGATAGCTTGTTGTAACACACAAATATGATCTATTACATGCATGAAAATAAACACATAACACAATATTTTTTATATAGAAACCCTCTAAGGTGAAGGTAAAACTAGGGTGGTGATGACACCTACAAATCTTCACTACTATAGTAATAAAGTTAACTTTTTATGGTTACAATGTTCGAACATAATATATGATCTACCCTATTAAGGGTCTACCCTATTAAAAGCTTAAGAAATTACTAGGTCTTACCTTGTTAGAAGATTTAACACTTACAATAAAGTAAGGAATCTATTAGGAGATTTACAAAGATTTGTTAAGACTACTATGTTAAGATATTTACACTGATTCAAGTTGACTAGAATTGATTAAGTACCCGACTCTCAATTTTCTCTGTATGTTGATCTTTAGCCTTCTCTTTGTTAATTGATTCTCTCCTTTGATATGATACATTTATCTTCCCCTTTTTCTCTTGACTACATTGAATAGGTCACTTACTCTATTAAGTGATAACATAACCCTTTCATTGACTTCTGATCCAATATCAATCACATAATACTCCATTTTTGCATACACATACTCCTCATCTCATCTCCCTCTCACTTTCTTTTGATCATTCTTGCACTCTAATCTACGTTAAGATCTTTGCTATTGAAAGAGTTTAGTAAAGAGTTTTCTAGACGATTCCATATTTTGCCTCTTCATCTGAATTGTTGATCACACAACATAGAGATCTACGATCCACATCATTAATGCATTAAACTTGATAAAAACCTATACATACATTAAATGTTCTTTCCAAGTCAGATTGAAATTTTTTTACCTCAAAATTTGTTCCATTTTCGAGTTTTATATAAACACTACATTACTCAATCTTTACTATTTTCTGATGCTTGACATTGTTGTTTCTTAGTTTGTATTATGCTCAACACACACTATGTAACTTGACACTTGTATGCTTGAAACTTTCTTGGTTATCATTGAGCTCTACTTGTATATAAAATACTTGATGAACATAAACTTACTCGGTTCCTATAGAGCTCAGTACACGCTTATGTACATGGCTTGACCTATATAGAGTAGTTCAGTCATAGTGATGATGATCTAACTCTACCTTGTATATATAGTAGCTCAGTAGCACATAAATCATCTATTCTTCATACATTCAAATATTAGAATCATATGAATCTCAACAACCCATGCAACATGCTCACTCCTAGGAACAAACTAAACATAATGCTTCACCAACAATATTGACAACTAATCACAACTAGCAATAGCAACATCCTCAAACATGAAATTCATGTCACCAATAGCATGAATATTTAATCCAAAATCGACAATAGTAGCAACACATAAATCCTCATCCATGTCAACTAAAAAAAAATAGGCACCATGTAAATCTAAATTAGAAGGAACATGTAGACCCTCAATCACATCAGTAATAGGGGAATCAAAATCAAAAACATGTAAAGCCAAATCCACATCATCAACATGAAACTCAACAAAAATACAATCCCCAACCATATAAGTAGCAACATGTGAATCCAAAACCATATCCACAACATCATCAATATGGAAATCCATATCAACAATATCAATAGTAATTGGTACATCCTTAATCATCTTAATAGCAACATATAAAATCAAATTAGCAACCATAAGAAAATCCTCATCCATATGTAAATCCTCATAATCAACAATCTCATCATCCACAATAATATGCTCTACAATTTTCATGTTAGACACAACCAACTGATAATGAAAAAAAATCTCCCTTTTAGTCTCAACAAGGTTATTTAGTGAACTTAGGTATCTCAAAAGAAACCACAAGTTTCTCTACAAGATTCATATCAGACTACAAAAAATGATCAACAAAACTAGCCACACATAGCTCTTTAGCTTCAATGAAGTCATCATTTACCTCTTCCTGAACAAAAAAGTGTCTTCTCCTTTGAACAATCCTTCTAAGAGGCCATATAATTTTCTTTCTAATTAGTAGACTCCAATTGTGGTAATCTCTAAAATACTCAACTATCCTTTCCTTGATTTGATTAGTTAAATCAACTCCCAATTGAGAAAAATTCTTTATTATTTTCATCTCCATCACATCATGAAGATCTACAATCATCCTAAGATCCAATCTTCTTAGAGGCATGTTACAAGATCTTCACAAATCCTCTGCAACAAATCTCTAACAATGATAGGCCAGACCAAACCCTTGTTCAACAAGCTCAACCTTCCATCTTCACAACCATCAATCCATCTATGAGTTCTCTATTATTGTAAGTCAAATCCATGATTTTATAACTCATTAAAAAGATATTTAGGACTCCAAAAAGAACAATCCACCACATAACCACCACAAGATTGAATTATACTCTGATACCACTTGAAGTAGTATAGGATAGGAGAATCCCCAAAGGAGATGTTCTAGCCCCAAAAAAATAACCACATAGTGGAACATAACCAATAACACAGAGATTTAGATCCAAACTAATGCCAATTTCTCATAATAGAATCATAAGATTTACATCCAACATGCTTGGCTATAAGGCCTTCTGAGTTATGGTTGTATAAATCAACAATTACAATAACAGTTTTGTAAGACCTCACAAGATCCAACTCCTCTAGCTAGTCCATCTCCATAAATTGGTAGAGAACCCCAAGAAGCATCTAAACTTGTGCTTGTAAGCCACTAAACAACCTTCTTGTTTCCCAAGCCCACACATAGTTACTAGTTCTACCAAAATTTTCTCTTCTCAGCTACTCTATGTTGAACTGAATATGTCTCTAGACTTCACAAGAGCCTCTTCTTATATTAAACCAAGCCACATGTCATCCTAGCAAGTTACATTAAATAAATCCTCAAGCCACAAGTCAGCTTGGCAACAAACATTAAATACATGAAATAGCTAAATACTTAGGACAAGCCCCAAGTTTACAATGCATAACTAAGTCATATGATCAAATGAGAATATACACACTTAGCCATAGGTACACATGCCATCCAATGATCCAAATCCAAGAGTGAAAAAATCAACTCCTATGAATTGAAGCTTGTCGAAGCAATATCCAAAATTTTCCAAGAAAATAGGAACACATTACTAGAAACCACCAAAAAGAGCTCTAACTCGAATGTGATACAACTCCAATCTTTATGTGCAGATAGGATAAGGTCCACTCATATGCCTCTAACACATCCCCAACTATGTGAACCATAAGGTCCACAAAATCCAAGCTCGATGGTGCTGCATCAAGATGGTTGTGAAAGATTAAGGAAAGTAAATTTGGACATCATTATTGGCCTTCACTTATAGCTAGGCTTGATACTAAGTAGTAAACAATGGAAGAGGATGGGAGTATTTAAGACAAGAAGTTTAGTGGATCCATTAATTTTGTTTAAAAGTTTTGAATATCATATGATTAACAATCATTGATTATAGAAAATGAGCCTTGTTAACTAGGATAAAATATGTAGACCCAAATCAAGGGGAGGATTGAATCTTGAGAGAATTGGAGGTCTAAATAGAGTCCTCATGCCTAAGGCTCATTGGAGGCTAATCTAGAACACTGCTAGTTGGTATAAGATCATGCAAGCTAAATATTTGAAAGATACCTTCTTCTCCCAAGAAATATTTGTTAATGACTTTCCTATTAGATCTAGAATTTGGTCGAATATAACTAAGAGCCAAGAGCTTCTAAGCAAGGGTGTGATATGGATTGTTGGGGATGGACATAATATCATATTTTGGGAAAATAATTGGTTAGGAGATTACCCCTTAGTCATTCCCACTTTAGTCTAAGTAAACATTTTTGTAACAATCTAGATGTATGGATTTCAAGTAATTATGTGGATAACAATGACAACTGGTGTAAGTAATCTATTAATGTTCACAATCAAAATATTACTAGGGATGTAGAGGAGTTCTAGGATATCATTGAGACAATTTATATCTCATCCTTCCCTAAAGAGGACAACATTGTTTGGGGATTGAAGACCTTTGGTGAATTTAGTGTTAAATTAGCCTATTATAATATCAATGGCCTTGAGGTTGGTATCAAGGCATGGAAATTTTTTTGGAATAGTTCTACACTTCCAAAGATTAACTTCTTTTGGTGGACTATGCTTCATGGCAATATTCTCACTATTTCCATTATTAAAAGAAGTGGCTTCCAACTAGTCAATGGGTGTGTTCTATATAAGGAGGAGGAGGAAACCATTTGTCACCTCCTCATTCATTGTCCTTATGCCAAAGTGGTCTAGAAGGAAATTATGGCCATATTTGGGTTCATTTGGGTTTACAATTATGACCTCTACCAATTTATATCTAATTGGAGTTGCCCACTTGACCAGTCCCTCCTCAGGACCAAGTAGAAAGTCATCCCTCCTTATGTCTATTGGCAGCTTTAGAAAGAAAGGAACAACTATATCTTTAGAGATAAAGACTCCCCCCTACTATCACTCTTCACATTATGTTGAATCTCATCAAGGAGTGTTGCCTCAATTGGAGATGTAAAACCCCTCTAGTTCCTCCCTTCATTGGGGATTGGATTGTGGTTGATAAATAGGGAATACTCATTCTTGTCTCTAGATTTGTTAATTCTAACATTATAGCCAAGAATCTTGTTTAATGGAAACCCCGACCTCTCTCGTAGTTCAAACTTAACTTTGATGGGTCTGCCTATGGTAGTGTTGTAGTAGTTGGGAGAATCATAAAGGATAAACAAGGTAATCTTGTATTGGCCTATGTAGGGAGATGTGGGATGAACTCTAGTAATGTGGCAGAAGCCATGGATCTATTCTGAGGAATTAAGAATTCTATCTCCATGTGCTTGACTTAGCTGGCAATGGAAGGTAGCTCACAACTCATCATTGAGGTTATTGGGGGTTACAAAAATGTTAGTTGGAGATTGACTATTTGTGACATAGAGGCCTTAATTAGAAGGTTACATAATGTGACCATTCACCATATCTATCCTGAGAGAAACTAGTTGGCAGATGCTCTTGCAGTGTATGGTCATGGCACCATAGGTGTGCAACTTTGGAGAATCGTGGCAGGATTGTCTATGAATATCCAAAATATTATAAGGAGTGAACATTTAAATTTATGTATTCAGAACACCTCTCTCACATGTGGCAACATGGTAGGGGCATTTTTGGTGAAAAGGGCATATGCAACATCATGGTCAACCAAACTATGCTCTTAAGTGGCAATAAAAAGTCAACAAATTAGGGCTATGTCAACTTGATGTGTGATTTTCTACTTCTTATAAACTTTATATCAAAAATTTGAGACAAAATAATCTATAGAAAATTGAATTTAGTTTCTAAACTACTAGGTCTTATCTAAAAAAATAAAAATTGATTTGTCAAAATTTTGAATTTTGATGCAATAGTACAAAAATTTTAGGACCAAAATAAGTAGACATATGTCTAACCACCTTAAACACAATCAAATGATAATATTTTTAAATAATATTCTATACAGAAGAAGTAGACTCACATGCTTAGATGTGACACTTATTTTTGGGTATTTTTATTCTAAATAAAATAATTATTAATTTTTTACTTCAATATTTTTGGAATAAAAAACTCTCGTGTGTGACTACAAAAACTAATTCAAAACTATGCAAATTTTAATTTTAATTTTTTCCCCTTATAGTATAAGAAACATAGTATGTGATGCATCTTTGGATTTCAAAAATATTGAACCATTTGAAAGTTATACATAACTCCATTAGAAAATAACTAATAATTACTTAGTGAATTGGTACTTTGAAAAACCTTACATTTATGGAAAGATAAGAATATTCTTAAGAAAAAAATTTCATTTCATCAAATTTTTGTGAAAAAAGGTCATTAGCTACATATTTGAAGTAAAAAACACACAAGAATAGACCAAAAAAACATTTTTGGCAATTTTTTTTTAAGTTGACCATATAGGGTTGATATCAAAAGATATGGTAGGCCTTATAAAGATATTAATTATTTTGTTTTAGTATCAAGATGTTTGGGGAAAATGTTGGAATAGATTTTGAAATGCTTTGAGGCATTTCATAACTACATATTTTTTAGATCACCACATTTTGGCATACCATGATCCTACACATACCCAAAAGTACATTTTAAATTTGAATGTAGTTGTTGAAGTTATTATTTCCATATATTGTATATTTTAGTATCTTTATTATTCAAAAAAGTGGCTCAAGAAAATATATAATATTATGTTAGTACATTGAGTACGATGGGCTCTACAACTAGCCGTGTGTTTAAATGATGTCAATATCAGTTTGTGCTTGGATTGTGATCTATGCATCATGTGGTGTTACCTGTGTCAAGTGTACTATTTTTTTGGTTTTCATTTTAATTCTATGTACCTTTGTTCATCCTTCAGCCTAGGTGTTATTGTTTCATCATTTCGTGCCCTTGTTGAGTTGTGTAGATTTTTCCCTTAGCCTAGTTCACTCGTGCCATGGGAGAGCTAAATCATGGCAGAGGAAAAGATACCAACTTGTAGGATGATGTGGGTAGAGGTATGGCTAAGAAAGATGTTAAGAAACCTGCAATCAAGAATGAGGGAGAAGGTGAAGGAAAATTCTCTTATAAGTAGGTGGTGGCCGAAAGTTCCCCAACTTTTTCAGCAGCCACAGTGTTTAAGGGTGTTATTCAAATTCAAAATAAAAATGTGGAACCAGAGCAACGTGGAGAAGGAGGAAGATGGACCACAAAAAATGGAGGTGGATTCCTCAAAAATATCAGTGCCGCCACTGGTGGAAGTGGAGGAGAGAATGGTGAGCACTCTTCTCTGAGTCCCAAGGTTCTTTCTTTTCCCCCCAATGAAGACATGGTGTCTACTATTTTGAATCAAAGGTCTAGGCTTAAAAGTATTGCCATTTTCTTCGTATGTTTGGATAAAGAAGTTTTACCTAATAGGATGTTTTTTGATGATTGGCTCGCACTAGTGTGGGGTAAGAAACTTGGTATCTATGTGACATATTGTAGAATTATTCAAAAGGGTTTATTTGTAATTTTTCTTAAAAATCACAGTATGCAAGAGAGAATTTTGGAAAAATGGCTTTGGAATGTTGGTAGTTCAATGTTCAGGGTCTACCTGTGGACTCCAAAAGGTGATTTTGAAAGGGTGGTTGCTAGGGCTCCCCTGAATTGGGTGGAAATCAAAAACCTAAATGTGGAATTTTGGCCTTTTATCCCCAAATTTTTAAGCCATTAGGCTTGGTCTTATAGGTTGAGCATTCTAGGGTTACTTTGCCTCACCTCAATGCTAGAGATCTATTCGCTCTAGCTCTAAAAGTGGATTTCCCTAATAATATTTCTTTAGATTTTGAAGGAGATTGTTCGGAGATTTCCCTTTTGGGAAATCTAAATGCTTTTTTTCACTACAGGCTTAACGAACATACTAAAAAAGATTGCCCAACTCTTTAGCCCTCTCACAAAGAAAAATTCAATGTAGTCATTAATCAAGAGTCCTCTAGTTTACCAGCCTTGGATAAAATTAGTGCTACTAAAGTTTCTAAGGATAAGGTGGGTAATGAATGTCATCCTAAGGAGATAGATAGAATGCAATCGGGGGTACCTGAACCCATGCGATGTGTTCAACCTCCTATTGATAATTCTATCGACATTCCTTTGGATGATAGTTTCTTGTCTCTATCAAACCCCCTTTTTGAGGAAGAGTTTGATGTGGTACCAACTAAGGCTGGAGGTACTAAGACTACTTTGGTGCCCATAACTTCCCCCCTGTCAAGAGGTTTGTCTGGAATCCCCAAGGAGGTCATTAATATTCAGCCTGCTCTTAGTGTGTAGCAGTTAGCCCTCATTTCCATTAAAGAGAAGGAAGGTAAGGTCCAACAAGGGAATAAGGAGGTATTGGTGTTGCCTTCAACTCATACTTCCTCACCTAGTTCTTTAGCCTTGAATGGATCTTCTTTAGAGGGTTAATTTACAGAGATTGTGAGGAAGAAGAGGAAGACTATAGAAAGAAGTTTCGATCCTCTAGGGGATAGAGGGAGGAGGAATATTCCAAATTGCTTTAATGAGCTATACAATAGTTCTAAAACTACCCCTAAATTATAATGATGATACATATACATAGCTAGAATGTTTGAGGACTAGAAATGCCAAATATGAAGTACTTGGTTAGAAGTTGGTGTAATAAGTTAAAGGATAAGGATTTTATTTGTTTACATGAGATTAAGGTGGTGGGGTTTCAAGAATTTTCTATATTGAAGTTTCTTTGGGATAAGTCTGTAGGTTTCCATTCAAATCATGAGAGAGGAAAGGCTGGAGTGGCTATTCTTATTAACCCTAAATGGGAGAATTCAATTATAACCCATGGATGTTCGAAATGTTAGAGGGTAATTTTGGTTATTGTTAAGCAAGGAGATAATGTTTTGGTATTTGTAATGTGGATGCTTCTAATGCTTATAGAGAAAGAGCAGAGCTATGGGAGTGGTGCTGTGGTCACTTGCCAAAAATTTTGTGGGTTGTTGTGGGGGATTTCAACATGGTAGAGTACAGAATGGATAAAACTGGTAGGTTGGCACATTGTTGGAAAGGTAATGAAATTTATTTTTGGTATAAATTCAAAAAAAATAATAATTTGGTAGACCCTATAGAGAATATATATGGGAAGTTTCAAGATATTTGGTTCACCTAGTGTAATAATCAAGTAAGGAAAGGGTTTATTGTAGATTGGATAGAGTGTATGGGGATGGTGCTTTCATTGCCTTCCTGCAACAAAATAGTCAAGCTCCAGTGCAAGTGGTTCTAGCTTCCCTCTCTAACCATTCTCCTATTCATACTTGCTATAGGATTGAGGATCTTGAAACTGGTTATATCCTGAAGAGGATTCAAAATGCTTTCAAGATTAACTCCTCAATTCTTGAGGAACTTGAGAATGTTGAAGCTATAGTTATGGTACCAGAAATCCTTAAGATTAGTAACCCTTCATTGGGGCCTATTGATCTCTAGAACTTGAAGGTGGAGACTTGGAAAAATCTTCTCCAAGTTATTGGCACGAAGTTAGCTATGGATAGGAGTCAAGAAGAATCCTTCTAGTAGAACAAGCTGATAAGGGTAGAAAAGGATTTGCAAAGGTTAGGGCTGAATGAAGAGTTGGAGATGTAATTAGTTAACATTAAACATCAGTTGAGCTGTATACAAAGGTACAAGATTCAAGGGTAGAGGATTAGAGCTAGGATGAACTGGATTAATGAAGGCGATAAAGGGTTGGGGTACTTTTTTAACATTATTAAAGCCAAACATAAAAGAGAGAGGATTGGTGATATCTGTGTTGGGGATAGGATTTCAAGTAACATAGAAGGACTTATTCTCATTAGAATTGTCTTTAGATTGTAGAGTGGTGATGGGTGATTGCTTTAAGCTCATTCCTTCCAAGATATCTATGGAAGACTAGTTGAATCTAAGTAAGGATATATTAGTGGGGGAAATTGAAGCTGTTATTGACTCCCTTCCTAATGGGAAGTCTCTTAGTTTAGATGGCTTTCCTGTAGAGTTCTATAAGAAGAATAAGAGTTAGATCTATTCTAAGCTATTGGAAGTGTATAAAGAAGCTTTTAAGAAGGGTTCATTAGGGGTCACCATAAATAAAGGAGTAATTAAGTTACTGCCTAAAGAGGGGCATAAGTCTCTGGTCAAGAATTGGAGAGCTATTAATCTATTAAATTTGTCTTATAAAATTCTTGCTAAAACATTAGCAAGAAGGATTTTTGGGTTACTCAATAAGTTTTTCTCATAGACTCAAATAGGTTTTATCCAAGGGAGGTATATTCTGGAGAATCTTATCACTAGTTGGGAGGCTTTGAATTGGGCTAAAAATGATGGACAAAATGTTGCTACGATCCTACTTGATTTTGAGAAAGCATATTATAGGATTGAGTGGGAATTTTTTATTGGTATGCTGAAAGCATTTGGTTTCCTAGAAATGTATTGCAATTGGGTGAAAGTTTTATTCAAGGATGCCAGTACTGTCATTGATGTATATGGATGCATGTTAGAACCAATTGTTCTAGAAAGATCAATTAGGCAAGGTTGCTTGATTGCCCCTTTTCTATTTGTCATCGTAGTGGATGCACTATATTAGATTCTAAGGGAAAAGGAGTTGGGGTCACCCATAAGAGGTATTTCATTGCCCAATGGTGAGGATTTTCTTAATGCATAGTTTGCAGATGATACTTCATTGTTCTTAGGACTTTCAGAGGTGAATTTTAAGAATGCTTGTAAAAGGATTGATTTCTTTTGTATGGCCTTAGGTTCTAATATTTCTCCTTCTGAGTCTAAGGTGTTGGGTTACTTTGTTGATCCTTCGAACTGGCTGGTCAGTAAGGGTTGGCACTGGTATTGCCCTAACCAGATTGTTAGATACTTGCATATACCTTTTTCAGTGGAGCCAAATCTCAATAAGATGTGGGAATGGGTGTATGAAAAAATTAATAAGAAGCACTTGAAATGGAAATCTCATTTCCTATCATTTGCTAGTAGGTTGCAGGTTGTTCAAAAAGTTCTATCCTCACATCATATCTTTTATGCTTTAGCCTAGCTGTTTTTAAACTCTCATGTGAATATGTTGGAAAGGATTCTTAGAGACTTTTTGTGGTCATATGGGAAAGGGAATAAGAAGAGGCACTATGTTAAGCGGGAATGGTGTTGTCATGCAAGAAGTTAGGGAGGGTTGGGTTTGAAGGATCTTAAAGCCCAAGGAATGGCTTTGGCATCCAAATGGGTGTTAAAGGTCCTTTAAGGTAATGAGCCATTGAAAGTACTAAGTAGAAATAATCTGTTGAAATAAATCATTAGGAAAGGAAAGAATTGGAAGGATGTCCCATTGATTGATATTGTGTTAGGAGAGTTCAAAATGAGATTGTTTGGGTCAAAAATTTTATAGACCTTTTGGAAGGCTTGGATTTAGGTGAGGAAGTATGTTCAAAAAAGAGAAGTAGCAAGAGGACCTCCTTATTTACTTGTGGTGGATAAATCTATTTGGTGGGGGCTCTCATATAACAATAAACCCTTGGCCCTTACTCAGAGCTATTTGGCCAAATCTTGGAACCTAAACGAGATTTCATTGATGCAAGATATCTTGATAGGCAGGAGGTTAGGGGAGTGGGAGGAGCTTAGAGGAAAATTTAATATTGCAAAGTCTCAGAAAAGGACTTACATGATGACTAAGAAAGCAGTCAAGTCTAATAGTCCCTGTGATATTATTGATACAAAGGTTTTTCTTGATAAAGCTAAATGGGTGGATGAGCATTTACTGAAAGAGACCACCTCTAAAGAGTTGTATATGTGTTTGAAGGATGATTCCTCTCTCATTACTAGAGTGATCTAGTGCTGGGGGCATATTAATCCATTCTTTGATTGGTCCTTCTTTTTTAAGTTTTTTTGGAAAGGTAAAGCTGAGCCAAAAAAATTATTTTAAATGGCTGTTATTGTTAAAGAAGTTAGCTATCAGTCAAGTCTTATCTTCTTATGGTTGTTCACCTATTTCTTGTAGTTTTTGTAAGGTGACTGAGTCTTTTGAGCACTTGTTTTTTGAATGTGGTTATGCTCATAAGATGTGGTCCATTTTCCTTGGGTCTCTGTGTCTTTGGAATTGTGATGATAGTATTACTTGGAGTGAGATTCTTGCTAGTTATGTTGAGAAATTTGATTCTAAACTTAATGTTTTTTGGTTTTCTCTATCAACTAAAATTCTATGGACTCTTTGGAAGGATAGGAATAAAAAAATCTTTGAGGAGGAGAGAAGGGTGCTTACTGAGTTTAATTTTAAACTCACTCATTTTCACATTATGTCTCAGGTGGCATTGGTGTTACATATCTCCAAGAGTGATTTTATGATCCTTATGCAAAAAGGAAACTTTCTAGTCAATAAGGACAGTGTGCATGCAAAAAATTATATTGTTGAATACCAAAGCTTGTTATCCCCTTTAGAGGAAGCTGAAATGAATAATGTTAATAATGTGATTCAAGGTAGTTAACCAGGCAGACAGGAGGAGGCATTTCCTGATGTGACCTAGAGCAGTGAAGAAGTCCCAATGGCTCAATAGGAACATGACAACCAGAATGATGGCTAGAGCTAGATTACTTCCTTAGTTAAATTTTGGCTATGATAAATATGTTAATTATAATCTATGAGTAGTTGATGTAATTGTATAAACTTGTAGTGTTTAGAACTGTTAATTTTTGATATCACCTCCACATAATTTTGTAATTGTACAAGTAAATGGGGATGTGATTTGATGGTTTATTTCAGACTCCTAATATAGTTGTAAATTTTTAAACTATCTTAATAGAAAAAAAAATAGTGGCTCAATCTTCGAGCACATATTAAATGTGATTATGTCAGAAAAGAAAGGACATGCTAATTATAATTAGATCCATATTTTTGAAGAAAGTTGGCATTATTTCTCTTTATGGTGGTGTACCAGTAGAAGTTATTAATCTTTATTGATTGTTCTCTTTGACCATCCAATTAATACTTACAATCTTGGCTCCCTTTCCTCATTTTTTTAGTTCTTAAGGACTCATTTTATTCGTGAGTAGCAAACGGTGAATTTCTTTATCAATTGTTGGGTGTTTTTAGATGGTGAAGGCAAGGTTATGTCAGACTTCTCTAAGGAATTGGTTGTGGATTTAGGAGAAATTTATAATATGGGTGGGAATCATGTTCATATTGAGCCAAGTGAGATCAAGGAGAGTACTAAAAATAGTGAAGGGGATTGGACTTATCTATGTGAAGAGAGTTTAATTTTGTTCATGAAATGCATTGAGGGGTGTGATGAAAATATTTTGATTCTTTTTGTTAACACATGAAATGATTTATGTGTTACTAAATTTGGATTTCATTCAAAATCAATGACTATGTCATTGCTAGAGTGAGTGGGCTTTCCTTGGAAGGTAGGAAATGGTGCAAGTAGGATAGGATTTTGGATGAAGCTAGCTTGAATAAGTGTTTTTACCTAGTTGAAGAGTTAGTTTAGTCACGTAGTGTGTTTGAATGGAAAGCCCTTACATTTCCATGGGATGAGGTATGTTATGTTATCATGCATTACATTACACTAGAAAGTCATTTCCCTATTTTTTATTAGTACCATTTTTGAATATTGGATCAAAATAGGAATAGGGACCTCATATCGTTCCCCTTCCTTCTACTGCATTCTATGGAGGAAAATGTTCTGAAAGTTGGAAAGAAAAGAAAGGAGGGAAAATTCTATATGGTGATGCATGAAGCCTTCATGTTCTACCTTTATAATTTTTATAGGGCTCTGTGACCCCCTATACCTATTAATGTCCAGGTCCTTCAACCCAACCCACAACCTTTATTTCTATTCCTCAAATTTTGGCTGAGACTAGCTCCATTGTTGATACTAAATGCCCAAATCTTGCCCCCACCTAGATGCTTCAACAGATTAAAATGGAAAAAGATGATTATGATGTTGAGCTTGAAGTGGGCAGAGAAGATCCCTAAGATAGAGAAAGAATTTGAAGTAGGAAAACCCTAAGGATAAGATGGAGTGCACCACTATCTCAGACTCTACAAGTAGTGGAAAACTTTAAGAAACCCACCAAAAGGCAAAAAAGGAAGGTGAATCATAGTAAGTATATAGAGAATGATAAGGATGACACTATAAGTGGAGGTCCTCAAAAAAATCGTGATTTTAGTCCTATGGATATCCAAGTGAACCCCTTTCCCTCTCATATTTTTGATAGTCTCAAAGGTGATGCCCACACTGCTCAAGTGGATGTTGCTAGGAGGTGTCCACAAAGACCTAGATATAATTAACTCCCCTATCCATCAAAGTGATAAAGGAAAAAAAAAAAATGAAGGTGAAGGGAGAAATCCATATGTGTCATTGGGGATTGGTACTCAAGGGTATGTTGAGGATAGGGTTACTCTAGAGGAGATTGTCAAGAAACTTATGCAATGATAGGATAAACTTGACCAGAGGTTTGATGATCTGACTAGATAAGGAGAAGAAAGATAGCTAGCTCTCATGTTTTTTTTTTGTTTCTTTTTTGGTTGAGTGCTCTGCTCGATTGGGATTTTATTTTTTGTTTATAACTAGACTCATATTGTTTATACTTATTATCATACTATGATTATCTATATTTTATTTCTAGAGTGTTAATCAGCCTATAGGCTATAGTAATTATAGAATGGGGATACATTAATATGGGGGTTTTTGATATTATGAAAGGGGGTAGGATGACAATGTGTTGTAACCTTTTGTTGTTTTTCATCTTGTTTTTGTGTCAACCCCATTTTTAATATAACAAATAATCATTGCATATAAAATGAAAGGATTATTTTATATGAGAAATAAGTCAAGAAGAACCCAAACCCATTTTATATCCAAGAACAAAATCTTTGAAATAACAAGTTGTTACAAAGACAAAATAATTAAGTTAACCAAGATGTAACTAAGGAAGGACTAAACAACACAATGAATTGTGACATGATGCATCTACATCAAAACTCCAAACCAATACACCAATGACAAATAATATAACTAAGTTACCAAAAAGTAAAATATTAGATATAAGAAACCTTAATAACTAGAGCATGCATATTGGCATATTTTTCCTTCTTTGAAAAAATTTCCCACCATAATTGTCTTTTGAATATGTAGCCATGGGAGAAAGGAAGAAGAAACCTCTTTGGAAGCCCATCTTGCTAGTACAACATCAAACAAATATAGTGAAAATAAAGAAGGCCTATGAGAAAAATCATCAACATTGTTTTCAACAACTTTACTAGAGAAAATAATTTGGCAGGGTGAGCATCATTAGGAGAACAATATTTTGATGAAAACCCATATAGAGAATGTTAATAGGGTAAACATAAATAAAGGAAACATCATCAAGATGAACAACACTATGGCAACATTAGATTTACTATCATACCTCTAAAAGAAAGATTAAAAAAACTAAAATAGATTAAATGTAAATAGATTTTTTTTTATGATCGTTGGATTCATAGGATGATAGATGCAAGAACTCTTAAAAATCATTACTTTCCTATGAAAAACTACCCAAAAATCCATTATGGGAATACCTCCAACCAAGTAACTACTTTATTATTTTGTTTAATCTAATAAAAGAATACCCTAAAGTAATGTAATATGCCAACAACATTACATAAACTTACTCAAAATTATCATTTGAAGGAATCAAAGTTAGGGAGGAGCTTTCCAAGGCATTTTAGTTGCTCAAATAATTAGGCAAAATTGTAAAATATTGTGGATGATAATTACTCCACCAAAAGGAGGGGGACTTGAAAGAATCACAAGAGAAACACTAGGCTAAATCTTCTACATTGAAAGGTGGTTAGGAATACCTTTATAGTCAAACATGTACAAAAGGAAAAGTTCCACCTATATGAAAAACTCATTCAGAAGAGCATTCAACAAATCAATCTCAACAAAAATACAAGAACAAGATGTTTCTAGAAAGTTAGTCATGATATTATCATTATTCCACCAAAACTGACCTACAACATACCTAATCACCTTATAGACAAAATTCTACATAAACTAGTACTTGCACCAAAAAAGGGTGCAAGGGATACACTGATAGGTGTTTTATTTGAAAATGCAATTAAAACTTTACATAATAAAAGAAAGTTTCACTAATAACAATTAAAGCTAGTTTTATTGGTTGTGTTCTTGATTCTATAGATAACAAGAGTTAGACATAAATAATGATGGTTCCACCATGTGCATAAAATCAAATCTAGCAATTACCACAATGCTTAGTGTACAAGTTCTGTTAAAATGGTTTTGTGTTTCTATCTTTGAGACTTAGAAAATACTCCAATAGTAAATATTAAATTCTATTTATTTTCAATTATACATACATATTTTAAATATTTTAAGAATTATTATATTATTTTAGGGTACATATATAATTTGAACAGTGATGAATAATGACTTAACACATAGTCCAACAAAAGCCTACAACACAATGGTAATTTGTGAGCATCTTATCTAGGAGGTCTTGGGTTTGAGTGTACCCACACTTAATAAATAATAATAATAATAAATTACAAATATTGATATTGCTATCAAGATTTAAATGTGTGATTTTAAGTCAAACTCATTGACCCATGTTTCATGAGTAGTGATTCAACATGAATCCATCTCTCATGAGAATAAATGGAACACTTAGCACTCATTGGATCTAGGTGATGCTCACAAGGGTGAAGCACTAGGACTTCCTGAGAGGTCACCCATCCCAGTACTACTCTAGCCTGAGCCCACTTAACTACAAAGTTTCCTCTATGGTTAAACGCAAGGTTGCAACCCCATTTGACTTGTTGTGGAAATGATCTCCTACTTATAAATTATAGATAGTTCAAATAGTTAGTCCAAACATTCTTAATTACAAAGATATTGTTAAAATCTAATCTACAAATCAAAGGCCAAAAAATCATGTTAATATAATTAGAGATCAACATCAACACAAAGTTATAGTCTAGAACAATATCTAATAGATATTTAGTATTTCCAACAAGTGGAATAGAAAATAGAGCTTTAATTGATCTCATATATAAATGCATAGAATAAATCATTGAAAAGGATTGAAAGAAAAGAAATTGAGTAAAAGTGGAATGAATCCAATGTATTCGAAGATAATCTAAGACATGGAAGCCATAATTATAGCTCCTTGTAATCCCTTCATGGTGGCTTTGTGATTTCCCTCTAATTATTATCCAGATATATGTAGAACACAAATTAAGTTTGATTATATAATATCTCCCTAGCCAATGTAAAGGTGAAGTTACAATGGACCTTAATATTCAAGTTGTATATTTGTGCTAAATATAGATTCTTAATAGTCAATTTCCACACTTTATATTTTCTCATTACTATTGTCTATAATTATAGTAAATGAAATTATTATTGTCATTTATTTCAACAAATGAAATTCCAACAAAACTATAAACAGTGAGCAAGATTTAGGGATGGCACACTCAGTGTTCTTTCTATTCATGCATGCATAAAAATCCATGTGCATTATCTATGTTTCTACATTTGATACCTATTTCATGCTAGTTTTCTATTTTTCAACAAAATTCCCATTTTCTATTTTTCAACAAATTGCCTACATTTCAGACAAAGTAGAGTGAGAGTCAATGCATCTGTGAGAGCTTTGCACAACCTACTTCTATGTTCATCACGATGTTAACATGGAGAGTGTGTGTTTGTCATAAATCTGAGTTATTATTCATTTTTTTTCTTTTGCATTGAATATTTATTTTAAGTGTGTTTGTTTAGATAGATAGGGTTAAATTTTCATGATAGACCAAGTATTGAGTCTTTAATCTCGGGTGAGATTCTTCAAGGTATTGTAATGCCACATATAAAATCTAGTCACATTCATATTAAACAATGGTTTATTTATTTAATTTTAACTTCAAATCTTTATATTTGTGCTAAGACATACATTGTAGCCCGAGTAGAAGCAATAGAAAGGACAATAAGTAGGATCCCCTGTATTCATTGGCAAAGATGAAGAGCTACAATGATATAACTAAGCTCTTATATGAAACTAATATTTGAAAAGAAATCTCATAGTAAGTTGAAAAAAATCTTGTTTTAAATTTACATTCACATAGTGAGAAAAACTAAGTAATGTTGTTGCATAGGAAGTGGTGTAGTTTCTCCAAACAATGACTATATATGACATAGTTGTAGAAGCATCTACAACCACTTCTGACCCAAGAGAAGATGAGCTCATCTTGTATAATGTGCCTACTATGTCCATGTCCTCTACTCACTCCCAACATCCATTATCTTTGTTTCCATCACCTACCGACTTGTAAGTATACAAAAAGATAGAAATTAATGAAATGTTGTTAGTGAAAATTGGGTTAAAGATTTGTGTCTATAGTAGGCCAAGAAGAAAATAAACACTCTAATGAGGGTTGTGGTTGGTTTTAGATAGGTGTTGAGCACAAAAGTAATCATTAGGGTCAATATGTTTCTGGTCTCTAGCATCTCATCTTCCAATACATCTGAATGTACCTACAAGGTGGATTACTAGGTGGAGCAAGATGTTTTGTCAATGCGTTAGAGTTTTAACAGTTGGGCTTTAGTGTGAACTAATCCTTTTTTGCAAATTCTCTATTAAACCCTCACTAAAATGAATAGAATGATCTATCTATGATAACCCTAATGGTAGCCAAATGCAAGTTTTCTGAAACCAAAAATTTCAATTGGAAAACAGGTAGTAAGAATTATTAATAAGAAGGAACTGGTGAAATAATTTCCTAAAGCTAAAAAAATCCAAACAAAGCCCATGTATTCTATTCGCATAATGCCTAAAAAACATGTTGATTCATACAATTCATAACTGCATGATATGCTCAAAATAAAGTTACCACAGTCCAGAATTAGAACTTGTTATTGAATGGAGATGAAGTAGAATTGAGTATAACTTGACCAGTAATCTAGAATAATACTTGGTAGTAGCTCAAATTCTTGACCTATTATAAAAACCATATATTAGTTTAGTTCTTGAAATGCATTTATTCCATTGAACCCAACACGATTTGACTTCGAAGTAGGTATTCAAACAAACTTATGTAGAAATGAAACTTGAAGGAACTCAGATGTGATATCACCATTCCTCCATCACTTCCGAAAAGGTATAGAGAACTTATACAAAAAAAAAAAAAAAACACTCACCTTATGAACCAACAATATGTCCCCTAGAAAATGATAAGGAATGGGTCCTTAAAGAAATGCATTCAATCCATTGATCGTAATGATGAAATATCTGAAAACCTAAAAAAAATGTGGTTAGCAGAGATGGAAGAACAAGCTGAGAAAGGGAAAAAAATGGGAGTCAAAATCATTAGGAGACCATGCATTCATAGATAGCCCAGCCCTCTAGTACACCCAAACTTTAAACTTAAAGACAAGATATCTTTCTCTTGTTGTTTTGAAGAGAGAAGTAAAATTCTTGAACCTTCAAATAATGGAATGTTCCACGCAAATCTTTATATTGGGGGAGCAAAAGATTTGAAGGAAAAGTAATCTGGGGTACCTTTGCAGAAGCATCTTGATGGAGATGTGCATAGGTCGCTCTGTTTAGGTCTCCATCTTATCAATTTTGGAGGCTCCTATGATTACTCATGGAAGAGTCCATCTGTTTCAAAGCAAATTGAGGCTTTGAAAGTGCTTTCTTTTGATTTTTCCAAGGCTTTGGTATAACAAGTTGGGGACAAAGAGTCTAAGTCATGGGATCCTAAGATCATGATCTAGATTGAAAAGAAAACATTTTGTGAGAGAAAACATCATGTGATGGCTCAGTTGAAAGGGCATGATTGAGAATAATGCATTTTGAGTCCATTCACTACCATCAATCTTCTTTCCACACTGAATGCTTTAGTAGAATAGATTGGTGCCCTAAGTTATGGTTTGGAGGGATACCTTAAAGAGTCTTTAAATGTTGGTTTCTTCAGATCTTGCCTCGATGACTTATCACAATGGATATAAAAAAAGAGACATAACCTACGCTGAGGTTGCAAGCATGAAACTGTGCCAAAAAGGATGCTAACATGTTTTCAAAAATTGAAACATAGAGAATGTGTATTTTTCCATTCATTGTACATTTTAAAAGATCTCCATGTATGCAATGAAGGCCAAGATGAGATGATGTAAGAGCTATCATGAGAAAATTTCTTATTGGGTGTAGTTCCCCAATATGTTGGTGCTTGAGAGTCATCATGAATCCTATGAAAATAGCCCATAAGAAGTCACTTGAATAAGGAAAATCTCATCATCATCACCAACACCACCCCACTAGTATGCTTCTCCCTCCTCCACAAACTGTGAAAAAACTAGCCACAATCTAACAACACATATGTGTCGTACATAGTTTGCCCTTTGTCTTTATAGGAAGAATACACCAGAACGAGTAGACCATCAACAAGATTCTGATCCAAGTAGCTTCCAAATCATTTTTTAGTTTCATTTTGAAAGTTTCAAGAGGCTATGATGTTGAGCATCATGGTGGTGCAATAAGGAAATGTGTAATTCTTCATTTCCACCTAAGATTGAACAAAATAATGGAGCGATCACACCTTCTCATGGAAAATAATGGATTTAGTGACAACCATATCAAATTTTCCTAGATCTCTATATATATTGAAAGACACGTTGTCAATGGCCACGTTCTCATCATATTGTCATATTTGGAAATAAGAATCCTTTTACAATTTTTCCATTATGCGAGTACCTGAGAGAAGTCAAAAGTTGATAGCTATTACACTTTGATTCAAGCACATTTATGATTGTAGAAAGATCATAATGATCATAGAAAGATATGATCATGAGATTAAATATACAACTTGAAACTTTACTTCGATATCCTATTTGTCAATGTGAGACAACTTCCAATTACAAGTAATGTCACAAGGAAAGCCTATCAGCTAATTATAAGTGGTATAGGGATGTCTCACAAAAATAGAGTAAATACAAATTCATCTAAAATGGGGATTAAGAAAGTGGGAGAAAGAGTCAAGAAAGAGAGGATGTGAAGTTTAATTCCACTCACCAACCTCTAAAATGACATCCCTATTTGTAAAATAATACAAGAAAAAGTAAAGAAATCTCAATATAAAAGGAGATTTCAATGTTACATATAATTAGTGGAAGGCAATTATCAAAGATCCCATGATTCATCTCTACATTAGAAAAATTAGAACAATAACTCAAATCCACTATTAAATCTCAGCTTGGAAAAGTAGAACTAGTAGAAATGAGGGAGAGAAACTTCAAGACTCTTTAAAAAAGAGAGAGAAACTACAATTTCAAAGTTAAAGGGTTAAGTAACATGTCTTTCTACTCTTTTCTAATTATGATGATGAGTGATTACAACCCGGTGAAAAGATCATCTAGCTAAAGTGCCTAATATAAATTTTATGATATATCACGATACTAGATTTGGAAACCATCCTATATTCTATTATCTTAATTGATGATACATTTTATATAGTATGGTGCATCACAATAATAGATTTGGAAGCCATCCTATAGTTTTTTATTTCATGTGATGACCCTAATTATAAACACCTTATAATTAATCTACTCATCTTATTTGTCAAAAAATAAGATATCTATGTACATTGAGAAATTGATAATTAAAATGCCATTTGGAAGCTTTCCTTGAGGATGAGCTAGTTGAACAACTCATGAATTCTAGATTCAATCAAGATGACCTAGGTATTATTAGAACATACATACAAAATAAAATTGTGTATGATTAGACTATATGGACAAACTAATTACAAGTTGTGTTTTCTAAATTAAAATATCCTATAATTATTAATTTTCAATTAGTCTAAGAAAATATTTATATATTTTATATCAACATGAATATAAAAGAGTGATAGTATATTTTATATAAATATTTAAAAATTTGAAAGAAAATAAACATCCATTTATTAATTGATTAAATTAAAACAATCTAATCGATATCTCTAAATTTAAAAATAAAATAACACTCTTTTAAGAAATGAAAAAAGACTATGGCTTGAATTAAAAGCAAGTACCTGACTACTAACATTCAAATATCAACAAACATTATACTGATGTAATCTAAATATTAGCAAACAATATGCTAATGCACGTTAGACATCTATTTTAGAAATAAATCGTTTATCCCTATTTATCTTATGAAACTTTGGAGATCATTAACAAGTAAGGTGAGTTGAGTTCAGATTGTTTTATGGTTATTGATATTATGGATATCAATATGGTGATGTTTGGTAGCTACTGCACCTGCTTTTTAAAACAAAAATATGTATAAATTTTGCTTACATGAATGCACCATTTTTTTTTAGTTCATATTCATGACGAGACTTTTTTAGATCCTCATGGGATTGTTTCAGCTCCTCATTGGACTTTTTCATTTCCTTCTCAAGATTGCAAATTTTTTTAGTTGACACAAAAAGTTCTTCAAGTCAAGATAATAAGACACGTTTGTTTTCTTCCATCTGAATACACAAAGAAAGCAATACAAATAATTTTAAAATTTCTACAAGGGCTCGTAAAATATAGTGATCATCTTTGTATCATTTGTTGAGATTCCTAATTTCTATATTACAAAATTAACTCATTGAAAACTTCTACAAAACTGGAATTGGTAAGCAAAATTTAAATAAATCGTATACAAGGAAAAACATTTGGACCTCACGTTCAGTTTAAAACCAAGTATGCTTTAATAAGAGATATTTTTGCATTATTTCTTATTTAATTTAAACACCTTCAAAGTAGAAAGAAAGGAAGTTGTCAAATATTTGGCAATTCTACGTGTTAGGTAGGATTCTAAGAGAGTACCTTTTATATTACTAGGGCATTTTCAGGTTGAGTAATTCTATGAGTTAGGTAGGATCCCAAGGAGTTTAAGGCTTCGTGGTTGGGTAGGAAAGCACTTCAACCATATGTTATGTTATGATTGAATCGTGTGAAGGCCATACATCACAACTTGTGCTTATATGTTTGTTAAGAACACTATGGTGATGAGATGGGCCTAAGGGCCTAAGGTCACTGAATTGATAAAAAATAGATTTACTAACCCTTGTAGGTGATTAGTTGGCATACCTAGATGATTTACTTAATGTGTTGATCATATGGTAGATGACATTGCACTTGTATGATGTGCTTATTATCTCATGTCCGATGTGTAGGTTGACATTTCTATGATGCCCATTGAGGTATGATGCTTTAAATTATACTTCATATATTTATTAAATCATACATTTTGATGGATGGATGATGTGTAGGTCAGCACCCTTGGATAATGCCATGTGTTACATTCTTAAATGGATAATTATTTGTTAATCCTATTGACATTAAGGTCAATTTGTCTATCAATGACTCAACACTTTGTCAATTGGTTACATTGCTACTGAACCCATCATTTAGTTTGCAATGTTAATCAAGTGATTTAATTATTCCCAAGTTAAGTAGTCAATTTGGAGTGTCTATTGATCTACATAGTGTTTACCAAGCTTCAAAGACAAAGTTTAGTGCAAACTGAGCATAGTAGAGGCTACCAAGCTAGTAAGTAGAAGAGAAGAAGATCATAGTGTTAATTAAACTTTGTAGTGTCAACCAAGTCCAACAATACCTACCAATCTCTCAAAGTTAACAAAGTGGATCTAGTGTTGACCAAGTCATGCAGTGTTAATCAAGTGACCTAGTTGCTACCAAGTTTCTTAGAGTTCACTGTGTCACATAGTGCTGACTAAGTTTAAGCTACTTGGAAGTTATTAGTATGGACCGAGCTTCAAGTTCAACTAAGTGCCAAAGATTTCCAAGCATTGACAATGTTTTCTATGTATCAAAACATCAACGAGTTTGTCTTTAAAACCTGAGTTATAATTTTTGGGTTGACCTTGTGGATTATGATGAAGTTGGTATTGTGGCTAACTCTAGTAAGTTGTAATTTGGATTGGTATATATGTAATAGATTATATCATATCTAATTATGTATGTGAAGAATATATGATGAGAAGAAGTGTGAATTGAAGAAGGCTACAAGTAGTATAAGGGTCGACAAAAAGGTATTATCTATCATAGTCAGGAGATCATTGTAATACAAGGAATCTCAACTAGTGAATAAAAGTTGGAGATCAAAGATCAGCAACTAGTTCATCCTAATAGGTGTGTTAGTCAAATCCTTTAACAAGTTAGAATTAACAGTCTTTGTAAAATCTCTTAACCAAGTGCATAATTCATTGTATGTTTGTAAATCCTTTTACAAGGTAGACCTCACAATCCTTATTGCTCCTAAGAGGGCAAATCACCAAAAGTGGTCAATTGTAAATCTTAATAGGTTAAATTTATACTGCAGTACTAAAGCTTGTGGGTATCATCCCTGTATATGAGAAATAAGCATGCAAGAAATACTAAATTAAAGAATCAAAAGCATTTATAAACTTTAAAAAAGCATAACATATATGCTAGACAAAAACAAACCCTCAATTGAGAATATGAACCATTAAGAGGTTCTCTCAATGAGACCTTCCTTGTTTTAGGGATGAGTCTATTTGATAGATTTAGGATGTATGCTCACTTTCTTGCTCAATTGCTTCAATGGAGATGGATAATGGAAAATTGGTAGCCTTGTGAGCTCTCAATTTGGCATTATGAGGGTATGGTTGATGGCTTTGTTTCTCAAACTAGCATGATAACTTTACTAAATGGATTGTGTTGAAATGGCTTGGGAGGGGATTCAATTTATAGGCTAAGGGCTTGAGGGTTTGAGGGCTAAGATGCAATGATGGTGAAAAGCTCATGGAGGGCTTAGATTGCATGAGAGGAGAGTACATGGATTGTGCTTCCTTACAGCCAATCAGGGAGTGACACATGTCACAAGGTGAGTGGGTGGAGGAAAGGGCAAGGATGAGTCAACAAAGGAGGCTCAAGGCCTTAAAGACCCTCATAATGGCTTGTAAGAGCAATGAATGGGTTTGTAAGAGTCTTTTATGGCTTTGTAAGAGCATTCATGGTTTGGTGGTTGGGATATTTTGAGGGAAGACTTTGGCTTGGCTTAGGAAAGTGTTAAGCTTGTTTAGGATTGTGCAAATGATTAAGGGTTGAATTAGGGATCGATTTAGGATTAGATTACGGATGTTAGAGATGTGTAAATGGATGGCATTTAATGAGGGTGGGTGAGTTAGTAGCTAAGCTTGGTTAGTATGGGTGGATGGGGTGGATTAGGCTAAATGGGGGATTAGAGATAGGCTTAGGATGAGGATGAAGACTTTCTAGAAGAGTCTAGAACTTTCTAGGATGAGGATAAATAAAGTTTATTTATCTCAAAAGTTTGGGTTGAGGAGATATTTATTAAAACATTTTTAATAAACATGAGGATTAATATTTAATCTTAATTAAATATTTTGAGTTGAGATTAGGGGTATGAAATGATGGGATTAGCCTTTGATCAAAATTAAATAAGGATTAGAAGATTTTGGAAGAGGTTAGTGATCTTAAAGAAATTGGCCAAGTTTTGGGCAAAAAATAAATAAATTATTTATTTTGGGATTTTTGGTCAATTTATTAATTAAATAATTAATAAGGAAATAATGTTTAAATAATATTTAAACATTTTTTGGGAGGGATTCCTTAATTAAATATTTTTAATTAAGATAAAGGGATTTAATGGCATAAAAATAAATAAATTAATTAATAAATGATGATGTCATCAGGGACTTTTCAGAAAATAAAAATACTTTATTTTCTAAGGGATTCTAGGTGTCTACAATCCCCACCTAGTTTTACTTTTTAATTGGAGGGGTTCTGAGTCACCATATCTTGTGTCAAATTGTTATGAATGTTTATTCATTATTTCATGCATGCAATTAGATCATAATATTATATGAAGGATTAATTGGTGAAGTGAGATAAAAAATTATTAGTTCCTGATTTACCCCTCCCCTCTTAGTAACCTTGCCTACCTTATATTTCCAACAATTGGTATTAGATCTTTTCAAATTCTCACATTAGAAGTCTAATAGCTTGAGAAAAGATCAAAGGCAATGGAGGTATAAAGGCTAGAAAAGGCTATTGATAATGAAAAGTTGGATCTTGAATTGGCTATTGGGAAATTAAAGAAAGCAAAGGAGAAACTCTCTCAATCATTGAAAAGAAGGAAAGATCTTGCAATAAAAATGAATGAAAATATCTACACTAAAGAAATAATTGAAGATATATATCCTGGAAGAAAATCACATGAAGCTAATGAAGCAATCAATGATCTATTAGAAAAGAATTTCAATCTTCAAGAAGAAATCAAAAAGTTGAAAAGATGAAAAGAGAACAAGAAATTCAATCAGTCAAATTATGTAAAGTCATGGAGAAAAAGCCAAAGCCAAAGAAGAGATAGAAGAAAAGAACAATGAAATCCAACAACTACCCCTTCAACAAAGAAACTTCACTGATCAACTCACCAATGCAAATGAAGAACTTATGAATCTAAGATCAAAGAATGAAAGACTATAGAATGATCTCAACTCTAAAAAGAAAACCTATGAAAGAATGATGAAATCTTAGGAAATCATGAATTAATTGAATGAAAACATTTAGTTAAGACACAAAGGCAAAGCTGGAATAGAATATACAAAAGAAGGTGAATCATCTTAGCAAGGAGCTCAAAAGAATCAAAGACCTACTTGCAATCACTATGGTAGGATAGGTCATACATCAAAAAAATGTTGGAGTAATGGCAAAGAAAAATTTAATAAAAAGTGTTACAATTGCAATAAGCATGGTCATAGAGCAAGTGAATGCATGGAGAAATCTAAGTTTGAAGGTAAATGTCACAATTTCATGAAACAAGGACACAAATTTTCAAAGTGTAAAACCAAGCAGTGGAACCTAGCAGAACAAATTGTGAAAGCAATATTTGGATGGGATAACAATACATGGTGTAGATGTCACTAGTGTGGTAAATTTGGGCACATTGGAGCAAACTGTGTAAAACATCATATGAGGAAAAGAGACACTACAAAAAGATGTTTTATTTGTATAGAACTTGACATCTTTCTAAAAACTTTATGAACATAGGTAGAATTGAAGATGAAAAGAAAGCCAAAGCTGACACTATTAGAAAGAAAATGAGGTAATGGTACCAAAATCTCTAGAGAATGCAAACCAAGATCATGAAGTGAATGACACCCAAGTCAATAAATTGGATGGTCCAAATGCTTCAAATTAGTTTCTTATGGAGATCACTTGAGCTATGATTTGGAAGAAGAAACCTAACACCAATTCTAGCCAGCAAGTAGAATGAACCAATTAGCATTCAATATGTACAAGGATCATTGAGCATAATGAAATATAGGAGAGTTTATCAAGCAAGGTCAAGTTACATATTATTACAGACTCAAGTTGGTAGTTCCTACTGAGTTGTTGGTGACTCTACTTAGATATGAATATATCCTGATAATTAAAAGCCAAGCCAAGTGGAGGATAGTTTCTCATTGAGCAAGTATACATAATAAGGATTAATGGTGGTTGAAAAGGGGAAATTTGTTAAAAGGAAAAAATTGAAGGCATTGTTTCACCGCAAATTTCCAGAGCTAGTTGAGAAGAACAAATTCAGAGCCCTTGAGCAAGTTGAGTGTTTTTTGTTGAAGATTTTCAAATTTTTTAGTAAATCTTACCAAGAAATGGCATCTTCTAGTAGAAAAAAAAAAAAATAAACGGTCTAAAATGTTGGTTCGAGGAGGCAATTGCAAGGCATCAAACTTAAAGTTGATTCCAACAATTATAGAAGTGCTTGACCTAGCTGGTGCACAATCTCAAATTCCACCTAATGTATTACTTGTTCATGACACTCATTCTTTTTATCACTACTCAATCCAAGAACTCATAATCCTATAAATCAATTAAGCATTCAAGGAATTATGTGCGGATGATGCATTGAAACTTGAACATCAACATTTGGAAACCAAGGGCTTAACACACATATCACATATGCCAAGAGACTTCTAGGTCAAATGGATGAGATATATTCTAAGTTGTGTGCATAATGGATAGTTAGGGTTTGAGTAACCTATTCAAATAACAAAGAAAATGATCCATAGAATCACTGAGCTCCTAATGCTTAATAAAGTGAAGACAACCAAAAACCCTAGGTTAGGTCAAAATGGAAAAGAGAACTCTTGTTGAGTGGGATGGAAGTGGAATGAAGATTAGTAGTGTAACTGACATGGAACTAAAGTTTGGCATTCACATCATTGCACAAAAGATTTACAGTTTAAGCAAATTTGTGAAGCTGTAAATCTTGCTTACAAGATTGTGAAGAACAATCTATCCTTCGACCTTGCTAAGTTACTGTTGAACCAATTCAACAAGAATATGGAGAGCATCAGAGGATCAAATAATAATCTATGTAAGTTTGGATCCCTTCTCACATGTTTATTTTTCTTTGTTCAAAAATTATTTCCTTCCAAAGGTATAGTAGTATGGAGGAAAGATGTTCCTATTTTGTATCAAATTAATCAGTATATAATAGAGATTGGTGAAAATTTTGAAATTATAATAGATAACTACTTTGAAACATTCAAAGAGAAAATGAATGATAGATTCATGATTCCTAAAAAGCTTGTAGAAGATTACAAGGATGATATCTATTTCATGGTGGACTATGACAAAGCTTACATTCAAGCAGTTAAACCCAGAGTGGCATGGGTTAAGCCTCTAGAGTATGAGGTCAACATTGATGACACCAAGGATATCATAGAGGCTCTGTTGAATGAGCCTTTGGATCCTAAAGCTACATAGTTTGGAACCTGTGATGAAGCTAAGGCAAGAATAAATCTTGAGATTAGATTACCTCAAGCAGTTAATAAAGGGAGGAAAAGAGTAGAAAATATATTAAAAGGTACTAAGAAAGTAGGTTCTACTCTAATTCTTAATGAGGGAAAAGGTGGTGACATTGAAGAAGATGATGCTAAGGATGAAGAAGAAGAAGCAAAATATGAGGAAGAAAAGCCTCTAAGGAAGAAAGGAAAGGTTATCATAACCAGACCTATGAAGTCATCCCCTGTTGTGTTTACTAGAAGGGTAGCCATGTTAAGGAAGAAATTGAAGTTAGGTGAAGATGAAGTCAAGAAAATAATCTTCAAGAGATCTACACCTACACTTCAGGAAAGATTAAAGAAAATGGAAGAAGGAGCTAGCATGGAAAACTTCAAATTTTTCATATATGAGACAAGGAATGAGGATGAGAAAAGGTAGATTGAAGATGTTGTTATGACCAAGTTAGGAAAATGGAAGTACTCATCTAATGAGCTTACACAATATATTCCTAATGAGCTTATATATAAAACTAAGCCTAGATGGGAGCATGCAAAGAAGATAGTCAAGGATATCTTTGAGAAAACCTTGATACAATGCATGCCTAATCTCAATAAGAAGGAGGTCAAATAATTCTTGAAGAAAAATGAGAAGAAATTCACTGTTTACAATGAACACATGTATGATATTGATAAAAGACATTGAATATGTAGTGAAAGCGGCCACAACTAAATGGAAAAACATTTTAAAACTACATCAACCTAGTGATTTTATTGTACATGTTTATGAAAATGATGATGATGAAGATGAGGAAGAGGATATAGAAATAAAAGATGATGAGATTGATGATGAGGAGGAAGAACAGGAGGCTACTAGAGGAAATCTTCTAGAGATACAAAGTATTGAGGAGATTGATGCAGAGAAAATTGTAGCAAAAATCATGGCCTCATCTTCTCACTCTTTGAGCATAGCCTTAATGCAATCTAGCTCAAAGATAGCTTCTACTAAGTTGGTGATAGCTTCTACTAAGTTGGTTTTGGTTACAACTGCTACACTAAGCACCCAACCAAGCTTTGAATCTGTTTAGCTGAATGTATCAATGACAAAAGTGCCTAACACTTCATTTTTCAAGCATCAAGGTCCTCCATCATCAAGCTTGACTGAGTAACAATAAGGTATTCATGTTGTTAGTGATGTTTCAAATTTTGTGGCTAGTCCATAATTTTCTACAATTACTTCTATTCCAATTATATCTATAGCTAGTACAATGATAGTTGAGAACTAGTCTCAACCTTAAGTACTAAAGTCCTAGACAAGGAGAAACAAATTATTTCCACCATTCTGAAGGAAAAGGGAAATGAAATAGAGACAATTGATCCATTTGAGGGTATATTTATGCCAAATTGGGATATCTCTACCCTTACTCTTGATCAAATGGATACTATGGGTGAATTATTGAAGAAGAGAGCTGAGTAGCAAAATCTCAAAGAAGAAAAGAAGAAAGAGAATCAAATCTTTGAAGATATAAAGAGCATATTTGTTGATGCTCTAAGTATTGAGGTTGATGACTAGTACCCAACCCATTTTGTATCAATTAGTAGATATTGTCCACAAATTCAATGAAGACTTGAATGGATAGGAAAATCTACTTCAAAGAGTAGAAAGGAAGTTTGAAAATAGAGTGTTAGAACAAGTTGCACAAAGAATTTCAATAGACCAAGTAGAGTTAGCTACTATTCTTGGTACACTAGAAAGATCCATTAACAATGGTGTATTATTATTTTTCAAGTTAAGTGAAACATCCATCTTTACCAAGCATATCAAGGAGAAATTATTAAAGATAGATGAGAACTAGAAGGCAAGTGCACACTAGTGTCACTTGACCCAAGCCATAGTTCTACACATTATTCAAAGATCAGATATCTAACAAACTTGCAAGAAAAATTATTAAAGGAAGAAGCTAGGATTAAAGCCACATTTGTAGAAATTCAAGGCATGATTCTTCCAAACATTGATGCATTGCAAAAACATATTGCACATGCAAAGACACTCATCCATAATAACAACTTCTCAATAGTTGATCACATGATGGAATTATAAACAAAAGTTCAAATTACATTACATGCAAGCAAGGTGCTACAAGAAAATTGGGATGAGAGAATGATACTTATTCTAAAGGTACATTTTAAATTATTCTCACATTTTGGTATTAACATATAGTTATTATACAGCTTTGGCATTTATGTCAAAAAGGGGGAGAAGTGTAGGTGTATGTATAAGAATGGGGGAGAAGTAATATGTAAAGGATGAGAAGTATACTATACTGCATTTGTATGTACATAAGGGAGATATATGTATGGGGGAGTAGTATAGTGTAGTATGAACATAGGTAGAAAATACCTTACAAAATAAATTTTGAAAAATTAGAAAACATAGTATGTTATTGAGCTACAACAAGATGAAAGTCAAAATTGAATTAAAGACACAGAATAATGGCAAAGGAAGTTTTCATTTACACTTTTGATTGATCAATTTTTTTGTTTTGATAAGTTTTTTGTCACTACTACCAAAGGGGGAGATTGTTGACGGTGAGGTCAATTTGTTTATCAATGAATCAACACTTATTCAATTGGTTACATTGCTACTAAGCTCTACAATTGCTACTAAGACTATCATTTATTTTGCAATGTTAACCAAGTGATTTAGTTGTTCCTAAGCTAAGTAGTTAGTTTGTAGTGTCTACTAAGCTACAAAATGTTTACCGAGCTTCAAAGACAAAGTTTAGTGTAAATAGACCATAGAAGAGGCTACCAAGATAGTAAGTGAAAGAGAAGGAGATTATAGTATTAATTGAGCTCTGTAGTGTTAACCAAGTCCAACAATATCTACCAAGCTCTTAGAGTTAACAAAGTGGATCTAGTGTTGACCGATTCATGTAGTGTCAACTAAGTGATTTAGTTGCTACCAAGTTTCTCAAAGTTCACCAAGTCACACAATGTTAATTGAGTTAAAGCTACTTGGAAGTGATTAGTATGGACCAAGCTTCAAATTCAACTGAGTGCCAAAGATTGCCAAGTGTTGACAATATATTCTATGTATCATAACATCACCAAATTTGTCTTGAGAACCAAAATTACAATAGTTGGGTTTGAGTTTGTGGATTATGATGAAGTTGGTATTGTAGCCAACTCCAATAAGTTGTAATTTGGATTGGTATATATGTAGTACATTATATCATATCTAAATATGTATGTGAAGAATATATGATGAGCAGAAGTGTGAATTGAAGAAGGCTACAAGTAGTATAAGGAAAAAAAAAAAAAGGATTATCTATCACAGTTAGGTGATCATTATAATACTAGGAATCTCAACTAGAAAATAAAAGTTACAGATCAGAGATCAACTACTAGTTCATCCTAACAAGTGCATCAGTCAAATCTTTTAACAATGTAAATTTAATAGTCTTTGCTAAATCTCTTAACCAAGTGCATACTTCATTATATGTTTGTAAATCATTTTACAAGGTGGACCTCATGGTCCTTATTGCTCCTAATAGGGCAGATCACTAGAAGTGGTCAATTATAAGCCTTAACAATTTAACTAAATACCATAATACTAAAGCTTGTGGGTATCATCCCCACCCTAATTTTACTTTCTAATTGGAAGGTTTCTAGGTCACCATATCTTGTGTCAAATTTTTATGAATTGTTGCAATTCTTTTAGAATACCTAAGAGGGTGGGTGAATCAGTTATTCATGGTCTAGATATACAAATTAAACTTTTCACAATTTAGTGAACCCATGAAACATTCTTAACCGTGCATGCATTCATTATGTGTTAACCTATTAAAAGATTTTCTAATGATTGTTAAGTCAACCATACTCTAAAGGATTTACCCTAGGCTAATACAATTGTTAAAAAGTAACAATAGAGCTTTGATATGATACAACTTACAACCTTACTTGTAGATTACAGATCACTATTCACTCCTCAACTCTACTTGGCTTCCAATCTGTGTAGCTCTGGTAGCTTATTCACCCCTCAAACATTCATCCTCTTTAAGCCTTATAGCTCAATATGCCATTGTAGACTTCTTCACTTAGGTCACTTGATGAAGAAAAACCCCTTTTCTTCTCCTTATCAAATTTTGCATCAAAACTCTCTAACTCTTAGCTTTGTGACCAAATATTCCTACATATAGGAAATTAGAACATTTTCCTGCTCATTATCCATCACCAAAATTAGAGTTTTTGATGGATTAGATAAGATACAATGTATCTACCCCATATGTTGTCTTTTCTTGAAACTTCTCTTAGAATCCATTTAAATTCACCTTCAAAATGGTTTGCATAATATTTTGTGCCACTAGCTCATCAATCTTATCTTCTTCCTAATTCACAAGTTCCAAGAAAACAAACTTGTCAGCTTTTATTTGGCAAATCATTAATCCTTGGCATAATGCAATAGCTCGGCATTATCAACCTTTGATGTAGCACAAGGAAAAAGTATCCCCAAAGGAGATGTCCTAGCCCCCAAATATACAACCACATAGTGGAAAAAAAACAATAAGAAACAATAATACAAGATCTGATAACAAATCACAACTCTTTATTTATAAAATAATAGTTACATGCAATGTGTCAAGTTGTAAGGCCTTCTCGATCACAGCCAAATACAATAGCAATTACAATAATAGTTTTGCAAGTTCCCTCAAGATACAAATCAAACCCTAGGTATTCTAGATCCACACTTTGGTAGAAACCCCCAAGGAAGATCTCAACTTGTGCTCACAAGCCCACCAAGAAATCTCCTAATTTTCCAAGCCGCAGCTACTAGCTCTTCTCCAAATTTTCTCTTCAAGCTCCTCCTCTTCTCCATGATGGATGAATCATGACTAAAGACTTCCCTACATCCCATACTTATACCAATATAAGACACAATTAGGCCTAGAACAAAAATTAAATACAAATACATAAATTAAATGCCACAAGTCAGCCAACAACAACAATTAAATGCCCAAAATGGATGTCTTAGTAAAATTGCGATATTTCCTAGCTCCAAATGAATTAGAAATTGTACTTTGAATGATAGGTAGAAATCTAGGCCTCTTAAATCCTTGAAATTTTCATCCTCTAACTCATTGTGGAAAATTAGTTATATAGCCTAAAACAGACACCAAATTCCTAGACCATGCCGAGCAACCAAAGACCATGCCAAGCTCCAAAGACCATGCTGAACTCCATAGCCCATGTCAAGATTCAAGACCATGTTAAGTTCCATATACCATGCCAAGCTACAAGATCATGCTAAGTTCTAAAGACCATGCTGAGCACCCAGACCATGTCGAGCTCCTAGACAATGCCGAGCTCCATAGACCATGCCAAGCTCCCAATGTATGCTGAGCACCAGTACTTACCAAGCTCCATGAAAAGTAACCAAAATTACTCCACACATATAGGATTGCAATTGAACCAAAGATGCTCCTATATTAGACACCCTAGGTTTGAAAAGATGTTCTAGTAACTAGAAGAATATCTTTTGGGATTCAACACATAAATCCCAAACTGGTTCTTCACATACATATCCCTTGATTCTTCAACTTGCACACTCCTTCCCTTTCTTTTATTCTCCTTCATATCCACCACAAGTGTTCCATAGGTCTACTTTCCATGTTGATCTCCAACCCTCTTAGAATCTTCCAACTCAACTTGGCTACCAATACTCAGGTTCCTTCTACCAAACTCTTCATTCTGCAAAGGAATCAAGAAAAACTTCCTACCACCTTTCTCAATAATAAACACATTCCTCGCACAATCATGCACAACCCTACAATCATACTGCCAAGGTCTACTAAGAAACACATGACAATTGTTCATATCCATAATATCACACAACACTTGATCCTTATACAACCCAATTTGGAAATCAACAAGGCATTGCTCCCTCACTTCCAAAGTATGCTCACCTTGCAACCAGCCAATCCTATAAGGATAAGGATGTCTCATTCTCTTCAAACCAAGTTTCTAAACCATCTCCTTAGCAACAAGGTTATTAGTACTACCACTATCCATAATTAATCTGCAGACTTTACCACCAGACTTACAATGGGTTTTGAACAAAGTAGTCCTCTGACAAGAATCTTATTTCCTCTCACCAACCAATACTTGTCAAGCCAAAAAACTTTCTCCTTGCTTAGGTTGACTATCCTAGACTTCAACCTCATTTACAATAGTAACTATCCTACCAATTGGACATTCAAAAGATCTATGCCCTTCTTGACCACACTTGAAACAACTACCTTTGAACCCACCTCCACTTGCCCTTATTTTCTATTTAATAGGTTTTGGTTCACCTTCTTCTTTTGGTTTAGCTTTTGCTAAACCATCCTACTTCTCCTTCCCTTGGGAACTACCTTGATTCTTTCTCTTTAGCTTCTCCTCTACTCTTAAAGCATATTGATAAGCATCCTCAACTAAATAAATATTTAGCATACCAACCTCATCCTAAATATTGAATCCCAAACCATTAATATATCGTACTATACCTTCTCTTTTGACAATTCTCTATGCCTAGACTGAATAGTCAATTTGTAGAACTTCTCTGTATAATCTTTCACAGTCATATCCTTCTATTTCAGATTTTATAACCTCTTAAACAACTCAATTTCATAATTAGTAGGAATAAGATTAGCCTTCAACTTAGTCATCATCAATTTCCATCTACTGATCTTCATTTCACCTTCCTCTTCTCTTTCTCTTCATAGTTCCTTCCACCAAAGAGCAGCATGTCCCTTTAACTTTGTTCGTGCTAATCTTACTCTGAGTGGATCCTCAATATCCTCAAGCTCAAAGTAGTCTTCCAATTCACCAATCCAATCAATCAAGTCTTCAGGATTCAAAGTACTTAAGAAATTAGAAATCTCCATCTTATGCTTCAGCTTCAACTAAGATCTAGGTCGAGGAAACTGACCAGCCCTAATTCCAATAGGTCTCTAAACATGATCAGATTTAGCCTTACCACTTGATTCAAAAAATTCAAAGTCTTTAGAAACTTCCTCATAACCATCTTTATTACCCACATGTCTAGGTACACCACCTAAAACACTTACAATTTCAACAATCATGTCATTCTTAATCAATGCAATCTTAGATATGAATTTTTCTCCCATCTTCTTTGAGATATGTTCTTCTATAGTATCAGTAAGATCACCAATTTCCCTAGGGTCCTATCTTTTGGGAGGCATCTTCAAAAAATTTAGCAAATCTTAAGCAACAAATCCACCAACCAAAAGATCAATCAAATGCAAGATCAACCTTTGTCAACCCAAGTCTTGGTGCAAATTGACTCAGCTTCAGCAATCTATCTACACACTCATGAACAACCTTCACTCTAATACCACCTGATGCAACACAAGACAGAAGTATCCCCAAAGGAGATTTCCTAGCCCCTAGCTATACAACCACATAGTGGAAACACAACAACAAGAAGCAATAATACAAGATTTAATAACAAATCACAACTCTTTATTTATAAAATAACTATTACATGAAATGTGTTAGGTTGTAAGGCCTTCCTGAATATGACCAAATGCAATAGAAATTACAATAATAGTTTTGCAAGATCCCTCAAGATCCAAATCAAACCCTAGCTAGTCCAAATCCACACTCTGGTAGAAACCCCCAAGGAAAATCTCAACTTATGCTCACAAGCCCACCAAGCAATCTCCTTGTTTTCCAAGCCCTAGCTACTAGTTCTTCTACAAATTTGCTCTTCAAGCTCCTCCTCTTCTCCACGATGCATGAATCATGACTAAAGACATCCCCTACTTATACCAATCTAAGACATTAGTTGGCATAGAACATAAATTAAATACAAATACATACATTCAATGCCACCAGTTAGCCAACAACAACAATTAAATGCCCAAAATCGATGTCTTAGTAAAATTGCGATATCTCCTAGCTCCAAATGAATTAGAACTCATGCTTTGAATCATAGGTAGAGATATAGAACCTCTTCAATCTCTAAATTTTTCATGCTCCAAATCATTGTGAAAATTAGTTATATGGCCTAAAATAGACACCAAATTTCTAGATGATGTCGAGCAACCAAAGACCATGCCAAGCTCCAAGACCATGTCAAGCTCCAAAGACCATACCAAGGTCCATAGACCATGCTGAGCTACAAGACCATGCCAAGCTCCATAGACCATGCCAAAATTGATAGACCATGCCAAGCTCCAATAACATGCCGAGCTCCATAGACCATGCTGAGCTCCAAAAACCATCCCGAGCTCCTAGACCATGCCAAAATTGATAGACCATGCCAAGCTCCAATAACATGTCGAGCTCCATAGACCATGCTGAACTCCAAAAACCATCTTGAGCTCCTAGAGCATGCTGAGCTCCAAAGACCATGCCGAGCTCCCAAACCATGCTAAGCTCCATAGAGCATGCCAAGCTCCCAGTGTATGTTGAGCACCATTACTTACCAAGCTCCATGATAATTAACCAGAATCCCTCCACACATGCAAGATTGCAAGCAAACCCAAGATGCTCCTACATCAACTTTCTAATGCTTGACACATACTACATTACTCGACATCAACTATAAAATCACTTGGCATCAACCAAATTTTGTTGGTGCTCAACATCAACTAAGAATTACTTGGCATCTACTAACTTGCTCGACATCCACTAGAATTTTCTTTTACTTGGCTCTAACTGACTTTTTGCTCAGCTTGCACTAACTTTTCTCGACACCTATTATCCACTTGGTCAAGCTTGACAAATGAAATTTTTTTAACTTTATTATCCTAAACTTTCTAAGTGTAGTCAATCATTTTTTAACCTTAAGTAGATCATCAATACATTATGTTATCACTATCTTAACTTATTCTTGTACTTCAATTTATAATCATAACTCAACCTTTCCTCTAGGCACTTTTGTTACATCTTATTGATCAAATCCTCCTCATCAGTCAACTAAGTGATAGTACTTGAAACATATAAGCAATTGTCTTACTAGCATGTAGTAGGTTTGACATCAGTGACAAAACAATGATTGAAACACATAGTCTTCAACAATTTTCTAATCAAATGATCTTTTCAATCAGATATCAACATGAATGTTTATTCATTCTTTCATGCATGCAATTAGATTACAATATTTTATGGAGGATTAATTGGTGAAGTGAGATAAATTTTTATTGGTTCCTGATTCACCCCTCCCCTCTCAGTAACCTTTTCTATCTTATATTTCCAATAGATCCTTAATTATGGTAATGAAATAGTTGTTGACTATTCAAACTAGGGTTTTGCTTGATTACTTTTGAGTTTCTACAATTGATGATGTGGAAATTATTTAGTAGGACATGGTTCTTAGATATGATAAAATAAATTTTGACATGTAGGTCAACTTCTTTAGTATATTCATGTATGAAATATTCACGTGAAGATATGTTGTGCTTGACAATTTGGTTGATAATTGGTTTATGAAATATAATTTTTATTGCACCTATCATTTTGACATGTAAGTTGGAAACTAGAATGAAGTTGCACAATAAATTGGAAGATATTTTATCTACTAGTTGATTCAAGTAGGTGTAGTGGACTTTTGACTAACTAGACTTGAATTTTTGGCCTATGTGGTGAGTGTATCAAAATGCAGTCTTCCTATGAGAATGCAAAATCATTTGTATAGATCATTTATTTATTTATTTTTTGAAATATTTTTCATTTGTGTTATGTATATGTGACGATCCACCATGCATGTGACTTCTACTTTATATAAATTTGTTGACTCATTTTATTCAGTCAACTTAGTCAATGAAAGACGATCAATGATTTTGTCATCTTGAGTTGTTTGTTTTGGACTCCTAGTCAATATGTTTTTTTGACATAGACTTGGTCATTATGTATTGACTTAGACCTTTGGTCAATATTTCTGATTGGGATTTGGTTTTATTATGTATTGATGCAAAATTTAGGGTCAAGCTAAATGATGCACTATGATGTAAATACATTTGGATGTAAAATTTTGCAAGCATTAAGATGCATAATGATAATTAAATTTTAATAAGTACATTGATTAACAATATTTCATGACAAATAAAATGATTATGAATTAAATGTAATGTGATTGCATTGCCTAATTTTGTACCATGGACATTGACCTATTGATGTGGACACTTACTCACTTAGCGACCACCACATATTATATGGTATGTATAGTATGTATGGTTGATTATTTGCATTACTCTTGATCAAGGTGTGATTAAATATGAGTTTAAGAAAAAACATTGACTCTTAGTGGTTATAATTGAATAATTCTCTTCTTGAGCTATTGACATTGGAATGATTTAAAGGTATTGTGAGTGTACATAAATAAGTATGGCAAGAAGTGGATATGAAGTACCTAATGGTAGGGTCAAATTTGGTTGATGCTAAGGTATGATAAATATGCATAGGTTTGTGTCTGGTATCATGTGATTTTAAGGTAATATGTTACTTAATTTTGAGACTTCTTGAAATAAGGAAGCAATTGATTTGATATTCCTTAGGCATTTGATTGATTTGTGATATATGATGGACTAATATTCTAGTGTTGTTCGTGTGATGAAATAGAGGCAACAACACATCATAAGAAAGGGGGAATATTGTCAGAGAGATGTAGTCTAACCTTGTAAAACTATAGAGACATAATGAAATTCATACATTCACATAGAATGTTCTTGAAATTATAAAATATAAATATGTTTATATGAAATGTGTGTTATTTTTCTCTAAATTTAACTTCGGTAGAAGTTATGAAAACCAAATTCACAGATCATCAAGAACACTTGCATGAAAATGATCTGTGCTAAAGAGAAACTAGAGAAGGAAAAAGAAGAGCTTGAAAAATCTCAACAGAGTGAGAGCAAAATGTATTCCAAGATTATGAAAGAAAAAATGCAAGAGTTCAACCTTAAAGGTGAATGAAACCCTAAAGGGAAATAAAACTAGGTTTCTCAATATAATTAATATAAAATATTAATTATATACACCTAAGAGATAGCTTAAGTAACTAGAGTAATAGAAAACTTAATTAATTAAATCAAGATGATCTAATTAATAAGTGTAAAAGAATAATTACTCTAACACCCCAATTAAGTGAAGCTCCAGAGGTAAGCTAATCTAGCAAAGCTATGAAAGTAGAAAAATGGATCTTGACAACAAGGCCTCATCAGGTACCCAAAACAAGGAAATCTTTGTAAATTGGAGACAAAGGAGAAAACCTTGTAGGAAAAAACCCTCTCCAAAAAGAGATAGAACAAACATGTTGAAAAAACATGAAGGAAGGAAGGCCTCAACAAGACCCCCCAAGGATAACTTTCATAACCACAAGCATAGATTACAACTAAAGATAGCAAGGCGATGCAAAAGATTTGGTGAAGATGTCAACATCTTGTGCATCAGTCAGAATGTAATCCAAAGAGAGAAAACCATCCTAGATCAGCTAACAGATGAAATGCATATGAAGCTCAATATGTTTAGTGCACTGATGCTCCACTAGGTTGCAGGAAATATGAACAACACTTTGATTAACACACCACATAATAGTGGGACAAACAAGAGGAAAACCAAACTCAATCATCAATTGCCGAAGCCATAAAATCTCCTAACTAGCAAGCATTGATGCTCTATACTCAGCCTCTATAGATGATAGTGATTGAGCATGCTACTTGTTGCATGACCATGTAATGGGACTAGATCCAAGACAAAAAACAAAGCCAGAAGTAGACTTCTAATCATCAACATCACTAGCACAATCTGAGTTACTGTAGCCAACAATGTGAGGAGTCCCTGATGCATAATGACTGCCATACATAAGTGTACCCTAAATGTATCTCAAAATACACTTGGTAGCTTGCCAATGACTCTCATGAGGCTCATGTGAGAATTGAGAGATAAGACCAATTATAAAGGAGAGATTAGGATGAGTATGTGTTAGGTACAATAAGTTGCCAACCAACTACTGGTACAATGTGGGATCTACTGAAGGAGAAGTGCAAAAGGTAGACAAAGTAATACCCAACTAAAAAGGTGTGGAAGCAGGCTTGCAATCAAGCATGTCAGGTGCATGCTTTTGTTGATAAAAAAAGATTCTAGTAGAGGATTGAACAATTTGTAGACTAAGAAAATAGTATAATAGACCAAGATCAATTGGCTCAAACTATTCCATCAAGGCTCATTGAACATCCTAAAGCATAGGGGATGAGCTACTTGTGAGAAGGAGATCATCAACATATAGTATAGGGATCAAAACCTCAACCTCAAGACTCTCAATATAGATTGTAGGATTGGAATGACAACATGTGAAACCTATAGAAAGTAGAAAAGAGTCCATCTTCTCATACCAAGCCCAAGGACCTAATTGAGACCATAAAATGAGCATCAAAGTCTACAAACCAAGGAGGAACCCTACAAAAATCCCTGAGGCTGCTCCATGTAAATCTCCTCAGTAAGATCACCATGCAAGAATGCAGTCTTCACATCCATCTAAAAAATGGGCCATCCTTGAGAATTTGTAAGGGATAAGACAAGGCAAATAGAGTTCATCTTCGTGATAGGGGAAAATGTCTCAATGTAATCAATACCCTCAACCTATGAAAAACCCTTTGCAACAAGACATACCTTGTGCTTATCAATAGAACCATCAGTAGCATACTTAGTATGATACAACCATTTGCATCATACTAACTTTCTTCACTTAGGAAGAGAACAAAGATCCCAAGTATGATTCTTTATCAAAGAAGAATACTCCTCCTTCATTGCACTATCCCAGTTAGAATGTCCTATTTCTACTACAAAGGTCTGAGGATCATTGCAAATAGAATGAATGAGAAGACTAGAACCTAGAGTATGAGATGAGGTGCGACAAGAAGTGGAAGGGTCACCAGCTAGAGATCCTACAACCTCAACTTTAGCTCAAGCCCATTTAGGCATATGGGGAGGATCCTATGGTGGAGGTAAATGTGGATCATCAAGATCATCATCCTCATCATCTAGAAAATAGACCAGAAAGGATGAGGGAATGGTAGTAAGTGAAGTAGACTCTAGAGACAGGGTATCTATTGCAAGAAGGCACTCATCAAACTAGACATCCCATTGAAATAGGACCTCTTTGGAATAAGGATCAAACAACTTATAAGCCTTAACATCCTCATAGTAGCTAAAAAACATGAGGTGTCATCTCTTCCACTCCATTGCTCTCCTCTGATCATCGGGTACAAATGCCCATGCTTCACTACCAAAAACTTAGAATGAAGATACATCAAGCTTGACATGGGACCAAGCCTCCTTAGGAGTCGTATGTCAAACTACCTTGTGAGGCATTTGATTCTTAATATAGTTGGCACAATTGACTAGCTCTTCCTAAAAAGATGAATCCATGGACCTAGACTAAATCATATAATTAGCCATTTCAAGTAGTGTTTTGTTCTTTCTTCCTGCCACACCATTCTGCTAAGGGGTGTAGGACACTAAAAATTGATGCTAAAGACCACGTTTAGAGCAAAACTCCCTAAAAGCTTGATTCACATACTCTAACCCATTATCTATGTGTATCCGCTGAATAGAAAGACTAGACTACTTCTCTACAAATGTCTTGAAGACTTGAAATGAATCAAAGACATCAAACTTGTACTTCAAAAAGTACACCCATGTGCATTAGAAGAAGTCATCAATGAAAGTAAGAACATATTTGGCATCAAAAAAAGGAGTGGGAAATGACATGAGGTCACTATGAATCAAATCTAATGGTGCCAAAGCACGAATACCTCATCCATGTTGAAAAGGATCCCTATGTTGTTTTCTAAGAGCACAACCCTAAAAACACCATCTATAGAGGAAATTTGGGCAAGCCTAAGAACAAGTGGCTATGTGCTCATCTACTGAAGATATATGTAATTGACATCGCCCAAATGCTCACGCCAAAGTCTACTTACTGAATCTGCATGTGCTACAAGATAGGAACTTGTGGAATTAGAAGACTCAAATCCATCAAATCTATAGAGGCGAGATGTAGGGTCAACACTCCTAATAGCCACAATCAACTTAGAATGATGTAAGTCCCAAATTTCCACATCATGTGTTGAGAACTCAACTATCTTACTAGAGCCAAATTTGCAAATATGATAACTAGAAAATAGGTTCATCGAGATTTTAGGGACAAAAATAACATCCTAGAGAGAACCCCCAGCTAATGGAATAGAACCAGAAACCATGACTGAAAGATGTGATGAGTTCTCAACAGTAATCTATGAAGTAGCACAAGTAGCAAGTGAGGTGACCAACTACTAAGTGTTTGTCATATGGTGAGAGACACCTAAATCAAGGATCTAGGGAGGCCTAAAAGTCATAGCTTGTGTACTAAGAGCATGACCTTTCCCTATAAGGGGGGATAAAGACTTAGGAACTGAAATGTGATGCTCTTGCATGGCTTTCTCTAAAGCCTCCAAATGTCTCCAACACCTAGAAACAGAATGTCCATATTTTCCACAAAAATTGTAGGTCTCAACTAATTTCTTCTTAGTCTTGGAGGTAGATTTAGTAGACTTCAAAGAAGATTTACCTTTGGAAGGGTTAGTTGTAGGTTTGGAATCAGTTTTTCAGTGTATCTTTCTTTAGTTTGGCTTTCTATTTTCATTTTCCCTAAGAAGACTAGGTAACAAATGCTTGGCTAGAAGGGCTAGAAGCATACACCTATTGGATCTTTTCTTGTTCCCATGTCAATCGATCATAGAATATCTCAAAAGAAGGAATTTGATGTTTGTTACCCAAGGCATCCATAGTAGAGTAGAAAGTGGAAGAAAAGATATGATATTGTCCTCGCAACTTTGAGAGTATCCAAAAAATACATACATCATCTATTTTTCTTTTTCCTTCATCCCTACTAAATTGTACACAAAGATTTGAACTTCATTAAGAAGTCCTCAATGGTGGGAAAGCTAATAGGTGTCAAATAAGTCAACTCTACATCAAGCTATAGTGCCTAGAACTCATTCACTGTGCCAAACAAATTGTGAAACTTGGTCCAAATAGCCCGAGGAGTGGTCAAACCATCCAGGTGAAATAGGAGACTATCTAAGATGTTTAGTCTAATCAATCACATGGCTTTATCAATTTTTTTTTCTATGATAAAGAACCTCAAAAAGGCACTACAAGATAGGTTGATTCTCATCTAGACATAACCATAAGCCATTTGACATAAGAAGTTGAGTCATGTGTACTTTCTAATTGTGATAGTTGTGTGGCATCAATTGGGCCATAGAGGTGTCCAACATTGAGAGAAGATGAAAGTAGAAGGGTCGATTCTAAAGTAAATTATAGAAAGGAAAATGTACCCCCCACAACATATAAATATATCCCTCATAAAGCAAATAAACAACTATGAAAAGCACAAAAACTGAGAAAAAACCCTGGATGTTAGATGTAGAGAGGGAGGAAACTGAAGCCTCTACTTCAATGCCAAAAATAGGAGCACAAACAACCTCATAACAAAATGTAACCTACATCATCATCTTTGACTCAGAATCAGCTTTTCGATGCTTCTTTTGGATGTGAAAATACCTCTGTATGCTCAAGTTATGGCCAAGAAATGAACTGCTCCTCTAAATAATAAGCTCTCTAGAAAATTATAGACACTACAAAAACTCTGATAGCTATATGGCCGTCAAATAACTATCTATCAAAAAACAATTTGATCACTAGAAAATGACATCAGCTAGCTAGAAAATGATATCAGCACTAGAAAAAATATATTGGTTGGAATGATGATGTTAGAGGCACAAGTTGTTGGGTGGTGGTGGCTAGGTAGTGCTCCATTAGTGGTGGTGGCAGGTGGACGGTGCTCCATCAGCTGTGACAATTGGTGGACTGTGCTCCATCAGTTGTGGTAGTAGGCGAGCTAAGATCTGGTGGCAGTTGACCATAGGTTGAGCCACTGGTAGTGTGCCAACTATGGTAGGGCATAGGCCAAGCATAGGCAGTGCACCAACAGCGTTAGTGTGGCACCCTGGTGGCTGTTGGGTGGAGTGGCCTAAAATGTTGCTTTCTAAATTTTTTATTTTTAAAAATTTTTTCCAATCCATATGGGCCCCGGGAGACCAAATTTTTTTCAGAGGCTACTACGGCTAGAATTCACAAGTTTTATATGAATTTTGACTATACCAAGCCTTTTGTGTGTGATGGCAGTGTCCATTTTTTCCCAATGTGCACCAAAAATAGGCACCTCCTCTAGATTGAAGAAAAACACCACAAAAATGTTGGGGGTTTTGTCTTTGAATCTCAGCTTTAGGATCTCCAAACTAGGCAGCAACAAGGATGGTTTGATACCATGTAGAAGTTGTGAAAACCAACTTCATAGATTGCCAAGAACACTTGCATGCAATTGACCTGTGCTGAAGGGAAACTATAGAAGGAAAAAGCAGAGCTTGGAAAATCTCAATAGAGTGAGAGAAAAATGTATTTCAAGATTTTGAAAAGAAAAATATAAGAGTTCAACCTTAAAGGTGAATGAAACCTTAAAGGGAAATAAAACTAGGTTGCACAATATAATTAATATAAAATATTAATTATATGCACCTAAGAGATAGCTTAAGTAACTAGAGTAATAAACAACTTGATTAATTAAATAGAGACTATCTAATTAATAAGTGTAACAACTTCAAATATGTGTTAACATAGTCTTGAAAAGATTGTTCCCATGACAATATATGTAGATTTTTTATTTAGAATGCATTTAAAATGAAAAGTAGATTTCATTTCAAGAAATTAATTTTTTTAATTTTTGTTTTTTGAAGAAAGTAAATTTATTGATGAAATTGAATGTGATTGTATACATTATTATGATTCGTAGAAGTTGAATTATTGGTTTTTACAATATTTCAACTCTTAAAATTCTATAGATATGATTGGAATTGCTTACATAAAAGCATCAGGATGATGTATTTTCAAAGTAGGGAAGGATGTCATAACTCGCATTTTATCTACCAAATTTATTATTTTGTTCTCTTGCGACATGTGTTTATAATGCTTATAATGAAATCATTTTTTTTATGGTATAACAAACTCTTGAAATTACTAAACACGGAAAAGTAATTAGGTTAGTTATGAATTGGGAATTATGGCTTTTATAATAGTAATGAATCTTAGCAGAAGGGGGATGCTTGGTGGATGTGCTTAAAAGAACACCTTCACTATGCTAAATCTTAGCTCCTGTAAGCTTTGAATAGGGGTGTTTCTTCAATCTTGATCATGATATCCACACCACTTTCTGGTTGTCAAAGTAGAATTTCCACCACTTGGAGAAACCACCCCTAGTAGCCAAGTGCAATGTTGTATTTCCTTGAGCATTGATAGCCTTCACAAGTAGAGGATTGAGTTTCAGAAGCTCTTCAATGAATGGGGACTGCATAGGTGAGGAGAGCGTAAAACAAGAACAAAGTTGGAGGGCATTTGGAGAATTGGGGAATAGAGCAACTAGGCTTTTGGAAGGGAACATAAACTACTAGGTTTTTTGTTCTATCTCATGCAACATACTAAGAACCTATGCCATAGTGAAGAAATGTGTTAAGTGTTGAATGCATAAAATGAAATGGTAAAATATTGGTTGTAGTTTTCAAATTATTGTAAGTGTCATTTTAGTCTATTATCTCCATTGTTTTGTTCAGGTTTGTGCATTGTACTTAGGTTAACTCATGTGGCTTTAAACTAAATGCAGCACATTTATCCTAGTTTTATATAAGGTGATCTTAGGCTAAATATAGGTATGCTTCACCTCATCCAAAAACTCTACAAGATGACCTTTATTTTAGAGGAACCGTGCCACTTTCCTGTCTTTTATTGTTCACCAAGCCCGAAAGCAACTAAACTCATTCTAATGTTGTAATCTAACAGGATGTCTATTATTTTATGAGGAGTTTTACTACTTCAAATTAGAATTCTTGTAGGATTACATAGGTAAAAGTGCAAACTTGTGTCACCTTTCAGACTGACTTATCAAAATGACTAAATTTGAGTATTCTTTCTAAAAATTAATTTTGGTCAAATATATGATCCAGATAAATTCATTCTAGCTAAGTTATATATGGTTTCACAATTTTCCAATTGAAAATGTTTATTAAATGCATGTTTTATACTAGTTTGTATCCAATTATTAAAGAAATAAAATTATTTTAGAAAACTGACATTTCAATAACTCTTACTATTTTTTATAATCTTTTTTTTAATACCATATAAGTGCCATTTTATAGATCTCTTAAACTCAAGAATATTTATATAGAGTTTATAGTGTTTTAATTAGATATAGTATATTGTAATTCAAAACTTCTACAAGCGCATATTTTAAAACTAAAAAAGATGTCAAATTTGAGAAGGAAAAATAATAAATGATATAAAAAATTTAAAAAATTATACAATGTTCTAGAGGAGAGAATCCTCTTCTAGAATTTATATTTTTTCTTTTGGCTAGAATAGATTTGTTTTGAAAAACGTGGTGGGAGATAAAAACTATCGATTTTAGGTGAGTTCAAATTTGAATCATTATAAAAGAGAAAATATAGGTCTAAAGCTATTTTTCATTTTTTATTGTTCTAGCTATATATGTTATCTATTATATAGTATGATATCGAAGGGAAATAAGTTTATTTCCATATAGTTTTGTGGTGGGAACTAGATCCCTAAGTTTCAACATTTTTCAACAACTAAAAAATTATCTATAAAAATTAGAAAAATGTATAATTCTTATTCCAAATAATTATTAAAATTTATAATCCTAAACTTCATCCATTTCTACTCATTTCATTAGTTTACTTAATTTTGAAATTCTAAATAATAATACCAATTTTATCTCATTGAAGGTGAACAATTATACTCTTGTTAGCCTTTTCCTTTACAAAAGGGTGACATAGGTTTGTGCTTTTACCCACATATTAGGTGGATGGAATACACATTGTTTTGATATATTTTAAAATGTAGCAACTTGAGGATTCAAGATGCCTTTTATTGATAAAGATGAATATAAGTCAAAACTCATTTTTGAATGTTGTTCATTAAAAATTGTTTCTACTCTGAATAAGTGAGAGGATGTTAATTCAAGTTCAATTCAAAGTGTTTTTTCACAGAACTAGGCATTAGTCCCTTGGATTTAAAATTTTGTCTTAACATGACATACACAAAACTATTTCTTAAGTCAAAAATCTATGGGAATAGCATAATTTCGGTCATTCCATCTTGGTATTGAGCTTTAATTGATTGGAATATCAATCTAGTTGTGTACAAGAACTAATAGAGCCATTTATCAAGCAATGTGTTAACCATCATTTGCTTTTCATTTTGATATCAATATTCACTACTAATGACATTATCCCATATCATTGGAACCCTTGATTATGTTGGATATTTACAATGTGCCATGGAATGATTAATTGCTATGTTTCTATGTTTTAAATGGACTAATATTTTATCAATATGTCTTACAGGAGTCCAATAATTAAGTCATAAAAAAAAAACCTATGTCAATGTGGCATGATGTCAATCTCGAAATACCACTTCTTGAACCTCATCATTCTAAGGATATACTTTAGTCTGCCACTAAATGTTTCCCTTAGTTTGGAGAAGGTTATAAACATTATCATGCATGGATTACACTTTAAATTCTTTTCCAAAGAATCATGTTTTTATTTTACCACCTAATTTTTGCTCCAAACATGAGATTAAGTATCATGAACTTGGCATTATTGAATTCAATTCATGGGGTGTAGTTGTCTTGTGATTAATAGTATTCATAATTTTATTGAGATGATCATTTAAAAATTATTTATAATACTACTTTTGTCAAGTAGCATAACCTATAATGAAATGTCTTCAAGGAATAACATTGAGTCGCGTGAATACTCTGTAAGAGATTTGAGTAGATAGTCTTTGCAAATTACTAAATCGGGATATTGTTCATTGAAAATGTCATTTGGTCTTAAAATGAAATAATTTGACTAAGTATGAATATTCATGTACATCTAACATGCATGCGAATAGTATGCATACAAAGTTTAGTAATTCCAGGATATAGTAGATGTTGGAAATATAAGAGAAGTAATGAGAGGGGAGGGATGAATCAGTTACTACAAAAATAAATCCCAGATCTTTTAGATGTCAGTACAAAATATACTTTGAAAACTGAATACTGCTAATGCTGAACAAACACATATAAAATGTTGCAACTTAGTAAATATTGAATATACTTGGTATGTAGATCTTAAGATGTTATCTGTGGTTATTACTATGTTAACTTAATTGCAAGCACAGAAAGAAAATAGCATGAACACATTTGACACCAATATTTAATGTGGAAACCCAACTTGAGAAAAACCACCAATTGCAACTAGTTACTAATTTTCATTCTTCTAAAGTGAGCCCTATTAGGAGCCAACCCTATTAAAGGTTATAAAACACATTATTAGGTGTGACCCTATTAGAGGATTTAATCACCCTATTAGGAGTGGCCTTGTTAGAGGTCTTTAGACAATTAAATAGAACTCCCACCTTGTAAGAAGATTTACAAATGGCTATTAAACCAACTCTGTTAAGAGATTTAAATCACTACTACAATGGTTAGAAAGTAACAATGAGTTGACCTAATTTTGATGCAAATAAATTGTTGATTATAGATCTCTATTCTGGCTTATACTTGATCCTTCTTGATCAAATGTATCCTTTTAGCTCCTCAAACATTTTCTTCTTATCTTTAGATTCACTTCCTCTGAGCATTTATCAAATCTTCAATGGATTCAATGTCACATACTCTATCCGACAACTTGACCTTCTACTTATATCATTCACATTGTCAAGTTAGCTAGAATACAACTTATAGTAATTAATATTTATTACCTCAATTGGCTAGAATCAATAGATAAATCAATTAAACTCAATATGCCAAAATAAGAAAATCCTTTGATAGCTGACCTTGCTTTGTAGACACTAACTTAGAAAAGATTTTCCTATGTTAACCAAGTAAAGCTCAGTCGACACTACATACTGGAAAATTCCTTTGGTAACTAAGTGAGCTCAGTAAATACTGGTTCCATCCAACATTTCCTTCATTAATTGAGTTAGCTCAGTTAAAACTCATCATCTATAGACTTTCCTTTGGTGCTCGAGTGAACTTAGTAAACTTTTCTTTCTGAACTAGGTAAACTCTGGGTTGCTTGATAGCCACACAAAACTGTCTTCAATGCCCAAATGAGCTTGGCATATATTGAGTGATATGATATGATATTTGTGTAACATCAAAGACAATACATAATTAATGAATTGTATCCAACAATCTCCCTCTTTGGCATTGATGGCAACACAACATGTCATAACATAATGAAATTTTTGGAACAAGAATAAAGTAAGAAACATATCCTTAGTTTCATTCTAATACATATCTATGAGAACTCTCTATGTTTGCTAGAACTTCTACCAATTTTATTCTCCTCTTAGACATACTTCTCCCTCTTACAAAAAACTTCTTTTATTTTAAAATTTCTTATGAGATATGACAGTAAACTTGTTCCTCTTTGATAACACATGCCAAAGACAACAACTTTGTTAATATCAATGTACCTTAAGTACAAATTCATTTGCAATGTGCCTTTGTCAATATTGCACCAACTGATTGATCTTTAATATTCTTTGGTTAATGCATTACTAATCTTCTTTTAGTGAGCTTTAGATAGGGGAATGACCCCTAGCTTACCTCTTAGATACATAAATGAATCCTTAGGTAATGGGTTTGTGAATATATCTTCAATTTGTTCTTTTGTATTCACATATTCCAATCTAACTTCTTTATCTTGTACTGTAATGTCCCCTTTTTAGCATTCATAGCATGATGTTGTCGTTAGCCTATTTCCTCATGGTCCCATAGGCTAACTAGGACATTACAGGGGCTTAGAGGCCATTTGGCCTAGATAGATTCAATTGCAGGCCTTTTTGAGGGGTTTTGAGGCAACTTTGGGCATACTTACTATTTATAGTAAGTCATCTTGGATATGGTCGGACATCTAGTGGCAGCGGTATGTCGATGGTAATTGTTTAAAATTGACAAGAAGACTTTTTTTTATCATTGATAAGATTTGTTATGCATTGATAAAGCTATTTTATAAAGTTAAATTTAAATATCTAACTTTATTAATGCATAGACTATAGTTGTGGGAAATATTTAAATTAAAATAGTCCCCTTTATTTTATAACACATTGGAGACATAAGTTACATAAAGGGAGTTATCTTTTATCCCACATTGAGAAAATGAAAGATGGAGCTCTTGTGAGAACACTATAAAAGAAAGGGAAGAGCTTCTTTTTAGTATGCTTGGAAATATCAAAGAAATTGAGAAATTTTCTAGAGATTATGTCTCAATAGTTTGGAGGATGAAATCCCTTCAAGCTAGAAATCTTGACGCCATTGAAAGATATGGTCTTAAGATTCAACATAGTAGCAGTCCAAAAAAGTGGAACCAAAAAAATAGGCTAAAAATGAGAGTACAAAAAAGCAGTCCAAAAAAAGAGAAACTTACGAGCGTTGTCTTGAGGTGAGTTCAGTTCGGGAGTTAGCGCATATAGCAAGGACTCAGTTTCCTTTTATAGTTGGGTCACATATTGATGATGATATGAGTACGTCTAGCATTCACACTTTGGATTCAAAGACTATAAACAGGTGTGTGAAGTCAGTTGGTATTGTTCACATTACTCAGGTGAGAAGTTTACTTGAATTGCCAGTTGGTTTCTGTTCATGGATTAGATGTTGGGATCCTTATCTTAGTACTTGAGATCATTTTGACCAGAGATATTTATCATTCTTTGGTAGTACTATCTGTTGCACCATCATGGACTTGATTAGTAGCTTGCCAGGTGTAGTTCTCATCCATGCCAACAGCTTGTTTGATGTTGGAATTAGTTTTTACACACTTTTGTTGGGCATTGTTCATGTATCCAGTCGACCATTCTTGTTGGAATGGGTTGATGATCTCTCAGATATGACAAAGTTTACAGAAGAATCCCAAGATCTAATTATTACAGATGACACCCAAGGGGATGTTGTGGACAATTTTGAGGACTTAGTCTCCTCAACAGTTTCCTTTGATACAGAGGTTTATGTTGATGCCTCAGTCACTCTGTTTGATGATACAAGTTCAGCAGTTGGACTGCAAAATTTGGATGGCAGTATTACAGATGATAACCATTCTGAGGTTACTCCTTTGGATAGTGTACCAGGGGTAGAGTATAGGAGTTTGACCAGTTAGCACAATCATGTGTCTAGTTAGCTGAGAGTTTGCGAGCGAGACATTTCTATCGCTTGCGAGCATTTTGATGCTGCTCATCAGTTGTTAGAAATTTATGGATGAGGTTCTCCTACTAGTGATGAGCAGGGAGGCAGTTATCTTTCCTTGATAGAGATCCACTCTTTATGGGAGGCTATCCAGATTCTGAGACAGAATTATACACAGTTGGTAGCCGATAGAGATTATCTTATGGAGTGGGGTAGTACAACATATGACGCATTATTGGTCAAGGAAGATGAGGTGAGTAAGCTTACTCAGTAGCTTGAGGTGACTTCTAAGTTTCTTGAGAGTACACAGTTGGCTTTCGAGGAGTCACAGTTTCATTTAGCTGAGGTGACCATGGAGTTGGAATGACTTCAGTCTTTACCAAATTTTGTACAGTCACTGATCGTGGTGTCTGGTGATTCGAGGATGTCCATGGTCAAGGTTGATAGAGGCAGTGGAGATGAGGATATATCTATCCATGACACTAGTATTGGCATATTTGGTCCATTTCCACTGGAGGCAAGTTCAATTGAGTTGGGCATTGTAGCTGAGCATTGTGGTATGTTTGACTTGGAGGGCATAGAGACTAGTGATGTTGTTGTTGATTCTGCACTCTTGCCTATATCATCCTCTGACTTAGCTAATGATCAGTCATAGTTGGTTGTATCACGTCTGCAGGATGAGTCTTTAACTGGGATTGGTTCTTTTTACTGGCATTATACTGTAGGATATGTTCATCGGTTTACTTTTGATCCATGTGTCGAGCAGTTGATGGCAGACAAGTTTGGTCTGGGATCTCATTTTTTCTATCTACCGTGTAATGACTATTCACCATCAGCAGTGCATGGGTGTTATGGTTATGAGATAGTGGTCAGTGATCTACAGAGTTGTGTTAATTGCAATAGGTGTGTAGTGTGTGGATTCTCTGTATTTGGTGCAGTTTCATGCGGGAGTATTCATCAATGTTGCAGAATTGTATTGTACATTCCACATAGGCTAGTGGGATGTGTTGATGGTATTTACTATGTTGGTAGTTTGGGTTATCTACTCTACTTGGGTTCTGATATTTCGAGAGCTTGTTTCTCATGGGTTTTTGACTTTGGAGTTTGGGTGAGTTGTATTCGCCAATTTGATTATGGATTCCTCTTGGTTAATTTTTAGAGGTTGTTGCAGGAGCCTATGTTGACTGACAATAGTATAGTTCATGACTACATTTGGGATCTAGGTGGTTGATTGGGTTGTTGTTCGACCATTGCTTGGGGACAAGCAATTTTGGGAAGGGCGGACTGTAATGTCCCCTTTTTAGCATTCATAGCATGATGTTGTCATTAGCCTATTTCCCTACGGTCCTGTAGGCTAACTAGGACATTAAAGGGTCTTAGAGGCCATTTGGCCTAGATAGTTTCAATTGCAGGTCTTTCTGAGGGGTTTTGAGGCAACTTTAAGCATACTTACTATTTATAGTAAGTCATCTTGGATATGGTCGGACATCCAGTGGCAGCGGTATGTCGATGGTAATTGTTTAAAATTGACAAGAAGACTTGTTTATCATTGATAAGATTTGTTATGCATTGATAAAGCTATTTTATAAAGTTAAATTTAAATATTTAACTTCATTAATGCATAGACTATAGTTGTGGGAAATATTTAAATTAAAAGAGTCCCCTTTATTTTATAACACATTGGAGACATAAGTTACATAAAGGGAGTTGTCTTTTATCCCACATTGAGAAAACAAAAGATGGAGCTCTTGTGAGAACACTATAAAACAAAGGGAAGAGCTTCTTTTTAGTATGCTTGGAAATATCAAAAAAAATTGGAAATTTTTTGGAGATTATGTCTCAATAGTTTGGAGGATGAAATCCCTTCAAGCTGGAAATCTTGATGCCATTGAAAGATATGGTCTTGAGATTCAACATAGTAGCAGTTCGAAAAAGTGAAACTGAAAAAGTAGGCTGAAAAAGCAAGTACGAAAAAGCAGTCCGAAAAAAGCGAAACCAAAAAAATAGGCTGAAAAAGAGGGTACGAAAAAGAAGTTTGGAAAAGCATAATAAAAAAAAGCAGGCCAAAAAAGTAGTTCAGAAAAAGCAAAGCAGAAGGGGTAGCATAGAAGGAAATTATTACAACCATCTACAACCAGGTTCTTTTGTTAGTATTGTTTTTTAGGGTGTTATAAGCTTTCAGCTGTAAGTGTGCATTATACCAGCATTATCATTTTGTAATCCATGTAAATTCCAAAGTCTTGGCCATATTTCATGAGCATTGTAATTTTCATTGCAATTAAGAAGATAATAGTTGCTGGTGTCATTTAAGCAATTTAATATCATTATTTATCAGCTAGTTAGTTTGCATACCAACTATTTGTAAAAATGTCAGTTGGTTGTAGGTGTTCATTTCTCATGTTTAGATCATATATATGCATTGAATATTGTCAGAAATTAGTAGCACAGTCATGTTAGGTCATTGTGTAGTCCATTGTAGTCTTCTAGCACAAGATTCTCATTGACACAAATTGAAGAAAAAGTCATTTGAAGCTAGCTAAAATACTATATTGGTCATACTTCCCTTGCATGTGAATTGTTTGATGAAATTCCTTGAGCTTTTATCAGCAATTTTGAGGGCATATTTGAGGAGGGTTATTACAGTGGTATTAGAGCTTTCTTACAAAGTGTTTGATGAAATGTCAAACAACTGAAGTATAAAGATTTTTGGTGTTTGAAGAAATTATAACCTATTGGGGTTATTACATGTACCAATTCTCTTAAGAAGTGATATTTTATAGCAATGTGCTCTATTTTGGTATGCATTACTGGATTCTTTGATATATTGATTGCACTAGTGTTATCACAGTATATGACTACTAGATCTTTGATTTCTATCTTCATTCCTTCCAATAGTTGTTTGAACTAGACAATGTTAGAAGAGTTGACTAGTGTTGCTACATATTCTGCCTCTATTGTGGATTGAGAGATGCAATTTCGTTTCTTGCTTGTCCAAGACACTAGTCTTTTACCAAGAAAGAATGCTCCGCCACACTAGTGCTCTTCCTATCATCAATACTTCCTGCCCAGTCAGCATCAGTAAATACTTTTAACTCCAAACTACCTCCTTTTTTACACCATAAACCATATTCTTAAATGCCTTTCAGATGTCTCATGATTTTTTTGATTGCCATAATGTGATTTTCTTTGGGATTTGATGAGAATCTTGCCACTATACTAACTGCTAATTCAATATCAGGCCTTGTATGTACTAACATACTACGATTTTCTAATCATTGATCTCCATGTGGTTTAATCTACCTCTTTCGAATCATCATTTGTGGAAAGCTTATGTCCAGTAGACATAGGGATTCCAACTGGTCTTGAGTCTTCCATTCCAAAAAAATTTAGTATCTCTTTGATGTATTTGGATTGAGTAATGTAGATACCATCTTTCTTCTATTGAATCTATAATCCAACAAGGAATTTTATTTCTTCAAACATAGACATGTCAAATTCCTTGCTCATTTCTTCTGAAAATGCCCCACAAGTCATCATTTTCTATGAATAATGTGTCATCAACAAATATTTCAGCCAACACAATCTTCTTGTTTGATCCTTCTTTGATATATAGACTATTGTTATCATTTTCTCTTTGAAAATCAATTTGTGTTAAGTAATTATGAATTCTTTCATACCAAGCTTTGGGAGCTTGCTTGGGACCATATAATGCCTTGTGTAATTTGCAAATCATGTCTCTTTTGGTAGGATCTACAAAACCTTCTAGCTGTTCAATATAGACTTCTTCATCAAGAATTCCATTCAAAAATGCAGATTTAACATCCATTTGATAAACTTTAAATCCTTTGTGAGCTGCATATGCAAGTAAAGTTCTAACACCTTCTAATCTTGCAATAGGAGAAAAAGTTTCACCATAATCAATACCTTCTTCTTGAGAATAACCTTTACATACCAACCTTTCTTTGTTTCTAGATACTTTTTCATCTTCATTTAGCTTGTTTTTGAATACCCATTTTGTGCCAATTACATTTTTATCCTTGGGTCTAGGAACTAGAGTCCAAGTTTTTTTCTTTTCTATGTGTTCTATTTCTTCATTCATTGCTTCAACCCATCTTTCATTATCCAATGCATCTTTAATATTTCTTGGTTCAAATTCAACAAGTAAACATGTGTCTTTTAATTTTCTTCTTGTCATTGTTTTATTAGATTTATCTCCAATGATTTGATTAGGTGCATGATGCCTTCTTACATATCTTGCCAACATAGGTTCTTTGGATTTCAAATGAGTTTCACTAATTTCATTAGGCTCAAGTCTCATTGTTTGTAACTCAAGTCCATCAGACTCGGTTTGATCTTAAGGTAGCTTGATAGCTTTTGTCTATGACTCGAGTCCTTCAGATTGTGACTTAGGTTGCACTATCTACAACTTGATAATTGTTGGAGTTTTTAGGGACTCAAGAGGTGAAGCCTCCTTTCTTTCAAATATATTTGGTAGGTTACTAGGTTCATAGTAAACAAATCTTCTGTAATCCTCTAGTTCTTTGTTGCTTTCTTCTTCACTCTTTTCTGAATGATTAGCCTTTGATTTCTTTCTTTTTTCCTTGAGTGAGAGATTTGCTTCATATGCAGACTCAATATTTTTGGAATTAGGAACATAGTTATCATAGTTTTCTAATTCAAAAGATGTTAATCTTCCAACTAGAGCATCCAATCCGGATGCTTTGATTGCACTTACACTGGCCTTGATTCTTTACACATATTTTGTAGTGTATTCATCTTCTCTCATTCTCATTTGATCAAATTTTCCTTTGAGACTTTTTTCTTTGGCTCTTCTTACATTTTCATCTCCTCAATAGATATCCTTTAGTTTGGTCAACATTTCATGATCAATTTTATAGTCTTCTACCTCATCAAATTTAGCATAACTGAGAGCAAATACAATATCAATCATCATGATGTTACAATTCTTCTTTTTAACAATATCTTCAATTGATAATGTTCCAGGGGGATTTTTGTATTTAGTATTGAGATATTTACAACCTAAATCACTGATAGTAGCTAGATGTAACCTCATAAGTCCTTTCCATGCTACAAAATTTTCTCTATTTAGTTTGAGAATCTCTCTCTTGTAAGACATCCTAATCTTTAGCTTGGGTCCTTGAAACCTTTTCTACAAGCACCAAAAGCTCTAATATCAATTATTGGAAATATAAGAGTAGTGACTAAGAGGGAAGGGGTGAATCAGTTACTACAAAAATAAGTCTCATCTCCCTTAGATGTCAGTACAAAATATACTCTGAAAATTGAATACCGTTGATGCTCAGCAAACACATATAAAATGTTGTAACTCGATAAATACTAAATATGCTTGGTATACAGATATTAAGATGTTATCTATGGTTATTATTATGTTAACTTAATTGAAAGCATAAAGAGGAAATAGCATGAACACATTTGACACCAAGATTTAACATTGAAACCCAATTTGGAAAAAACCACCAATTGTAACTAGTTACTAATTTTCATTCTTTTGAAGTGAGCCCTATTAGGAGCCAACCTTGTTAAAGGTTACAAAACACACTATTAGGTGTGACCCTATTAGAGGATTTAATCACCCTATTAGGAGTGGCCTTGTTAGAGGTCTTTAGACAATTCAATAGAACTGCCACCTTGCTAGAGGATTTTTACAAATGGTTGTTAAACCAACTCTATTAAGAGATTTAAATCACTGCTACAATGGTTAGAAAGTAACAATGAGTTGACCTAATTTTGATGCAACTAAATTGCTAATTATATATCTCTATTCTGGCTTGTACTTGATCCTTCTTGATTGAATGTATCTTTTCTGCTCCTCAAACATATTCTTCTTATCTTTAGATTTGTTTCCTTTGAGAGTTTATTAGATCTTCAATGGATTCCATATCACATACTCTATCCCACAACTTGACCTTCTACATATATCATTCATATTGTCAAGTTGGCTAGAATCAATAGATAAATCAATTAAACTCAATATGCCAAAATAAGAAAATCCTTTGATAGTTGACCCTGCTTAGTAGACACTAACTTAGAAATGATTTTCCTATGTTAACCAAGTAAAGCTCAATCAACACTACATACTAGCAGATTCCTTTGGTAACTGAGTGAGCTTAGTAACCACTAGTTCCATCCAACATTTCCTTCATTAACCGAGTGAGCTTGGTTAACACTCATCATCTACAAACTTTCCTTTGGTGCCCGAGTGAACTCAATAAACACTACCTTCTGAACTAGGTAAACTCTGTTGAAAATATTCAAGACTATGCTAAGTTATTGAGAGGGGAGGGGTGAATTTGTAACTTCTAAAACTTTAACAATTTTAATCAAATAATCCAATTAGCACTTGATTCATCACATTTGATCTAATTGCATGCATGAGAAATTGAAAACATGAAAGCATCCATAACACTTTGACACAATGATTATGTGACCCAGAAACCTTCCAAATAGAAAGAAAAACTGGGGTCGGGATGATACACACAAACTTTAGTATTGCAACATAAAGTTGGCCCATTAAGGCTTACATTAATCACTTTTGATGATCTTCCTTCTTAGGAGCAATTAAGATTGCTAGGTCAACCTTGTGAGAGGATTTACAAACATACAATGAAGTATGTACTCGATAAAGAGACTTATGAAAGAATGTTACGTCTACCTTGTTAAAGAATTTTGACTATTCATCTATTAGGATGAAGCAGTAGATCTCTGATTTGCAGCTAAGTTTGCTAATAGAGATTCCTTACTATATTGATCACCTTTTTATGATAGATATGTCTCTGCTACTTATTGTTATGGCCTTTTCAATTCGCTCTTATTCTGCTGCATTTATAACTTTAACTTTTGGATCCACATTCATATTCACATTTACATTTCTTGCTTGTTGGATATGATATAATACATTACATAAGTATACCAATCCAAATTACAAAATTACAAAGTCAACCGTGATACAAGTTAACACAAATATTACAAAGTCGGCCCACATGAAGATACTCAGGTTCTGAAGACTGACTCAATGAGGTTCTAATACTCAACATCCACTATCAATACTTGGCATCATCATGCACTTGGTAGATGTAGAAGCTCAGTCCATACTGATCACTTTCAAGTAGTCTTGAACTAGGTCTACACTAGTGATTTGGTAGATATTGTGTAACTCTGCAAACACTAACTCACTTGGTTAGGATAAAGTAGCTCAGTTAACATTGGCTTCACATCACATGAAATGAGAACTTGGTATACATTACAATGCTTGGTTTAAACTGCTAGACTTCACACTAATTGAATCTGCTCAATAACCACTATAATTAGTTCAAAGGACTCAGTAGCAACTATGGAACTTGGTGGCTACTAAATTACATGGAAAACACTATAAACTATTCAATGAACTTGGTAGCTATACAGAGTTCAAATAAGTGTGTATCACTAATAATAAACTTGACTGATATGTCAACAATCACCCCCTTCGGCATTAGTGACAAAAACACTTATTAGCTGAAACTGAATACCTTGTATTCATCACCATGCGATACTAGATTGGTAGAGTATACTATATTTTTGAGATTTTTCAAAATTGATCTTTATAAGGTATATACAAAGTAGTTTTCCACCATAGCATATTTCTCCCCCATACCAGGTGTCTCTCTATATATAGCTTTCCTTCAATATAACTTTTCTCCCATGAACATGTAACATTTCTCCAACATATAACATTTCTTCAATGTAACTTTTCTCCCCCTTTTTGATAGTAATTCCAAAGATTTATTCTAACATATTTACATAGAAACACCAAAAATGGGGTAAGAATTTAGAGTGTACCTTGAAAGTGATTGCCAAGGTTTTATCCCAATTTTCTTGCAAGACCTTGCATGTATGTAGTGCAATTTGTACCTTTGCTGATAGTTCAATCATATGGTCTGCAATAGAGAAGTTATTATCATGGATCAAAGTTTGAATAAGTGTGTGTCACTAATAAAAAACTTGACTAATATGTCAAAAAACTCTGGACTATTTGGTAGCCACATAAAACTATCTTCAATGCCCGAATAAGCTCAGCATATATTGACTGATAATGATATGAAATTTGTGTAACATCAAAGACAATACACAATTAATTTCAATTGAATCCAATAGTAGAATCTTTATATTTTTTTCAGTTTACTTCTCTATATCAAAAACATTAAAAATATGACTCGTTATAGTACATGTGAACTAAAGGTACATAATGTAATTTTGCTAAAATTCTTAAGAAATCATGTTGAGATTTTGGAGATTTATGTATTATTAATCTTGTTAGAATAGTCAAGTAAGAATGCCATTTATAATGGCATGGACTGAGATGTATGCACTCAAAATATCTTTTTATAGGATTTACAAACATGTGTCTATGTAGACATTTCATTTAGAATGTTAGAGAAGTTGACATGCAATACCATTTTGGGAATTATTATATTCATCGACTTCCTTACACATCTTTTGTATTGTCTTGAGAGGTATTAATTTTGGAATACCATAGGATGATTTAACTAATGATGTATGATTTTGAAGTGTTATTCATGCATGATGACGAGACACACATGTGGCTAGGTATCTCTATGTTGGATAAATCACAATGAGATTTTAGAAGTATTGGAGATGAGACACACTAAAATGGTAACCAAGAACAAGGTTGTTTTTCTATATTGTTGAGCTATGTTTTCTAACACTTGAATATTTTGAGACTATTTTGCTAAACAATTTCATTACTACTCTTAGTTTTTCTTGTTTAGTCTTCCTTTTGGTTGAGTTGGGTATCTTTCATGTCAAGAAAGATTTTGAGAAATCGTAACAGCTTCATGGTAGGGTGGTAAATCACTCCTACAATATTCTTTCCCTTGTGTTCTTAGACAAGTTCTAGAGCTGCTATCAAAATGGTCAACAATATTTGTACATCTTGGTATTCTGGTAACATAATTATGGTTTCTTTAAGATTTGAGCATATATGTTTATGTATCATTTTATGTTAAGGATTATTTTAGTTAATAAACTAATGTTGACTTGTCAATATTCAAATGACTTGACTTCCATATTTTATGGAGATTTCTGATGTGGCATTGGTTTTGTAGGGGTAGTCCTTACATTTGTCATCTACTTTATTCTATATGGCATAACATGAGTTGGCTATAGGCTTATTAGAACTTGTTGATCCAAAGTTCCTTGATAGCAATAAATTAAACAAAAAAACTATTTTTAATTAATATAATTATATCAATAATAATAATCATTTACTTTCATCACATTTCATAAGGACTTTAGAGATATAAGTTTAGCCAGTGATATAATTTTCAATTTCCCATGTCTCAGAAAAGGCTCTACATTACTTACTTTTGAATACAAATTATTACTAATGATATGCAAGGCTACAACATGTAAGACTTCCATATTTATCTTCATTAGTCATACAATTATATGGAGTCCTTTCCAACACAAATCCATTCCTGATTTAATTATATGTAACTTTTCGATCTGTATGAAGATTTAGCCAACATGTTTGTTCTAGATGCCCTTGTAATATTATTACAATAAGAATAGTGCACATTGTTTTATGTTCTTTGTGTCTAATATATTAGGCCTTCACTCTTTGACCTTACCCATGTTTTCCTAAACCTTTTCATATAATGACCTATGTAGACTTAGTTTTTATTATCATCACACTTTGAAACTGTAAGAACCATGTCTAAAAAAGAGATGCCACATCACATAAGAATCAAAATTGTGGAAAAGAAACCAATCATGCACATGGTTTAAAAATCAAGAACTTATTCACTAACTAAATTAAAAAAATAAATTTATTTTATCAACTCATACAAATTCAACATATGCTATGGTGCTGATTTACATTGCGTAAACATTACAACATATGAACTATGGTGCTGATTTACATTGTATGCCCATCTTATACATTAATAAAGTTCAATCTCTTAGGATTACATTACCAAATAACTAGAGATTACATCAATTGAATGTTACCACACTCATCATCAAGGTGAAGGTACAAGACCATGAGAAAGGTCAATGGAAACTGTACAGATGTCCTTAAGTGTATTCAGTCTCCAAGCCATCAAACGTCGTCCATATGCTATTTGAGATGGGAGTGTGGCCCAAGCACTTTTACCTTGCCAAACATAGAGTGTATATTCCCCTAGGATTCTTCTTGACATGAAGAATGCCTTGACCCTAGCATGAGAAGCCTAGCTTCATGCAACAAGATAGATTAGTGCAATTGTGAAACATACTACATGTAACTATGTGCCTAGCAACCTAATCATAGAATGTGGCAAGGAAAAGAAAAGAACACTACACATCTACTCATATACAATGAAAGAAAAATTGTAACATATCTAACTACATATACATTTCTTTTAATTAAATCATATCTACTCATATGCAACATGAAATAAGCATAGGAACACACATATGCTACATGTCAGAAAAAAACATGTACTTAAATGCAATATAAAAATGGCTTGGCCAAGCACTAAATTCATCAACATTACTGAGGTAGAGACAAAATGTAATGAATACTATCTTCAGAATCCTAACAAGTTAAGAGAAGAAAAAACATAATGCATCCATCCCCACCCTCCCTCATGCCACATTAGACCCAACCATGAAGGAATTTAAACATCCCCACTCAAGACATTGTAAAGACCAGGTCTAGATGACACTAAGATGCATATAACTAAATTTTCACCAGTTTCCTTATTTCCATGTAAGAAGAACAAAATTCTTTCAACAGTTTAGATTTCAACATTTCTAAGAATGTTTTGAAGGTATGTTTGAACAACATTCTCCACATCTATATTTATATGGCTATGTCAGCTCAAAATTCAAGCAATAAGGACAAACATACGTAAAAAATATATAACTTAAAACTATGACCAAAACTACAAAAGGGTTTGAGGTTTGTTTTATTTTACATCTAGCGTACCTAATTAAGATAGAAACTAAAATTCGATCCATTACAAAGGATATTTTTGGTACACCTAGTGCTTTACAGTGTAGTCATCTTTCAAAAGAAGTCTAACATCAGTTCTCATCCATACTATGTTTTGATGATATTTTAGTATACATTCAAGATTTTATTGAGAAAATAGACAAGCTCAATACAAAATCTGATTCCAAGACTACTCTATAGGGAGCTTTATCATGTAATAGTAAATACTTAAGACAAGGGTCCAAAATATAATTTAGAACAAACTTGTATAGTCATTGCATATGTAAAAGAAGTATGAAATATAGTTTTACATTCTTAAATTTTTATTCATGATTAACACTCTTTTAGGGAACAAGACTATAAAATAGCTCTAAGCTTTCAATGACATTCTAGCACTAATGCTACCATGAATGTTCAAAGCAACCTGAATAACCTATTGGCCGACATGTACTAGTTCTTCTAGAGCAATTTCATTGTAACAATTACAAAGGATTCTATCAAGAAATATTTTCAACCCAAGAAAGAAAAGTTTCAATTTACTAAGGGAAAAATCATGGTTGATTGAGACATTTTGTCAAATATTTACCACGTTATCTCTATCCCCATATTTCATGAAACCACATTTTCTTTAATACTTTTGTCAAGGTTCAATCTAGGCTTGTTTTCCATGATTCAACATATAGAAAATAAAAATAAATAAAACATCTATACTGGCCCATGCTTAACACAATCCCATGTTCATATTATGCTTTAATGGGTGTCAACACTTTAAAGAGCTCAAGGCCCCCCTCCCTTTTCTAACTTTCACAAATTCATATGGCCACAAAAAATCTCATATCAAACTACACACCTTATGGATGTAAACATGAATATTGACCTATGATAACAACAACAAAATTTAAGTTTCCTAATATGTTTCTGGAGATTTCATAACAATTACTCACATTTAACAGACACATTTTCTCACTGAATTTTCAATAGATTAGTCTACACATTCGAACACAATGAGTGAAAGAAAATGAACTATCAATAATGGAATATGTCAAGCAATATAGAGAAACCTAGAAGTTTTTGGCTACTGTTAAATTGCACTCCTATAACCCTTACCCTATTAGTTACCTCTACCTCTTCTAGTCGTCATTTCCCTTCTAGCTACCCCCAACCAATTCTTTAATCTCTTCCTTTATGCAACTGACCAAAAATTTTACTCCACTCCTAGGTTAGAAAAGAATCCATAGAGTTATGGTAGATAGTATCCCTTCATATTGTCATTCTCATTCTATATATCCTTATATTCTTTTGGTATCAGATTAAAATACTTATAACACCTAATTTACCATTCTTTTGAAATTTAAGGAAAACAAACACATCCAAACATGAATTTTGTTAGCTCTATCATTTCATTTCTATTTTCTAAGGCTAAGATAGAATTAAAAAATAACTAAATAAAATTTACATCTCTATTCCATCTTAAGTGTAACATCATTACAAATGAATACAACACATTAACATCAAATAAAGATACACTTTTACTATTAAATTCCCTATTTAAACCATACTCAATATTATTTATATTCACACTTAGACCATTTAGAGAAGGTTAGGGGTAAAACTCAAACTCTAATTAATTAATCATCTAATATTTAAGTGGTGTGTGTGTGTGTGGCTATGATATTATCCAATGCATCCCCTTCCAAGAGGCTAAACCCCTCTACCTCAACCACACTATCTTCCCATCAATCCTGCATCCACATAGACACTTGAAATAGGCAATGAGTCAGTAATCCAGATAGTATAATTAAATACAACATTAAATGAAATCATGAGTAACATTACATTACATCATATAAAATGAACATCTCATAACATCCATTTATTTGAGCATTAATCCATCTTCATAAATGAAATTAAGTTACAAAAATTAGGAAATTATCTTAAATATCTCTTAATTGTTATCAAACAAAAAAGTTTGACTGGTCTAACTTGGACTCAATTGCCACATAAGCATTAAAATAAGCATGTTGACAAATGAGATGTGATAGAAACAATAATTACAATATCAAACATTAAATATTGATATGTTCAAGGGTTTCACAATTGTGGTGCACCTGCAACACAAAACTCAGAAGTGGTCCACAAAAGTTTTGAAAAAGGAAAAGGATTAAATTTGTAAAAATAAAATAAAAAATTGTAATTGAAAACAATGTTCGCAAACTTAGTTTAAGGGGCTAATCATACATAAACCCCAAAGATAAAGAGACATAGTTAAGACCATTCAATAGTTTGGTTAGTATTTTTTGCCATCCACTTTCCACTAATGCATTGTAAGTTATACAAGAATGTAATGAATGAGATATAATAAATCTTTCATAAACTATGTTCTCAATTTGTATCTCACAGAACCCATTGTTGCTTTTATAAATGGTAAAAAAAATATTTGAGAGGTTAGCATATCTATCTTAATAGAAAAACCCACTACTTATTATGACACAAAGAGTCCCAAATAAACATAAAATTAGTAGATTTGTCTCTGACAAATAGAAAAAAGTAGAAAGAGAGGAGGAAAAAGAAATAAGAGAAATGGATGATAATTAAAATCACACCACAAGTATCAATGACATTGATGATTCTCCCATTCTAAAAAGTCATCTGTAATTCATAGTATTTCATTATAGAGGACTTGTTGTTGGCTTGAAGGTAGTGCAGCCAAGAATAGAATTAATAGTTGAACTCTTTCCATTTCCACTTCAACCCATCAAGACTAGATTTGTGACCAAGCTCCAGCTTCCATCATTTGCTTCTATTTTTCCTTCCCCTATTTTAACTCTCCTTTTCTCTGTCTTCTCTTTTTGCCTTTTCCTCTACCTCTATCTCACCATACAAATTTGATGAGAAGAGGAGTTATGAAAAGAATAGGTAAACAACACCCAATCACAAGGAAATATTTGCTATGTGTGTTAAGAAAGTGATGACAAACCTACATGAGAGATCAACCCACTGCCCAACGATGGGCCCATTTGGTTGTAGGCATAGGAATGGAGAATAGGAATGCATATTGGGAATAGGAATGGCTATTCCAATAACAACTATTTTTTGGAATGGGTATAAGCTCATTTTAGAGACAAAATGGGAATATGTATTCCTCTTCCATATTCCAATTGTTGAACCAAACAATATATAGAAAACATATTCCAAATTTTCTATTCATATTATAGCAACCAAATGGTTTTTTTATTAAATCACGTAATCCCCATAAATTACAATCCAAATGATCTATTTTTCAAAAGCCGCAACTAGCAATTGCATCTATATGGGTGCCTTGAATAGATTGGAAGGAAAAATTAACATCTATTTTTTTTGTATGCATAAAACTAACACTTCCATAAGAAGGAAGTCTCTTGTACATATTTTGGATTTGTTATTCTAGAAATAGAAAATGGGAATACTTATTCCTCTTCTATGTTTGGTTCACCCAAAATTTGATGGGAGAATATGTTTATTCATATTCTATGTTTGGTTTTGTAAAATTAGGATTGGAATAAGATTAGTTTTTATACTTTATTTTAATAAAAAAAAATCTCTTTTACATTTTATTGAGTTGGTTTATTATATATATATTATCATTTTATGTAGTGAAGTTAAATTATCGAGAATTGTTTAACAACAAAGAATTAGAAACAATCATGAATAGTTATATATACATGGTAAAATAGTCATGAAACTAGTAGAATTTATTCCATCATTTACACAATTAGTTACTACAATCATAAATTAGTTACCATGAACATAAACAAGTTCTAAACAACAAAATAGTCAAATCATTATTAAATGTGCTGGTAAAAGAAGAATTTGGATGAAAGAAATTGAAAACAATTAGCAATGACCTATTTGAGAAACAATTGGTTGTATCCCCAACATGTGCATATGTTGTTTAAATAATATCAATGGGTAATCTGGCATTTACCACCACTAGTTGGTATTGTATTTCCCACTTCGGCAAAAGAATTTCCAACATAAAAGCTCTATGTAAAGCGTGGATTATTACAAATTTCTTATCTCTTTATGTTTCTAGCATCATATTTTGGCTTATTGACTATCATTTGTATTTGAGTAAGTAGGAAAAAATGTTGTTTGGTTATTTCATTTTTTCTATGACATATTTCAAAAAATTGTCAAAAAATTAACAAAAAAAAATTCTAATTTTGTGAACTCGGGGAGATGACTAACCAATAGGATCAATAAGCTTGACAAGAGAAACAATTGAGTATGGATAGTCAACACTGATACTGACACTCGGTTAGTACTAAGAACAACTCAGTCAACACTAAACTGACTCAATTTTGTTAACAAAGGAACTTAGTGAGCTCAAAGAAGTCAGTCAAAGTAAGGACCAAGATAGCTCGGTTAACATAGTGATCGAGTGAACTCGGTCAACACTATTTGGTGGAAGAGACTCAGTTAACATAGTAGCAAGACAATGACTTAGCTAGGATGAAGGGCTCTGTTTACAAAAGGATCGAGCTAGATGACAACTGACTAATAGTCTAGATTATCCACCATTAAAGCATGAAGGCAAGAACAAAGACTTGCAACTTTTTGTTTCCCAACTATCAAAATACACAACAAAATAGATATGAAAGAAGAAGAAAATAATGCAACAACAAAAGATGGAAAAATTTTCTTTCTTTCTTCTTCTATTAAACTAAATCAAAACATCACAAATCTAGAACATAAAATACAAACTCAAAAAAATTAAAGAATTTACTACTACATCTGATGGTGAAACTAAGCTTGCAGCTATAAAAGGTTGCATACAATAAGCTTGGAGCAATCACTACTTCAATAAGCAATCATTCACTTACAAACTACAAAGAGAGATCCAACGTGTTGTTGCACACTTTGACATTCCTCTGTTGTTGCTACTCTACAACTTTATTCTTCTATTCTCTTCTCTCTACTCTATCTCTCTATGAAATGGAAGACATTCCATTATTTTTCTCTCTACACAAAATTTTCCCTCTCATTTCAAAATTTGAATTCACCTATCAAGTTAAATGCTTCTTACTGTTGGCTTCTACCAGGTGAATGAACACAGGTCTCTAGGGACAATAAAATTATATTAAAATTTTAACACTCCCCCTTTGTCTTGAGTTGATAAATAATAGACCACTGATCCAACTCAACTATGCCAAGACTCCTTCTTAGGTGCACATAACTTGCTATGCCCAATGGCTTAGTGAAAATGTTTGCTAGTTGTTGCTCAGACTTACAATATTCTATTTTGATTTATCCATTTACTAGCTCTCTAATGAAATGATATCTGATCTCAATGTGCTTACTTCTCCCATGAAAGACTAGATTCTTTGTCAATGCAATTGGGGAAATGGGGTCACAATAGATTGTGATTCCATCCTCTTTAATTTCATTCAAATTTTCCAAGATTCTTCTTAGCCAAATAGCTTGACATGTTGCATTTGCTACTATCTATTCAGCCTCTGCTGTAGATTGAGCAACAATTAGTTGCTTCTTGGATGCCCATGAAATTGCACCCAAGTCCATATGAAACATATAACCGAAAGTGCTCTTCCTATCATCTAGATGTCTAGCCCAATCACTATCAATGTAACCAACTAGACTAAATTCATTATCAACAATATACAAAATGCCAAATCCCTTGGTGAAATTCACCTAACTTAGGATCCTATTTCCCACTTGTTGATGGGAATCCTTCAGAGCTTCCATGAATTTGGAAATCAAACTAACTACATGCATAATATCAAGTTGAGTTGTAGTCAAATACATTAGGCTTTCAACTAAACTCTTGTAGAAATTTGGATTCATATTGTTGTTGTAATCTTCCTTGCTCAACTTCAAACCTATGGGTGTTGGTGTTGGGGATGCATTACTTTTTTGCATTTTAAATCTCTCCAAGATTGATTTGCATACTTTTCTTGAGAGATAAAAATGCCATCATGAATTTGTTCTACTTCTATGCCTAGAAATTATTTCAAGAGACTTAAGTTTGTAATCTCAAATTCACTCTTCATGGCCTCTTTAAACTTGCCAATTAGAAAATTATCATTTCTAGTAAAAATTAAGTCATCTACATATAAGACAACAACCAAAACCTTTCCATTTTCAGCCTTGATGTAAAGATTTGGATCACCAATGCTTTAGCTAAAGCCATTGCTCATCAAATATGAGTCAATTTTGTTATACCATGTCCATGGAGCTTGCTTGATCCCATAAAGGGATCTCTTCAACCTATACACCTCATGTTCCTCACCTAGAACTTCATAACTAGGTGGTTGCTCCACATACACCTCTTCTTTCAACATTCCATTCAAGAGGGAAGACTTCACATCTATTTGATATACCTTCCATTTGTGTTGAGCTACAATTGCTATGACAACAAGCATGGTTTCAATTCTTGAAATTGGGGCATACATCTCATAATTATCTCTATCATACTATTGTTTATACCCCTTAACTACTAATCATGTCTTATGCCTATTTACCTGTCCTTCAACATTGCACTTGGTTCTGTATACCCATTTTACTCCAATAACTTGTTTCTTGGGAGGTAAATTGGTTAAATCTCATATTTCATTTCTCTCTATAGCATCTATTTCCTCATCAATGACATTACACCATTTTTTTTCTTTTATGGATTCTTCAAAATATATTGGATTACTATGAGAAAATAATACAAAATTAACACTCTCATCATAGTCTTCATCATACCTTTCATCTTGATATATCTCCCTTAGACTCTTAGTCATTATTGGCAATAAGGAGGTGAGAGTGGGATCAATTTTTTTAGTATTGCTGCTACTAGTATTTTGCATACCAATTTGGAGCTATCTAGAGCTACTAGGAGTTGATTCTCTGCATGTTTGAGGTTGCTTACCTTTTTTGTCTCTATATAGAGCTATCAATATTTATTGCTCCTTCATTTTGATTATCACCAACTTTATCTTCTTCATCAATAATTCATAGTTTACTTGAAGTTCTTGAAGATTCATCCATCGAGCCATCCCATGACTAAATTTTAAGAAATTCCACATCTCTTGCAAAGATGATCTTCTTGTTGATTGGATTATAAAATATATAAGCCTTGAATTCCAAACTTTAACTTGTGAAGATGCACTTCACACTTTATCATCCAACTTTTATCTTTGTTCCTTTGGCATGTGTGCATATGCTACACACCCAAACACTCTCAAGTTCTCAATTGTCCATCTATGTCTTGCCCAAGCCTCAAGAGGAATCTTGTCATGGATTGCCATTGTAGGAAACATGTTTATCAAGTATATTTTTTTTGCTACAACCTCTCCCCAATATTTAGTTGGGATTCCTTTTTATTTCATAATTCTTCTTTCCATCTTAATAATTGATCTATTCTTCCTCTCAACCACTCCATTTTGTTGTGGAGTATAGCTGGCTATAAGCTCCTTCTTGATGCTATTTTTCCTACAAAAATTTAGAAAAGAATTAGAGGTATACTCCCCACTATATCTAATCTTAGGACTTTTACATAATTTCCACATTCCTTTTCAGCTTGGACTTTAAACTCTACAAACTTATCAAATGCATTAGATTCACTTTTCAAGAAATACACCCATATCCTACGGCTGAAATCATTTATGAATGTCATAAAATAATTACTCCACCCAATAGAAATGGTTTTAATAGGATCAATTAAATCATAATGAATAAGCTCTAATGGTGCCCTTTCCCTTCTAGAATTACCATAATTAAAGGAAAGCCTATGTTGCTTACCCAAAATACAAGCCTCACACTTGTCACATGATTCTACAATATTAGAAAAAAATCTACCATTCTTTTCTTAGATAATTAATTTACACCAAAAAAACCAAGATGTCAATACTTGAGATGCCATAGCTTGGAGGGGTCTTCAATCATTCTCTTTAGAGTTGATTGTTGATGCACTACCATACATGCATTCTTGGGAGGTGCAACAACAATTTGAGAAGAGAAACATGTCTCTATCCTCAAGGGGAACATCTAGTTTCCTGTCATTTGGACTACTACTAGAATCTTCTTACTCGCATATTTCTCATGAATAACACACTTTTCATTTTCCATCAACACTTTGTAACCATCTTGAATGAGTTGTCCAACACTCATCAAATTATGCTTCATGCTCGGGGAAAAATAAACATTTTGGATTTCTCTCTTTTCACCTTGCTTGGTGTGGACCATTATAGATCCTTTGTCCATAATTGGAATTGTTTCATTGTTTTCCATTTTGATTTAATATTTTAAATTCTTATCAATAAATTAAAATAAATTTTCATTACCACTCATGTGAAACTCCAACCACTATCCAAATACCATACCTCGGGGCTACCTTCTTCACTAATGTCATACATGATGAAGGTTGTGGGATTGTTTGCTTCAACCAAATTTTCACTCCACCTTGACTTATGACCTTACTTTTTATAGCATTCACTTGCATAATGCCCAAAAATGTGGCTATAATTGCACTTCACATTTCTCTTATTTGATTTGTAATTTTTCTTTCCTCCTCTATAGCTATTATGAAAGTTGCTTTCTTTTCTTGGTTGCCTTCTCATACTAAGTTTTCTCCTCCATTATTTCTTTGTAGAGAGTTTCCACAACCTCTAACTCTAGAGCATCTAATAGAGCCATTTCTTCCTCTCCCCCTACTTCTCATATTGGATTGAGCTCTAAAGGCTTTCTTTTAGGAAGATATTGTTGATCTATTAATCCAATGCTCATGGGTTTGAAGAGTACACATCAACTCATCCATTGTCAAAGTAGTGAGGTCTTTTGCCTCTTCAATGGTCATCACAAGATCATCATATTTTGGAGGAAAAAAATTCAATATCTTTTACATTATTCTTTGCTCCTCATAATCTTTTCCATTTGATTTGCACTGATTTATCAAACTAGAGATCCTTGAGCTAAAATCTGCAATAATTTTCCTTCATTTGAAGATTCTCAAATTTCCTTTGAATAATTTATAGCTTCATTACTTGGTCTTTATCAATCCTTTTGGAATTTGTCTCAAGGATATCCTATTCTTCTTTTGAATAATTAGCTACTGCTATCTTGGTAAAAATTGTTGTTGGTCTCAAAATGGTTTTGATAATTGAGTGTCAATACAATTAACTAATTTTCATATAGAAGTCAAGTACACTATATATGTCGAGCTACAGTATGTATCGAGATAGAATTATAATAGGTGCTGAGTGATCTTTAGGTGTCGAACAATCTTCAAGTGTTGAGTGAAGATCAAGTGTCAAGTCACAGTTGATGATGAGCAAGCTAGAATGCAATAGGTGTCGAGCAAACTAGAATCATACATGTGCCAAGCATCAGTAATCTAGAATGTGCTGAGTAACATAGAAATTAGCATATGTGTTTGTGCCTTCACAAACTAATATGTAAACCATTTTTTGAGCTGACATGGAAGGATCTTGAAGGATATTAAAGATAACAATGAATCTTTTACATTTTCTATGCAATCAACATGCAACCAATAAGAAAAATGGAGAAGGCATGCAACCAATAAGAAAAGTGCAAGGAATGAGCAAGAATTAAAGATTCAATATGGATCGTGGATCCATACCTAACCCTAAGTCTTTGAATATTTAAAAAGAGTATGAAAACCCATTGTATGCATGGATGAGAGTAGTGTTTGGGTAAAATATAGCAAAATTTAGTGGGAAGAGTAAAAGACTCAGAGGAATAGAGTAGCACTGCAGTATTCAGTTGATTAGAATAGAGCAAGGGAATCAAATAGATACCAGATCTCAGAGGATCAAGATCATAATGAGAAGTTCAAGTGCCTAAATTCAGCAATCAAGGATTGTAAGCTATCGGGTTTATTAGTCTAATACCCTCTAGCAATTGTATTAGAAGGAAAATCTTATGTTGATAGATTAGCTTAACAACTAGTTTGTAGATCCTTTGAAGAGGTGATAAAATCCTTTAATAGGCTGACACTTCATGTAAAGTGTTTGTAAATCCTTTAACCAATTCACTATTGACATAGTTTAAAGCCTTTAATAGGGTAGGCCTTTCATAGGGTATACTATCAGAAGTGGTCAAACATTATTGTTGCAGTAATTTTGTGGGTATCATCCCCACCCCAGTTTTACCTTCTCATTTTGGAGGGTTTTTGGGTTACCAAATTTGGTGTTATGTGTTGTGTTTCATGTGCTTACTTTATAGTTGTTTGATATGTTTACATGTATGTAGTTTATTTTCAGTTAAAAATTTTTAAGAATAAAAAGTGTGATACTGTTGATTCACCCCCCCCCTCAGAAGTATACTTCCCATTTGATTATTCCAACAATTGTAACTAGAGCTGAGTTGTTACAAGGAGAAGCCTAACAACTTAGAGAAAAGATCTGATGATGGAAGTCTTCAAACTTGGGAAGATTATAGAGAATTAGGTGATTGATGTACAACTTGCTCTAGACAACTTGGAGGAAGCCATAGAAGAATTGAGAAAATCCTTAAAAAGAAGGAAGGATATAGCCATAGCTGAAAATGACACACACTACAAGGAGATTGATGCCAAAAAAGTGTTTACTAATGGAGATTCCAAAGAGTTTGATGCAGCAATAGCAGAATTGATGGAGAAAAACAAAGCTCAAGTAGAACAAATAAGAATACTCAAGCTTGAACAAGAATCACAAGCCATAATGCTTTGTGAAGTAACTGAATAGAAGAAAAGAGCCATCAAAGACAAGGCTATGCTAGAAGATGACAAGAAAAATCTTACCAATAGCCTAAAGGAAAAGACAATTGAGTTTGAAAGAATCTCAAATATGTAGCTGGATACCTTAAGTCAAATGATGAATGCACATCATGAGCTAAATATGAAAGACATTGAGATCTCTACATTAAAGATACAGAATGAGCAACTACAAAATGAGCTAAAAAGATAGAAGGATGTTGTAGAAAGTTTCAACAAACCCAATGAGTCTATCAAGTACTTTGATCAACTATTGAAATCACCAAGGGCTAGTAATGATACTTCAAGACTTGGTTACATCAACACTGAACAAGGAGAATCATCCAAGACTATAGAAGGAAGTAGCAACAAAGGTAAGAACACAAAGCCCGCTTGTCATTTCTATGGTAAAAAGGGACACACTACTAATGTATGTAGTAGTAAGAAGACCAATCAACATGATAAGCCTAAGAATACGAGCTACTATCACAAGTGCAAAAAGAAAGGGCATCAAGCACATGAATGTAGGACAAGGACTATCAAGACACCAAAATTTTAAGGTCATTGTTACAATTGCAAGAAGTATGGACATAGAGCTTTTGAGTGTAGATCAAAGCCTATGAGGACATCAAATCAGACAACAAGAGAAGGTAACTATGGTCATCACTGCAATTGGGACTATAACACTAGGTATAGCTGTCACTATGTCAAAAATATGGACACATTACTAAAAATTGCATAAGGACACATTTTAGAGGGAACTACAGCACATGGTTAAGTCAAACCACATGTTTTAGTTGCTTAAAGACTAGTCACATTAGTAGGAATTTCCCAACAAAGTCAAAGGAACCCAAGGAAGAAGTCAACAAAGGAAAAGAGAAGGTTGTTGTTGAACACATTAGAGGACAAATGAATAAGACTTGGAAGAAGAAAGATGAGTGTAGCTCATCAAATGAAGGGATCACTTCACCTAATAGGTCAAGTGATCACACTTCATCCAACTAAGCATGAATATATGTTTGGGACTAACATACAAAGTTATATCATACATCAATCCCAAGATAATCAAGCATTGCAAAGAAGAAAACAACATGAATCAAGATGCAAAGTCAAAAACTTTAGATTTCGTTGTCCACAAATGCTAAGTAAATGGTAATGAATGTGGAGTTGTTAATTGTGACTGAGTTGTCAGTTAGTGCTGAGTAATGGAAGACCAATGGAAGTAGAGTCATGTTGAAACCTTCAAGAGGTAAGTGTACAATTGTATGCACTAAGCATTTAATGCTAGGTTTTGAAAGGTATTAGGTCAATTTTTTATCATTTCACACCATTCAAAAGCAAAGAAAAGACAAGAAGAGCATAGAAGAGATCAAAGAATAGCATAGAAGCCATTTGTACAGATTTCAACAGCAATCAAGCACAAATTTTGTCAATCTATGGTATTCTTCAAATGTCAAGTCGTGCAGTGTTAAAATTTAAATCTTTTAAAACCCTAGATCAGTGAAATGACTTCTAGCTCTAAGAACCCAAAGGATAAGGAAGGTTTTGAGTTCTAATTGGTTAGTAACGATGTCAAATAACCTTAATTTAGGCCAATCCTAGAAGTCACCTACAAAAATGACCCTGCTAGTACATTGTCCATTATTCCACCCAAAGTCATCATGGTACAGGATGTTAGGAAGTGTTACAATTGCAAGATAGGTGTAGTAGGAGACCTTAAGATATTTCAAGCCTATGATAAACTATGTGATAACAAGATATTGAAGGATGAATTTCAGATAGTTGAGAAGAAGGGTTTAACCCATGCCCTAGTTTACCCCATAGGCTTCAAAATGGAATGGATAAGAATTGTTCTCAGTAGGATACACAATGGTTTTTTGTGGTTAGAAGGAGGACTCATGAAGATAATGAAGAAAATAGTGCATAGGGTTACGAGCTTTCCAACCCTAGATTGGCATAAGACCCTAAGAAGCAACTCAAAAGAGGCCATTGAAAAGAACACTAGGGTAAAATGGAATAAGAGGGGCATGACCATTGACACAATCATAGATCCCCTTCTAGATTTTGCAGTAAGAATCATTTCTCACAAGTTTTATCAATGTAGTAGATTGAATAGTGTATTGTGCATTGTTGTGGATGTGGCATATAAACTTGTCAAGAAAGATCATGCATATGATCTATTAGAATTAATGTTGCAACAAACCATGGAGAATCTTGGAGCAATAAGAAGATCCAAAGATACTCATTGTAAGTTTGGATCAGTCCTTATCTGCATATTTTTCTATGTTTTGGAAGTATTCCCATATTTTGGGAAAGTTAACTAGAATTCAAACAAATCTGCAATTACTCAAATCAATAAGTATAGTGAGCAAATGAGAGACAACTTTGACTCTCTTATGAAAAGTTATTATGAGGATTTTAAGAAATTCATGAAGCAAAGACTGAGAATACCAGTTTTCCTATTTGAACAACATGTCAATGACATCTTCTTCTTAGTTGACATTGATTTCACTTATATCAAAGCAACAGATCCAAGGGTGAGATGGCTAAGGCCATTAGGTTATGAGATAGATGTTGATGAAGCCTTAGTAGTAATCATAGCATTTCTTGCAAAAGAGATTGATAAGGAGGCACCTCACTTTGGAACATATGATGTTGTGTGTTCCAATGTAGATATCAAACTAGAAACAACCTTCACCTTAAAGAGGAAGGATAAACTGGTAAAGAAGATAAAGAAGAAATTTGGTGCAAAAATTGAAGAAGCAATAGATGCAGAGGATGTAGATGAGGAAGAAGATGGTGATGAAGAAGGTGAATAGGGGCAAGGCCCAATGGAATTAACTCAAGGCTTATGTGATGATAAGGAGGAAGGTGACAAGGAAGCACCAACACAAGATGAGTCAAAGAAAAGAAAGGCTAAAGCTCAGCCCAAAGCCAAGAAGGCTACATAAACAACACAAGCCAAGTAGACACCTACAACAAGAGCTACGACAATGTCCTCTACTCAAAAGGCCAAGGAGCAAGTGAAAGAAAAGAAGAAGGCCACTGAGAAGACTGGTGAAGTACAAAAGAAAAGGAGGAAATATGTAGCACAACCAAAGTCTAATGAAGAGGAAAGAACTCAATTAGAGGACATTAGCCAATTTAGAGTGGTAAGTCATCGTCCTAAGACACATATAGATAAAATTTGTGATAATGTTAAGAATGCAGATTTTACTAATTTGAAAAATATTGATTTCAATAAGTAGAGAGGATAAAAACAAGATAGAAGAGTCAGTGTATGCCATGATGGAAAAATTTAAGAATACACCTCTTGAGTTAGAAAATACTATGCCTAGGGAGTTATATGAGATTATTGAAAATAAATGGCTTTATTGTTTAAAAATGGAGAAGGAAATAAGAGAATCAACACTAGCACAAGTGATGCCTGATTTGACTAGAGATCAAATAACTAAGGCTAACAAGAAACATGGTGGATAATTTGCACCAAAGGATAGAGCCTTTAGAATCAAAATTTTTTTTTTTTGAAGTAGTCCAAAATCAATAAGATTATGGAAATAAATATATAACATAATAGATGACAAGGACAGACAAGACAAAAAGGATGCAGATGTAAATAAAGCCAAGGCTAGTGAGAAGGAGAAAGAAGAAAAAACAAAAGTAGGGGAAACAAGGAAAGGAGAAGAAGAAAAGAAATAAGAAGAAAAGAAAGAAGAAGAGAAGAAAAATGAAGAGGAGAAAGAAAAAGGTGAGGGGGAGAAGACACATAAAGGAGATCAAATGGCAATAGTTGAACAGGAACAACAACAAGACTAGAGTGTGGAAGACACACAATTGCCACCTCCTAGCCCTCCTCATGTAACCATAACACCTATAGACACAATAATTGTAAAGTATGTTACTAACAAATCATGTCAAAACATCAATCCACTAACTACAAAGGATCTCAAGAAGATCCTTCATCAATCAACTCTACAAGCACAATTATGCACAAATCTAGTATTGGTGAGTATAGATGAGTTGAAAAAGGCCATAGTACAACTAATTAGAGACAGGGTGAAACCACAATAATCACCTTCTAACATCTCTATCACTACTATAGGTCAACTACTAATGCTTCCACCACCAATTGCAATAGTTGATACCACAATGCAAAAGTTGAGTATAGAGGCAATGAAACACATAGAGCAAACAAGGTAGATTGCTATATCTGATCCTATAGTACAGTCAATAGGTACACCTAAAATTATTATGATTGATCATGGGAGAACAGATGAGGAAAAGGAGGAAAATCAAAAGAAGAGGAGTAGGTTGTAATACAAATATTGGTAGAGTTACCAAAAATAGGTACTCCTACAAAAACTCTTTAGAAGTTGAGCACTAATGCCATACCTTTGCAAATATCTACACCAAGCTTGAGCTCAACCAAAGAGACTAGGGTATTTCACTATGGAGACCCTCAATTAAATGAAGAAATTTTCATACCTACCTATGACTCCAAGACAATTAGGATTGAGCAGATCACAGAGATGCAGGATGCATTGAATAGAAGAAAGAGGCAAGAAATACTCAGGAAGGAGTATAAACATAAGAAAACATTGCATGAGATTAAGGACATCTTTATGGATGCCTTCAACTTATAGTCACCAGATGAGACAAATCCTATTATGGAACAACTGTCAAATATTGTTGACCAGGTGACAAGTGAAGACCACAAGACAAATTTGAAACTCATGGAATGGTCTAAAAGGAAGTTTCAAGGGAAAGTGAATGAGAAAATAGCTAGTGAAATAACACTATACCAAGTTGTATTGGCCAAGAATATTGAAAAGGTCAAAACTATACTTGAGAATATATTCTCATTATACAAAAAGTTGTGTGATTTTTCCTATTTCACACAAGAGACAAGTCAAAGAATACTAAGCTTGTAGAGAAATCTAAAGATTTCTAGTATACAACTACCAAAATAACCAACTCAAAGTGAGAAGCATTTTGCTCAAACTCTTCACACACAAAAAGAATTAGCTACACTAACAATTGAAGAGGCCAATATTAAGGCCAGATTAATGCAGATACAATCTTCCATCACCCCTCACTTGGAAGTACTCCATAAAGAACAAGCCTATGCTAAGACTATTCTAAATAAAGATCCTAATCTTTCTACAATGGAAGGACTTGTTCATCTTGCTACAGAGACTACCATCCAATAAAAGTCTTTAGAAATTGCTTTGGCAAATTGGGATGTAGCTCTTAAAATGATTATGGAGGTAAATAGTACATTTTTGGAAAATATGGTCTTAACCCTTAGACCCTTTGACATAAGTGTCAAAAAGGGGGAGATATAATGAAGGGGGAGTTATGAAATAAAAGGGGGAGAATACTAAGCAATTACAGTATTTCATTCTTTTGGAGAATGAAGGGGGAAAGATTGTACATATCCCATGTTAGCAAAAAGGGGGAGACATATAAAAGGGGAAGATATGAATAAAAATTTCCAAGAGCAGAAGAAGTGAAACAAGTGTAGAACAAGTGAACATAAAACAAACAAAATAGGTCAGCAAGCATACATAGGTACAGAGTACAGAAACAAGGCAAAGGCAAAAAGTATTAGACAAATTCAACACAAAATTTTGGTTACAATAATGAAATGACACATAAACTCAGGGGGAGTTATAAGAATTTTAAGGTATATTATTCCTTAAAAAAAATTGAACAAGTTTTTGAAATTTTTTATATATGTTGAATAGATTGGATAATGTACTCATAATGTTAGATAAATAATGCTTAGTTAAGTGTTTTTGACACTCATGTCAAAGGGGGAGATTGTTGGTCTTAGAATGGTTTTGACAATTGAGTGTCAACACACTTAACCAATTTTCATATAGAAGCTGAGTACACTATATATGCTGAGCTATAGTATGTGCCAAGCTGGAATTCCAATAGGTGTTGAGTGATCTTTAGGTGTCGAGCAATCTTCAGATGTCGAGTCATAGTTGATGCTGAGCAAGCTAGAATGTAATAGGTGCCAAGCAAACTAGAATCATAAATGTGCTAGGCATTAGTAATCCAGTATGTGTTGAGTAATACAAAAATCAACATATGAGTTTGTGCCTTCACAAACTAAGATGTAAACCATTTTTTGAGCTAACATGGAAGGATCTCAAAAGATATTAAAGATAAGAATGAATCTTTTACATTTCCTATGCAATCAACATGGAGCCAATAAGAAAAATGGAGAAGGCATGCACCCAATGAGAAAAGTGCAAGGAATGAGTAGGAATTAAAGATTCAATATGGATTGTAGATCCATACCTAACCCTAAGTCTTCAAAATCTTTAAAAGGAGGATGAAAACCCATTTTATGCATGGATGAGAGCAATGTATGGGTAAAATATAACAAAATTCTATGGGAAGAGTAAAAGACTTACAGGAACAGAGCAGCACTGCAGTATTCAGTTGATCAAAATAGAGCAAGGGAATCGAATAGATATCAAATCTTAGAGGATCAAGATCAGAATGAGTAGATCAAGTGCCTAAATTCAGCAATCAAGTATTGTAGGCTATTAGGTTTATTAATCTAATACTCTCTAGCAATTATATTAGAAGGAAAATCCTATGTTGATAGGTTAGCTTAACAACTAGTTTGTAGATCCTTTGAAGAGGTGATAAAATCCTTTAATAGGGTGACACTTCATGTAAAGTGTTTGTAAATCCTTTAACCAGGTCACTTTTGACACAGTGTAAAGCCTTTAATAGGGAAGGCCTTTCATAGGGAAAACCATCAGAAGTGGTCAAACATTATTGCTGCAATAATTTTGTGGGTATCATCCCTACCCCAGTTTTACCTTCTCATTTTGGAGGGTTTCTGGGTTACCAAATTTGGTGTTATGTGTTGTGTCGCATGTGTTTACTTTATAGTTGTTTGATGTGTTTACATCCATGCAATTTATTTTCAGTTAAAAGTTTTAAAGAATAGAAAGTGTGATACTTCTGATTCACCCCCCCTCTCAAAATTATACTTCCCATTTGATTATTCCAACAATTGCCTCTATCATGGGTTCCTCAATCAACCTTAAAGCTTTTACATCCTTTCTTCTTGACTCCTTCATCTGAGTCTTTTGATTGTTGGTGAGGGCAGCATATTATGTTGGGGTAGTTACAACATTGAAATAATTAACCACAAACTCCCACAAATCATTTTCAACCATAATGGTTCTCATCTTCTTTTTCCAAGTGTCATAATTTTCTCCATTAAAGGATGGTGGTTGCTATCAAGTCTTTCCTACATCTCTAGCCATATCTCCTATACAAAAAGCTTTAATACCTAGAAATAATTCCAAAACTCACAAGGATGTGGGGCCAAATAGCTCTAATACCATATCAAAAAATTAATAAACAAAAAATTTCTAATTTTTCCAACTTGGGGAGATGATCGATCAATAGAGGCAATAAGCTTGACAAGAACAATAACCAAGTATGCTTTGTCAACATTGATATTGACACTTAATTAGTACTAAGAATAACTCAATCAACACTAAACTGACTTAATTTGGTTAATAAAGGAACTGCGTGAGCTCAGATAACTTGGTCAGTTAACTACCTTGACAACTCGGTTAACACAATGATCGAGTGAATTTGGTCAAAACCGCTTGGTGGGAGAGAATCAGTTAGTATGGTAACAAGACAATGACCAAGCTAGGATGAAGGAATCAATTTATAAAATGACTATGATAGATGACAACTAACTAATAGTTTAATTTATCCACCATTAAAGCATAAAGGAATGAACAAAGACTTACAACACTCTTTTGCACAACTATCAAAGTACACAATAGAATAGATATCAAAGAAGAAAACAAAAATGCAATAATAGAAGATGGAAAAACTTGCTTTCTTTCTTCTTTCTATTAAACTAAATAAAAACATTACAAATTTGTAACATAAACTACAAACCCAAAAAACTTAAACAACTTACTATTACTTCTGATGATGAAACTAAGCTTGCAACTATTAATGGTTGCATATAATAAGCCTAGAGAAATCACTTCTTCAATAGGGAAATCATTCACTTATAAACTAGAGAGAGAGAGAGAGAGAGAGAGAGAGAGAGAGAGAGAGAGAGAGAGAGAGAGAGATCCAATGTGCTACGATACACTTTGATATTCCTCTATGGTTGTTACTCTGCAACTTCCTTCTTTTGCTTTCTTCTCTCTGCTTTATCTCGCTATAAAATAGAAGATGTTCCATTCTTTTGTCTACACACAAAATTTTCCCTCTCATTTTGAAAATTTGAACTCACCTACTAAGTTAAATGCTTTTGAATATTGGCTTCTACTAGGTAGGTTAATGTAGGGCTCTAGGGATAGAAAAATTATATTAAAATTTCAACAAAAATGACAAATTGAACTCTCCTACCAACTTGGAATATTTTAATGCTTGGTTGTTCAAATTTTAATTAAACATTTCTATAAAATAATTCTCAAAATTAATTTTCCTTTCGTGTATCAATAATTTATATTTCAAAATTTTCTAGTAGATTATTTTCCTAAATTATAAAATTTCAATTCAAATTTCCAAAACAACAAGTTTTGAAATTAAGAAATCTTGTAACAACATTCATTTGTGTATTTCTAAGTCAAAATTATTGACCACTATCTATTAGGCTATATAATATCAAACTACCAAAGTGAGACTTGAAATTTTAATATAATGTCTATGGAAAACAGGATGGGGACTCACCCTCCATAAGAGCATATGTTAATGTGTTAATGAAGTGAACTCATTGTTTGTATTGCTTATTTTTATGTTGGTAAAACATAGAACTCTAAATTATGGAGATGAGGGGACAAGTACTGTAATCAAAGACACTAATAAATAAAACATAATGGAGTTAATACAGAAGAAATTTGAACAATATAAAATATTGGTGATTCCATTTAAACCAAACCAACTAATCCTAAAATAAAAGGGGTTTGGGCAAAACAAGAACTTTGATAGTTAATGTAGCATAGATGCGACTACAAAAGTAAGTCAATCCACTCTTCAAACAAAATTAAAAAACATAATAGATGGGAATGAGTTATGATCCATAAAATATATATGGTACAGAAGAAAACTAGTTTCAAAAGCAAAATCACCATCCACTTCCTTTAGTGTCTTGAAGGAGATTAAACTGCACAAAAAATTAACAGAAAGAATACATATTCTATCATAGCTACAACTATGTAGTAGAATTATTAAGAATATTAATTTGTACACACATGTAGAGACACATATATGGTAAGAATATATTGATGTTAAAGATGTGTTCTATTAGATATAACTAATTCAACTATGTCCAATGATCTCTCTTTAGAAGGTTATTGATATCTAAAAAATGACTAATATATGTCTTCATATTGCTATTCTAGAGTTTTACTTTATGATTTAGTACACTGATCTCAATTTACAAAGGAATTAATAACTCATGACAAAACCCAATATAGATTCAAACTCTGAATTTTTCATTATCAAAAACTACTTCTACATGGATCTCTAACTACATTAAATAAAAACTTGAAAAAGAACTAGAAAAATATGCCATTTCTGGTAGCTTCTAAAAAACCTTCAAAAGAAAATTGAAAGTTTCCTATATCTACCCTTTAAACTATAAAGGTGAATTGCCAACTATTCTCAAAAATTTAGAAAGAAATTTTGAAGTTATTACAAAGTAGAAAAAACAAAAAAACACCTACAATATTTTAAAACTGAAATTAGGAGGTCAAGATGGAATTTATGGCTCTCAAAAAATAAATCAAAACAGCCCCAATAGAGCTAGCTGAGTTGGAATCAACCTCAACTATAGATTTTGAAAAAAACCTAGAAAAATCTAAGAAAACCCAGATCTGAGTCAAAAGTTATGACTCTCTCAACTCCCTACATCACCTTATTGGTATTCATGTTGTCATTATATCATATTTCTTAAGTAATCTCTCTTGAAAATTAAATATGCTACCCAATATTGGTGAGTTACTTGTGGGTGAGAAACTATCACTTTTTTCTCAGTGGCATCCTTGATAGAGCGACACAATTTTTAAAGAGTTTGTAGGTATGTCAATTGACATCATTTTACAAAGTTTTATGTTATTAACCTATCCATCTTGTGACCATTTCTCTAACATATTGGAGTAGGTTAATGCAAAATGAAGTATATTTCATTTTAACATATCTGTAAGAAGGAATGTACATTGTTGTATTCTAGGGTTATTGGAAGAGCACAAGTGATGTTCATTGTAGATTCACAAAAAAACATGTTATAGAAAACATGACTAGAACATAAGCGAAAAACCACAAAATAAAATATTCATGCTAAGTAGAAGAACAATTTGTTTAGAGAAAAGCATGAGTCAAACTTGTGTAGAGAGTTGTGCATTCAAATTGTTAACTTGGATTTTCACCACTTATAATTTTGTTATACCTTACAATGAAAAACCCTAGTGCTATGGTTAAAATTTTTGTAAAGTATGTTAAAACTCTAGATCAAATCTTTCAAAAAATTTATAAACCATTGTTTATTTTACCCTAACCCTTAAAAAATAGTCAAAAGTAATATTTTAAATAAGATTATGTGAGATCCTTTTATCGTAAGTTCTTATTCTCCAAAATTATTTTATTACTTTCATGAAATAAACCTTTTATGAATGTCCCAACCTCAGTTACCTTTCTTTAAGCCTCTTTGTGAGACATCTTAACTATGATAGTTTGTTTTGATTAGCCATCAATCTCTCCAAGATTGACGATGAGTGCATGACCATAATGTGAAGGTGCATGGTTTTTAAGTAAAATGGGCAAGAGCCTTTGTGCCATGTAGCACTTGTTGATGGTGGGTATAAAATGTGCTGCAAAGACTAAAGCTTATTAGAGTTTGTCAATACTTTGTTGGACCTTTTCAGAGCTTTTGCAGAATTGTCAGTACACATTCCATTTTTTAGTGATGTCATTGGATGAACCTAGTAATAGGGTTCCCTTTTGATATCACAGCCTTAAATTATTGATCTCTAGAAGATTGAAGAATAGAGTATTATTGCTTCATGGAGATGTAAGGGTTTTAACTAAAGAAGGAAAGCACGTTGTTGACATGTGGAATTTGATGATGTCATTGACATAGTCTTTAAAATGTATAATCAATCTATACTATTGGTAATTGTAAAAAACAATGGCACAAAAAGGAAACATTTTATTGGTTGGTCTGGCTAACTAGGTCTCAAAAGGATACAATTTTATAACACCATTGATCTTGGTAAGATCAATGGGAAGCACTTACCCACATTGTGAAAATGACTAAACTTTAAACAAAGTGGGGAAGCACCTGCATGCCATGTGGCAAGGTGGGACCTATTGTAAAAAGACTATCAAGTAAGGCAAGGGTGGAAAAGTATGATGAATTAGAGCATGGTAATTGGAAAAGTATGGCATGTACCTACTAGGTTGGAGATCAATGTGCTAGTGGGGCCACTTTTTAAAAGCTTTATTTGCAAATTATAATGATTTTTTGTGATTGTTGATCTTTGGAAGATCAATGATCAGTGCTTCATCACATTATAAAAGTTCTCAAGTTTTAAGTAAAGTGGGGAAGTGCCTGCTTGACGCGCGAAAAGGTTTTCAAAATTTTAAAGAAACTTTTCTATTTTCAAATAAGTTCATCCAATGCTATGTGATCGATAGAGGAAATTTAAATTTGATGTGCAACATGAAAATTGACTGTTAAAAACATTAATGTTGTTCAGGACCACTTCGTGTGACCTTAATGCTATAGTACAACTTAAAAATCCACCATTATTGAACCAAAAAATTGCAAGATAATTAGAGTGCATGTGTTTTCATAGATAGGGCACAAAATTCTTCAAGGTTTCTAGAAATTTGTAGGATAATTCACTAAGAAAATAAGCAAGAAAGGATGGGTAAGTTGTCTAAAACTTCTGATAATTGAGAAATTTGCAATTGTACTAGCTTAAATTCAAAAAAATGTCACCTTGGAAGGAATTTTCTAATGAAAAGGATTACTTAAATATATTAGTTCATGATGATTTCCTTGAGAAAATCACTCCATCTATAATGAATTAACAAAGGGTAGAGAGTTCATCCCTAAAAACCCTAGGTTGGTGGCCAGTGAGGGTTTTTATGACAAGGCTAATTATTTGAGAGATGCAAAAGTCTTAGTGGGAGGTTTTGAATTATTTAAAAAATGGTTTGTGGAAAAAAACTTGGAAACCCCATTGAGCAATGTGTGGGAGTTTGACCAATATGGCTAAAAAATATGACCCAAGTACTAGAATTGTGAAAAACCATGCAGGGGATAATCTCGTTAGGGTTTCACCCATATTAATTAGAGAAGTGTTCAAGCTCAACCCCAACCATGTCATCCATGAGAAAATGTATATGGAGGAAATCCGGGCTAAGTATGATGCACAGAGGGTATACTTAAGGAGAGGACCATTGCAACAACATTTTGTCAAAATTTGGTCACTGCCTTTGGTCACACCAAATACCCCAGAGCCCTTGATGAAGAAATATTTTAATCCTAGGGAACATGCTTTATATTTTTCTCTCTACAAAATATTTGGAATGGATGAGAAAGATTATATTCAAGGCTCTATTGTTCTCATCATATCTCAGACTCTACAGTTTGGGTTGAGCTCAATTCTTAACCTTGCTAACTACTTAGCTGAGGAAATACACAATGGTCTCATTGGAATAGCTGGAGGTAAGTTTAATCATCCTTTCTACTGGTACTCTTTGTTGATGTACATATGTTGATACAAATGAGTTAGCTTTTTCTCCAAAGAAATGAAATTGGAACCAAAGAGAGATTGAGAGAAACTCTCAGTTCAGTTGTGGAGCATTGACATGACATAGGGAGGTCAAAGATGCCAATTTTGTTAGAATTGATATATATTTTGCATCAAGGCTTTGAGTTCAGTTGTGGAGCATTGAAATGACATAGGGAGGTCAAAGATGCCAATTTTGTTAGATTTGATAGATATTTTGCATCAAAGCTTTGATTGCTACTCAGAGGGTGTTGATCTCAGATTGGTTTTGACAATTGAGTTTCGACACACTTAGGACATTTACTTAGTTCATGTCAAACTAGTAATGCATGTTGAGTACAACATGTAAATAGTAGACCATGCCAAGTTGCAATGAGTATCGAGTCACTCAAGTGCCAAGTAGATAGACCATGTCAAGTGATTCAAGTGTCGAGTGAATAGTAGATGTTGAGTAGTTCAAGTGTTGAGTCAGAATAGTGTATACTTAGCATCAATAACCACATATGTCAAGTAACACAGATTGGACATATTTTTTTGTTATAGCTCAAACAACTATACAAATCATTTTTCAGCTGACCTAAGGATATATTTTGATTCTTTAGACATAAGAATGAATCTACATGTTGATTCCCTATGCAATTACATGAAGCCAATTAGAAAATGGGAAGGATTAAGTGGAAAAATGGATGAATCTCAGCCGTAGATTCATACCTAACCCTAAGCCACCTCAGTCTTCTTAAGGAGGACAAAGCCCTAAATTTTCAAGAGAGTACAAAGTATTGTGAAGGGGTGAATGATCAAATTGGAAAAGAAAACAAGACAATTTGTGGAGCATTCAAGGTGACTTAGTAGTAAGAGTGAATTGTAGAATTAGTAGAGTGAAGAATAGAGGATAGAGGATATAGCATTGATACATTAGATCATGAAGGATTAATTAGAGATTGGATAGAGGTGATGTGTTATCAGGTAAGCAAGTGCCAACTGCAAGATCTATGCTAAGACATTTTGATAGGTGAATTTAGTTAAATCTCCTAGGCAGAGTAGTCCTAATGGGATTTACTAAATCCTTTAATAGGGTGGCACTCCAAGTGAATGATCTAAAGTCCTTTAACCAGGAACACTTGTAACAAGGTGTTGAAATCCTCTCACAAGGTGGGACTTAATAGTCTTTGTAAGCCTTTGACAGGGAAAGCCTTTTATGAGGTAGATCATGTTTCATGGTCAAACAATTATAACCTTAGTTGGCTACACTTTATTGCTGTAGTAGTGAAGATTTTTGGGTGTCATCCGCACCCCAGTTTTACTTCTCATTTGGAGGGTTTTTGGGTAATCATATTTGGTGTCAAAGTCTGTGTGTTTGATTACTTACATGTTTTAGATGCATTTACTTTACATGTTATTTTAGTATGCTAATGCATGTGATGTATGAATAGTAAAAGTTTTATGCGTCCAAGTTTAAACTCCCGATTCACCCCTCCCCCCCTTAGAAGTTTAGCTTTCCCACTTGTAATTCTAACAATTGGTATTAGAGCCTAGTTCTTAGAAGGAGAAGCTTTGTAGTTGAGAGGAAAGATCTTGAAATTGAAGTCTACAAATTGGGAAAGACTTGAGAAATAGGAGATTGAGATACATCTTATACTACATCAATTGAATGAAGTCAGAGATACTTTGAAGAGTTCCTTGAAGAGAAGGAAAGAGATTGCTATAGCAAAAAATGACACACAATACAAAGAAATTCACACCACAAAGCTATTTGCAAATGGTAACTCCAGTGAATTTGATGTAGTAGTTGCAAATCTAATGGAGAAGAATAGAATCCAAGATGGAAAAATAATAAATCTCAAGTTGGAGCAAGAATCACAAGCTATACTACTATGTGAGGTGATTGAACAAAAGAAGAAAGCCATGGAAGACAAAACCATGATTGAAGAAGACAAAAGAATTCTGGAAAATAGATTAGAAGAGAAGTCAACAAAGCTAACTAGGATCTCAAACATGCAATTGGACACCTTGATCCAAATGATGAATGCTCATCCTGAGTTGAATGTCAAGGACATTGAGATAACTACATTTTAGTTGCAAAATAAACAATTGTAGAATGACCTAAAAAGAGAAAAGAAATTTTTTGAAAGTTTCAACAAGCCAAATGAAGCCATTAAATACTTTGAGTAATTTCCAAGATCCCTTAGATCTAATAGAGATACATTAGAATTGGGATACACAAGTATTGAAGAAGGAGAATCGTCCAAAGTTGTTGAAGAGAGGAACAATAGAGGTAAGAATTCCAAACCTATCTGTCATAATTGTGGAAAGAAAGGACATACTACTAATGTGTGTAGGAGCAACAATATAAATTAAAATTTCAAGCCTAAGAACATGGTCCATTTTCATAAGTGCAATAAACAAGGTCATCAGGTACATGAATGTAGAAGTAGAACCATGCATGCACCCAAATATGAAGGATATTGCTACAATTGTCAGAAGTATGGACATAGAGCCTTTGAATGTAGATCCAAGTCCATGTGGTCATCGAGCAAGCCATCAAAGGTAAGAAGCTATGGAAATTATTATAATTGGGATTACAATACAAGATATAGCTATCACTATTTGTCAAGAATACAAACATATTCTTGAGAATTTTATTAGGACTCACTTCAATGGCAACTACAAAAGGTGGTTGAGTCAAACCATCTGCTTTAGCTATTTGAAGACTAGTCATATTAGCAAGCATTGTCCAACTAGGTCAAGGGCACCAAGTTGTGAATTTGATAAAGGAAAAGGTAAGGCAAATGTTGAACACATTAGGAATGAGATGAATAATACATGGAAGAAGAAAGATGGCTATAGTACATCAAATGGAGAAGGGATAACTTCACCCAATGGGTCAAGTGGTTACACCTCATTAAACTAAGTAAACAAGAGGTATGTGGGATTGATATTCAAAGTATTATATCATACATTAGTTCCAAAAGAAGTTAGTACAAAAAGGACTACATTAGCATGAATGAAGATGAAAGATGTTGAAAATTCAAGATTAAACTTTTAAAGTTTTCATGTTGTTTCCAAAAATGAAAAAGAATTCAATGGATGCCAAGTGGAATACTAGTTGGTGTCAAGCTTCCAGGCTAGCTAGTTGATGTTGAGTCTATAGTAGCTACCAAGTGATGGTAATATCTATAGATGTTGAATGATTCTAAAATCATGTTGATTCTAAGTTTATAGCTATACAAGCACTAAACATTAATTGAAAGGATTTTTGAAGGGTATATGGTCATTTTTCACTCATTTCTAATCATTTCAAATTCAAGAAAGAGATAAAAGAGTAGAAGGCAATTCAAAAGTTTGTTTGAAGTGACTACAAAGATCTCAGTGATTATTTCACACCAGTTCTACAAGATTTTAAAAGTATTTATTCACAAGCTGAGCTATGCAGTTTACATTTATAAAACCCTAGTTTGTCATAATGTCATCAAGCTCAAGCAATGTAGAAGGGAAATAGGTCTTGAAGGTCTAATTAGTTAGTAATGAGGTAAAACAACTAGATTTTAAAGCAATTCCAAATGTTTCTTACAAACAAGATCCTTTAGGCATGTTGTCCATGATTCCCCCAAAAGTCATTATGGTCCAAGATGTCAGAAAATGTTATAGCTACAAGATAGGAGGAATAGGTGACATGGAGATAAGAGAAGCCTATGACATATTGTCTAAAAATGGTGTCTTGAAAGAAGAATTCAAAACCATTTAAAGAAAGGGTTTGACATGTGCCCTAGAATTTCCTACTGTATTCAAAACTAAATGGCTAAGAATAGTATTGAGCCAAATTCATTATGGATCTCTATGGCTAGATGGAGGACCAATAAAGATATCAAAGAGAATAATCCATAGTGTGACTAGTTTCCCAACACTAGATTGGCCAAAGACTCTGTGGAGTGATTCCAAAGAGGCAATAAAGAAGAAAATAAGAGAAAAGTGGAACAAATGAGGAATGACAATTAACACTATCATAGACCCACTGATAAACTTTGTAGTAAGGGTTATTTCTCACAAATTTTATCAATCTAGCTAAAGAAAGAATTTTATTTCTCACTATCATAGACCCTATATTGTAATAGATGTTGGATACAAAATTGTGAAGAAAGATCATACCTATGATCTAGCTGAGCATCAATTGCAACAAATAATGGAAAACCTTGGAGTATTAAGAAAGACCAAGAGTGAACAATGCAAATTTGGATCAATTCTAATTTTCATATTTTTCTCTATATAAAATACATTCCATATTTTTGTAAAATAGGATGGAAGACAAACAAGATAGTTACTGCTCAGATAAATGAGTACATTGAGAAAATGGGTGAAAATTTTAAAACTATCATGAAAAGTTATTTTGAAGACTTTAAGAAGTCTATGAAGCAAAGGATGAGGATACCTATTTCCTTAGTTGAACAATATTACAATGATATATGTTTTCTTGTAGATATTGATTATACATATGTATAGGCTACCACACCTAGGGTAAGATGGTTAAGACCCTTGGGATATGAGATTAATGTTGATGAAGCATCAGCAGCCATCACTGCACTTCTAGCTAAGGAAGTTGATAAAACAACAAAAATCTTTGGAAACTATGATCTAATGAAGTCAAAGGTAGAGATGGAATTGAAGAAAGCCTCTACACTAAAGAAGAAGGAAAAAATAGTGAAGAAACTTAAGGTGAAATTTGGTGAGAGTGTTGAAGAGGAAGAAGAGGAAGGAGATGAAGAAGATAAAGAGCAAGAACAAGAACAAACTAAAGAACCTCTTGCATTAACCCAAGGCATGGGTGAGGATAAAGAAGAAGTGGAAATAGAGGGTGTCAAGGAAGAAGAAGTTGAGAAAGCACCAATACATGTTGAGCATAAGAAGAGAAAGGCCAAGGCACAACCTATGGCTAAAGCTAAGAAAGTTGCTAAGCCAATTCCAGAAAAGCCAACAAAACTTGCCACTAGAGCTAGCACACAAAAGGCCAAGGAGAAAATCAAGCAGATAGAACAAAGAGGCCAAGAGTAGAAGAAACAAAGAAGGAAATATATTGCTCAAGCTAACTTAGATGAGGAAAGACCTGAATTAGATGATCAAAGACAATTTAAAGTGGTAAGTCATACACCACTCTCTAATCTTGAAAATTTTTGTGAAAAATTCAGGAACAATGTAGATCTATCTGGTCTTAAGAATGAAAATTTCCATAATTTGGGAAAAGAGGAGAAAAAGTTAGTAGAAGAAGCCCTATTTACATTGATTTCCAAATTTAAGAATATTCCATTAGAATTTTCTAATTTAGTACCCAAGCCATTATATGATTTAGTTGAGCAAAAATGACATTATTGTTTAAATTTGGAAAAGCAAATAAGGGAAACTACTTTGGCCCAAGTAATGCTAGAATTGATGAAAGGGCAGATTGCTAAGGAAAATAAGAAATATGGAGGAAGATTCACACCAAAGTATAGAGCATTGAACATTCTCCAAAATGACATTGAAGATGTTGTGAAGCAATTAACTCAATTGTGGAAATTAATCTATGGATTGAGTACAACGAAACAAGGAGAGAAGGACCCCGTTGAGGCTAAAAATGATGACAAAGAAGATATAAAGGAAAAAAGAAATATAGAGGAGGAGACCAAGAAGATGGATACTGACATGACAATAGCTAAACAACAACATGAGGAATAGAGTGTGCAAGACACACAAATAGTGAATGCAAGTCCTCCTCATGACACAAGTATACCTATAGAAACTATAATTGTCAAGGATGTCTCTGATGCATCAACTCAAAACATCAACCCATTGATTGCAGATGATTTGAAAAAGATTCTAGATCAATCTACACTGCAAGCACAATTATTTACCAATCCAATTTTGATTAGTTAGAAGAACTTCAAAAGGCAGTTACTAAAGTTACAAGGGATAAGGTGAATACACAAGAACCACCTTCTATCATCCCTTCAGTTACTAGTGATCAACCATTGATTCAAACAACTGTAAACACATCAATTGAGGTTGATAGAAGTGTTAAACAAGAAATAGTTGAGCAAAGGTTGACATCCATAGAAGAAAAAGAGACAACAACAAAATAAATAGAACAAATAGATACATCTGTACCTAAAGTACAAACATAAGGTGCAAGCCATGTCATTGTCATAGATCAAGACAAGTCTAAAGAAGGTGAACAAACACTAAAGGTAAAGGAGCAAGAGGCCATCCATTCATTGGTAACTTTACCAACATTTGGCTCCTCACCTAAAAAAATTCATTAGAAGTCGAGCACAGAAGCTATACCCCTACAAATCTCAATGCCATGATCAAGCTCTTCTAAAGTTGAAAAGGTAGTTCATTATGGTGATATTACTTTAGATGAAGAGATATTAATACCAAAATTTGATTATGACACCATGAAAATAGATCAAATAAGCATTCTACAACAAGCTTTAGAGAAAAAGAAACATCAAGAAATTCTTAGGAAGGAGTATAGGCAAAAGCAAGCACCGCATGAAATTAAAGACATATTTTTAGATGCATTCAACTTGCTTACTCTTGAAGAAACCAAGCCACGATTGCAATACTTGTCAAATATTGTGGAAATAGTTAATAATGAAGATCCGGATAAAAAAGATAAAATTTTAGAATGGTCTAAAATAAAGTTTCAATTGAGAGTAAATGAAAAGATATCTAGTGATATAGCACTAACTCAAGTTGTATTGGCAACCAAGGTTGAGGATGTGATGAAGGTACTTGAGACTATTTTCTCATTATACAAAAAATTGTGTGATCCCACACTCTTCACCCAAGACACTAGACATAGAATTCTAAGCCTAGAGAGGAATCTAAGCATATCAAGTACATAGCTACCTAAGAACCCAGCTCAGAGTGAGAAGCATTTACATACATTGCTTCAATCAAAGAGTCAACTAGCTATGTTAACAATAGAAGAGGCTAATATAAGAGCCAAATGTACACAAATTTAGGCCTCTCTCACCCCACACATAGAAATTCTCCATAAAGAATTAGGCTATGCAAAAACTTTATTAAAGAAAGATCCCAATCTTTCTACATTAGATGGCCTAGTACAACTTACAGCCAAGCTTGCTATCCAAGTTAAGTCATTGGATGTTTTATGTGACAATTGGGATGCAGCTCTCAGAATAATAATGGAAATCCATAAATCCTTTTTGGAAAAATACACTATAAGTGTATAGCCACTTTGACATAAGTGTCAAAAAGGGGGAGTAAATATGCTAGGAGTTAAGGGGAAGCAAGTAAGTAAGTAAGAAAGGGGGAGAATAATGAAAAAGGGAGAGATAAAATGAACAAAGAAAAAGGGAAAGCATGTACAAAGTGGGAGCTATCAATTTTGACCCCAGTCATATACATTTTCGAGAAATACAATGCAGAGATAGAAATAGAGTAGAGCAGATATCAGCTAAGGTAGAGCATAAAGAGTATAAGTGCATTGAAGTCAAAGATTATCAATCAACAGAGACAAATCTACTCAGAATGGAGAATAGATTTTTGGATATAGCACATACATATTAACTCAGACAGAGTTATAAATTTTGAGGTACACAAGTTATTGCAAAATTTTAAAATTTTGAAGTTCTGTATATAAGTGAGTCATGGATATGTTATACTTGAGAAGATCAGATTGATTATGCATATTCAAGTTTTTTTGACACTCATGTCAAAGGGAGAGATTGTTGATCTCAGATTTGTTTTGACAATTGAGTGTCAACACACTTGAGACATTTACTTAGTTCATGTTGAACTAGTAATGCATGTCAAGTACAACATCTAAATAGTAGACCATGTTGAGTTGCAATGAGTACTGAGTCACTCATGTGCTAAGAAAATAGACCGTGTCAAGTGATTCAAGTATCAAGTGAATAGTAGATGCCAACCAATTTAGGTGCTGAGTCAGAATAGTGTATGTCAAGCATCAGTAACCACATATGCCAAGTAACATAGTTTGGACATATTTGTTTGTTATGGAACAAAAAACTATGCAAACTATTTTTTAGCTCCCCTAAGGATAGATTTTGATTCTTTAGAGATAAGAATGAATCTACATGTAGATTCCCTATGCTATTACATGTAGCCAATCAAAAAATGAGAAGGATTAAGTGGTAAAATGGATGAATCTTAGTTGTAGATTCATACCTAACCCTAAGCCACCTCATTCTTCTTAAGGAGGATGAAGCCCTAAATTTTCAAGAGAGTATAGAGCATTGTGAAGGGGTGAATGATCAAATTGGAGAAGAAAACAAGATAGTTTGTAGAGCATTCAATGTGACTCAGCAGTAAGAGTGAATTGTAGAATTAGTTAAGTGAAGAATAGAGGATAGAGGATACAAAATTGATACATCAGATCATGAAGGATTAATCAGAGATTGGATAGAGGTGATATGTTATCAAGAAAGCAAGTGCCAACTACAAGATCTCTGCTGAGATATTTTGAGAGGTGATTTTAGTTAAATCTCCTAGGTAGAGTAGTCTTAATAGGCTTTACTAAATCCTTTAATAGGGTGGCATTCCAAGTGAATGATCTAAAGTCCTTTAACCAGGCACACTTCTAATAGGATGTTGAAATCCTCTCACAAGGTGGGACTTAACAGCCTTTGTAAGCCTTTAATAGGGCAAGCCTTTCATAGGGTAGATCATGTTTCATGGTCAAACCATTGTAACCTTAGTTGGCTACACTTTATTTTTGTAGTAGTGAAGATTTGTGGGTGTCGTCCCCACCCTAGTTTTACCTTATCATTTGGAGGGTTTCTAGGTAATCATATCTAGTGTCAAAGTGTGTGTGTTTCATTATTTTTTTGATCGATAAAACATGCTTGTGTTTGTTTACTTACATGTTTTAGATGCATTTACTTTACATTTTATTTCAGTATGTTAATGCATGTGATTTATGAATGGTGAAAGTTTTATAGGTCCAAGTTTAAACTCCTAATTCAAACCCCACCCACCCCCCCCCCCCCCCCCCCCAGAAGTTTACCTTTCCCACTTGTAATTCTAATAGAGGGGACAACCCTAGAATATCCTAGCCCTTGCTAAAATTGATAAGACCCAAGGATCATGCCAAGCAGTTGTTGAATAAACACAATTGGGGGGATATCATTCCATATCCCATTTCTACTATTTTTAAGAGTTTATGGTTTCTTGGGAAAACCTCATGTGCTACCCTATTAGGTGCCTTTAAAGGTAGGAATTGCAAAATTGCTATGACAAATTAGTACAGTTGATGAAATGGCTTTATTAGGGAAATCAAAAGGAACATTCTTCCAATTGTTATAGTTGTGCATGAGTTTGTATTTGTTAAGAAAGGGTGGAGAAATTTGGGAAAATTTCTAGATAGATATCAAATGGCCTAGTCCCATGCCTATTATATTGACCCAAAGGGATTTTATGACCTCCTTAGGGAAAGAACTAAAGCTAAGGATCACATAAAAACTATATATTTCTCTAAGGATATAATTAGAAATATGTTTCCATTGCAAGAGTAGGAGGTCAGGAAAGAAAAATGGATAGTATATAGCAAGGTTTTGGATTTCATAAATGTTTTTGAGCCCAAATATAACCCTTTGGTAGGAAATAAATATTGGGGGGCCAAAATGGACATGTTAATGAATAACTTTGCTGAAATAATGAAAACTTTGAATGAGAAGAAAGACATTTTGGAAAAAGCACATCCGAACAAAGTTGCTGAGGTGGAGAGGAGAATAAATAGTAGAATGGTTGTGACTCTAGGCTAGTATACACTACAAAGGAGGGTTGGATATGTTGTAGCTCAAAATATAAAATACATCTCCCCTTACAAAAGGCCAAGATTAGAGAGCCCATTTGACATTAGTGCTCCCAAGAAACAAAAGTTGGAACAAGGGTTATCTTCTCAAGTAGGAGAGTGCTCACCTTCCTAGACTCCACTTAGAATAGATGATGAGGCATCTCTGAGAGAACAACTGAGGCAAATCAAGGGGAGGGAAACATAATTGTTACAACTACTGATATTGAAAGGGGAGTGCCTGAGGAGCCTCCTATGCCATCCCTTGACCTTACTATTACTGACTACAGAGGTAGGGAGATTGACGCTAGATAATTTCACAATCTTCTAAAAAATTCATTGATGATGAAATTTTTGTAATGCCTAGAGCTTTTGCACAATTTTTATGGAGGAGAAACATCAAAAATTTTGAGGCTAAATGCAAAACAATAAAAGCAGAGCAACCAAATAAGTTGGACCCTAAGGTTGAGGAGGAGGTTAAAGCCAAATTTTTGGAGCACTTTGCCCAATTAACCCCTGAAGCTAGAAGACAATTATTGAAAGAGTCAAGTGTTTTGATTTTACTAGAATGGGACATAGCTAATGCTATACTTTTTTATTCTATTAGAAGGGAAAAAGATGTACAATACAAGACTGAAGAAGAAATTTTGTAGACTCATAGAGGAGTGAAGTAGAGTAATGACCATAAAGCATTGGTAATTTGGTCCATTGAAAACAGAGATAAAACTAGGATACAAGAAATTTCCAATGTAGAGCATATTGGTACTCTTATAGTATATAGAGCTAATGAAGTGGATAGTGAGGAAGTCACCAAGATGACTAAAGAAGTGGTGGATTTTAGGTTGTCGGAAAAGAAAAGCATAAATTCCTAGAACTCAATGAAAAATTTGAAGAAGTATTAAAAGCATACGAGGAAAGAGGAAACAAGACATAGCTATTGGAGAATCAAATATCCCAATTGGACAAGCAGCTAGGAAAGAGGAAAGTGGGAGAATAAAGTAGGCCTCGAGTTACATACCCTCGCCCCCTTATTGAGCCAGTCAAGTATACTTTGATTGTAGAACTATTTGGTACCCCACAAAGGCTAGTATTCTATACTTTAGATTATTTTGAGGAAGAGAAGAATAAATTATGGGAAATGCAGGTTGAGTTGAATAATCAATATGAGGAAAAACTCAGAAAAACAATCTTATACTTAGTAAATAAGATTTAATGGCCAAAATTCTATGACCAATTGGTGGGGATCCTTGATATGTGGGATGAAATAAAAAGTGTTAAAGACACTTTGAAGCCCATTGTGCAAAAATGGAGTGAGAGAGATAAAGATATTACTCTCATGTGTATCTCAGTTATCCATTTATCTTGTGAAAAAATAGAGAAAACTTTTGATATAACCAATAATTTAACAGAATTTTGATGAGAAAAGGGTTTCTATTCAAAAGAGAATAGTGATTTGTTTTTGCTAAATACGTAGGAGAGAAATTTGATCTTTTCCCCAATGCACTCAAAAGGATTGATAAGATATAAGAAAAGGTAGAGTGAGGGAAGGAATTGGATGTTTTACTTTGTCATAGAATGAATGAAGTTATTAATGAAAAGGGGCATATGTTGTGGTCCATGACTAATGAAGAATATGTCAAAGTACAGCTATTCTACGATGCCATTAGAAAAGAATTTGTTTAAATAGACAAATTAGGAGGCTTTGTAATAAAAAAGTAGTGTGAAATCCTATATTTTGATTGCACTAATGATACTATTTTCAACAAAGGGAGGGAAGACCTTGTGTCTTTAGAACATATGGAAACAAAAGAAGAGGATGTGGGCCAAGAAGAGGATCAAGAAAATGATACATTAATAGAAGAAGACAAAACAAAGCAACCAATTACACTTGCTAGTATAGAAGTCTAAACTGATGATGTGGTGATTGAAGACACAAATATAAATGTTGTTTTAATAGTGCATGATGATGCAAGTGGAAATCCTTGAGTTGATGTGAATTTGCATGAATCAAGGCTAGAAACATCATTAGAAAACCTGATGACTACATATTCTGAGGAGTCAAAATAGTAAAAGATCCAATCATAGAATTTGTAGCATTTGAAAATGTAACAGAAAAATAGGCCCACCAAAAGAGAATATTATGATGTAAAGTTATTCTATTGCACAAAATTTTGTCTTTTATGATAGTAATAATTGTAAATATTTTTTCATCTAAAAGACAACTGTCATTTCTCTATGCCTAAAGCTTGTTGCATCTCGTACTGTATAAGTGAGATTCCAAGGCTAGAGAAGGGTCCAAATTATTGCATAATATTAGTTTCTACTAAGTTTGTTTGGTCCAATTTCTTGATGTAAACTTTATGATGTCTTTCTTTACAAATATCTAAGAATACATTGTTCTTATAGGATCTTTATGTCTTATCTTGAGTCATTCTAAGTTTTGTTACAACTATATACAATTTTCAAAGGAAATTAATACATAGATGAACTGTCCCCATATATGTTCTTGTTGAATCTTCTCTCCATTTTTATTACCTAGTCATTTTAAAGTTGTATGAGAAAAGCTTGTTCAATTGAATGTAATTAAATCAAGGTGTATATCAATTCACTATTGCTTTTAATTCAATGCATTAAGTAAATGCTTTAGTGAGGTTGATAGGGTTTCCATGGTAATAGGAAGGATGTCTATAAGAATGATTTTTAGTGAGAATTGTTGATAGTATTGATTGTAATGTAGTCAATTAGATCTAGAAATTAAATGGACTTTGAATCCCAATGGATGAGGCACTAATTTATTGATTTAGTCTATAGATGGAAAGATCATGAACAAGCATCAAGCTTAAATTCAAAATTAATTTTACTTTACTATTTGAAGAATGTCAATGCTGGTCAAAACTTGTTTGCATTTAATTCCTATGTTCTAGTAAGTTGCTATTGCCTAGAATCATTTGGAAATCTAAGAAGAATTGTGACCAAATTTGCTAAAAGGGATGTGTGTTGTTGTAAAATGTCATGAAATGAATAAAATATGTATGTAATATGAGTTTGAAAATATTTCATCCCTTAGGTGCAATCGCCTTGGTTTTGTAGAGCCTAAAGAGTAGAAAATCTCTTATGATTTTATTGAAGTTGGGTTTAGATTTTGAGAACAAGTAACTATTTATGGAAAGTAGTTGATCCTCAGGTTATTGTATTCTTTATTATCTTGATATTAAGTATTATGTTGCTTAATATTTTAAAAAATAGCAACAAAATGGTGACTCTACTGGGGAATTGCTCAACATACGTTTGTGTGTAAGAAGTAGTGTAGTTTCTCTAATAATTGGTGTATACATGTTTGTCAAATTTTTTCAATATTGCTTGTGTTTATAATGAACCTTTTAGTGAAAAACCTTGAGAATTTAAACAATAAATAACAAATATTCTAGTATCACAAGTGTGCATTGATGTATGTAGCCCTTATGAAGTGTCTTATTTGTCAAAAAAGAGTTATAGTCTAATGTTCTTTGTGATTGGTTCCACTATGTGTTAGATATTTTCATATTATCTTGTGCCCTTCCCATGAAGTCAAAAGCCATTTTATTGTTATATTTTCCTTACAATAGGGTGGTGAATCAATCAAGGTTTTGAAGCTAGTTCTTATTATAGGTAATCCCCTTTTGATGGCTAACAAAATGAAAAATACAAGAGCTTACATTAGAGCCAATCCTGACTTGCCTCAAGGTGGTAGGAAGAACTTGAATAATAAAAAGGTAGACCCAAATCCTACCTGGAAACCTAGAGGTAGTGTATCAATTAACTCTCAATACCAACTAGTGGTAGGGAGAGAATCTTCTTCACTTAGCTATAAATCAGAAATCACAAGGCTCTTAGGAGGAATATTTAGACCCACTTGCAAGATGAAAGAGCTTACCAGGATAAAAGTATACCACTAGCAGGAGGTGCACTACATAGATCTGACATGATGGCTGAATTGAACCATAGATTCGGATATAAAAATGTAATGGATGAGCCTTTCAACCCTAGAATAGTTCCATATATGGAGACTAATCTTAAAGATCTTGATGATCTTGTAGATTTAGAAGAAACTTCTTCAGATCCTAAAGAAGTATGCTTGGAAACAGATTGTTTAAAGAAATGGGTTGTAGAAGAGGAAGCCAAACATGTTTGTTTGGAGAAAGAAAGAGAGAGTCACCTTGAATGTCATTATTGAAAGAGATAACTTGCTTAGAAGGATGGTTTCTTTAAAGGAGAAAAAAAAGAAGTGAGAAGAAAGGAATTCAGTACTTCATGTATTTTTGGGGATATAGATAGTTTGAGATCTAAAGTTCTAGATCAAGAAAAGCACATAAGCCAAAGGCAAGAACATGTCATTTCTCAAGTCCAACCCTACAAGCTTGCCCAAGTAGATCCTATAGAACCTACTATGAAAAATACAAATAAAGGAAAATGAAAAGCTATAGGAATCCAAATAAATGAACCCCAAGCTATACTTGGTAGATCTATAAATCCTCCCATGTCCAAATTGGATCTTGATCTAGAAAAGGCCAAAAAAGAGAAAGAGGGTCTGGAAAACGAGCTTGATAAGGTTGAGAATGAAGCTCATGTAGTAGAAATCAAGAGAAAGATTTAGTTTATCAAGTCCAACTCTCCCTTAGCCTTGTGGCCTCATTTTTCTACTCAAGTTGCAACTTTTGCACCTACTTGTTGACCAGTAGTTTCTAGTCAAACTATGTCTTAATCTACCCCAACATCATCATCCACTACTAGTACCTAGATTCCTAGTGTTCAAATATAGCATTCCCAAAATGTTTCTCATAATCAGGCTAATATAGCAAGCACATACAATTCTACAAGTTTTAGAAGAAGCCTATATATATGGAAAAATATAGACAAATATCATTTGTAGGGATTCTCAATTTTCCACATCCCATATCATTTGATCTAATAGACAAAGTTGTCAAGTTTTCTACAAATAATGTTGTTACTAGTGTGGACCACTTGAGGGTCTTTATAGATATGTTAAATGATTTTGAAGTTGAACATGAAGATGTAGTGATGAAATGATTTTTACACTCATTGATTGAGGATACTAGGGATTGGCTTAGAAGATTACCAGATGATTATATTAGTTCCTAGAATGATTTGGAGATGTTGTTCAAAGAGCAATATAGAGAGAATACTAATGTTGGTTTTATGTTGAATGATTTCAATAATATCAAGAAGAATCCTAATGAATCTACATTTGATTTTAATTTAAGATTCTAAAAGGGAATGTACAAGTTGTTTCAGAACATGAAACTGAATGAGGATGTATGCCTTACAACATGTTTTAATGCTTTTGATAGTAAGATGGCTTATCAGTTGAGGGATAAAGAGTCTAAAACTTTAAGGGATGCTTTCAAGTTTGTAATAAATATTGAGATTAATAGAAAAGCATCTGGTAAGATGGGGAGGAGAGATGATCCAAATTTGTTCAATCCCAAGAACAATAAGAAAGAAAATGATAAAACTCCTACAGGTAAGAAGCCTGAAGAACCCACAATAGGTCAAGTGTTGGACTTGTTGAAAAAGATGAATCCAACAACTTTCAAAACACATAAACCTAATGTTGGTGAAAAGGCCCCAAGGAATAATAACCATTTTAATAGATAGCCAAGAATGTAGAATTACCCCTATACCACTCAGTGGAAGGATGGTAAACCAATTCCAAGTCAAACCCAAAATGTAAAGGATAAAGGTACCCCATATCCTTTGCAAAGAAGCTCTATTAATATGAATGATGATGTACCATGGTGCATCATATGTCAATCACCTCATTCTTTATATTATTATGTGGTTGATCAGTCATTTGCTTCAGATTAGAATGCATAAAATGAGGAGGAAGAAGAAGAAAAAAAGCCATGATGATGTAACTTGTAATATGGTAATCATGTTTAATGACTGTGTAGATTATGATTTGGAAGAACCTAAAAAATGATATTGCAGATCAGAGAGTTGCCTACTAATTACACCATCAACAAGTATTCTCAAATGATGAGGGTTATGACAAAGATAAGGTATGTGTTACATCTTTTGATGTTGGCCATATAAATTTGAGAATGCCTTCTAAAGAGGAGATTTATAGGATTACTGCAGAGATGATTTCTCAAGTTCACAATAATTATAGTTTAATAAATAGGATAGTTAATAATTATGCTAGGAAACCTTATGGTATATTCATAAAGAACATTACACATAAAATGAAGGATGACAATAAGAAGACTAATGTAGATACAACTAAGGTGAAAGACAACAAGATCAAGAAGTTGCTCATAATTTGTCTCATATAGCAAGCACATCCAATTTTGCTAGTTTTAGAAGAAGCCTATATATATGGAAAAATATAGAAAAATATCATTTGTAGGGATTCTCAGTTTTCCACATCCCATATCATTTGATCTAAGAGACAAAGTTGTTAAGTTTTCTAGAAATAATGTTGTTATTGGTGAGGAGCACTTGAGGGTCCTTATAGATATGTTAAATGATTTTGAAGTTGAACATGAAGATGTAGTGATGAAATTGCTTGTACACTCATTGATTGTGGATGCTAGGAATTGGTTTAGAAGATTACTAGATGATTATATTAGTTCCGAGAATGATTTGGAGATGTTTTTCAAAGAGCAATATGGAGGAAATACTAATGTTGGTTTTATGTTGAATGATTTCAATAATGTCAAGAAGAATCCTAATGAATCTACATTTGATTTTAATGTAAGATTCTAGAAGGGAATGTACAAGTTGTTTTAGGTCATGAAACTGAATGAGGATGTATGCCTTACAACATACTTTAATGCTTTTGATAGCAAGATGGTTTATCAGTTGAGGGATAAAGAGTCTAAAACTTTAAAGGATGCTTTCAAGTTTGTAGTAAATATTGAGAATAACAAAAAAGAATCTGGTAAGCTAGGGAGGAGAGATGATCCAAAGTTGTTCAATCCTAAGAACAACAAGAAACAAAATGATAAAGCTCCTACAGGTAAGAAGCCTGAAGAACCCACAAGAGGTCAAGTGTTGGACTTGTTGAAAAAGATGAACCCAAAAACTATCAAAACACATAAACCTAATGGTGGTGAAAAGGCCCCAATGAATATTAACCATTTTAATAGACAACCAAGAATGCAAAATTATCCCTATACCACTCAGTGGAAGGATGGTAAACCAATTCCAAATTAGACCCAAAATGTAAAGGATAAAGGTACCCCAAATCCTCTACAAAGAAGCTTTGTTAATATGAATGATGATTTACCAGGGTGCATCATATGTCAATCACCTCATTCTTTAGATTATTGTGCATTTTCTTAGTCATTTTCTCTAGATTAGAATGCATAAAATGAGGAGGAAGAAGAAGAAAAAAGCCATGATGATGTAAGTTGTAATATGGCAAGCATGTTTGATGACTGTGTAGATTATGATTTGGAAGAACCTAAAAATGATATTAAAGATCAGAGAGTTTCCTACTAGTTACACCATCAACAAGTATTCTCAAATGATGAAGGTTATGATGAAGATAAGGTATGTGTTATGTCTTCTAATGTTGGCCATATAAATTTGAGAATGCCTTCTAAAGAGGAGATTGATAGGATTGCTATAAAGATGATTTCTCAAGTTCACAGTAACTATAGTTTGATAAACATGACATTTAATAATGATTTTGGGAAACCTTCTAGTATATTCATAAAGGACATTACACATAAAATGAAAGATGACAATAAGAAGACTAATGTAGATCATATTAGCTTTGTAATGGTGACATGGTAGGATTGGCATCCTCATCAGCATAGACTAGTGTTTACAGATGCCACAATAGTGCCTTTGATGCACATGAATGGGCAAGATGGCTGGCACTGAGACTTTAGGCATTTTGTGCCAGGCTTGTAGTAGTTTTTAGAATGTAATTGGGAGTTGCAGATGAATGATCATGTATCACAATGGAGCTTTTATCATGGTTGGCATAGAAGCTAGCAAATTGATCAAAGGCCTGGGTGGAAAGGAAATGACACCCCACAACATTTTAATGGCAACTTGGTGAGGTAACATCGATTTGATTTTAAGAAAATTGAAAGGATGTTTTGGCAACCAAAACAAACCCAACAGGAGCCGAAGGTGGTGATGGGTATGTACTCTATTACCCATAATAATATTTTTAGGGTTTCTACTTTACCAGTTCAGAACCCTTCTTGGGGTGATTTGGTTAAACGCCTTCAATGTAGTGCTATTTTTTCTAAAATGGTTAGGGCCTTGGCCTTCTATGAAAAAAATCCAAGCCTAGTTGCTTGATAATTGGGGAGCTAATATGGTGATAAAACCTTTGGTGAATGAGTTTTACATGGTGATATGCCCAACACTGGATGACAAGAAGGCTATATTGAGTGGATGCCCTTATATGATGGATGGCATAGGTTTTTATTTATGTGATTGGTGTCCAAATTTTAATCCTAAGACTGAAAAAGTGAAGGAAGTTTTGATATGGGTAAATTTAAAAAATTTGCCATGGGAATATAAAGATGAAGAAAAATTGAGGATGATAGGCAATAGTTCGGGAGTTTTTCTTAATTTTGAGGAGGTGTCAGAAAAGAATTTTTTGTATTAATTTTCTAGAATTTTGGTCAAGATGCAAGAATGTCATTCGGTGTCTAATTGCATTTCTCTTCACACACCAAAAGGGGAGTTTCTGGTGATTATTAATGTAAATTATGCAGATCATTTCCACCCTCAGGAACAGCTGGGGAAAAAAAAGTGTAGTATGGAGAATTCTTATTTAGATATGTTGAAGAAAATTGAATAGTAGTAGAAAATCATTCCCTCATGGTCAATCTAATTTGAGGATAAAATGATTTGTAGACATAATATGACTGAGGTTGGTCATGAGGTTCCAGAGGGAAACGATAGTGATAGTGGTGGTAAGATGGGATGTAGTGAGAAGGTGATGACTACTAGTCAATCTACACAAGTGGTACTTGAGACCCCTTTTTCCCAATAGTTTATCTAGAGCACCCTGAGGAAAGTTCCTTCACATCAGGACTTTAGCTCAATTGTTTTGGATACCCTTGATAAGAGCGGTGGTGTTTTAGAGGAAGTGGGAATTTTGTCTCAGAAGGAGGCTATCTACAAGGAAGTGAAAGGGGCTTCACCTTCTCTGGAGGGTACACAGTTAGCAGATGAGGAGATTTTCAAAGATATCCAAATTTCTCCTATCTAAACTCTGGAATCTTTTTTGGATAGTGAGAAGGAATGAAGAAAAGATGCACTGGTCTTGGAATCAAAATTCTCATATGATGAGGATGTTGGTGTAGATGAGTGTGGGGTCTTAGATTCATTGGTTTTGGAGGAAGAACATTCCATTCACATGACTCCATTTGGTATTCACAAACTAAAAGTTGTTGAAAAGAAGAAAAGAGGCCCAAAATCGATGAGTTTAAAACTTGCCATGGCTGGTTCTACTTCAGATTAGGCTAAATTGTTGAGATCAAGAAGAGGATACACCTCTTCCTAGAGGCCATGAGGCTTCTATCATAGAATGTCAAGGGCTATAACACCCCTGACAAACATCGACTAGTTAAATGTGTGCTTGACTAAGTAAATTCAGATTTTTTTTTTTGCTTCAAGAAATGAAGCTTAATGGCAATGGTATAGGGTTCTTTTCTAAGAAATTTTCAAATTGGAGGTGTTTATTGGTTGATGCTGATGGTGCTTCTAGAGGTTTGGGTATCCTATGGAAGGAGGCCTCTATTAGCATCTCTTTGGTGGAGTCAATCTCCCATTGGTAGCTTGTTCTCATTTGCTCTTTTTAGTTGCAGATGAGTTTTTTAGTGTTTAATGTATATGGGTTATGTCAATAGACCCAAAAGTCTCAATTATGGGAAACTTTGTCAAATAAATTGAGCTTGAGGGAGGGTAAGCTAGTGTTTTTGGGTGGCAATTTTAATGATATCCTATCCCCGAATGAAAAAATAGGAGGACTAACAAATTTAAATAGGAGTCACTAGGATTTCGCAGATTTTATTCTCATGAATAATCTTCAAGATTTACCCTTCTCAAATGGAGAATTCACTTGGACTAATCACAAGAAGGGCTTTACAAATATTTCTAAAAAGATTGATCATTTTCTTTTGGGTGGAGACTAGTTGGGCACAGAGTGGTTATGCCAAGTAGACATTCTACCTCTCACAGGTTCTGATCATTTCCCCATTTGTTTGAATATCAGGGATGATTCGGGACCAGAGAATGCCCCTTTTCACTTTGAAAAGACGTGGTTATGGGAAAATGGTTTTCTAGACCTTATTAAGAATCGGTGGAGCTCAAATCCTAAATAGAAAGATTCTTATGCTTTTAAGTTTTTTAAGAAATTGTAGTTCTTAAAGGAACAATTGAAAGTCTAGAAGGAATAGAGAAGTTTTTAAAAATATCTTTGATGAGAAGTTTTAGGTGAAGAAAAATTAAGTAGAATTGAACGAGGTGGTCATGATTGGAGGCATCGATGAGACTCTCTACTAGTGGGAGAATAGTCTAAAAATTGATTATGTTGCAATCCTACAAAACAAAGAGATCTTTTGGAAGCAAAAGTCTCGTGAATTATGGCTCAAGGAAGGAGATCAGAATACCAAATTTTTTCATAATTTTGCGAAGGAAAGGAGATCCCTTAACAAGATATTTTCCATTAAAAATGCAAATGGAGAAGTTATCTCAGACCAATCATTAATTAATGGGTAAGCCATTAAGTTTTTTATAGATTTGTTAGGTGTTCAACATGTGAAGACCTCTGAGGAGGATTGTAGGGGTCTGCTAGATGGTATTCCAAAACTAATTACTAATGCCCAAAATTAAATTTTGACTAGCCTAGTGTCTAAGGAGGAAGTCAGATGTGCCCTTTTCAGAATGGGTAAGGAGAAAGCACCTAGACTGGATGGGTTTCTTTCCCTTTTCTTTCAGGTGGCTTGGGATTGTTTGGGTCAAGATCTTTGGGAAGTTGTTGAGGAGTCTATAAGGAAAACCTTTTTCTTTAAAGATCCGAATGATACCTTTTTATCCCTTACACCCAAGAAGGGAGAGAGAGAGAGAGACATTCAATGAGTTTAGACCTATTTCACTCTGTAATATGATTTATAAAGTGATATCTAAGGTGATGAAAAATAGGCTCAAGTTGGTGTTGCCTACTATTATTTCTTTAGAACAGAGTGGGTTTGCCCCTAGTAGATCTATTTTTGAAGGTATTATTGTAGCCCATGAAGCTATTCATTCTTTGAGGTTAAATAAGGAAGTTGGGATGATGATTAAATTGGATATTCATAATGCTTATGATAACGTGAATAGGCCTTTTCTTCTTAAAGTTCTTGATAAGTTTGGCTTTAGCTCTTGTTGGTGTAATTAGGTCCTTTCCTATATTGATTCCCCTTGTGTCTCTATTCTTGTCAATGGAAGCCCCCAAGGTTTCTTTGAAATGAAAAGAGGAATCTGACAAGGGGACCCCCTATCCCCCTTTCTTTTCATTATTTTGGCTAAAGTATTGGGGAGATTAATTTCAAAAGCCAAGTTGGAAAAAAAATGGAATGGGCTGCAGGTTGCAAGAGGTGTGGATTTGATAACGCACTTATAGTTTGTTGATGATAATTTTTTAATGGGGGAAGCTAGTATTATGGAGGCTTGTAACATTAAAAAGGTGTTGATAGTCTATGGGGAGGTCTCTAGATAGCTCATCAGTTGGTGTAAATTTGAGATTTTCTTTTTCAACACTACAAGTTCGATTCAAGGAAAGATTTGTAGAGTCCTAGGTATTCAGCATGGGTGCTTACCTAACAACTACTTAGGAAATCCATTGTTCCAAGGAAGGAATAACTCAAACCTTTGGAAGGATCTAATTGATAGCTATGTTAAGCACTTGGATGGATGGAAAGGGAGATGGCTATCATTTGTAGGTAAGATATTGATGCTTTAGACTATTATATCTACAATTCCTACATATTCAATGAGTTGTTTGAAGATTCCAGTGGAAGTGCTTAAGTTTATAGAATGGAGGATGAGGAAGTTCCTCTAGAATTGAACCCTCAATGAAGACAAAATTCCCTTGATAGCATGGGAAGCCATGTGTAAGCTAAAGAAATAGGGTGATGTGGGTTTTCAAAAGTGGCAAGATGTAAATAAGGCTTTGGGAGTAAAGTTAGTGTGGGATATGAATGCAAATCCAAACCAGCTATAGGTAAAGATTCTATAAGAAAAATGTCTAGACTCTAGAGATCCTTTAAGAATCCTTACTATTTTAAATCCTCCTAAAGGTTCAGTAGTGCGGAATTTTTTGCTAGATTGTAGATCTATTATTACAAAACATATTTCATGGCAAATTGGGAATGGGGAATCTACATCATTTTGGCCCAATTCTTGGAAAAATTTGAGTAGGTTGGCAGATCTTGAAGGGGTTAAGGATCTCATTCTGATTATGGAAGCTGAATGGGGAGAGATCATTGATTATTATGTAGAGGAGAAATAGTTTGAGGTGAGTGTTTACTAGGGATGGAAAGATTTTTCCCATTTGCAGCTATCAAAGGCATAGACGTTGAGGTTGAAAAATATTTTTCTTGATAGGTAGATAAGTCTTAGTAATAAAAAAGATAGAATTATTTGGTGTGCTTCAAAAAGCGATGGTTATTTTTCTAGATTGGGTTATCAGCTTAGGTGGCCTACTCCAATCTTAGTTGGATGGCCCCATACACTATGCTAGAACAAGATATGCCTACCTAAATTTGGTGCTTTTGCTTGGTTTGCATTAAAAGGTATAATTCTTACAGATGAAAGGAGATACAAGTTTCATTTTATGGGCCCTTCTAGATGCATTCTTTGTTTTAGTGCTATGGAAACAACAAACCATCTATTGGTACATTGTACCTTTACTCATCATTGTTGGATGAGTTTGATGAAGCATTTATATTGGTCAGACCCCTACCCAAAACTCTTTTAGGTATTTTTCAAATTTGTCCATTTAACTTTAAAAAATCTATTTTTTTAAATCTCTAGACTATCAACCCAACATTGGTGGTGTGGGAGATCTAGAAGGAGCATAATAGGAGGATTTTTCAAAATAGATCAAAAAACATGGAGATGGTGTGGGGTAGAGTTCACTAATCCATTGAGGAGTGTGTGGATGGAAATGGTCCCTTCAATTGGTGGGATAGTAGAGTGTAAAAATTTTGGCCAAGAGTCAAAATCAAATGGGCTAATGATGGTGGAAGGGAAGATGAGGTGCGTATAAACAGGAAAGTAATTAGATGGCACTCACCAAAAGGGGAATGGATCAAAATTAATTTTGATGGCACCTCTAAAGGAAATAAAGGCTTATCAAGAGTAGGGGCAATAGCTAGAAATGCAATAGGGAACATTATTGGTTTTTCAGCGAAGAGGCTAGTGGATGGAACTAATATGGCTGCAGAGGTGAAAGTAGCAACTCTGGCAGTGCTACTAGGCAAAAAATTGGGTGTTCACGATATCCATTTGGAAGGGAACTCTAAAGTTATTATAGATAGCATTGTTAGAGGGATGATGCAAGCTTAGAATTATCAACACCCAATTTAAAGGATTAGAGAGGAATTGGGTTGCTTTTTAAATTTCAAAGTAAATCACATATACCGGGAAGGGAATGTAGAGGCAGATAAGTTGGCCAATTGGGAAACTACCTTTCTCGTGGTCAACTTAACTATAGTTGAGGATTTTTAAGGGGTTTTTTGTGACAAGGATTTTGAATTTGGTAATGATCAGTAGTTGAAGGAAGAAAATTTATGAATATTAAATGAAGGTGGTGGATGTGACAGGGCTGCACACGTGGTGAATGGATTATGATTTTTTGTATTTTCATTTTTTGAAAAGGCAAAGATTTTCTTAGAATTGCATATCAATTCAGTGGATGTTTTTTTTATGAATATAAAGATGGAATGGTGCTTTGTAGAAAATGGAGTGTTTCTTAGGGGGGTAGCCTACAATGTGACTTTTCTTATGCAACTTTCCATATAGGTGATAAGGTTGTTAGGGTAGATAGGGAGCCAAGGATCAACCATATTCTAGGAGAATGAATTGATAGGGATTCAACTTGTTTCTTAGACATTGGTGTGAATTCTTTTAGTGTAGAACTAATTATTCAAGAAGTTGAGAAATTGCCTATTGTGTTTGAACATGAAGTTGAATGTTGTATGGATTCACCAGTTTTGTTGACCATGTACTTTGATGGGGCTAGTTCCAAACAAGGTTCAAGGGTAGGAGTAGTCTTTGTTTCTCTTGAAAAGAATACTTTTATATATTCATTCACCTTGAATTTTTCTTGTATTGACAATATAGCAAAATATGAAGCTCTTCTATTAGGATTGAAAGTTGTCACCCACCATGGAATCAAGAAGTTGCATGTCATAGGTGATTCTAAGTTGGTTATTTCACAAATAAAGGAAACTTATGCTTCAAAAAAAAAAAGGATGAAATAGTATAGAAATATTGTCTAGGATCAGATTGAAGTTTTTTGATGCATTTGGCATCTCTTGGATGGATAGAAGTTAGAATAAAATGGCTAACCTATTGGAAAATGTAGCAATCAAGCCTAAGGACATGTCATGTTTAGGGATTTCATAGATTGAGGTTTAGAATAGGTCTTCAATACTTGAAATATTGAACATTGGAAAGTCTTTGAGGATGATAAAGATATTTTTTATTTCATGCTTATTGAAGACAAGTATCATAGTCAAGAGTTAGATTGTAGTGATCTAATTGAAACCATAGATGGTAACGAAACAATTTTTGGTCAAGAGATCATACAGTTGAAGACTAATAAAGTACCTAAAGGGTTGGTTGTTCTAGAGAACATGTTTGACAACCAAGATAGGGTGAATCTTGGAATTAGAGATTACAAGCCTCAAGAACTTGAAGAGATAAACCTAGGTATTGCTGAGGCTCCAAAGAAAGTTTATATTGGTCAAAACTTGTTAGCTAAAATTAGAAAACCTTTGATTGATTTGTTGAGAAAATATAGACACATCTTTGCATGGTCTTATGATGATCTTAAGGCCTAGATAATGTTAAACCCTTTAGATAGAAGCAAAGACCTATAAATCCCACCTTAGGCCCTAAAATGCAGGAAGAATTGATGTAGCTAAGGGATGGACAAATAATCAAACCAATTAGGCATTCTACTTGGGTTTCAAACTTGGTGCCATTTAGAAAAAAAATGGAGACATAAGACTGTGTGTGGACTTCAGGAACTTGAATATAGCTTCCTTGAAAGACAATTATGGGTTAAGAAATATGGAGGCTGTATTGCAACAGGTAATTGGTTTTGAGTTGATGTCCATGATGGACAGATTCTTAGGGTATAATAAAGTCTTTGTGAAGGACAATGAACAATTTAATATAGCTTTTACAACTCCATGGGGTACTTATGTATATGTGAGAATGCCATTTGGGTTGATTAATGCAAGTGTAACTTTTCAAAGAGCTATGGATTTAGCCTTCCATGATTATATTAATAAGTTTATGGTAGTATACCAAGATGATCTTACAAAATATTCCAAAAGGGCTGAGGACCATTGTAGACATCTAGAAAAAAAATTTATTAAAGCCTTGGAATATGGAGTATCACTAAATCCAAAGAAGTGTACAATTGGGGTGACAGAAGGTAGACCACTAGGACATATAGTGTTAAGGGATGGAGTAAAGATAGATCCTGAGAGAGTGGCAGCCATTGATAAGGTGCCTAAGCCAAAAAATGGTAAGGGAATACAATCTTTCTTTGGTCAAGTTAATTTTTTGAGAAGATTTGTTACAAATTTTGCTGAGATTAGAATACCTATATCAAAAATGCTCAAGAAAGGAGCTACCATTAATTGGGATGGTGAACTTTCACAAGCCTTTCAAGATATTAAAATTGCCATAAAAAATGCTCCAATTCTTAGAACCCCAAATTGTACTAAGCCAATGCACATATTCTCTTTTACATCCTTTCACACTATAGTTGCAGTCTTATTATAGAAGAATGAGGAGGGATATGAGTAGCCAATTGTATTCTCTAGAAAATTCTTATAGCCTATTGAATTGAAATATGAGATTTATGAGAAACAAGCTTATGCTAATTCAAGATCCAACACCATGAGACAAGATATTTGGAAAGGGGAAAGCAAAGAAAACCCCTTGTGACATTATGAAAGAGACATGAAAAGCCTAAGGAGAGAGAGAGAGAGAGAGAGAGAGAGAGAGAGAGAGAGAGAGAGAGAGAGAGAGAGAGAGAGAGCAATCGCTCATACAATAATTGAGAAGAGGAAGAAACCTCATTAGAAATGAGAGAGGAGGGTCATCTCTTAAATAGAGATGAGAGAGAGGAGTTAGAATGTAACTCCCATGTCTATGAATGCCACCATTCATAAGTGTGTGAGGCCAAGTGTGAGATTCCTCTTAAGGAGGAATAATCTAAAATGCAAATTACAATAAATATTTGTCCTCACATATTCCACTAGAGGAAAAAATAAGATGTAGTGGAAAAAGGACAAAAAAGAAATATATTAAGATACCTTGGCTTATATCCTAATATATTATAACAATAAAGAAAGAAGATCTAACCTTGGTTTATAAACACACCAAGGAAAGATTACAACTTCTAACAAGAAGCTTTCTTTTTTAAGCAAGGAAGATGGCCGTTTGGTGTTTAGTTTTTTATTTAGTAAGAGTAGAAAGAAGGTAGTGATGGAGGCCTCATTTTCTCTAGACTCTAACAAGCAGTTGAAATCTTTTAAGGGTCTAGTCAACAAGGAGCAACTAAAGGGTCAACTCAAGGTTAAAATAGAGGGTATGATTGAAGCTATTCTAGGAGTGATTGGATCACAATTCCAAGAATGAGTAGTAATACAATGTTGTGACCTAGATGTGGTTGCCATGGTGGTGGCATGGGGGTTGGAGCTGAACATTTCAACGAAGGAAGTGGGTTTTGTGGTAAGGTCTTTGTTTGAGGAAAATTTGTTGGGTGGCCTTGAATCTATCTTGGAATGGTCAGTCTCAGGTGTTGGAATCGATATTTTTGAATGTTTCAAAGATGAGGAGGAGGGGCGATGATATGGGTATATCCCCTTTCTAAGTGGAAAGCTAAGGTAGATAAGATGTCCCTATACCATGAAGTGCAACAAGCATAGAAGAAACTGTGAGCAAATTTGAATAGCATGGAATGTGGCGTGGATCAACTAGTGACTGAATGGGAAAACTTTTCCCACTAGCGACGCAGCCCACAAGGTGGGAGAATGACATTCAAAGGATAGGGGAAGGCTTTGGTAGAAGGATAAGGTACCATGCTTGATTCTGCAGTGTCTATTTAAAGTTTTTTATTGAAAATTGATAATATTGTATAGTGTTGAAAATAGTAGTTTACTATATGTATAGCCAGGCATGGGTAGTTGGTGGTTTTTTGATTCAGTTACTGATGTTGTATGCAAATTTGGGTAGCAGTAGTAGGAAGGTTTTTTGAATGTTCATACTTATGGCTGGTAGCTCTTGGGGAGCTTTTTGTAACCTTTATTTTTATTATTAATATAAATGCACCATTATCGACCCAAAAAAAAAAAGACTAATGTAGATATAGCTAAGGTTAAAGGCAACAAGATCAAGAAGTGGGAGCCCAAAAAGAAAGTTCAATTCCAAACAAGTGATACAATAAAGGCAACTGTACAAGAGAAGAAATCAGGGTCTGACATTGTCAAACCAATGATAGTGCCTATTGTTCAAAAGACTCCCAATCTAGGTATATATGATTTCTATGTTATGAAGATAACTGTCAAAGTACCTTTGTCTAGATTGTTAAAATTAATGACCATAAGAGTAAAGCCTTGTCATGGTTGGGTGCAATAGTAAATAATAGCAATATTGTTGAGAAAAGTATCATTTAGAAAACCCCAGTGGTGGTAGAAGATAGTGGAATTATATCGCAAATCCCTCAAATGTTTTTAGATGATTCATCAATAGCCTATATAGAAGATATTGACCCATTCTTTCTCAGTCTCATTATAAAAGGAAAAACCTTTTAAAAATGCATGATAGACTCAGGAGCCTCTAATACCATCATTCCCTTTAAAGTGATGGAAGGTAGATACTAAGCACGATAGATGTAGATACACACACCCAAGAGGGAGGGAGAGATACATAGAGGTAAGAGGGAAGAGGGGTTAGGTTGAGAGAGGGAGAGCGGAATGAGCCATATATGGAAGTCATGTATGTATGTGCATAAAGGAAGGGAGAGGAAAAGATAGAAAAAAAGAAGAGGGAAGTATATACACACACACACACACACACAGATCTAAAACATGAACCTATTTATAAAGGAATTAGGATCTTAATAATCTTCTCTATGTAGAGGTTTGGTTTAAGATACACTTGGATCCTTTTAAGTGGATATAAAGTTGATTTCATGTTATCACATTATATACAAATACATATATAATAAATAGATCAAATCTATTTTTTATTTATCATCAAAATATCTTCACATACCTATTGCACACCAAGGTGTGATTTCTATTTATATATATGATATTATAAGTCTCACATGTAGCAATTCAATTAATTTCAACACATTATAAAATGTTATATATGTAAATACAGTTGAAGCAAGCATAAAAGAAAGAAAATAGGAAATAAATGTTGTGTTTTGAACAATAGATGAAAATTAACTTGAAACTTGCACAAGGAAACCACACTCTTTTTGTGTTTCATTGGGTTTAAATATGTACATGATACTTTATTTAATACATTGTAGTTTTACATATTCCACCATTGGTGTCCATAAAAAACAAAAGTGAGCTATAAAATACAAGAAAGATGTAATGCCACAAATTGTATGAGGAAATAAATTTTTTCTTACATGGTAGATACTAAAATCATTAGACAATCAAATAACATATAAAATACTCGAGTACATAAATTGAAGAAGAGGACAAACCTTTATATTCAACTACAAATCGAGTAAGTGCGCCAAGATGATGTGAAAAGAAGTGGACACCATAGAAAAAAAGGTGAAAGTGCACATAACACAATCACATTATGTGTACTTTTCATAAAATTCAAAAATGGACTTGGCTCATTACCAAATCAAGAAAATTATATTAAAAAAGCATCCCACTAAACATAACATGATCACATTTTTACTTACCAAAAATGTGATCATGTTTTTACTCGTAAAAATATTTTTTGTTTTTTCTCACAGCCTAATTATTTTTTATACCCAAATCCATGGAAAAATAGAGGTTAAACTCCAAATAATACCACAAATGCAATCGGGTTTGCCTACCTCAACCTCGAGTTCATCAAGTGTTTGCTGGCAATCATTGATTTCTCCTCTATGAAAAGGTTAGGTATCATTGTTTTTTGTATTGTATGTTGTATTATTTTAGAGTTTTTTGTATTGATTTGTGTTTTTTATAATAATTTAATAATCAAATACATCTAGACCCAATAAATGCAAAGGAAATGAAAGACTACCTTTTGTTGAAGAAGCAAGCATTAACCCTAAAAAAACACCTCAAAATGAACCAAAAAACTCTCAAACCCTCAAGTAGGTGCCCCTTAACAGCCACCACCATGTATCAAGCCTTTGTTGACACAAAATTTTGTACCCTTGCATGAGGTATGACCCTCAAGTGCCTCATGTAACATGGAAACAACCTCCAAGTGTGGGATTTGCACTTTGAGGCTGAATCTTTGGAGAAGGTTAGCTTCCTTACAATCAAGGTGCACCTAAAATAACACTTTTTTTGAGGAAAATGGAGAAGAATTACATTAAATTAAATTTTTGAAAGGGAAAGGAGGTGATGCACTAGATTAAAATTTGGTTACTACCACTGCTTGAAAATGTACTATAGATCAATGGAACACCGGACTACACAGCTCTAGACTCCAATCTATATCTAAAGGACTTGTATGCAAGTTAGAAACTAAGAAAATGCTAAAAGGAAGAAGAACTTTACAACACAATTTTACTAGCATAATAAACACGACATGCAAACTATGAACATAGAAAAGAACATTTAACACAAGGAAAAAATCTACATAAGATAGAGCTAAATGAAAGAACATGTAAAACCAGTATTTTATTAATGATAGGCATAAGGAATTATAGTTGGAGAGCATAAGGCTACTACAAAAATACAACAGAGAAGAACCTAGAAAATATGTACAAGGATGACTTTTAAAGAGACCAGACATAAATCAATTACATCAATTGAGTTCAAAATCCAATCTCAATGGAATTAAGTTACAAATTTGTAAATCAAGAAAAAAAAACAAAAAATCTTATTTCCATGTGTGTTTGATCCATGAAATGTTAGAAAATGAGCTAATAATTTCTCCTGCAATAAAAAAAATCATTCCATACCCTCTACAAGTGGCAACATAGGAAGGAGAAGTCTTTATGTTGTGTGAAAACACCTTAAAAAGTGGTTCAAAAATAAATATTAAACTTTCAAGCCTTATAAAATTCAACAAAAAATTAACTCTAGCATGAAAACACACAACTTTTTTGGCTTGTGCATTATCAGAACACATATTTAATTCCTACAAAAAGACTCATGATGTTGCACAAAGCACAAAAAATGCACAATACAAAAGGCTCTCACATAATCGCACCATGGCTTTCCATTAACATAACTAGCTTGCAATCATTCACAAGCACAAAAAATTCAATGGTGCAAGATTACAAGATGAAACCTTTCCTCTCACAAATGTTTTGTGAGGCCACGTAGCATGAAAATACACCACAAATCATGATTGTGACACAAAAAAACACCTCTACAAATATTAAATGTCGTGTCTATATCAGCTTGAAATGGTTTATCTCAAAGTTTGTATCCTTTTTGAGTTGAATGTCAATTTTTCTTTTTTTCTTAGCACATACTGTCCCTAATTCTCATTCATCACTACTCTTCCTATTGTAGCTCTATCTTAACTATACTCGACACCTTATGTATAACTCGACATCAATGTACTCTGTCTACTTAGCATTCATTAGGCTCAACTTTAACTAGAAATACTTGGCAACCAAAGACTTTCTTGGCTCCTATAGAGCTCAACATATACATGTTTATTTACAATTCTTTATATGACTCAGCCTATATAGAACATCTTTATCATAGTGATGTCAGACTAACTCTTCCTTATATATGACTAAGTATTCAACACTAATAGACAACAAGATTTAGAGATACAAACAATCTCCCCCTTTGAAATTAGTGGCAAAAAAAACTTTATCATGATAACATCGTTACAATAAAAGAATAAGAGTACTCCTCCTAAGCCTATGCCTTAGTTCTTATAGTGTTAGAAATAGATAATACTAAGAGGAGGGGGAAAATCAGTATTCTACAAACTTTTTCCCACAACTAAATATTGTTAATTACTTTATAAATTTCATATGAACATAAACCAACAATGTTAAATAGTAAATATAACCATGCAGGAAGAGAACTCATAACACCCTTATTTGTTAACTAGGGAAACCCTAGACAAGGGAAAACCCCAGTGGGGATGGTACCAACAAGATGATTCATTAAACAAAAGAATCCTATTAAGGATATTGACCCTGTTAGGAGTCTTTGAAATATGTATAGTGTCTTCAGTCATTATTAGAGGACTAGGCCCTATGAAAAGCCTCAAATTTGTTAGGAGTTTCTTTAACCTTGTTAGGAGTTGGTAGAACAAATATAATCTATGCAAGATAGATCCCACTACCCTAACATGCAATATACAATTAATTTTCTTCACAAGAGTAGGTATACATACAATACTGTCTTACTATTGTATCTCATACTTGATCTGATCATACATCTAATTTCACATCACATAAGGCTTGCATACCATTTAATCTTTCTTCTTAATTGTTAGCATCACAATCTCTTTACATTGATTTCATCTTATCTGCTCAAGGTATGATCTTACTTATGTCTCACAAACTAATTAATCTTTTCTCAGTTAGACTTAATGATTTCACTTGCTTGATCAAATATAAAAAATGAATTTGGGTAAACATCTAGGATGTTAGCCCATCATGACTTAGTGATTATTTTGTCACCAAAATAACTTCTTAAGTTGTATAATCCAATTCTCTAATATGATCTGTTCTATTCTATTAAATAGCTAAACTAGTATCTTGACTATAACTTGCATTGTATCAACCATATAGGTTTGTGCACTAACATACATCATCACCAAATTGTCATCTAACAATCCTTAATATCACATGTCTTAACTTTAACTTAGTTTTCCATACATGTTGTATCTATCTTTGTATTGTTGCAATTTGTCTAACACTTAGGACAATTTTCTAACTATGATTGCATAAATGAAATACTAGATACAAGTTCCATAAATGACAATACTTTAGAAATCTAACTAGCCATATTGTCAAAAATCTCCCCCTTTGGCATCGATGGCAACATGTGGGAAAATTGGTTAAGTCCCAAAATGATGTCATACAAAATGAATACAAAAAGTAACTGCACAAAATTGAGTTCAAAAAAGAAAGTTTTTAATTCATGTTTTGATGGATCATTACATTCCTTATAAATCCCTACAATGGTATATATGTAGACTCCCCCTTATATATACATATTTCTTTTTACAAACATATTCAATTTTTCTTACTTATATTTCTCCCCATTGACATCAATGACAAAGATGTCAAAAAATATATACAAAAATTTGTTTCCTCTTGCTAATCAAATTGTAATTCTGGATTAACAATCTGTAAAACTAAGTTTTAGTTGCTTTAAATATTTCTTCTAGTTCTCCTTGACTATGTTAGGTATACTAATGAGTGCGCAAAGTGCATAGGATGCCACTTCTACTATGCCTAATTCAATATAGGAAAACTTGTCATAGGAGGCCTTAGCTGCAAGAAACTCCCCCATTTACCTCTATAAAATACTAATTTTAGGTGACAACACTTCTCTAAAAGTAGAGAATCTTATTATTCCTTGTTCCTTATCAGTTTCAATGCCTTTGATAGCATTATGAATCTTCTCCATTTTAGTTCCAAGATCTTTAATTCTTGCCTTAGGTCATGCAATTTGGTAGTGAGTGTTTGAAGCTCACTCATTTGGCCTTTGATCAGACTATCAAAATATGACAAGAAATTGTATGATAGTGTGTATTGTCCAAATAACTTCTTACCTTCATCAATGTTCTTCCTTAATTCCTTGATGCATACATCTAATTTCTTCAGATCATTTCTCATATTCATGCATATTGTATCAAATAGTGATGCATCATGCTTTGCTTATGACTGTATTGAAGCTACTTTAGACAAGGTTGTGAATTCTTCATCAAAAGATTTCACCAATTTTTTTGCCTTGGTCTAGAAGTCTTGATTTGTAACAATAATGCGAGTTTTCCTCTACATCCTATCCAAGTCTTCTAAAAATGTTTTCTCCAAAGACTTAACTAATTTGTTCTTTTGAAGTAATTTACTCAAAGAAGTCATCAATCCTTTCTGATCATCATCATCATCATCATCAGATATTGTTGTTGATGTTGCTACTATTGGAGTTGTTGTAGGAATAAGTGTAACTACTTTTAGCTTGCACTCTTCTTTTCTTCCTCGGCCTTCTTTCTCTCTTCTTCTAATGTATCTTTTTCTTTCTTAGCTTCTTTTCATTTCTCCTCTTTTTTCTTTAATTCTTCTTCTTCTTTCTTTTTCCTTTCCTCCTCTTTTCTCTTTTCTTCTTTTTCCTGTTTCTTCTTTTTTGTTTCCTTCTTTCTTTCTTCTTCCTCTAATCTTTTCTTTTCTACATTCCTCTTTCTTTCTTCTTCTTCATCCTCTTCATTAGTACTAGTTTAGGCAATAATATTGCCATTAATGTTTGTTCCATATGTAGTAAATGGCTTCTCTTTGACATCAATAGTTATGTGTGTAATGTCCACTTGCATGGATTCAATACCATTAGCTATGTGAGGAGGTGACATTATTTGTTGCACTTCTTCAACCTCTTCTTCACCATTAGTGGAAGTACTAGCCTCCACATACATTGGACTTGGTGATTTTAGCTGCACACTCTCCTTGGTGATTTTAGACATAGAAGTCATAAAGTTCACTATGGCTTCCTTTTTTTCTTTCTTGACTTCTTGATAATTTCCTCCCATCAAAAGAATATCTTTTCTTTTATTCCTTAGCAACTTGGGTTCAATGCCTTTCAAAATTCTTTCCAAATCCTCCTTTATGTTCACATTAAATAGTTTGTTAATCATTCTCTCTCTTAGCTTGGTGTCTTCTTCTACTACTCTCTTCTTTCTATTTAGTAACTTGTTGTAAAGATATTCTAGGATCTTACCTTGTGTGCTATCAAATCTCTTATTGTTACTATACAAACTATAATATTTATTCAATTGTACAAAATTGTCATCATTAATAATCTACATGTTCAGGTTTTCTACCTTTATCTTCCAAGCCTTCGTGTTGGTTGGTTTCCTTCCTTCTTCATCTACTTATTTAATTTTATTATCTTTAGTTTCATCATATGATTCCTTAGAATCACTAATTTGTAATATTTTTCTTCTTTTCCCAAGTTCACTAATGGTCTGCTTGACCCTTTTCTTTGAAGGTGGTGTAGATTCTTTTTTAACCTTTACTAATCTCTCTAAATTTCTCTATGCAATAGGTATATCAACCTTTGATTGATTATTTTTCTAATCACATTATACTCTAAATGGTTGCACTTGCACAACTATTGCATAAGGTGCAATAGGTGTCTATGTAGTAGGTCTTACAATTGTTACACCTTTAGATAGTGCTACAATAGAAATTGGTGTAGCTGCTAATACCTCAGACTTCCCACTACCTTTCATCTCTATTTGTATCCCTTTGACCATTAATTTCTTCTCTAGTCATACCAAATTCCTTGAGAATGGAATCTATCTTCTTCTCCACATTCTTCTTGATCTCCTTGCTATGAAGTTTAGAATGAACTTATCTCATCTTTTTCTCATAAGTACCACATCTAGGGAATTTTGCATCCTTCTCTAATTGCAATATGATTTGTGAATAACCTTCAATGAGTTCTTCACTCATTTCATATCACATGGGTTCAATGATTTTCACCCTAGGTTCTACTACTTGCATACAAGTAGTATCAGTTTCCACCATGAAACATATCTCATCTTTATACTTTTCCACCATGGAGAGAGGGATTCTATATCATAGTTTCATCTCTGATTAAAATTTCTTCATCATTCTATCAATGTCACTATCTCTAAAATTCTCTAATTTGGCCCTATGACATTATGTTACCAATTTCATAGAACATTCATCACTTTCCCAACTTGTCACACTAGGGAATTGCTTGGTTGTATATAAGAATATATTTGTTAACAAATATTCAAATCTAAACACTAAATTTGTAGTCTTTTTTAGCTTTGCAATATTTTCTAACAGATGTGTTCTGACTATCTCGCATAAGTTTACCTTCCTTCTCTCTACTGCCATAACATATATCGCATGCATGAATCCTGTTGGCATAGAGTTCACTCTAGAACTATGATTCAACTTATACCATAACATTTTACTTAACACTTTGACTCCTTTGTCTTGAATCATGTCAACTTTCACGTTCCTTCCATCAAGCATAGTATATAGTTTTGTCTCAATTGTCTTTCTTACATTCATGTCATTCACTGGATTACAACCTTCATTACTTAGACCTATGACCTTTTGAATTAGGTCATTATCAGTTGTGACTGGTGCATCACCTATCCAAAAGACATCTTCATGAACTGTACCCAAAATGATTCTGGTCCATTCATGATAATCGAATTTCATGTAGAACATATACTTAATCAAGTTGAACTCATTTAGGTATCTGTATTCAAACTTTAGGATTAGGTCACCATTACACATAACTCCTAAATCCTTATGGATATCCTCATCACCAATGCTCTCAAATTTATAGCGAATGTAACTTCTAACATCTTCTACATGAAGTACATTCGACAAGATTTGAGAAAATGCTCCTAATGGATCATCTATGAGAGATACAAATGGGTGCTTCTTAAACTTGTATCTGGATCTATAACTTACATCACATATTGACTGGCCTATCATGTTGCTTATAGAATATACTAGAAATTTCAAGAAAAGCTTCATAAAATACCTTTAATGTCACAATTAGGTCTTTTGCAACTCATACTTTAAATACCTTTCTTCGCACTTGAATTCATTGTCAAATTGCTCATAAATTGCTCATCTTTTACATGAACAAATGGTACTCACAATCTTTTTTTCAATCCTTAAATCACTTGAAATCTTACTCCACCTTAAATGCGCATCTACTTCTTCTTCAAAAAGTTGTCACTACTTACTAGTGAACTTATTTTCTTCCATATAGATTAGTATGATCACACAAATGTTTGCACGCTTGACCATAACTTCCACTCTATATCCTCTACCTCCTACTAACTATGCAACTTTACAATCTCTCATAAGTTTTGATCAACTGATGCTCAACCTCTAGTAGTAATGCTTAATTCAGATAGGATGAATCACAAACAATTTCTAACTTCATTTTCTCATCTAGTGCATCAAAATATTGTTTCTCCAAAACTATATAAGAAATTTCTAGATCCTTAGCTTTTACAAATATGTCTTTAAATTCATCAAAATGCTCTTCTACTATTTCTTTCTCATTGTTATCATTGGTGTTTTCATTACTTCTGTCATTCCTATTATTGTTCCTTCTATAATTGTGATTCATATTGAAGTTCTATTCTATAGAATCTTTTTGTGTGTCCAAAGTTATTACATAACTTACATATAGGCATATTTCTTCTCTAATTAGTTCCATTTTGAGTTTCAGGTGCTTTACAATTCCTTGCAATATGTCTAGGATTGTTACACTTGTAACATATAACATGTTTCCTTTCAGTAATAGATATTTCTCCATCATTAGATATGCTTTCTGATCTTCCTCTTTCATTTCCTATAGGGTTAGTATTCCTAAATATTCTACTATTCCCATTATTAATATCAAACTTAGTTTTCTTAAAATCTACTAGTTTATGTCCATAACCATGAAAATTATAACAATAGAAATTAGTAATAGGTTTGAAAGACTTACCTATGCAATTTCTTTTCATATGACCAACTTCATTACATATGAAACATCTACCTATGAATTCATGTCTAACTTCCTTGGATGGTTCAGCTTGCTTAGGTTTATCAACTTGCTCTATTTTATTTGGTTCATCATGTTTCATACACAAATCAACTAGTTCAATTTCTTTAGATAATTTAGTACTTGTGCTTGATTCAATCTTACTTTGATCATGTTCTTTAGGGGACTTAACAACTACATCTAGTTCTTTCCTAATTCCAACTTTCTTTGCTAACTTTTCTCTAATAATCTATATCTTAGACCTATCTTGTCATATGAAGGTCTCTAGTGAAATATCTACTCATCAATTTTCTCACTACTAGAATAACATTTTTCTAATTACTGCTTAGCTTGTGTCAGTTATCCTTTCACAATGTCATTGTAATTTTCTAATTCTGAATGCTCAATCTTGATAGAATATAATTCAATTGTCACTTGACTAAACTAGCATCTAAGGTCAACATTCTTAGATTTCAGATCAGGTTGGTTCTTGCCTTCATCTTTCTTAAGACTCAACCTAAGTTCAACAATTTTCAACTCATGTTTTAAAATCTTATTTTCTTTCTTGAGAAATCCTACTTCATCATTGTTACTAATCTGCACATTTGTTTACTTACTAGATTTCAGATCATCAATCTTGTCTTTTAGTTTACCAATGTAGACTTTTGCATCCTCATACCTATCTTTCAGGTTGTCTCCTTCTGTAAGAAGATCAATTTGTTCAAGAGCTTCTTCAAGATTTCTCTTCAGTTGTTCCATATGTATAGGGATCTTACTCAATTGTTAAGCCTCTTCTAAGTAACTAGGCTCTAATACCAATTGTTAGAAATAGATAATAATGAGAGTGGGGATGAATACGTATTCTACAAACTTTTTTCCACAACTAAATATTGTTAATTACTTTATAACTTGCATATGAAAGTAAACCAACAATGTTGAATGATAAATATAACCATGCATAAAGAGAACTCATAGCATCATTATTTTTTAACTAGGGAAACCCTAACAAAGGGAAAACCCTAGTGGGGATGGTACCCACAAGATGATTCACTAAACAAAAAAATCATGTTAAGGATATTGACACTATTAGGAGCCTGTGTAATACATATAGTGTCTCAAGTCCTTATTAGAGGACTAGGCCCTATTAAAAGCCTCAACCCTATTAGGAGTTGCTTTAACCCTATTAGTATTTGGTATAACAAATACAATGTATGCAAGAAGAGCCTACTACTCTAATATGCAATATACAATTAAGTTTCTTCACAAGAGTAAGCATACATACAATAGTGTCTTACTATTGTATCTTGCACTTGATTTGATCATACATCAAATTTTGCATCACATAAGGCTTGCATATCATTTAAGATTTCTTCTCAATCATTCACATCACAATCTCTTCACATTGATCTCATCTTATCTATGCAAGATATGATCTTTACTTATATCTTGCAAACTAATAAATCTCTTCTTGCTTAGTCTTAATGCTCTCACATGCTTGATCAAATATAAAAATGACTTTGGGTAAACATCTAGGATGCCATCCCATCATGACTTAGTGATTATTTTGTCACCAAAATAATTCCTTAAGTCATACAATCTAATTCTCTAATATGCCTTGTTCTATTCTGTTAGATACCTGAACTAGTATCTTGACTCTAACTTGTGCCTTATCAACTATACAGCTCCATGTACTGACATATGTCATCACCACATTGTCATCTAATGATCCTTAACTATGCATGTCCTAACTTGAACTCAATCATCCGTACATGTTGTATCTGTCTCTATACTACTATAATCTTTCTAACACTTAGATAATTTTCTAGTTATGATTGCATAAATGAAATAATAAATACATGTTTTCATAAATGAAAATACTTTAGACATCTAATTAGTCATATTGCCAACATATAAAACTTCAAAACTTTTTCCAACTAAGAAATCAAAATAATTCAATGAATAATATAACAATACATATAGTACATGACTCTAAATAGTATAATTGTGTCTGTGTCATACCATGTCTGTCTTCTAAATTATGAATCATGTTTAATCCTTGATCTCATCATTACCCCATTCAATATGTAATCATCAATATTACATTTCCCCTTGTTTTTGTCACGCATGGCTTTTGTAGGGGTTGAGTGGGTCGAATCAAACCATATTTTCCAATAAGTATTTGTGTACCTGGTTAATCATGGAATATGCATGATCCCATTTATTTCTAATTGATTCCAATACATGAATTTGCAATTCTAATTTCGCACCTATTTCAATTAAACAATCTACAATTGAAAGATTATGATCTGTGTGAATTAGATCCTGTACTAATTTTAGTGTACATTACATAACCTATAGATAAGGTATCAAAATTGACTAGATTGAGATCAATTTGGCCTACATGTTCCTGCCAGCTATTTGTAATTTTCCAATTTACCTTGTGCAAAAATTACTTTATTATAGTGCATTGTACTAGATTCAACTGACTGTGAAATAGAGCTTTTTGTTTTCTTCATTTTAGCCTGAATCCGTTGTATATTTTCTTGGAAATCATTTTTAAATCTGGGGCACATCACATAAAATGGTATACAAATGTTGCATCTTATGTACAAGTTATTATGTGTTCTATACGTATGCTTGCAATTCAACTTTTCACTCGACAATGGTTGTAGAAATTTTCTCTATAACTCTATTTTCAAATTTATCTGCTAACCATGCCATTAGTTTCTCATTTGCTTCAATATCTCCAACATTATTTATTTGTTCAACAATATGTACAATTTGGGAAATAATTGGGACTTTCACATCAATATTTTGTACATCAAAAGCATAAACAAATATATTTTTTATGTCATGCGACACTTTTTTTCTTGATTTTTCTCTTCTCACTTCTTCTTGTTTCTTCTTCTATTCCAAAATCTCTTGCAACATGGCAGTTTGTTCCAAAGTGAGATTTTCCAGATCCCATTTTGGTATCTCAATGACTTCATCCACACTAACATAAATTATTGATTGATGGAGTTACAAATAGGATAAACAAGTTACAAAGAGGGGGGTGGTGAATCAAAATCTTAAACACTCTAAAATTTTAACCAATTCATTCACATCTATTAGTAAACTTTTTTATGCAAAACCTATAATGATAACTTGCTATAACATGTCAATCTAATAAATCATATGCATGAAAATAAACACATAACACAATATTTGTTGCCCAAAAACCCTCTAAGGTGAAGGTAAAATTGGGGTGGGGATGACACCTATTAGCAATATGACTAATCAATCAAATAAGGTGAGATATGTGGTTCTCATTTATGGCAACATATGTTTTGCAATTTAGTTATGATTATTTGTAAAGGAAAATTGTCTAAGCACTAAACAATATTACAGTAGCATGATGAGATTTATTTATAACAAAATATTCCCTTGGAATATTCTCTTATGTAGTTAACCATGGATGCATGACATTATCCAGATGATGCATACCAGTGTGCATGTCCATATGAGCAATCTAGTTCAAGTTATAAAGGAAATACTAATGCAGTTATTTCACAATGCAAAAAAGAGCAAGTCAATAGATTGAGTTGAATGACTTGAATAATTATTTCAATTATTAAATCTTGATGAGCTGACTCTAAGGATGATATGTGAGCTGACTAATGAAGAATTTATTAATATGATTGATATAAGCAAAGAACTTCAATTGCAAAGTTGGGGAGGCATGCAATGAAATACTAAGTGATGCTATGCTATGTGATGTTATGATATGTGATATGAAGTAATGTTATGTAATGGGGGATATGATGCAAATTAATATATGTGTAGTCACCCCTTTTATGAAGAACTAACAATTAGAGGAATTGTGAAGTAAAACAAGTGATCCGGTTTTGTATGTATATCTATTTTCTTTAAGAACTCAATTGTCTAAGTTGCATGTTAGGGTAGTGGGCTCTTCTTGCATACATTTGTATATGATCTACCAACTCCTAACAAGGTTGAAGAAACTCCTAATAGGGTTGAGGCTTCTAACAAGGCCTAGTCTCCTAATAGGGACTCGAGACACTATACATTCTTCATATACCGCTAATAGGGTCAATATCCTTAACTAGATTTTTTATGTAGTGAATCATCTTGTGGGTTTCATACCCACCAAGGTTTTCCCTTGGCCAGGGTTTCCCTAGTTAAGAAAATATGGTGTTATGAGTTCTTTTTATGTATGGTTGTTTATACTATTTAGCATTATTGGTTCTCTTTCTTATGCATTGGAAAAGTAACTAACAATATTCAATTGTGGGAAAAAAGATTGAAAATACTAATTGACGACCCCCCCTCCTCAATAATATATATTTCTAATAATTGGTATCAAAGCTTAGTTATTTAGAAGAGGCTTAGCAGATTGAATAAGATCCCTATGGATAAGGAACAGTTGAAGAAGAATCTTGAAGAAGCCCTTGAACAAATTAATCTCCTTACTGATGAAAGAGATGGCCGAAAAGATAGATATAAAGATGCAAAAGCTTATATTGGTGAACTAAAGGACAAGATAGATAACCTGAAACAAAAAGAACCTAGTGAGAAAACTAGTAATAATGATATTGAAGATCAAACAAAAGAAAATGAGATTTTAAAACATGAGTTAAAAATAGTTGAACTCAAGTTACGTCTTAAGAAAAATGGAAGAAATATTGACTCTAAAATAAAAGCTAAAAATGCAGATCTAAGATCCTAGTTAAGAAAACTAACATCTAAATTAGTATCTATCAAGTTGGAGCATGTAGAATTAGAGAAATACAAAACTATTTTGAAAGATGAATTGGTGCAAACCAAACAACAACTTGAGAAATTATATACCAGCAGTGAAAAGATTGAAGAAAAAATATCTGTACAAAGACCTAGTTATGATAAGACTAGACTTGGATTCTTCCTTGGACAATCCACCAAGAAATCTATTTAGAGGAAAGAACTTGATACTCCTAAAGTCAAAAAGGATCTAAACATAAGCAAAATAGATGATATATCTAAAGAAAAAGGGAATGTTACTCACTCTGAGAAATCTAAAGAATCTAATCAAGATGAAGATAATAGAAGAAAGGAATCTAATGCCAAGTATAATAAACTTGAACATACTAGAGATGATTGCAAAGGTAAGTATTTTAAACCTATTTCAAATTTTTATTGTCATAATTTTCATGGATATGGGCATTATACAGTAGATTGTAAGAAACCTAAATTTGATAATGATAATGCAAATAGTAGAATATTTAGGAACACTAACCATGCAGTCAACAAAAGAAGATCTCATAGCAATGAAAGTAGAAGAAAAATTGTTTGTTATAGATGCAACAATCTTGGACACATTGCAAGGAACTACAGAGCACCTAATGATCAGTAGAATGAACAAAGAAGGAATGTACCTATATGTTAGTTATGTAATAACTTTGGACACACAAAAAAGTTCTACAAAGTGGATAGGAGAAACCAAAATAGGAATCAAAATTATAGAAGGAATAATAGAAGAAATGATGACACTTTGAAGGAAGAAATGAAGGAGTAGACATAAGAATTCAAGGAAATATTTGTAAAGGCAAAAGAACTTGAAAGCTGTCATATAGTTCTAGAAGAAGTACACCCCAATGTACATGATAAGACAATAAAGTCACTTATTGTCTATGACTTATCCTACCTGAATTAAGCATTCTCAATAAAATAGCATGTCATTTAATAATAACTAATGTTAGAGAGAATATCACAAGTTGTGCAGTTAATAGTTTATACTAGACATTGAGAGGAGTATACAGTAAAGTGTGCATTGCTTAATATGATCAATATAAGGTTATGTAAGAAGAGTAACCTCTCTGTTATATAGAGACAATATATTAAACTGGTGGTAGATATGCATTTAATGTGAAGTAGTGATTGCAAAAGATTTAAAGGATGTAAATTGATTTATGAGCATCATTTTCTTGTGTGAAAACTTAAGTGCAAGATTGGAGAGAGATTTGAAGTAACATGTTGAAGAATTTTGTAGATACGTGAGATTGTTGAAAATCCTAAAATGTGAAATTAAGTTATTTTTCAAATTTTTTGAGTGTATTCTTAGAAATGGCAAGACAAGAAGTGTTTAATATCAATAATAGACCTAGATATAACTTCAAGAAACACCCTTTTGTTTCTCTTCTTGATGACCCCATTGGAGAATATTTGTAAGTACTAGAAAATGTTCTTCATGTTGAAGACATAAGAGGTTATATTCATTGTAAAATAGAAAGCATAAGAGATATTGAGATTCATAAGGAATTGGAGAAAATGTGCAACAATGATTTGTCATTGAGACCAAAATATGCATACCTAGAACAACTTAACCTAGTTAAGCACATGTTCTACATGAACTTTGATAACCATGAATGGACAAGAATCATTTTGAGTAGAGTTCATGATAACCTTCTATGGTTGGGAGATTCTATCATATGCATCAATAATGACCTAACTCACAAGGTCACAGGTTTAAGTATTGAAGGATGCAATCCTGTCAACATAAAGAATGTGTGAAGATTAGTTGAAACAAATCTCAACACAAGTTTTGATGGTAGAAACATGAAGATCAACACCATTCAAGATGGAGTGAGACTTATTAGTAAAATTTTGGGATATAAGTTCAACAATGGATCTAGGATAGATTCAGTCCTAGCTAGATTTCTTCATGTAGATTATGTAATGGTAGTAAAGGGTGAAATCTATGTGATATTATCTAAACTCAGTTGTTGGATAACATATTTTATTAAAAATCAAGAAGTCTAGGAGCACAATCTTTAGTTTTGAATCCCTATTGACTCATATGTTCTTCTACACAACAAAGAATTTTCCTAGTATTTCAAATTGGAATGAAAGTGAGTGCACAATGTAAACTATCACTCATGCATATAGATCTAAATTAGAAATAGTTAGAGATAATGATATTGATAGAATGATGAAATCATTCCAAGAAAAAATGAAACAAAGGTATAGGATAACTCCTATGCTAATAGAAAAATATAAGGATGAACTATGTTTCATGGTAGAAATAGATTTCACATGCATGGAGGCAATTGTTTCTCGAGTGAAGTTAATTGAACCTATGGGTTATGAAAGGAGTGTTAAACTAATTGAAGGCTATGTGCAGATAATTCTACAATCTAAAGTTGATTTTGAATGCCCTAAATGGGGGACATATACTAAGAAGATGAGAGAAGTCAAAACAAATCTAATAGTCAAGGACTCTAAGAAGAAGATAGAAAAAGTAATTGATTCTATATTAAAAGAATTAGGGATATTAAGAAAGAAATTTGAAGAGGTGAAAGGGATAGCCTTGGAGATGAAGGCCAACAGTTAATCTGAACTATTGACCCCTACACCTATTGTAGTGGTTAGACCTATTGAGAAGATATTCAAGTGAACTACAAGTGAACCAAGTAAGAGGAGAAGCAACTTGCAAATTAGTTCCTCAAAATCTAAAAAAGAGACTAGTGACAAACCAGTAGAGCTAGTAGATCAGGAAGTGAAGACGTCAGCAGGAAGAAAAACATGGAAACAAAAGGTAGAAAATATTAACATGCAAATTATTAATGATAATAATTTTGTGCCATTGAATAAGTATTATGACTCGTATAATAGGGTGAACCCACAATACTGGGTACCACTTTTGGGGGATGAATGAAATCATGAAATAATGAAAAAAAATCATATTAAATTTTACCTATGTTCATGCGAATGTACTAACTATGTTCGCACGAAGATAAAACAATTATATGTTCATGTGAACATATTGAGTTTAAACAAGGTATGTTCATGTGAACATACCTTATTAATATGTTCATGTGAACATATTTTAATGGCAATTTTGAGAGTAAAACCCAATCTTTCCATTTGAGATAAAAATAAAACATTTTCCCTTGCCTTAATAAATTTTCTTTTTTCTATGTTCACGTGAACACAAATTATTTACATGTTCACGCGAACACATTAACATAAATTTCTAACCACCAAATATTTTTTCTCGTACATTTGTGCAAACATGTGTTCACACAAACATGTCTAATATGTTCACATGAACATGTCAGTTTACAAATTTCCAATTGATTGTGTAACAATGTAATATGTGGGGATAAATGGTCCCTCAAAAGAGTAAATGTTTTTTGACCTTTCTCATTTTTTTCTTGTATATCCCAAATGCTATCATGAATTTCTTGCATTGTATGCTCAAACGTTTATAACTTTTGATTCCATTTTAGAAAGTTATCAGTGAGTGTTTGAAGTTCAGTTATCTTCTCTTTGATTTTCTCACCAAAGTTGTGAAGGTGAAGTTATGCCAAGTTGCACTTAGCATATATTTGTTTTCCTTCTTCTATACTTTTCCTTAATACTTTAATGCATACATTTAACATTTATATATCATTCCTTAGATTTGTACACATAGTATTAAGAATTTTACCACCATGCTCAGTCTGTGCTTGAATTGTAGCAACATTGGTAAGCATTGTAATCTCATTATCAAAGGTTTTGCATATAATTGTTGCTCTTTGTTGAATGTTTGTAGGTGTATCAACATAACTTACTATCTTCTCCAATCTATCCAAGACTGAAGTTAAAGTCTTCTCAATAGACTTGACTAATTTCTTCATTTCAAGGAATTTACTTAAAGAAGATATAAGTTTTTGTGCCTCATCTTCTTCATATGACTATATAGCTATTGTAGTGACTCCTACTGCTTGTGTAGGTAGTGTAGATAGTTTTACTTCTTCTATAGCTATAGGAGCATGTGTAGCAGCTTCTTCAATGCTAAATTCAAATTTCTTTTCAAAAGGTGCATCTTCTTCCTTTTGCTTCTATTCTTTCTCCTCTTTAGATGAGCTACTATAATCAACAGTATTTAGTTGTGGGCAAAAATATTGAAGATATTGATTCAATCCCCCCCCCCCCCCCCCCCCCCCCGCCCCGCCCCCCCTCTCTGCCCTTTCATATTATCTATTTCTAACAATTGGTATCAGAGCACCATGAGTATCAATATACTAATGGAGTTACAAATAGGATAAACAAGATACTGAGAGGGGGATGGTGAATTAGAATCTTAAACACTCTAAAATTTTCATCAATTCATTGACATCTATTAGTAAACTTTTGCATGTAAAACCTATAATGATAACTTGCTATAACATGTCAATCCGATAAATTAGATGCATGAAAATGAACACATAACACAATATTTGTTTCCCAGAAACCCTTTAAGGTGAAGGTAAAACTAGGGTAGGGGTGACACCCACAAATATTCACTATCACAATAATAAAGTTAACCAATTATGGTTATAATGTTTGATCATAATATATGATATACCTTGTGAGGGGTCTACCCTATTAAAAGCTTAAGAGACTTCTAGGTCTCATCTTGTTAGAGGATTTGACACTTACAACAAAGTAAGGAATCCATTTGGAGATTAATAAGGATTTGTTAGGACTACCTTATTAAGAGATTTACCCTAATTCAAGTATGTTAGAATTGATTCAATACCTGACTCTAGGTATGCTCTATAAGCTGATTTTGAGTCTTCTCGCTAATAGATCCTCTCCTTTGATCTAATAAAACTTTTCTTCCCCTTTCACTTCATTGCTATGATTAGGTCACTTTCTCCGTTAAGTGATAACAAAACCTTTCACTAACTGTTGATCTGATCTTGATCCTTCACTTCATTTGGCATCACCTTATCATAATCATCACACCCTCACTCTTGTGCACTCTCTCTCTATATCTGATTTAGGTTAAGATCTTCTCTATTTAAATAATTTCATAAAGAGTTTTCTAGATTCTTCCAATATTAGGCTCTCCATCTCAATCATTGATCATAATACATAGAGATCTATGGTCCACATCGTTAACACATAAAACTCTCTTTAACAACCTCTAAAAATAATAAATGTTCTTTCCAAGTTGGCTTGAATTTTTTTTACCTCAAAATTAGTTACATTCCTAAATTTTATGTAAACATTGCATTGCTTGGCCATTACTTTTTTCTGATGCTTGGCATTGTTGTTTCTTGGTTTATATTGTGCTCAGCACATACTATGTAACTCAGTACTTATATGCTTGAAACTTGCTGGGTCATTGTTGAGCTCGACTCGTATAGAGAATACTTGGTGACCATACACCTACTCAACCCCTATAGAGCTTGATACATGTTCATTATGTACATGACTTAGACTATATAGAGTAGCTCGATTGTAGTGATGATCATCTAACTCTTCTTTGTAAATAAATAAGTGGTTGACACTAATAGAAACTAATGGTTAGAGATACCAATAGTCTCCCCCTTTAACATTAGTAGAAAAAAAATTTTGTCATATACATATTTACAATATTGTCTGCTAAATGAGCTCTCCCCCTAAGTCTTATGACTTATGTAAAAATAATGAATGAAAAATGTAATTATGAATAACAAACTCATTTCCCCCTTTTCAAATCTATTTCCCCTTTTATTCAAATCTATTCACCCTTGTTTTTTAACACTTATGTCACTGTTGTTGGGGTGGAATAGGTGGAAGAAACCCATATTTCTCAATGAATTCTTTATGAAATCTGGTAATCATGGATAGTGCATGATGTCATGTGGTTCTTGTTGCCTCCAAAGTCTACAATTATAATCTTGCAGCTAGAACAATTAAACTATCAACCATTAAAAGATTGTGATCTTATGTGATAAGATCCTGGGCTAACTTCATCTCCCTTTGTATGACCTCCAAATGAGGTATCACCATTTCTTGAATAGAGATCAATTTAGATCTCATATTCCTATTAGCCGCTAGAAGCTCAATCAATGTGCCTTGAGCATTCAATAAATTATTGAAATGATCAATACTTGATCCTTCTAACTCTAAAATAATGTTGTTGTTGAATTTGATTTATTTGTGCCTGAATGTTGTTTGTGAATCTTGGAACATCAGATAGAATGTTCTACAAATGTTGTACCTTCTATATTAGTTCTAGCATAACCTGCAATTTCTCTTGTAATTAGACTTTATGCTTGGAAATAATTATGGAAACTTTGTCCACAACCTTATTTTCAAATCTTCTTGCAGACCAATCCATCAAATTTTCATTTGATTCCATATTACTAGCATTTTCTTGATCAACTATATTGACAAGTTGGTTGATGACCAGTGCTTGTTCATTAAAATTTTGAATTTCAAAAGCATCAACAAAAATGTTTTTCACATCATATAATACCTACTTTTGCTTCAATTCTCTTCTTAGCTCTTCCTACCTTTTCTTCTTTTCCAAAACTTCTTGTAGCATTTTTTTTCCTCCAAGGTGAGATTTTCCCTATCCAATTATGACATCCCAATTATTTCATCTAGACTAACTTCAATGTCTGGTGAGTTATCCTTTATTGTTATCCTTTTTCTTGGTGAAGGAGTGTTTTTGCTTGATACTACTTTAGGAGTTGGTGAAGGAGTTTCATCACTTAGTCATGCTTAGGCATCTGTGCTTGAGATAACAATCATTACACTTAGTTCAACTTTAGTTGACTTTATGTTTTCCTCAATATGAGGTGCTGAAACAATATTACTATTTGCACATGTTTCTTTCTGTTCACCTTCTACCTCTGTATCTATGAGCCTTGACTTCTTAGCCTCTAGAGTGTCAGGGGTGTTGACATGTACAAGTGGCATGCTACCTTGTAGACTCAGAAAACCTAAGCTTTCTCTGCTACTATAATCATCTTCAATGTTTATAGTATTTTTCTCTTTCTCTACTCCTTTGGTGGATAACCCAAAAATGATTTTCCAAAGCAACCTAGTCTATTGTGGTACAACTTCCATTTTATTTTGTAAGATCAAAAACACTCTATACTTAGGAACAAATCTTCTCCTATACTACTCCAAAAATACATTTTGTTGATCCTAGGATAGATCAGGCATTACTCTAAATAATGTGTCAATTTTTATCCTTTTCTCTATTCCTTCTACCTATCACCACCTCCTTTCTAATCTTTCAAATAAGTCCTTGGGTATCTTTTTTTCTATTTCACTAGGATCTAGTTTATGATTAGCAATCATATCCACCATATCCTCCTCAACTTTATTTCTATCATCATTATCTAGTGTATCATACTTTACAAATATGAAACTAGATAATCCTATAGATCTTCTTAAGTTTTCACAATTCTCTTCAATAGACCCTGTTTTCCTTATAGGTGGTCCTCTGACCAATCTCCTTTCCTTTTTAAGGACACTGAGATCTATAGTTTCTAGTACAATTTTCTTTGTAGACTGCTCAACACTAGCAGTTTCCCTAGTCCTTGGTTTGTTTGGTCATGGAGGAGAGATGTGTGTCACTACTGGCTTCCTCTGGATTCCTTGAGTCTTTTTTTTCAGTGGAGTGACAACAACTAGGGATTTACCCTTGTCACCTTCTTCTTCTTTCTCTTCCTCATCACCATTGCTTGGTTCCTCATCTTCTCCATCACCTTGAGTTAACTATAAAGGTTATTTTCCCTTTCCTAGGGTGCATAGTTTAGCTTCTAGATCTTCAATAATTTTCTTCTTTTTCACTTCTTTTGAAGCTATCTTGATGTTCACAATTATTCTATCCTTTTCTTCTTCATTCCTTCCAAAATTTTCAACCTTAGTGTTTATCTCTTCTTTCAATAGTGCTTCAATGTTAGTACTTACTACATCACTATCTATTTCATAGTCAAAATTTTGTAAGCAAGCCTTCCTTGGCTTTACTACCTATAAAAATGTGTTGTCTATATATACAAGAAAAGAGATGTCACTATAATATATTTTGACCAATTGTTTAGGTATCCTCATCCTCAACTTCATTCTCTACTTCAATTCATCAAAGTAAGCATCCATTAAATTCTCAAATTTTTCTCCCAGTTGAGTAACATATTCATTTATCTATTGTGTCATTGATTTGTCTTATTCCCAAACAACATTACCAACACTAGGAAAATACCTCTATGTATAAAAAAGAAAATACACACAAGGAGGGATCTGAACTAACACATTGAATTCTTTACTTTTCTTATAGATGACATATTTTCTACTAGTTCTATTCTTTGTAGGTCGACAAGAGCATACTCATAATCTTTCATCACTATCTTCAACACTTTACCTAATGTCATACATGAAACACTATTCAATCTTCTTGATTCGTAGAATTTTTTAGCTATAACCCTCAATACAAATTCAATTAGTGGATCAAAAATGTTTGTAATGGATAGACCACATCAATTGTACTTGGCTCTTGTGTTGGGTTCAATTTATTCACAACTCAAGAAATGCATATTTTTACTTTTTCATAGGATTGGATAGCCTGTAACCCTATGAATCATTTTCTTTGTGATCTCCATGGGTCCATTTTTGTAACCAGTACTTCATATCATGCATTTTTCTCAAAAAAATTTTAATCCATTCCATGAGTTCACCCTTTCCTTTCAAAAACTTTAAATTCATCCTTCAAGATACATTCATTGCATTATTATGTAGAGAGCACAACTAAGAAGCTTCAAATGGGCTTCCCACTCTTGAAATCAACTAACTAGCTATCAAATCTTCAACCTTGTTACAAGGTTTTAGAATATTCCAATCCTCCAATGGATCAAATAAACACACTTTCCAACTTCACCAAGAATCCAAGGACAAAGAACCAAACTTGTCCACTTTATGGGTTTTGCACCAATCTCCCACAACTAGGTCAATACTAGGAAAACACACTAGAAGTTTTTCCCAAGGGTTCTAAGATGTTAAATGATCTTAGGGCACCTATTTACCATATACTACACCACTAGTTTGAATCATACACTTGCACAAATCCTTAAATCTCGATTTGACCTAGTAGCCTTGTAAGCCCCTTTTAGCCCTCCTGAACTACTTTTATGGATCTAAATTACAAAAGTTTCAAACATGACCAAAAAAAAAGGTTTTTTAATACCCTTTTAAAATTTACTTCAAACCCCAAAGCACCAAGTTCTAGCCCCACTCAAACATTCCCTTTCCTTCACAAAGCAACACAGACCTAAGTGATCAAGTTAGACATGGTTTACAAAGCAACTAATAGGAAACAAAGTCATGGAAATGAAATCAATACTTAGGAATGACCAAAAACACTAAAATAACTTATTTCCAAACGCTCAGCCCTTCACCAAGTCCCAAACTCCTGACATTCACAAATTGACACACTACAAGAAGTCAAATTCTTCATGGTACTTGACCTAGGGCTTGATTGGAAAAATAAAATAAAAAATCCTCTAGTTTTGGAACCCTATAATCTTAAAAATTACCCTACTAAGTACCATTTCCCAAGTGGCCATGAAATTCCAACCAAGGAAATTGCAGTTAGAGGCCCATCTTTGCTATGTGCACCAAAATGTTGTCCTAAAAACCTAGTTTCACTAAAAATGCAATAACTTGAGAAAGAAAACACATAGAATAATGAGACTAGAAGAAAAAGTAAGCTTATTTAAAGCTCTATCTCAAACTCCCATCATATCTAGTTTGAAAATCTATATAGTTCGTGCAACATGCAAACAATAGTAAAAATGACTCCAAAACTGAATTTCCTTCTTTACAACTTCTTCCAATCCATACACTAATGCCCTCTAGAAATCACAAATGAGGTATATATCTCTCCTATGTCTATTTTAATGATTACAACCAATATTTTAATATTTATAACCCTTTTCCCACTAAGTTGCAATTTTGAGCAACTTTTACAACTTTCAACAATGCAACTTTGCACAAAAAGTGCAATTTTTACATTTTTCACTTTATTCCACTTCGAGGACTTGGAAAAGGTTCCAAAATACCTAAAATAAAATAAAATCACCTAATCCTAGGCTTTATTTACCAAAAATATTAAAAAACCCAAATTTTCCCAATGAGCAACTTTTGCTTATAAATTTCACAAAGTGCCTTAAGCTTACAAAATGGGGTCTTTCTTTGACCACCATGGAATTTTCATCCAAGGTTTGTTTATTCTAGCCTAAGTAGGTGAAGAAAAGCATGAAAAAAAAAAATAAACCAAATGCCTTGGTGCTCTTCACCATACTCCCTAGGTGAAAAGAAACTCAAGTCTCTTGAGTTGGAATGTCTTCAAGTCTGCTCTAAAGCTTGATGATGTCTTTCTCGAAAAGGCAACTTGCATCCTCTATTGATTTATTTTCCCACTTGATCAAGCATTTATAATATCCTTTCCTACTTGTCTTTTGGGTTTTCCTTTTGCCCAAAATGGCTTCAATGGTAGGTTTAGGCACTTGTGGTAGTTCTTGTAGTAAATTTGATTCTTCTTGCTACTACATTACCTCAACTTCCTCATTATCCTTTACACACTTGAATGCATAGATATCTACCACATTAAAGATAGGAGAGATCCATAAATTAGTAGGCAAGTCAATGTGATAGGCATAGTTTCCATATTTCTTTAGAATTTTGAATGGTCCTCTTCTCTTCATCATTAACTTAGTATACTTCTCCCTTGGAATTCTCTCCTTCCTTAGGTGAATCATTACTAGATCCCTACCTAAAAATGTGAATCTCTTCTCTTCTTATTAGCATGTTCCTTTTACTTGCTTACTAAAAAATCCAACTTATCCTTAACTTGCTGATGAATGTCCTTCATAACCTCTGCAAAATCTTCAACTTTTGCACTCCTCTTGTGACTATCTCCCAAGTCTCTCAACTCCAAGACTCCTCTTGGATGGCTTCCATATACAATCTGAAATGGAGTTAAACATGTAATCCTATTCATTAAATCATTATATGAGAATTCAGCCTGTGGAAGAACAACATCCCAAGCAACTACATGTTCTTTTGTTAGACATCTCAGTAGGTTACCCAATGACCTATTGATATCTTCAGTTTGGCCATCTGATTGGGGATGGTATGTTGAAGAAAAGGATAGTTGTGTGCCCAACCTCTTCCATAATGTTCTCAAAAAATGTCCAAAAAATTTAGAATCCCTATCAGACACAATGTTCAATGGTAATCCATGGAGTTTAACAACTTCCTTAAAGATACCAACTATGTGAGTAGCATCATGAGTTTGTTTACAAGGTAGAAAGTGAGCCATCTTAGAGAACTAATCAACAATAACAAATATTCTATCAAATCCAATTTTATTCCTAGGAAACCCCAAGAAAAATTCCATGTTGATGGAGTCCCATGGCTTAGTGGGTGTAGGTAAAGGAGTATACAGTCCAGCATTTGATGATCTCCCTTTGGCCTTTTGACAAATAATGCAACATTCTACAAACTTCCTAATATATGCCTACATTTTTGGCCAATAGAAAAATCTTCTAACCTACTCTAAAGTCTTATAAATGCTAAAGTGTCCTGCAAGACTCCCACAATTTTTTTCTTTGACAATGTTCTCCCTAATGTTGGGTGTTCATTTTGCACGAGGTCAATGGCAAAAATCCATAGTGTAATTCCTCTCTTGAAAAGAAAATCTTTTTAATGGTCCACTCCAAGGATCAGTGTTTGTCTTGTGATGTACCAAAATCTGCTCAGTAGAAGATAAATGTGAGTGTTCACGAGGATGCCTTTTCTAGTTCTAAAACCCTTTTTATCTTGGAATTGAAGTAAAATATGTCTGGTGTCTCAAAATATCACACCAAAAGAACAATACTTTTCTATTTTTCTATTTTTTCAATGAATGCAATTCTAACAATGCAGCTACTATGAGGTCCTATTCTAACATGGGGTTAGCAAAGAAAATAACAAAATTGTAAGCAAATAACATGAAATCAAATAACTTGAAATTGAAATTCCTAAACGAACATAAGCTATAGAACACAACATGCTGCGAGTTAAACCTTCAATGAAATCGGTACGAAACCAATGAAAATAGGAGCAACGCTTCCTAGAATCCACTAATGCAATTGTCAGTGAGAATCTTTAACAAATTGAATGATGTTTCACTCTTCATCAAATCGCAAGGCCATGAAAAGTGCACTCATGTGAGACAAAAAGCTATGTAGACACAATCAGGTGATCTCTTCTTAAGCTTGTTATGTCAACAAAATTCATATATCTATAGCAAACACTAGAAATAAAAGATCACACATCCAGAAACAACACAATAAACCTTTGGCTCAATCAAAATCTCATGAATAAAATCCACAAAACAATGACACATTCAGGAAAGAATAACTACACTCTGAATGCTAGCACCAAAAGCATAACTTTATTGCACAATAATGGCGACACATTTTTTTTTTTTTTTTTTTTTTTTTTGAAGTTTATTTTTTTATTTTATTTTATTTTCCTTTTTTGTTATTTTTTCAAATTTTTGATTTTTTTGTGATTTTTTCAAATTTTTGACTCTAAAATTCTAAAGTCTAATAAAACTCTTCTTCTCCCAACTCTCGAACTATGAGTCTGGGAGTCGAAAAAAGTAGGGGGTCCCCATTCCTAGTGAGGAATGGGGCGTGTGTTGTGGACACCACAACAAATATCCCCCAAAAAAGGAAGAAATGACCAAGGCATTTCTTCATTAGCAAACATTCCTTCGATGTGTATCAAACATAACCAAAATTTGAACACCTTCAGTGTATTTTAGATGACTTTGCAATCAAAATCTCAGAAGTCAAAACCTTCAAACTTAGTGTGTGCATTGTGTATTCATTCCCTTTGACGTGTCAGGATGCAATCAATCAAATTTTTCTGACAACTCGAAACAATCTTCCACTCCTCCTAGCTCATTCATTTGGAATCTCCATGAAGGCTCTTTATCAATCACTTGCTTGACTAGATGAGAGAATCAATTCAAGGGCTCTTGGCGGGATGTCACATTCTTTTAATTTTTGGTGTTTTTCATAATTACTCCATATCATTTAAAACATTAATTTTGATAAAGCAATAGTTTGAATTGAAGATACTTTGTTTTGGGAACATATCTTTTGCCATTTTAGATCTTAGAATCCTTCAGTCTTAACACCATCTTCTTCTTCTTCTTCCTTTTTTTTTTTTGAATTTTGTATCCTGACTACACTTAGACTATGTAGTCATAACATCAGTGTCGTTTCTTGGATTCAATCTCTTATGAACATCCCTTGCGTTCCTCTTTTAGAACTTTTTAGAAAACTCTCACACCAAACAATGATCTTAGTAAACTTTTGAGGAGACCCCTGCTGCTTGAACTAGTTGAAGTTTGGATCATTCCTCATCATCTTTGACTTTAATTCAACAACACCAAAAATGATCAAATCTTAAAATTTTCAAAGTGTTGAGAGCTTGTTGGTCTAGGCTTCTAATTTCCAAACTTCAAGTCTCCTAATTCCACAAGAAATGTTTGTTGCTTGGTTGGTATAAAACACACAATCATCCAAATGTTTTGACAAAGAAATACCTCCTCCTAAAATCAGGACCAAAGAATGGTTAGTAAAATCTTGAGAAAAATCCCAAGTACACCTTACCCCCTAGGACTAACATAACTTTTAAAAAAATGAACACACAACTGAAAGAAAACATGCAACACCTAACTAGAGAGACTAAAAAGACTAAGAAAAACAAAAACAAAAACTTATTTACAAAAAAACTTGAATAATAAGAATGTGGGGTAGTTATTAGTAGATTTCTCATTATGTGCAATAGTAATGAACCACCCCATATAGTTCTCAAAAATTCTGACTTGTTTTTGTACTCAAAAAAATAAAGTCTGGACAATCTTGGTTCAAATTTGGGGCACAAATCACACAAAATTAGAAGTTGTGGTAACTCTTCATGGCCATGATTAATCCACAAACAAGTTCTCTTACCTTTGGCATCATATTCAAATTGAAAATCATCAAACTAAGAGGGATAATGGAAAGATATCACCTGATCCAGCAAGTCCCCCACCATAGGGGTACACTCAGACATTGTAATTTCTCCTTCTAGTGGTCTCATCTCATGGTACAACACTTCATGTGCACATGGAAACACTTTAGGTTCTGCTCTAAGCTCCTTTAGACTAGGAAACTCAATTCTCAGCCTCCCTTTCGAATTACAGGATTCATTACTATCATTGACCAAGATGTTTTCTGCTTCGTATCCCAAAGAAGCTTGTTCAAAATCATACTTTCCCTCCATTGTGATCTCCCAAGCTAACAAGAAATTGGGGCAACTTTCTTCTTAATGGAACGCAAATGGATGGATTCTACATGACATAGTTATTGCATGGTTTGATATGTGTGTAGAATACCCACAAATAGACATTTCCTCAGTCAAGCTTGATACCAAATTGAATACTCTATCCATCTCTTCTAATGTCAAATCTTGTTTTGAGGGAAATATCTTATCTTTATCCAATGGGGAATCGATATCACAGTATGAAGAATTGGTATCTTCTTCTTGATGACTTTCTGATTCAAAAATCTCACCTACCTCAGTATCTTCTGCATTTCCATCACTTTTTGCAACTTCATGGAGTTTTGGAACTTCAAAATTTCCCACACCCTCAAGATTTCATGGCATATCTAGACTTAATACGACATCAAAGCTCGAAAGAATTGCTTCATTGAATGGGAACACAAACTCCTCTTGATCATCATCATCATTTAGTCCTCCTATAGATTTATCATGTGATTCAAACACCATTGCACTAAACTGTAGGGGTTGTTCCTCCATGATTTGGTGAGGTCGATCCGAAACATCAGTGTGCCCATACCCATTTTCACTTGGACTCATACCTATAATATGATTATTCTCATTGTTGATGTTCCTATAAAGGTTAAAATTCCCACTCTGATTCTGAGAATAATTGTTTTGGGCAGAAAGTTGTCTTGGATGATTGACTTGGTTTCTTGAAGAATTAACCTTTATTCTCACAAGTTCACTGGATAAAAGAGACATCGTCTCCTTCATGGCCTTAAGCTCTCTAGCCATATGCTTTCTGCTTCAGTGGATGCAACTGCCTTTTGGGACTCATACCCTGAATATGTAATTGTTGGCATTGGAGTAGTAGTAACTTGTTTTGTGAATGCAATAGCCTCTTTGAAGACATTTTCAATGGTATCAATGTCTCTGGGTGGAAGCCTTCTTAGGAAAATTGAAGTTAATGAATCCATTGCTCCAAAATAGACCTGGATGGCAGCGTCTTGTGGTACAGTGTATGGAAACTCCATTCTTTTATACATCCTATAGAAGCAATGATTAAAATGTGAAATAGTCTCATGGGGATCCCTCTTAATTGAGATGAACTAATGATATAGGAGAGCTGGATCAACATAGATCTTGAATTGTTCCACAAAATTTCTCTAAAAAGAGTTCTAATCCCTTATTGATGCTAGTGATAGATTGAGGTACCAATTTAATGCCATTTCTGCCAAAGTGTAGGGAAAAAGGCGGCATACCACGTCCATATGTTGAATCTAGTTTTGATTACAAATCTCTTTGAAAATTTAGAGATGATCCATTGTTGTTCGTGATTCTCTATAGATGAATGGTGGGAAAAACTTTTCAAGATTTTTGGGTAAGTCATGTAATGGTCCAATTAGGTTCAAAGGTGAACTTTGGGCATTGAAGAAAAACATGGTGCATAATGATAGAAATGTGTGAAGTGGAATGTAAAGAAAACAATGATGATAAAATGTGTAATGTGAATGGGTGGAGTTCTTGGAATCCCTTTATCACTATGATGCTTGTAAAAGTGACTAAGTTCTAACAACTTGTGTTTATTCTAGAAAAGTGCACCTCTAGAGAAGCACACTTTCTCAAAACAGTGCACCATAGAATTTTGAGGACCTACAGATCTACGGACCTATGAAGCTATGGATCTATGGACTTGCGGACCTGCAAACCTACAAATTTGTGGAGCTGTGGACCTATGGATATGGAGCTGCGCACCTAAATTTTTGAAAAACTCAAAAAAAAAAATTGAACTTGTGCGAAGTGCAGATTATTGCAAGAGTGTAAAATTCTAAAACTTTTTCAAATTTCCTTCATTCCAAGGAGTGTAAAAATGGTTCAGGCCCTCCTTCTAGTGCCACTTCTGTTGGTCATTCATTTTGCATGAGGTCAATGATAGGAATCCATAGTGTAATTCCTCTCTCGAAAAGAAAATCTTTTTAATGATCCACTCCAAGGTTCAATGTTTGTCTTGTGATGTACCAAAATCTGCTCAATAGAAGATAAATGTGAGTGTTCATGAGGAGGATTTTGCTGGTTCTAAAACCTTTTTATCTTGGAATTGAAGTAAAATCTGTTTGCTGTCTCAAAATATCACACCAAAAGAACAATATTTTTCTATTTTTCTATTTTTTCAATGAATGCAATTCTAACAATGCAGCAACTATGAGGTCATATTCTAACAGGGGGTTAACAAAGAAAATAAAAAAACCGTAAGCAAATAACATGAAATCAAATAACTTGAAATTGAAATTCCTAAATGGACATAAGCTACAGAACACAACACGTTGCAAGTTAAACCTTCGAAGAAATCAGTAGGAAACTAATGAAAACAGGAGCAACACTTCCTAGAATCCACTAATGCAATCATTGGTGAGAATCTTTAACAAATCAAATGATGTTCCACTCTTCATCAAATACGAAAAGTGCACTCATGCGAGACAAAAAGCTATGTAGACACAATCGAGTGATCTCTTCTTAAGCTCGTTACGTCAACGGAATTCATATATCTGTAGCGAACACTAGAACTAAAAGATCGCACAACCAAAAACAATGCAATAAACCTTTGGCTCAATCACAATCTCATGAATAAAATCCACAAAACAATGACACATTCAAGAAAGAATAACTACACTCCGAATGCTAGCACCAAAAGCATAACTTTATTGTATAATAATAGTGGCACTTTTTTTCTTCTTTTTTTTTGAATTTATTTTTTTCAAATTTTTTTTTTCAATTTATTTATTTATTTATTTTCTTTTTTGTTATTTTTTCAAATTTTTGATTTTTTTGAATATTTGACTCTAAAATTCTAAAGTCTAATAAAACTCTTCTTCTCCTAACTCCTGAACTATGAGTCTGGGAGTCAAAAAAAGTAGGGGGTCCCCATTCATAGTGAGGAATGGGGTGTGTGTTGTGGACACCACAACACCTAACTAATCCTTTAGGTACACAAAGTTGAGTACCTTTAAATAATAATCCATCTTGTAATATAAACTCAAAAAAATTAGTATGATACCTTTCATTCATTGTTTGACAAACCTCATATGCCTTCTTGAAGTCTTCATCTATTGCATACATGTTCTTCATGGCTTCAATACCAATACTACTTACTTGAATTTCTTTTACTATCAAATTCCTCCTGCTAAGGGCATCTGCAACTTTTTTTGTTGTCCCCTTCTTATGTTTTATGGAGAATGTGTAAGCTTGGATGAATTCCATCCACTTCATGTGCCTGCGGTTCAACTTTTCCTATCTATTCAAGAGGCCAAGAGCTTGATTATTAGTAGAAACAATAAATTCTTTGGGCAAGAGATAATGCCTCCACTTTCTCATGGACTGACCAGAGCATACATTTCTAAATCATAAGTTGATTACTTTTGTTTAGCTTCATTTAGCTTTTCACTAAAGAAGGCTATAGGCCTCCCTTCTTGGATTAATACTCCTCTTATTGCCTTGTTACTAGCATCACATTCCATTGTGAACACCATGTGGAAATCAGGTAATGCTAAGATTGGTTGCTCTACAACTCTCCTCTTAAGATATTCAAATGACTTATTTGCCTTGTTATTCCATAAAAATTTACATTTTCTTCCCCCTTTTATAGTATCAATCATAAGGGCACAAACACCACTAAAGTTCTTCACAAATTTTCTATAAAAAATTGCAAGACCATGAAAATTTTTTACCTCAATGGTTGTCCTAGATGTAGGCCAATTCAAAATTGCTTCTACCTTGGATGAATCCATCTTTAACTAATTTTTGTAAATAATAAACCCAAGGAACACCAAATCATCCTGCAAAAATGAACACTTCTCTGAATTTATCTTCAATTGCTCCTTATGTAACCTTTCAAGGACTAACTTCAAATGCTTTAGGTGCTCTTGCCTGCTCCTGCTAAAAACAAGAATATCATCTAGATAAGCAATACAAAATCTGTTAATAAAAGGCTTTAAGACTTCATTCATAAGTCTCATAAATGTGCTAGGTGCATTAGATAGGCCAAATAGAATCACAAGCCATTCATATAGTCCCTCATTTTTCTTGAAGTCTATTTTCCATTCATTACCTCACCTTATCCTGATTTGATGGTAACCACTTCTTAAGTCCATCTTTGAATAGTGACTTCCACCTACTAGACAATCCAAAAGATCTTCAATTCTTGGCATGGGAGCCTATATTTGATTATTATCTTGTTAATGGATCTAGAATCCATACATAGCCTCCATGTGCCTTCCTTTTTAGGAGGTAGTACATTAGGTATAGTGCAAGGACTAACACTCTTCCCTATGAAGCCTTTGGCCAACAATTCTTTATTTTGTCTTACTAATTTTGCATTTTTTTCAAGGGTAAGCTTGTAGGCTACCTTATTAGGTAATGTAACACTTGGTATCAAGTCTATGCAATGTATTATCTCCCTTGTGGTGGTAAAAATTCTAGTTCCCTACCTACAACAACACTCTTATATTGTTCCAACAACTCCCCAACCTCTCTAGGTCCTACTTGATGTTCCATGATCTTGGGTTGGGGCATAACTTTGAATTCCTTCGTAGGTCTAACTAGGATGGAAAAACATGGTGTTTTCTCTTCCTCAATGGTCTACAAAAATTATTTACCTCCTATTATCATGGCACTAGTCACCCTATGGCTTCCATCATTAGGGAGTGGCCTCATAATGTAGGTTTCTCCATCCTTGGTTATACTATAAATGGTTTATTTCCCATTATGACTAGCATCTACATCATACTGCCAAGGCCTCCCTAAAAGTAAATGGAAGGCATCCATTTTAGTCACATTACATAGAATTTTATCTTTATACTCCCCAATCTAAAATTCTACCCATACTTGTTCACTAATCAAGGCATGTTGCTCCTTGTTCAACCAAGACACTCTATAGGGGTAAGGATGAGGTATTTTTTGTAATCCTAACTTGTCTACCATATCCTTTGAAGCCAAATTATTAGTTGAACTAGAACCAACAATAACTTAAAAAACTTTACCACTTACCTTGCATGTGGTTCTAAACAATGACCTTCTTTGTGATGGTTCCTTATCAGTGAGTACCTTCAAGAGAGTTCTTTTCAACAGAAGGCACTCTCATGTCTCTAAGTTTGTTGTCTTGTCATGAGAATTTTTACTTTGTACATCCTCAGAAAATTAATTCTTCATTCACTTGGGTTGCTCATTGATCCTTGCTTCTCTGGACACCTAAAAGATTGGTGACCTACTTGATTGCAATTATAACACCTTCCTATGAAAATTCTTATTCCCCTTCCACCAAATCTACCTCTTTGATTAGGTCTCCTTCCTCTAAAGGAACCTCTATTTCTGCTATCATTCTTAGCCACTTGACTTTTGCTAGCTTCCCCTTGGTTTCTTGGGTAGTTTCCTCTTCCTTGAAATCTACCTCTTCCTCTAAATGAGTTCCCTCTCCCTCTACCATTTTTTTCACCTTTTCTTTTTTGTTTCTCCTTAATCCTAAGAGCAAGTTGATAACATTTGTGGACTGATTCTACTATCACCAAGGCTAGTTCATCTTGTGTATTATATCTAAGCCCACTAATATATCTTTCAATCTTTTTCTTTTCATTTTCATACAACTTAGCTCTAAGAGTCAAAGTATGAAATGCTTGAGTATAAGCACTTACATCCATGTCCTTTTTCTTGAGGTTATAAACCCTTTTGTGGAGCATCACTTCATAGTCCTCTAGAATAAATTGCTTTACTATTTGTGCCATCATCCTCTTCCATGTGGAAATGGGTTGCTTGTCCTCTTTCACCCTTTAATTTTGGAGAAAGTTTCAACAACTTAGGGTTGGTCCCTTCAACTTGGCTTTTTCCACTTTCACCCTTTGATTTTTAGGTATCTCCTCTACTTCAAAATGGTTTTCAAGAGCCTCCAACCATTCCATGCATGCCTCAAGTTCCAACTTTCTTTCAAACATAGGTAAATCCCCTTTGTATTTTCTTCCTACCCTCTATAGGTATGCTGCCATGATCTTCTAATCTTTAGGCATGTTAGGAAAGTTATCTCCTCCTCCTCCTCCTTCTTCTTCTTCTTCTTCTTCTTTAGACTCCTCAAGGTCTCCTCTCTATACTTTCCCTTTCAACTTATCAATTTCTCTTCTCATTGCTCTATTTTCTTCTTTGATTACCCTGCTCTCAGCCATTTGTTCTTTCACTATTTTTGCCAACTCAATTAATGTTGGTTATCCTTAAAGGGATATCTTTTTCTTCTACCATTTTTATTTCCCAAAAGATACTTAGTGGCTTTGATACCAATTGATGCAGAGAGCACAACTAAGAAGCTTCAAATGGGCTCCCCACTCTTAAAATAAATTGACCAGCTATCAAATCTTCAACCTTATTACAAGTCTTAGAACACTCCAATCCTCCAATGGATCAAATAAATACACTTTCCAACTTCACCAAGAATCCAAGGACAAAGAACCAAACTTGCCCACTTTATGGGTTTTGCAGCAATCTCCCACAACTAGGTCAATACTAGGAAAATACCCTAGAAGATTGTCCCAAGGGTTTTAAGATGCTAAATGATCTTAGGGCACCTATTTACCACAAATTTCACCACTATTTTGAATCATATGCTTGCACAAAGCCTCAAACTTCGATTTGACCTAGCAGCCCTGTGAGCCCCTTTTAGCCCTCTTGAAATGGCTTTTTTGATCTAACTACAAAAAGTTTCAAAAAATACCCAAAAAAAATTAGGTTTTTGAATACCCTTTTCAAATATTCTTCAAACCCCAAAGCACCAAGTTTTATCCCTGCTCTAGCATTCCATTTCCTTCACAAAGTAACATAGACCTAAGTGATCAAGTTAGGCTTGGTTTACAATGTAACTAGTGGGAAACAGAGTCATGGAAATGAAATAAATACTTAAGAATGAATAAAAACAATAAAATAACTTATTTCCAAATTCTTGTCCCTTCACCAATTCCCAAACTCCTGTCATTCACAAATCAACACATTACAGGAGGTCAAATCCTTCATGGTACTTGACCTAGGGCTTGATTGGAAAAATCACAAAACAAATCCTCTAGTTTCAAAACCCTAGAATCTTAAAAAACACCCTACTAATTTCCATTTCCCAAGTGGCCATGAAATTCCAACCAAGGAAATTGTAGTTAGAGGCCCATCTTTGGAGTGTGCACCAAAATGTTGTCCTAAAAACCTAGTTTCACTAAAAATGCAATAACTTGAGAAAGAAAAAACATAAAAAAATGAGACTAGAAGAAAAAGAAATATGATTCAAATATATATCTCAAAAATCCATAAGGTCTGGTCTAACAATCCATACAATTCATGCAGTGTGCAAACAATAGTAAAAATGACTCTAAAACTAAATTTCCTTCTTTGCAACTTCTTTCAATCCATACATTAATCCCCTCTAGACCTCAAAAATGAGGTATATATCTCTCCTATATATTTTTTAATGGTTACAACCAATATTTTAATAGTTATAAACCTTTTCTCACTAAGTTTCAATTTTGAGCAACTTTTACAACTTTCAACAATGCAACTTTGCACAAAAAGTGCAATTTTTACATTTTTCACTTGATTCCACTTCTAGAACTTGGAAAAGGTTCCAACATATCTAAAATAAAATAAAACCACCTAATCTTAGACTTTCTTGACCAAAAACATTAAAAACTCCAAATTTTCCTAATGAGCAACCTTTGCTTATAAATTGCATAAAGTGCCTTAAGTATACAAAATGGTGTCTTTCTTTGACAACCATGGACTTTTCATCCAAGGTTTTTTTATTATAGCCTAAGTAAGTGAAAACAAACATGAAAGCCTAAATATAAACCAAGTGCCTTGGTGCTCTGCACCACACAACTTCTCATAAGCTTCTCTAATCTTATAGTCGCCTACTCCAATTTTACACATGTAGTAGTTTCTAACATCATGGATCATAATAAATTTAGGTGGTATTGAAGATAACACCCCCATTGAATCTCCTTTCATTGCCATATCTGGAATAGCATGACAATTTGGTGGAGGACAAGAGTCACTCTTCACCAATTGAATTCTACTAACCTCTTGACTCATTCTAACAATTGATGAAGCTACCACATTAATTCTTAGGATTTGAAGTTAACTTCTTACTCCTCTTTCTCTTCTAAATGACTTGAAACTATTTAGATCTTCACTCATCCAAGATTTTTGTCCAAATTGCTCTTAAGACCATTTTCTAGTTTCTCAAATCACCACATCACTCTGTGCTCTTGAAATTTGTATGCAAGGTATGAGATAATGTCTTCAAATTTTGATATTTACCTTCTTTTGATTGATTTAGAGTGTCCATTAATGTCATGTACTCAAGTAGGTGGAAGCTAGTTATCTTAGTTGATATTGATACCATTTATCTAGGTCTTTGCTTTACAAGTGGCTCTCTTCCATATCACTTGATCTCTGCCATCTCACCTCTGAAGTGTTTGGTCTATGTTGCAATGATTAGTCAACATAGACAATTAACTGACACTTGACAACCTTTTATAAATTTGTTCTTATGCATCTTTATTATGCAAATATGAATTTTGGCACATTTCATGTAAGCAACTGATGTATTATATATATAAATTGGGTATATAGTTCAATACATACCTTTCTTTCTTAGTTTGAGATGACATGATCACCTTCTATATTGGATTGGGTGACCTCAGCTCCATTTTCTCCACTTTTTCCATATTCTTCTCTCTTTTTCCATTTTTGATTCATTTTTTTCCTAACTTGCTCAATATCTACTTCGCCTTTGCCTTTGTCTTTTGATTTGTTGAATGTACTTGAGTGCTGTAAGTCTTCCTTGAATGTCCAAACTTGTGAAATTTGGAACATGCATTGTTAGGTGCATAATTCTTCCTTTGATTTGTCTAGTAAGGTTTTTCTTATGATCTATATTCATATGCTCTATGCCCATACTTCTAATAGTTATAGAAGTATCCTTCAAATATAGGTGTAGTAGATGTATTCCTTAGTCTTGACCTACACTCATGTATTTGATGTCCTTGTTTCTTGTAGTAAATATAGTAACCACTAAACTTAGCTTTAGAATTTTACATACCATGTCCACTTTGACAAATATTTGTAGTATCAACAAGTTTTCCACTGTGATAAAATGTTGGTCTATCCTTTGACTTTGCATTCCTTAGTTCTCCATTCCTGGATGATTCTTCGTGCTGAGTGCATGAATGTCTTGACCCATTAGAACAATTAGATGAATTCATAAGTTCTTTAAAATACATCATTGCCTCTTTAAGTTTGTTGAATCTCTCCATAGGTTCTTTCTCAATTTTTAGTTCATTCTTTAGTTTGTCTTTTTGAGATTTGAGATTTGTAATTTCCACATCCTTACGATTCAATTCCTTATTTGAAAGAATAAGTTGATTCATCATATCCAATTGTGTGTTTGTGAGATTTTGTAGATCTAATAGCCATTCTTCAAGTCTAGTAGCCATTACCCGTTTGTCTTGTTCAATCATAGTATTGTCTTCTTCAACTTTCTTCTTTTGTTCAATCACTTCACATAGTCTTACTGATTGGATTTCATGTTCTCTATTCACTCCTCTTATTTCTTCATTCAAAAGTTTATTCTTTTCAAGTAGACCTGCACATGCTTTGTCATTTGGATTGATTGATTCAAACAGTCCTTTAGTCTCAACTTCTTCATAGGAAAAGTATTTTATCTAGATAGAAATTTCCTTTCTCTTTTTTAGGGAATCCTTCAAATCTTGTCTTTCTTTCTGAAGTTTATGTAGTATGAGTTGGATTTCAATCACCTAATTATCAATAACCTTGTCTAGTTTGAAAGCCTCCATCTCCAAGATCTAATCTCCAAGGATTTAAGCTTCTCTTAGAGAACCAATGCTCTAATACAAGTTTTTGATTGATGTAGTTACAAAAAATATTTTTAAAAAAGTTACTGAGAGTGGGGTGAATAAATCTTAAACACTTTAAAATTTCACCAATTCATTCACATCTATCAGTAAACTTGTGCATGTAAGACTTATAATGATAACTTGTTCTAACATGTAAATCTGATCTATCCTATGCATGAAAATAAATACATAACACAATTTTTTTTTACCCAAATACCCTCCAAGGTGAAGGTAAAATTGGGGTGGGGATCACACCCATGAATCTTCACTATTGTAGTAATAAAGTTAACCAATTATGGTTACAATATTTGATGATAATATATGATCTACCCAATGAGGCATTTTCCCTTTTAAAATCTTAAGAGACTACTAGGTCTCACCTTGTTAGAGGATTTGGTACTTACAAAAAAGTATGGACTCTATTAGGAGATTTAAAAAGATCAGTTAAGAGCACTCTGTAAGACATTTATCCTAATTCAAGTCTATTAGAAGGAATTCAATACTTGACTCTCAGTGTGCTCTATAAGATGATTTGAAGTCTTCTCCTTGCTAACAAATCCTCTCCTCTAATATGATAAAACTTGTCTTACCCTTTGACTTCATTTCTATGATTAGGCCACTTTCTCTGTTAAGAGATAACATAACTGTTGTCACACAAGATTGCACCCTTGACTAAAGTTTTAACCTAAACACAACCTTGTGAAACATGGAAACAATCTCCAAGCTATGGGACTTGAACTATGAGATTGAGTCTCTGAAGAAGGTTGACTTCCTTACTATTAGGGCATAGCTATCTAGTCTTTGAGAGGAAAAGGGAGAAGGAATGCATGAAAGAAAACTACCTAATCTATTCTAAAGGGGTGATGCACCAAAATAGTTTTTCAACCTTATCTATGCCTAAGAATGCATAGTTCACCAAGATAATCTCAAAGCATATAGGTTTAATCTTTGCTCAACCCAAGAACCACATGCAGATCAAAAAATAGAGGAATGCTACAAGGAGAAGACCTCACTTTATATCATTCAAATGCCCCAATAGATACAATCACATAGTTGGAGGATAAAGGCAATATATTAACAAGAGGTAAGAAGGAATTGCATAGTATATTAAAAATTGAAAGAGATATAATAGAGAATTATGATAGTTTAGAGGCACATGAAATTACAATAACAAAGTATACCATACAATGCTATAGAATCAAAGAAATATCTACCCTTAGAAGGGAAACGAACCTATTTTTTAATAGTTCAAGCATAATTGAGATAACTTTAGAAAGAAGCCAAGTTCAACCACTAAAATTAAAGTTGCAGAGAATAATCATGCAAATCTAGAGAGAATCCTATCCTAGTACATGTCCAAATGCATGAAATCTAATATTTTGCCAATAGAACAACCTTGAGAAGATAGGAATGATGGCCATTAATGCATAGCTAGGTAGATGGATAACCAGGTGATGAGTGCATGCTCCTTTCACAATTACTAGGCATGGAGAATGCTGAAAGAAATCTACAAACGGTTGAAAGATCTAGTCCTCCATTAAATATTTGTTTCTTCTTCACTATCAGCACACCAAGTTAGATATTTTAGTAGGTCAATAATATTCAATGTTCATCCTATACCCTTCCTTCAATTCTATTGGTCAAAGATGACAAGTGAAACACCTTTATCATTGTCAACCTAGGGACCTATGATTTTATGATCATCAATTTATCTTCTGGTTGAGGGCACCCTTCATCATTCTTATGATCTTATAATCATCAACTCATCTTAGCATCAGACCTTCCTTGAAACCTCTTCATGATCTTTATGACACACCATTGCCTTGCAATCTCACGAATGCACGATGACATGACAATAAATATTTCATTAGGTTACAACCCTCAACATCTACTTTTATGATCTTATTATGAATATGAACTTTGTAGCACCGAAGACCCAATCATTTATCTTTGCGACCTTATGACAGAAGGTCTCATTATAAGATCATAACACCATTCGATTTGATATTTCAACTAAAATTGTTGAATAAATAACTTACCCTTATGACTACTTCAAAATGGTCCCTCATAATGCTACATCAATAGGAACACATGAGATTGGGCCCACATAGATAAATGTCCAAAGCTTGTTTCCCCACTTTGACTAAACCTTGTTCATCTTCATAATATAGGAATGCACCCATTGTTGATCGAATAGGATTTGATGATCACAATGTAGTTGGGGCACTTTTCATAATTTGAGACCCTTGACCAATAAAACATGTCTACTTGGCAGTAACCTTGATACATTCCCTCTAGCTTTGGTGACCCACACAAAGAACTAGACCCAACAATCCACATGGTAGCAAGTCACTTACCCACTTTCCTTAAACATCTTGCATCTTCATAAAGCAGGGGTCTGCCACCCATTGATCTTCTATAAATAGATGGCTAATATCAAACAATAGAAATGATCATCATCTACTCCTTGAGATGTTACAATATCATGACCCTATTACACACACCTTCCTCATAGCATCAAAAGCATGAAAAATGATCATACACTAAAATCCTTTGTTGTGGCATCATGGCATTATGAAATTTGCTATTTGGGATCTATTATCCTACAATGAGACAATGTCATGACAACACAAAATTCTAATCAAACACACATCATAACATCTTATCATTATGTAGCTTACGTACCAATCTCATGATACATGGCCTATCGTAGCATTGCAACACTTTATCATTGTTCCCATGATCATACGAAAATGGTTAGATAATTGTGTCATGCCTTGACAGTTAGTCATTTTACCCTTATGACCATACAACTATGTAGAAAGACACTTCATCATGACATCAATGATCAATCATCTTAACCTTGAGATCTTACGACTAACTGCTAGTCATAAGATTAGAACTTTGTAACATCTCATAAGCTTTTACTCTGGCCTTCTTCATTGATACTAACACCACATGGATGTGTGGTAGCCCGTGATTGTGTCACTATGACTAATAACCTTGCAACTTTGGATATCAAAAAAATGAAAATTGTAGATCTTCTTCAAATCTAATGGCTAAGAATAGTAGGACCCCTAACCTAAAACTTGCATCTGCTATCCTTCATGTGACTGTGTGACAAGGGGAAACACAACATCTCCACTAAGATTCTACAATTAAATAGAATTTTTTGACATCGTGCTAACTAATAGGAGAAACTCCCTCACACCATCACCACCTAGGACATGGTTAAGTCCTAACTATGTGTGACCATGCGATGAAGGCTATCACATTGTCACAACTTAAAGGATATAACATGAAGGCTTGAGGCTATCAGATATAAAAATAACCTAAGGTTTTTGCATATCCTTACATTATTCAAATGTTTGAATTTTTGAATATTATGACTATTAGGTATGCTTAGGCTTTTGAAATCAATTTTTTTGTGGGAGGACAATTTTAGCCAACAATTCTAGTGACTCGGGAGGGGATGCAAGCTTGCTATGCATTGACTGGTGACCATTATGCATCCATTGGGATATATCATAAAAAAATATAATTCTTGTTGCATTGTGAACACCATAACCCTACCTTTGCTTCTCTGCAACCTTTCAAATTTTCAAAAACTACCATCTCCAGGAGACAACTTGTGCTCAACACTTCTTGGAAAATAGGAAACTACTATAATTTGTACATAAAACACTAATCCTCTTTAGAAGGTCTTGAGATAAATCCCATTAATCAGAATGGGTAGACCATCACCATTAGGATTGGATAATTGGAAGGCATTGGCCTATTTACAACTGGTGATGACATAGGGACCACTCCACATGGCATCAAATTTGGAGTGCCTCCCTGGCTTGGCTCTATCTGCATCCCACTTGAGGACAAGATCTCCCTCTCTAAAAACCTTGGCTTTAGTTTTTCTATCAAAACTCCTTTTGACCTATTGTTGATGTATCTCAAGTGTCTACATAGCCTACTTCCTTCTCTCTTCTAGCTCCATTAATTCTGCCAATCTGGTAGTCATGGTATCATCTTCAATCAAATCCAATTGATGAGCTAATTCTAGGGAAGGAAACTCAAGTGAAATAGGAAGCCTTGCTTCCCTTCCATATACCAACATGAAAGGAGAATTCCCAATAGCCCTCTTAGGTGTAAATTTGTCATCCCAAAGGGTTGTTCGTAACTTCTTATGCCAACACCTTTGATTGTCTTCAATGGTCCTTTTCATGATCCTAATCAAATTCTTAATTGAGGACACAACCAAGCCATTGCCTTGGGGGTAATATTTTGATGATGTAATCAATTGTGTGCCATGATCAACAACCCAAGAGAAAATATGTGTTCCTACAAAAGACTTGGAATTATCTAAGATTATAGTTGAAGGAGTGTCAAACCTAGTTATAATTCCATCAAGAAACTCAACAACTAAAATTTCTATAGAATACTTCAAATAAATTGCCTTTGTCCACCTTGTAAAATAATCAATAGTAGCTAAGATCCACTTGTGACTAGAGCTGGAAGGTGGATTGATTGGGCCAAAATAATCTAATCCTCATTGGGAAAAGGGTTGATCAACTCTAATAGGATGAAGGGGAAGAGATGATAACCTCTGTTTTCCTGCAAAAGAAGCGTACTTCTCACATTTCCTTACATACCTATAGCATTCTATAAGGTCCCTCCATGCATGTACTTATTAAATATGAATTTCTCTGTTAAATCCATTATAGGAGATTTGATTAGATATGAAGTAATATTTTATGGTTTAGATGTCCTAATAGAAACTCAGATTAGCTAATAAATCCATGTGTTAAATACTTAGTGATTCGAGAACTATCACTTTATCTCAATTATTTAAACAATAATTTTCACTAACGATGATAAGAGGTGTTTCATCTTATGATGATGATGTTAATTATGGTACCTTGATGATTCTAGGTTGTATGCATATTGATGGTGCAGTACAATAAATTAATGCAAAATTAGAAATATGATTAATACCTTGATTATGCAATTTCTAATGGTTAAATATATTAGCAAAAATGAGATAAAAATTATTTATATGAAAGATTTATGTGGATATCTAGATGAGTTATATATATATATGCATGTAATTTTTCTTGAGCTATTGATGTGTGAAATGAGTGTGTAGGATTATTAGTTAGAAAATCTAACAGAGAATCAGAACTTGACCCTACATATAGTTTGTGAAAACTAGGGTTGAGTCTAATAAAAGATGAAGACCCCATTGTTTCATATTTCATTTGTATCATAAATTGAATGTGTGTATCATTCTGTAATCATTACATGTTAATGGTTTGTAATGGTGATCTTATAGTGTCACTTGACACTCATGATTCATATATGCATTTCAACATGATAATTAGGGTTAACCAAGTAACCTAAAAATTTGAGTTGGACTAGTTTAGCGACTTAATACTAATTAGTTAGTAATAAGGATTAATTACACTAATCAAGATTTAGTGGTAAGATTTCATTTCCTAAGGTTTCTAGAAAGTTCAAATATTTCAAGTATTTTAATAGGTCATTAAATAGTCCTAGAGGCCAAAAATTATGAAAATTAAGTGTTTAGGGGGTATAGGTATGGGTTGGGGGCATTTTTCACCCCTCTAGCCCCTTTTGATAACTTTTGTGACCACCCAAATATCTCATTTTTTCTTTATTGCGAAAATTGAAGTTTCACCACAAGTTTGATAAGTTAAACTCCACCATGAAGTTTGCCTTAATGACATGATTGAGTTAGAAGACTCTATGTAATGGACACCCAGGAATGCCCAAAAGCTGAATCAATTGCTGAAATTATATTAATTCTAAAAATGCTGCAATCAAGTACAAAGAGATGTATTCCAAAGGCCAAACCCTAAGGGAATGACGTCTAGAATGTTACAACAGAGAATGAACATCCTCTATTGCCAAAAGGAGTGTGATTCACACATCCAAGCTCTTATCAAATGCAAGTCATAATCATCGGATGATCAGCAATGAAACTTTCAGCCCTATTTATTCTTTTCTTCATCCTTCTGGAATGAACTAAACATTAATAATTGCAAGAGCTAGAAGCTTCCTCCTTCCAATAATTAATGCATACCTTAGAAATTCGTCCCTAGCAATAATTAATTAAATCACGAGAGGTTTCCATCCTTCCAATAATTAATGCATACCCTAAAAGCTTTTAATACAAAGTCACCTTTTAATTTTTAATTGGATGACTTTAATTTTTCTTATCCTCCACTTGGATTTTGGAGAACATGAAGGCTAAAAGATGGGATCATTACAAATCTGCCCTCCTTGAAATTGCTTGTTCTCAAGCAATTAAGTAACATAATGAACTCCAACCTCCACCTGGATCCCAATTGAAGTAATATGTGATATCCATATGGACATTAAACAAACTGCAAATGAACATCATTAAGACCAACCACATGTCCTACAAGTTAGCTCTCAAAACTTGTGTTGAAGAAGTATAAGTCTAGATGTCACCAGAAGGCGGCTCCATAGAAGATCTATGAAACCTCTTCCTCCCAACTGCTGCAACACAAAATTGAATCTTTGTAGATGGTGAAAACTAAGCCCAACTCCACTCAAGTGAATGATCAACATCAACGTAAAACATCAAATTGTCATAAGAGAATGTTGCATCCATGTTGAACATAGTACTATCCCAAGAGTGAACATTAACACTTTGTTGATCGATAGTATAATATGACTCTGTCACTATATTGCTCACCTCATTAGCAATAACAAGTGTACTATCATCAGAACACACATTTAAAATTGCATGCATACTGCCAAACTCCTCATTGGATGGTTCAACTGACATAGAAGTGGCTGCTGATATGATAGTATCCTTGCATTCTTCTAATCCCACATCGATGGACTCCATATCACCAGCATCATAGCTAAGTGGCTCTATATGTGTCTCGATCCCACTTGATGAAACAACTTCTTTTTGCACTGGAGCAACATACAAGTCTTCAATATTGATGCCCATCTGTCTAGCCATAAGTTGCAACATCATATCCATTCGCCTATTATGCTCCTGTTGCATCTGCTGCCCCTCCTCTAATGAACTAACCTAAGCATTGCAGTTTCTTGATCTGGACTGGTATACATTTTGTCAGACTCTTTTCCCTTTATCTCGCTGTTCCAAATTCCCTATAAGAACTCCACAGGATGGCAGGACTAATAGCTCTGATACCACAGTAATGGACACCCAGGAATGCCCAAAAGCTGAATCAATTGCTGAAATTCTATTAATTCTAAAAATGCTGCAATCAAGTACAAAGAGATGTATTCCAAAGGCCAAACCCTAAGGGAATGACATCTAGAATGTTACAACAGAGAATGAACATCCTCTATTTCCAAAAGGAGTGTGATTCACACATCCAAGCTCTTATCAAATGCAAGTCATAATCATCTGGTGATCAGCAATGAAACTTTCAGCCCTATTTATTCTTTTCTTCATCCTTCTGGAATGAACTAAACATTAATAATTGCAAGAGCTAGAAGCTTCCTCCTTCCAATAATTAATGCATACCCTAAAAATTCATCCCTAGCAATAATTAATTAAATCACGAGAGGTTTCCATCCTTCCAATAATTAATACATACCCTAAAAGCTTTTAATACAAAGTCACCTTTTAATTTTTAATTGGATGACTTTAATTTTTCTTATCCTCCACTTGGATTTTGGAGAAAATGAAGGCTAAAAGATGGGATCATTACACTCTAGAAGCCTTTAGTCAAGTAGGGGACTTTTGCATTTTGTAAGTGGTTGAGTTAAGAGCTTATTTAATGAAAAATTTGAGGGTGGAAGATTGTTCACTCAACCTCTAGTTTTAGAGAGCATGTCAGGATTGAAGGAAAAGGAAGGATAGCTCTTTTCAAATTTTAGTTTTCCATAATCTTATTGTGAAGGTAGGAATCCTTCAAGTTTGTGTCTTCATGTTGTGTTTCTTTTTTTAAAGTAGGTTGTTGCATGTGTGTGTATTCGTATGTATGATGAACATGTTAGAGATGAGATGGTGATAGGTTTTTTTTAATGTTTTCCTTTGTGTTTTCCATTTAATTTTTGAAGGAAATTGTAAAAGTTGTATTGGTATTACTCACCCTTGGATAAGGTAGAAGTGGCCATGTATAGGAGGAGGGCTTCAATTGGACTCTAGCAATGCAAAGTCTCTCCTTATAATGAGGAACAGGGGAGAGTAGGGTGGTATGGGCCCCTACTCATCAATATAAACCATGTTTGTATTTTGAGAAATTGAAAGGTGAAAGAATGAAAGTTCTTGTGATATTAGTCTTGAAAGGGCATTTGTTATGGTTTTGTGACTAATTTCTCCTATCTAAAAAAATTCACCTTCTCCCTAGTCTAGTTCAATGATGAACATATTGTGTAAACCTGGGTTGGGAGTAAATGGGTTGAATGTGTCTTCAAGTTAAATCTATTTGTCTCCTAGTCAATTTTGTTTTCTCCATAGTTACTTTGAAGAAATTTCAGTTTTTGTAGTGGCTACCTCATTATGGAGCCAAGCAAGAATTCAAAGTTGATATTTCAATTCAAATGTGTTGGAAGTTTTCTCCTCAGAATAATGATCTTGTTGTAAAATGTTATATGTTAAACTTATTTTTCAACATGGTCATAATGTTGGGTTTCCTTCCTTGGTTCTTTCTCAATGGAGTCCTTGAATCAGATGATTGAATAAAATGAATAAGAAGTGGCTAGCCTACGTATGTTGAAAAAAAAATAGTACTTTCCTTTCTTATGATATTCCTTATGATTTAGTTTATATGCATAATTTTATCAGTAAATAGATGCAATGATGTTTTACTTTCCCTACGATATTCTTTAATTTGAATTTTTATTCATATGATTTTTGGTAATTGGATACAATGAACTTACTTAAGTTATGCAATTTGACTTTGAACATGGATTAGAGAAAAATCAATTTATATGAATGATACTTCATTTTGTATTTTGTAATAATTAAGAAGAAAAATAATCTTGTTCGAGTGCATCAATATGACATCAACATTTATGCTATTAATTGTCCTAAGAATTTAAAGAAAAAAAGACCCCCCTACCATATAAATTAAATTGTATTTGCACATCTTACAGTTACAAAAAAAAGACTTGAAAAAAAAAAAAAAACTTTTAAGAGCAAAAAAACTCTCTACCATTTTTTATAGGAAAATCAATTAATTCTTTTGTGAATAGAGCATCTCCTTCAAGATTCTTTTTAACATTCCTTTTATTTATTTTAGAAGTGACATACAATACATTGAAACAAAAATAAAAATAAAAATATCTAACTATCCTATGTCTATCCTAAGATTTCACCCAATAAATTTTACTACCTTAACTTTACACATAGTCAAGGCATTGAAGAAGGTGATGTCATCACATGTGGAGGTGGAAATTATTACCTTTTTTTATTGATTTAAACATGTCAACTTCAAGAGTTATGTCTTAAAGTTTTATGGGTGAGGATTTTTGTGGGGAGGAGAAATTAAAATAGAAGATTTGGTATTTATATTTATATTTATTTTATTATCATTTGTAGTAATGAGTGGTAGTTAATTTTAGTGAATGATAAATAAGAAATCTAGAAATAGCGTAGAATTATATTCTTAGTTGTTATTTATTTAATTTAATTGTGTTGTCAAATTAGTATTTGTTTAATTAGTATTGTTTTAGTTAATTTAAAATTATAACATAATGATGTCATTAAATAGATTTAGTAATTTATTAAGAATATTTTAGTTTAATTTTATTGTTGCTTCTATCATTAATATACAAATTTTTAATTTTATAATTAGTTTTTAGTTAGTTGTTTGTTAGCATTAGTAAGTTAAATAAATAAAGTAAAGTTAGAAATAGTTTAGCTTAATGTAGATTTAGTTTTAATTTATGTTTTTAGTAGTTAGTTAGTTAGTTAGTTAGTAGATATAGTATATTGTTGTTTATGGGTGTAATATTTTAAAAGTAAATAAAAATAATATTATTTAAGATTAATTTAATTAAATTAAAATATATATTATTTTTGTCATGAAAGATTTATTTAATATTAGTAATGTTTAGAAAGTAATTGATAAACATTAAATTAATTGATATTAAGATAGTGATATTTAAGATTGATTTTTTAAAATGAAATAGTATGTTAGTTAAGTATTAATTGGATTAGTTAATATTTGATTTGTAGTTAGTATTAATTAGTGTTATTTAATTGTGACAATGTTATATCTTTAATTTAAAATTAAAAAAGTGGTAATAGTGTTCTTTTATAGTTACTAATGTTTAACAAATAGGGAAATAACAACTTTAATTAAATAGGAATTTTAATTTCTATGACTAAATAGATTTGATAAAGTTAAATTTAAAACTAGGAATGATAATCTATTAGAATAAGAAAAACTCAAATTTATACTCGTATGTTGATTTAACCTATGAAATGGAAGTCATGAATAATTTATTATTCAAACTATTAATGATTTTAATTAGTTAGGAAGTCCTCTTTAATATTGGGAACAAGTAATAAAGTAACTTAACAAATGTCTTAAAAGGATGTAACCTATTCAACTAAGAGATAGATTGAGACATGAAAAAAATATGAAACCCTAGAAAACCAAATGTGCTTTGTGTGTGTGTTTAGTCAAACTTGTTTTAACATAGTAGATTAATTAAACTTTAAAAATAAAAATAAATTTAAAAAATCGTGTGTTTTTGCCCTGTTATTTTGCACATGACATTTTGGTATTAGAGCCTAGGTTCATAACACTTAGGCAACAATGGGTCCATGTAAAATGTGGATGTTTAAATTTTATTGTACAATGCAAGGATTTCTCCTTGTAGAATTTTTTTAAAAGCTATTGTAGTCTTTCTAAATAATGCCACTAATGAGTAAACCTAAGTGAAACCTGAAATGGATATTAATGATTGAAAATGGTCAACCATATCAAATAAATTAGTCTTAAGGACTTGAAAACAACTAATTCGATGCAAGCATGTTACATTTATATTAAGGTAGATTGTGATCTCATAAAGAATTCAAAATTATATTGAATACAATCACCTAGAGGGAAAACTAAATTAAGAATCCTAAAACATCTTTCAATCATGTGAGTGGAAACAAGTAAATAGCCTAGTGATTAGAGGCAAGTGTTTCACATCATCTTTAGTAGAAGTCAAATTTTGTTTGACCTGATCACTTGTGGAAGAATTGTAGTTTATATGTAGTATGGAGGTGATCAAGTCGACTATTATTGATTTAGACATTATAAAAATAAGTAAAGGAAAACTACAATCCTTATAATCTAATTTTGTACCTTTAAGTTGAAATATTGAATAGATAAAATGAATAGTAAGTAAATAGGAAGGTAACACTTGAAGAGTATACCATATTACCAAGCTATTGCGATACCTCTAACCTATTACAAATTTAAAATGTATTGTTCCAGTAATCCTCAAAAAGAAAATGAGAGCTAAATTTATATCTGCAAGTAACATTTGGGAACCTCAAATAGTAGGATTACTAATGCAAGAAGCTATTCAACAAGAGAGAGTTAGTTAGGAATGTGAAAAGAAAGAGAGTATCTCAGCCTACTATGAGGAATGGAACCCTAATTGGGGAATAAATCTATCTAGTTATATGGTGCTAAGAATGAAATTAAATGGCGATAAGCAGGTAACATATAGTATTGAACTGACAAGATAGAAAGTGCAAACTTCTAAGTTAGGGTTATGTGAATCTATTTATGTTAGAAAGCTTAATGAATAAAGATGGGTAATACTAAATTTTAACTATCAAGTGAGTGCTCGTAGACTCTAAACATTAAAATTCTTGGATCAATATTAACCCTACAATATAAAGTAAGTAAAGTTGTGATGAGGTCATCAACCTAATATGAACTAAAGGTTCAAGTATCAAAGTTAAGTAACAAGAGGATTATAAGCCATGAGGCATGATAAGAATAGTGATGATGAGCTATACCATCAGTAAGGAGATAGTTTGAAGAGTGAATAAAGTAAACATTGACATTTGGATAAGTAAACATTGACAACATTCTAATAATGGTTTTATACCTACGTAGTTGCAAACCTACAACCTAAGGATGAATTCATAAGTCATTTGTGACTAGGAGAACAAGCAGTATAGAATATTGATAAGAACAATAACATTTAGTACATTCTCAGATGATAATTAGAACTTGTGTAAACAATGGAATAATATGGAAAGTGATATATATATATATATATATGTATGTATGTATGTATGTATGTATGTATGTATGTATGTATGTATGTATGTATGTATGTATGTATGTATGTATGTATGTATGTATGTATGTATGTATGTATGTATGTATGTATGTATAGAGGATCATACCATTTTGGTGAGAGTGATAACGCAAATTTAGCTAGTATATTGTGGTGAATTTGACCTAAGAAAGATTATGAGTAGGTTCCCTAATGTGCAAATATAGTAAATTAAGGATACGAGATTTGGTTTTGTAATTGTAACTTAAAGTACAACCCTGCTGACACTGATGTTCCCACATGTTTTGATTCTTTGAAAGAAATTGATGTAACAACAAGAGGATTGAAGGGGACTTATATTAGTATCCTCACATTCCACTTTTGAATGATTTTTAATCATGCCAAACCCCTTAGTACAGTAAAACTTGATCGTAGGGCAATGTCAATAAAGTGAGATATGTAGTTAGTATGTGGGATCAATCATAGTTTGAGTGACATGATCATTAGACCACCATCTAATTTTGATTTAAGATCCTTGCAATGCAATTGGAAAACCTAAGATTTCTCCTTTCCTTCAAAGACCCTGGTATGGCCACATTATGTTAGTACTGTAAATTTTGCAAGTAATTGGATTTATTTCCTTATTTGTCTGATTTTAGGTTTTGGTATTTTAATGTTTCTTTTGTTTTGCCAACAATGTGATGCAGAGCTATTTAGCCAACATTATTATTGATGATTCTATTTTGCCTCTAGGTCATGCCTTTATTTCTTGATTAAAATTTTACTATTGTGGCCACTCCTTATTTCTTTTGCTTCAGACTTTTGCATTGAATGTTCCATCCTTGATGTTGAATTTAAATTTTGTGGCACTTTCTTTTGAATTTTGTTGGCAAAGTGACATATGATGTGCCTACCAAATGGATTCCTGACAATTAAGTGGATGTATAACATTAGGGTATGGGGTTATTAGTGAGAATATTTGTGCCACACCCTCTCCCAAGACTTCAAGAATAGGACTAGTGGTATCTGTGGACTATTTTTTTTTTAATAATGGATTGCACCCCAACATAAATCTGGTTAAGATTATGAGTTAACCGAATGGACTTCTAGATGAAAAAGGTGCATCTGTAGTCATGGATTTGTTTAGAGTCCTATTAAGGAATTAGTATGTCATGGAAAATCTAAAGGAAAAGTGATTAACCTTGAATAAAGAGCCAAGTTGCTTAATAAGAAACCTCATTTGAGGGAGTCTTGTATAGTTGTTACCTCGATGAGTGGGTATGTGGAATTTGGAACACCTTATGATATTTTTATTATTAGAGACTCTATAAGTATTTTATACTAGATTAGAATGTTGTTTATATGTGACCAATATGTTTTAAGAAGTGTTTGACACTAGAAAATGTAACCATGTCAGAGTTATAGATTGAACTTCACTCTTAGTAATGGTAATTAGGCAAAGAAGATTTCATCCTTGAGTATGTATGTGAAATGTAAACCATATGTGAAATGTAAACCATTTTGTTTATAGGAGTCTATCTTGGAATGAACATTTTAGTTGTGCAACTTCTAGGAGGAAGTCAAAGGCTAGTGGGGGAGGATGTAAGCTCCCTCCTCGCATGTACTTATTAAATATGAATTTCTCTATTAAAACCATTATAGGAGATTTGAATGGATATGAAGTAATGTTTTACAGTTTAAATATCCTAATAGAAACTAAGATTACCTGATACATCCATATGTTAAATACTTAGTGATTCAAAAACTACCACTTTATCTCAACTATTTAAACATTAATTTGCACTAACAATGATATGAGGTGTTTCAGCTTATGTTGATGATGTTAATTATTGTACCTTGATGATTACATTATATGCATATTGATGGTGCAGTATAGTAAATGAATGCAAAAATAGGAATATGATTAATACATTGATTATGCAATTTTAATTGGTTAAATATATGAATAGAAATGAGATAACAGTTATTTATATGAAAGATTTATATTTTGATTTATGTGACTATCCAAATGAGTTATATATATATATATATATATATATATATATATATATATATATATATATATATATATATATATATATATATATATATATATATGCATGTGATTTTTCTTGAGCTACTGATGTGTGAAATAAGTGTACAAGATTATTAGTTGGGAAATCTAAAGGAGAATCAATACTCAACCCTATGTACAATTTGTGAAAACCATGGTTGAGTCTAATAAAATATGCAAACCCCATTGTTCCATAATTCATTTGTATCATAAATTGAATGTGTGTATCATTATGTAATCATTACGTGTTAATAGTTTCTAATGGTGATCTTATAGTGTCACTTGACACTCGTGATTCATATATGCATTTTAGCATGATAATTAGGGTTAACCGAGCAACCTAAAAATTTGAGTTAGTAATTAGGATTAATTACCTTAATCAGGGTTTAATGGTAAGATTTCATTTCCTAAAATTTTTTTAAAGTCTAAATATTTCAAGCATTTTAATAAGTCATTAAATAGTTCTAGAGGTCAAAAATTATGAAAACTAAGTGCCTAGGGGGTATATGTATGGGTTGGGGGCATTTTCCACCCCTCTAGCCCCTTTTGATGACTTTTGTGACCACCCAAATATCTCATTTTTATTTTATTGCGAAAATTAGAGTTTCACCATGAGTTTGATAAGTTAAACTCCACCATGAAGTTTTCCTTAATGACAAGATTGAGTAAGAAGACTCTAGAAGCCTTTAGTCAAGTGGGGGAGTTATTGCATTTTGTAAGTGGTTGAGTAAGGAGTCTATTTAATGGCAAATTTGAGGGTGAAAGATTGTTCAACCAACCTCTAGTTTTAGAGAGCAAGTCAAGATTGAATGAGAAGGAAGGATAGCTCTTCTCAAATTTTAGTTTTCCATAACCTTATTATGAAAGTAGGAATCCTTCATGTTGTGTTTTTATTCTTAAAGTAGGTTGATGCATGTGTGTGTATTTGTATTTATGATGAATAAGTTAGGGATGGGATGGTGATGAGTTTTCTTTATGTTTTACATTTAATTTTTGAGAAAAATTGTAAGGGTTGTATTGGCATTACTCACCCTTAGATAAAGCAGAAATGGTCATGTATGAGAGGAGGGCTTTAGTTGGACTTTGATAGTGTAGAGTCTCTCCTCATGATGAGGAGAGGGAGAGAGTAGGGTGTTCTGGACCCTTACTCATCAGTACAAACTATGTTTTTGTTTTGAGAAATTGAGAAGTGAAAGAACATAAGTTCTTGTGATATTAGCCTTGAAAGGGCCTCTATGAAATAATGCAAGTTCTTATGATATTAGCCTCGAAAAAGCATCTATTACATGGTGTTGTGATCGATTTTCTTATCTAAAAAAAATCACCTTCTCCCTAGTCTAGTTCAATGATGAACCTATTATATAAACTTGAGTTGGGAGTAAATGGGTTGAATGTGTCTTCATATTAAATCTATTTGTCTCCCAGTCAATTTCATTTTCTTCATGGTTGCTTTGATGAAATTAAAATTTTATAGTGGCTACCTCATTATGGAGCCAAGTAGGAATTCAAAGTTGATGTTTCAATTCAAATGTGTTGGGAGTTTTCTCCTCGAGTTAATGATCTTGTTGTAAAATGTTATATGTTAAACTTATTTTCAAAATGGCCATGATGTCAGATTTTCTTCCCTAGTTCTTTCTCGACGGGGTCCTTGAATCAAATTCCACGTATGTTGGAAAAAAATTAGTGTTTTCCTTTCTTATGATATTCCTTATGATTCAATTTATATGCATAATTTTATCGGTAAATAGATGCAATGATGTTTTACTTCCCTATGGTATTCTTTAATTTGAATTTGTATTCATATATTTTTTGGTAATTGGATACAATGAAGTTATTTAAGTTATGCAATTTGACTTTGAACATTGATTAGAGGAAAATCAATTTAAATGGTACTTCATTTTGCATTTTGTAATAATTGAGAAGAAAAATAATCTTGTTCAAGTGCATAAATATAACATCAACATTTATGCTATTAATTATCCTAGGAATTTAAAGGAAAAAAAATATCACCTTACTATATAAATTAAATTGTATTTGTAAATATTACACTTACAAAAAAAAAAGACTTGAAGAAAAGAAAATTATTTTTAAGAGCAAAAAGCTTTTGCTCTTTCTATGGAAAAATCAATTAATTCATTTGTGTACAGAGCATCTCCTTCAAGATTCTTTTTAACATTCCTTTTATTTATTTAATAAGTGACATAAAATACATTGAAACAAATAAAATAAAATAAATATCTAACTATCCTATATCTATCCTAAGATTTCACTTAATAAACTTTACTACCATAACTTTACACATAGTCAAGGCATTAAAGAAGGGGATGTCATCACATGTGGAGGTGGAAATTATTACTTTTTTTTTTATTGATTTAAACATGTCAACTTTAAGAGTTATGTCTTAAAGTTTATTGGGTGAGGATTTTTGTGGGGAGGAGATATTAAAATATAAGACTTGGTATTTATATTTATTTTTATTTTATTATTAATGCTGATAGGCATTCTACAATGGCAGAATGGGTGGAGTAGGAAGGTGTGAGCATCTTAATTTTAACATTTACTTTCTAGCTTAAATTTGACAACCATCTACATGTCAAAATCTTAATATTTATTATAATATGGTATATTTGCTAAAATTATAAACTTAAGATATATAAATAATTTTAAAAAAAATAAAAATTAAGTAACTAAAAAATTTAAAATATAAAAAAACTTAAGAAAGTTCAAAAAAGAATGGAAATAATTATTTTAAAGATGTACTAAATTAAATTTTAATCATGTTTATAATGGATATCTATCAGCATTTCCTTAGATAGATTTAATTAAGATATCTTTAGTTAATTTTAGTAAATGATAAAATAAGAAAGCTAGAAATAGCTTAGAATTAGATTGTTAGTTGTTATTTATTTAATTTAATCGTGTTCTCAAATTGATATTTGTTTAATTAGTATTGTGTTAGTTAAGTTAATAAAACTAAAACATAATGATACCATTAAATAGATTTAGTAATTTATTAAGAATGTTTTAGTTTAATTTTATTGTTGCTTATATCATTAATATGTGAAGTTTAAATTTTATAGTTAGTTTTTAGTTGGTTGTTTGTTAGCTTTAGTAAGTTAAATAAATAAAGTAAAGTTAGAAATAGTTTAGTTTAATTTGTTAGTTTTAATTTATATTTGTAATAGTTAGTTAGTTAGTAGATATAGTATATTGTTGTTTATGGGTGTAATATTTTAAAGGAAAATAAAAATAATATTATTTTAGATTAATTTAATTTAATTAAAATATATATTGTTTTTGTCATGAAAGATTTAACTAATATTAGTAATGTTTAGAAAGCAATTGATAAACACTAAATTAATTTATATTAAGATAGTGAAATATAAGATTGATTTATAAAACTAAGATAGTATGTTAGTTAAGTATTAATTGGATTAGTTAATGTTCAATTTGTAGTTTGTATTAATTAATGTTATTTAATTGTGACAATGTTATATCTTTATTTATTTATTTTTAAAGTGGTAATATTTTTTCTTTATAGTTATTAGTGTCTAACAAAGAGGGAAATAACAACTTTAATTAAATAGAAATTTTAATTTCTATGACTAAATAGATTTGATAAAGTTAAATTTAAAACTAGGAACAATAATATATTAGAATAAGACAAAGCCAGGTTTATATACATACATTGAGTTAACCTATGAAATGGAAGTCATGAATAATTTATTATTCAAATAGTTAATGATTCTAATTAGTTAAGAAGTCTACTTTAATATTGGGAACAAGTAACAAGGTAACTTAATGAACATCCTGAAAGGATGTAACCTGTTCAACTAAGAGATAGACCGAGACACGAAACAAAATATGAAAACCTAGAAAATTAAATGTGCTTTGTGTGTGTGTGTGTGTGTGTGTGTTTAGTCAAACTTATTTTTAAAATAGTAGATTAATTAACCTTAAAAATAATCGTGTGTTTTTGCCCCATTATTTTGGGCATGACACAGTCCTAAAATAAGATTGGCCAGTAATAGCTAGCTCTCATGACCTTCATTATAGTTGTTCTTGCTAAGAAGTAACCACCATCAGGGCCATCATAAAACTCTTTGATCATTCTACTAGTCAGGTCTGGGTCAATGCATCTTAATAGGGCTCCATTAAAATCCTTTCTAAAAATAATTCCATCCACCAAGGCAAAGGGTATAGATTGTAATCTATATTGTCTTCTTTTGGCTCTATTCAACCCTTAAGGATATCCTTCTCCTAATAAGAAGGTTGTCATATCATGTATCTAATTACTTGGATTTTCATCTCTGGCTGGTTGTTGATCTATCAATACTAGTGCAGCCTCTTCAATCATCTCCTAAGTTGAAACCATATGTTTACACAATCCTTTCCCCCTCCCAAGTTTGGTGATTCAGATGTCAACATCATATTCCATGACCTTGGTGATCCACCTAGCCCTCTTCTCATTAATATACTTGCTCAAGAGGATGTACTTCACATGAGGGGTCAATAAATAGATCTTGTTGTGAGATAGAAGATGCCTAAGCTTCTTTAAAGCTCTGATGATTACCAAAGCTTTCTTTTCCACATAGTTGTATTTATCTTCATACTACTTCAGCCTTTCACTAAAGAAGGGTATATGTTGCTCTTCATTCTTGTCATTTAATTGAGTCAAGATGACATATATGCTTGATTCACCCCCTAAGGTGTAGAGAGTAAAGTCTTTATCAAAATTGGGATTGATAAGGGTAGCGGATGATGCTATTGCTGCCTTGATTTTTTCAAAACTAGCTCGTCCTTACTTTTTCCATGTGAACATCATATTCTTCTTTAGCATAGTTGTAAGGGGCTTAACCATGGTAGCAAGATTAGGAATGAATCTTCTTACAAAATTTATCCTATCAAGGAAGCTTTGTGGCCCTTTCTTACAAAATCTTCTTGTTTAGTTTCAAAAGATACCTTTCCCATATTGAGGGTCTTTCCATTAGCAACTGCAATTGGTATGTGATCATTTTTGCTAGTAGCTAGATTCATACCTTTGTCCCTTACCTAGTCACCAAGATTGAAAACATTGTCTAAGGTGATTAGACATTTGAGCAAATTATTAGAACTGAGGTTGAAGATTTGATCACCATACTGGCCCTTCAATTTGGATTGATTCCTCTCTAAAAAATTTGCCTCATAATGCAAGAAATTAACAATTTGCAAATCAAAGTCAAATAGTTGCCAATTGGTATTGTTGTCTAGGATTGCAGGTCTAACAACCACTCTGATTTGCTTCTCCTTGTCATCTTTAATTTTTTTTGGTACATCATAAGAGGCACCAATTGCTATAAGTCTATCAACATGTTTGTTCTCTTTCCTAGGGATGTTCTAGATGTTAAATGCTTGAAAGCCCTCATGCAAATCCCACACCCTATGCTTATATGATTTGAGGAGGCCATTCTTTGTGATGTTCTAATTTCTAACTAGATGCACAACCAACTCACTATCCCCATATACCTTTGGAGCTTTGATTCCTCTCCTTTGTGCTAGTTGAAGACCTTGGATCAATGCCTCATATTTTGCCACATTGTTAGTGTAGTTGAATTGGAGCCTATAAAAAAAAAAATACTTCTCCAACTTAGGAGAAATAAGCATGACACTAGCCCCTAATCCATTTTTATTTCTTGATCCATCAAAGAACATGCTCTGAAGACCATTGGTGGTGATGCAGGAGCATTCTGCATTAGCAAAAAAAGTAGAGGAGAGAGAAAGTGATGAAAACTAGATATATTTTTTAAAAATTAAAAAATAGAAAAAAGGTGAAAAAGAGGAATTTATATTTTTGAGGTGCATAGGTGGTATAAATAGAAAAATAAAAATAAAAATGGTTGTCATTTCATTTATCGAGGTGTGTATGTGGAATTCTAGAAGTTTGTGGACATTTTCTTAAATCATGCATTTAATAATTGATGGGCCAAATGGTGGTGCTTAGTTGAATTTGGGTGGGAATTAAATATTTTTTATAAGGTAGTTGCATTTACCTTTTATCTCACATTGATTGTGTTTGTAACATCTTGGGTGGTAAGTGCCTATTTAAGCAAGGCATGTGAGCATTTATAATCAAGCTTCAAGGTGCAATATCTTCTTAGTAAAAGCTTGGAGAGAAGGGGGAAGCAAAGGAGTGAGTTTTCCTAAGTTTGTAGATAGAGCACTGAATGTGAGGCAATTTACAATGGGATTGTGATGGAGTTGCAAGTTTGTGAGAATAGCTAGTGGCTGTGGCTTGGAAAACAAGGAGATTGCTTGGTGGGCTTGTGAGCACAAGTTGAGTAGCTAGTGTTTGGGTTGTATCTTGAGAGATCTTGCAGAAATGTTATTGTAATTACTATTGAATTTGGTTGTAACCAAGAAGGCCTTATAGCCTAGCACATTGCATGTAATTAGTTATTTTATGAATAAAGATTTATGATTTGTTATCAAATATTGTATTGTTATTGTGTTTCCATTGTGTGGTTATTTGTTGGGGGCTAGGAAATCTCCTTTGGGGATTCTCCTTCCTTGCACTATGTCAAGTGGTATTAGAGTGAAGGTTGTTCCTAAGCATGTAGATAGATTGCCGAAGTTGAGGCATTTTACACTAGGACCTTGGGAGGACATGTAGATGGATCTATGATTGCAAAAATGGAATGTTGATGTTGTTTGGGAAGATCGATTTGTTGGTGATTTGTTGCAAAGAATTTGTGAAGATCTTGGGAGATGGCTCAAAGAGGATTGGACCCTAGTATGATTGTGAATCTTCATGATATAGTGGAGAGTAAGATTAATGAGACAATAGCTTGGGTGGATGTTGTTGTGGATGTTACTTTTTCTAAAAGAGTTGAGAAACAAAACAAGGAAGTTGTATGCTACTAGAATTGGAGTCTACTGACGAAAGAGACTTGTTTGGCTAGTTAGAAGACTTGTTTGGGAGAGAGGATAGCATAGCAAGGTCAAGGTGGAAGAGGTTGGTTTTGTTGATTAGTTTGTGGAGCTTGATATAGAACCTATAGAGAAACTTGAGGTTTTTTTGAGGATATTCCTAACCTTTTTGATGTTGGGATGGATATTATTTTTCATGATTAGTTGGTTGAGTCTAACATGGAGATTGCAGAGCAGTCAATTGTGGGTGATCCGGTTACTATTGGTGGTGACTTGTATGTTGTAGAGAAGCTTGTTGAGAAAAATGTGATGGTTGGTATTGAGAGTTTGGCATATGTTGATGAGGAGTTATATATTGGTGTTGATATGGAGTTTTTTGTTGTCAGTGTGGATTCACTTGTTGTTGATGTGGATGAGGGTTTGTTGATGAAGCATTATGTGCAGTTTGTTCCTAGGAGTGAGCATGTTGATTGAATGGTTGAGATTCTGGTGTTTGACAAAATGATGCAAATGTGGATGATTTACATATTGGTTTTCTTGTCACTGTTGAGGTGGAAACCTTTGGTGAAGATGAAGATGTTTGTAGATTTTTCTTTTGGCATCAAAGTGTGAGACAAACTTTTCTATCTACCTAGGGAGTTTGATGCAGGAGCATCTTGCATTAGAAAATAAAGAGAGAAAAAAATAAAAAATAAAAAATTGGAGGAGAGAGAAAGTGACAAAAATTATAGAATTTAAAAAAATATATAGAAAAAAGATGAAAAAGAGGAATTTTTATTTTTGAGGTACATAGGTGGCATTAATAGAAAAAATAAAAATGGTTGTCATTCCATTTATCAAGGTGCATAGGTGGAATTTTAGAAGTTTGTTGAAATTTCCTTAAATCATGCATTTAATATTTGTTGGGCCACATGGTGGTGCTTAGTTGTATTTGAGTGGAAATTAAATATTTTTTGTAAGGTAGTTGTATTTACCTTTTATCCCACATTGGTTGTGTTTGTAACATCTTAGGTGGTAATTTCCTATTTAAGCAAGGCATATGAGCATTTGTAATCAAGCTTCAAGGTGTGATCTCTTCTAAGTAGAAGCTTGGAGAGGAGTGAGTTTTCTCGAGTCTATGGATAGAGCACCGAATGTGAGGTAGTTTATAGCAGGATTGTTGTGGAGTTACAAGTTTGTGAGAAGAGCTAGTGATTGCAGCTTGGAAAACAAGGAGATTTCTTGGTGGGCTTGCAAGCACAAGTTGAGATCTTCCTTGAAGGTTTCTAATAGAGTGTGGATCTGGACTAGCTAGTGTTTGGTTTGGATCTTGAGGGATCTTGCAAAATTGTTATTGTAATTTCTATTGTATTTGGTCGTAACTGAGAAGTCCTTACAACTTAGCACATTGCATGCAATTAGTTATTTTATGAATAAAGAGTTATGATTTGGTATCTGATCTTGCATTGTTATTTTGTTTTTTTTGTGTGGTTATTTTTTGGGGCATAGGGCATATCCTTTGGGGATTCTCCTACCTTGCATTGTGTTAGGTGTCCTCTTGTGTCCTCATGAGACTACGAATAGGAGCACCTTTCTCTCTCCAATATGCAATATGTCCCAAGGCTTGTCTCTAGAGCCTTTAGTGTTGGATCAAATTAGTAAGCAGTGGCCCATTCATCTAATAGATAATTAGGTATTTTTGTTAAAGAAGTAGTTGGCTTATGGAATGTGTTCCTTTCATCCTCCTCCCTAATTGTACAATTCATGATTATGATACTTGGAGTGTAGGTCTCTATGTGGTTAAGGGATAAAGGTTCTACTCCTAAGGAAGCTCTTGTACCATATCTTATTCTAAAGAACATATAAGACCAATCTACTCCAATGAGTCCCCCTATTTTTGTAGTGAAGTCTCTAGAAAGATAAATACAAAAATAATGTTCTACCTTTGCTAATGATATATTTTGGGTCATAGTACAACTAGGGCAAGCATGCAATTCCATATCCACATTTTTTAGGATCCCTATAGTCTTGAAAAAACTACCATCTAACTAAAGTACATCCCTAACTATGGGCTCATATTTTATACCAAGGATATCAGCTACAATCTTGGGCATTATAGAGCTACTAGCCCCTAAATCTATCATGTAGATATGGACTAGTTTGTCTCCTATGGTCATATAAACATAAAACGGAGGAGGCCTAATGTTCTTACTTATTTCTCCCCCTTTTATTGGCTGCATCAATTTTGTGGCATGTTCCTCTCTAGGTGGTTGATCCTTTGCTTGTATGCTCTCTAGCTCTTGCTACAATAACCTCTTTTGTCATGGTATAGTAGCAATGACATCCCACTTAGAGATATTGACATTAGTCTTTTTCATTTGATCTACCGCATTGAAAGGATAACTCACATGAATTGGTGGCTGAAATGGAATAGCTTGAGGGTCAGTAGCATCCTTGTTGCTAGCATTCTACTTCTGCTAAGGTGGAGCATTAGATTGTGTCCTCATCATTGGCACATGAGGAGTAGCATCTAAAGTTGAAGTTTGATTGGGTGTGGAAGGTGTGACATCTTCAATAGCTCTCCTCTTACTCCTAGTGTTATGAACTATAATATCATGACTAGTATGACAATGCTCCTCTAGTTGATGGTTGGCTCACAATGTACCATTTTCCTACTACTTGATCTTATGTATTCAATGCTAAGTAAGGCTCAACCTTCTAGCACACACAATAAGCATAGGAATAATTTTAGGAAGGGAAGAAGTCTTCATCTTGAGCAACATTATTTTGGGGGACTAGTTTGCATTTGTAGCATGGACATTACCAATGGATCTATTTTGATTATAGGGGACATGACTTTGATTTTGATTGTAGGGGGCATAATTCTAATTTTGATTCGAAGGCCTATTATTTGTAGGGGCTTGATAGTGAAGTTGGAGAAGCTTTTTTCTCTGAGCTTGCTACCTTTCTAGGGTCACCACCTTATTGCTCACCTTTTGTATTATCAAGAAACTATCCTATAACTTTTTGTCTTGAATATATAGTTTTTTTCCTATACCTTGCATCAAGTCTTTCAACTCTCCTAACTCACTAGTAGACGTGGAAGCTTGATGGGCTACAACAAGAGTTTGACTTGTAGAGGTTGTGAGAATAGGGGCTATTGTAGGTTGATGGTTAGGCATATAGGAAAGAAAGGCATTGGAGGCCTCAGGGATAACTTTCCACCTTGCATTAAAATATTTTTTTCTTTGATAGAAATCTCATAGGATAAAGTATCCCCTCCCATAGTTTGCACTATGGTGGCTATGTCACTATCGAGGGCTCTAAGGTAATGCAAGAAGGCATTACCAAGGGAAGGCTTTACTAAAGTGGGTATTTTGGCCCATGTCTTTTAAAATCTATAATTAAAAGTACTCATATGCTTATGGGGGGCTCTTTTGATGGTTGTCAGCTACTCCAAAAGTGATAGGTGATCACTTGTGTCCTCAAAATGCTTATAAAAGCCCTGCTCCTAACCCATCCCAATCAATAAAAGAGTTATAAGGAGAACCTCTATACTATTGTAATGTATTTCCATTTAAGGATGAAGCAAGAAGCCTAAAAAAAACACCATCTTCAGTAATCCCATGTATATTGCACACATTTGAAACTTCTTGAATATGTTCTTTAGGGGAAGTGGAAATTTCACTAGTAAAGTCAAGTACACTTTTAAGTGCTGACACTAGAATATCATGTCTTTGAGAAAGAAGGAGGGGACTTCCCCCATTGAAGCTAGCAAAAGCATGGGCTCTAGGTTGTGCCATATGGAATAATGACCTTTTTAAATGAAAGGATAGCACCCTAGGCTATGATCTATCAATAGGAGGAGTGGAAAGAGATCTTACAAGTGTATATTTGATGTTGCTCTCCTAACTAGTGATAGGGATAATCTACTTCTCTTTCTTCTAGGGTTTGAAAATGAAAGCTTAGTGTATTGAAAATTACCTCTAGAAGATGCCTTTGTATGAGCTTTGGGCATGAATCACAACAACTTTGGTCTAAAACCAGATGTGAAAATAGGATAGAGTCACCAAGTACTTGTAGAATGAGCCTCTTGAAGGCCTAGAAAACTAAGAAAAACACTATATTCTGAACATGAAGTTGATGTTCTCTTCTTTGACACTAGTGAACCAATAGAGTTAAGAATACTTCAATATTGGTCCCACCAGGCATGCCAAAAACTATTGTGAAAATATCTTGACCCTTGCCTAAAGATTTTACCTAAAGGCAACCTTGTGAAAAATGGAAACAATCTCCAAGCTGTGGGACTTGAACTATGAGATTGAGTCTCTGGAGAAGGTTGTCATCCTTACTATCAAGGTGTGTCTATCTAGTCTTTGACAGGAAAAGGGAGAAGGAATGCATGAAAGAAAACTACCCAATCTATTCTAAAGAGATGATGCACCAAAATAGTTCTTCAAAATTATCTCTACCTAAGAATGCACAGTTTGCCAACATAATCTGAAAGCATACAAGTTCAATCTTTGCTCAATCCAAAAACCACGTAGATTAGAAAATAGAGGAATGCTACAAGAAAAAGACTTCACTTTATATCATTAAAATTCCCAAATAGATACAATCATACATTTGGAGGACAAAGACAATGCATTAACAATAGGCAAGAAGGAATTGCATACTATATTAATGGTTGAAAGAGAAACAACAAAGAATTATGATAGCTTAGAGGCATAAGAAATTACAAGAAGAAAGTATACAATATAATACTATAGAATTAGAGAAAGATCCACCCTTGGAAGGGTAATGAAAATTTCTTTTATAGTTCAACCATAACTAAGATAACTTCATAAAGAAGCCAAGTTCAACCACTAAAATTAAAGTTGTAGAAAACAATCATGCAAATCTGGAGAAAATCTAATCCTGGTACACATCTAGATGTATGAAATCTAATATTTTTCCAAAAGAACAACCTTTAGAAGATAGATATGATGGCCATTAATGCATAACTAGGTAGATGGATAACTAGGTGATGAGTACATACTCCTTTTTCATTTACTAGGAATGGAGAATGTTGAAAGTAATCTACAAACACTATAGATATGATCCACGATTAAAGATTTGTTTCTTCTTTGCTATTAGCATGCCAAGTCAGATATATTAGTAGGTCAATATTATTCAACATTTATCCTATACCATTCCTACAATTCTATGGGTCAAAGACCCTTTTCTTTTCCAACATGGACAAAACACCTTTATCATGGTCAACCTAGGGACCTACGATCTTACGATCATCAATAAAGTTGAACCCTCATATCATCTTTATCTTGGAAGATGACCCCTATGATCTTACAATCATCAATTTATCTTCTAGTTGAGGGTACCCTTCATCCTTCTTATGATCTTATGATTGTCAACTCATCTTAGCATTGGGCCTTCCTTAAAACCTCTTCATGGTCTTATGACATGCCATTGCCTTATGATCTCATGAAAACACATATTTCATAAGGCCATAGCCCTTAGCATCCTCTTGTATGATCTCATGATCAATAAGAACTTTTTCACATCAGAGACCCTATCATTTATCTTCATGACCTTATGACAAAAGGTCTCATCGTAAAATCGTAATGCCATTTGATTCGATCTTTCAGCTAAGCTTGTTCAATGAATAAATTTCCCTTTATTCAATGTATGACTACTTCAAAATGGTGCCTTGTGATGTTATATCAATAGGAACACATGATATTGGGCCCACATAGACACATGTCTAAAGCTTGCTTCACTACTTTAACTAAAACTTGTGCATCTTCATAATGTGGGAATGTGCCTATTGTTGATCAAACAAGATCTAACAATCATAATGTAACTGGGGAACTTTGTATAATTTGAGACCCTCGACCAATAGTACACATCCACCTAGTAGAAACCTTGACACATTCCCTCCAACATTGGTGGCCCACACTAAGAACTGGACCCACCAATCCACATGGAAACAAGATGCTTATCCACTTTCACTAAAAATCCTACATCTTCATCAAGTGGGGATCCACCGACCATTGATCGACTAGAAATGGATAGCTGAAATCAAATTATGAAAATACTCATCATCTTCTCCTTGTGATGTTATGATATCATGAACCTACAACACACACCTTCCTCGTAGCATTGGAAGCTTGAAAAGTTGGCCTTGCAATCATACGTTAAAATCCTTTGTCATAGAATCCCAATATTATGAACTTTTTCTTTTTGGGTTCTATGATCCTACAATGGGATGATGTCACAACAATATGAGCTTTTGATCAAACACACATTGTAACATCTTACCACTATCTAGCTTGCCTTTCGATCTCACAATAAATGGCCTATCATAGCATTTCAACACTTTATCCTTGCACCCACAATCTTAAAAAAATAATTAGGCTAATCATTTCATGCCTTTAATAGTTAGTCATTTTACCCTTATGATCTATGACCAGGCATCAAAACACTCCATCATGACATCAGCGACCAGCCATCTTAACCCTGAGATCTTACGTCTGATTGTCAGTCATAAGATCAAAATTTTGTAACATCTTGCAAGCTTCTACTCTAGCCTTCTTCATTGATATTAACCCCACATGGACATGTGGCAACCTATAATTGTGTTGCTATAACTAATAACCTTGCAACTTTGGATAGTGACAAAATGACAGTCATAGATCTTCTTCAAATCTGATAGCTGAGAACACTAGGACCCTTGACTTGAAACTTGCATCTGCTATCCTTCATGTGACCATGTGACAAGGGGAAATGCAACATGACCACTTAGATACTATAGTTAAATAAAATATTTTAACATCGTGCTAATCACTAGGAGAAACTACCTTGCATCATCACCACCTAGGACATGGTTAATCCCTAACTGTGTGGGACCATGTGATGAAGGCTATCATATGGTCACAACTTAAATATATAACATGAAGGCTTGAGGCCATAGGATATTAAAGTAACCTAAGGTTTTGGCATATCCTTACATTATTCAAATGTTTGAATTTTGAATATTATGACTGTTGGGTATTCTTAGGCTTTTGAAATCAATTTTTTGGTTGGAGGGCAATTTTAGCCAACAATAACCTTTCATTTAATTCTAATATGATCTTGATGCTTCACTTCATTTCAAATCACCTTATCATTCTTATCTCTCTCTCTCTCTCTCTCTCTCTCTCTCTCTCTCTCTCTCTCTCTCTCTCTCTCTCTATATATATATATATATATATATATATATATATATATATATATATATATATATATATATATATATATATATATATATATATATATATATATATATATATATATATATATTTAGGTTAACATCTTCTTTGTTTAAAGAGTTTCGTAAAGAGTTTTCTAGATGCTTTAAAGATTAGCCTCTACATCTCAATCATTGATCACAACACATAGAGATCTATGATCCATGTGAATAAGATAAATATGGATGAAAAGAGTTTTAGAATAGTGCACATGGAAGAGACCCTAAACCTATATTTTGCACATACATTTGAATTCTTATGATATGGAAAGTAAATCTAGATGAATAATATTGAAATGAATAAATAAAGGGTACTGACCTCTAAAAAAGAATCAGCTAAAAACCCTATTAGATAGTCTTAGAAACTATTGTTTTCCATAGTCTTGAACTAAAACTATGAGATCTATAAAACCCATAAATATTTTTCTTTTTTGACGTCATGTCAACCTTGACCTAGATAATGGGGCACAATCTTACCCGATGGCACAATTGTGACCTAGAAAGTTGATCTTGACTTGCACTACTCCAATAGAATTTTTTTTCATAGATCTCACAAGTTCAACAAAAAGAGTATCCAAATCTACACTTTAATTCATTGTCCTGTACCTGTACCTATAAGAAAAATGGTTTTGTTTGTTTGGATGGAGGGTTTACCTTTGTCAAACTCCAGTTTGGAATCAACCTTGAAATGTAATTGAAATTTTAATATGAATAAACAAAGTAAATGGAACTTTTCACCTTACTTATGTTGTAACTCTTGTAGAGGATTTGAATCCTTGAATCTACAAGTATGGATGTTCCAAATAAATGTAGAATAAGATGTTTGATGTCTCAAATAAATGATCTTAGCTCTTCAAAACCAATCTTGAATGGATCTTGGATTAGGAAGAGGCTTGAATGGAAATGGATGAATCTACAACAAGTTGGCTCCATAGAGATTGAATCCTTCAATGGCTACTAATGGATCTCTTGGATGAATTGAATGCTTGAATTCTTGAATACTTGATAATGGATAATCCAATATGTTCTTTTCCTTCTCTTCTAGTTTCTTATTAGACAAAATGAGAGGAGGAGGCTTCCTTATATAGTGATCTAGGTCACCAACTCCAAGAGAGAGGCCAACATATGAGAAATAAATTCCCATTGGGCCCTTACCCCTAGAAATGGACCTAGATTAAATTCTATTTGAGAGTTTACCATTTTGGAGACCAAAATAGTCGACCCAGAAGTGGGAAAACAATTCTTTTTGAAACCTAACATCCAGAAATCATGGAACCTTGAAAATTGGACCTTGCATCAGGGTTGAGGTTGAATCTGACATAGTTTAGGGTTGAGTTCATCGTTGACCAAGGTTAGGGTCAAGGTCAAGCTTGACCTTGTGATCATACATCTCAAGATCTCAGTTTAGAATGCCAAGAAAATGTAGAAAGAAAGTGGAAAAGGGGGCAAATTTAGGGGAAAAATCCAAATCTAAGACAAAGTCCCATTCAAGGTGCTTGACATGATCCCATATCATCTACTCATAGGGCTAAATACTCTTAACATGGAAGTGCTTCCATTTTAAGATGATACATTTAGCCCCTACTTTAGCAAGAGTATGGACTTGATGCTAACTCTTGGTAAAGTAGATCGTAATGAAAAGATAATCTTATTAAAATCAAATGGATAAAGAGATCCTCAAGCCCTTAGGAACTCAAGTCTTTGTCAACTCCAAGATTACAATAAGAGAAACATCACTATATTAAAATTTTAAAAGAGGGATAGAGGAGTGGCTAGCTTGCCTAGTAAGATGTGTGTATCTCACTATGAACCACAAAAAAGATTAGGATGACCCATCAAGAAAGAACTTGATAGTCACACCATAAATTTTTGTGCCTTCTAGTGGATTTGTGCATGTATGTAGTGCATCTTCTAAAAACTTTTATAAAGTACCCATGGATCCATATTCTCATATCACCATAGAATACATTTGTAAAATACCTATTTCTTTAGGATTTAGCAACTTATGTGTATTACCTTTCAAGGATTTAGCATACTTGAAATTGGAAATGCATGCCCCTATAGGATTTAACAACTTATGTGCATTATCTTTCGAGATTTAGCATATTGAAAATTAAAAATGTGTGCCTCTTTAGGATTTAACAACTTATGTGTGTTACCTTCTGAGATTTAGAATACTGCAAAATAAAAGGTTAGAACCAAAAATGCATAATATAGAATTAGGGAGGCTGTATATATGCCCCCCTCCTTAAGATGGGAAAAATACATATTATTTTGACATTTTAAGAAAAGAAAAGAACAAGGATAAATCATTCTTCAACATCAAGACAATATCCAAAGACAACACCCAATCCAATCCAAGAAGGTCGCAACTCCTATGATGCCATGGAAGGGAAAAATACAAAGATATATCATGCAAGAAGAGAAAAACTAACCCTTATGAGGGATAGCACAATATTTAGCTTCCAAGGTGAGAGATGTATCAAGCATGGAAACCCAATGTCCAAAAATGAAATAGGTTATAATCAAGGAAAAATATCCTTGATGCAAACCATAATTTTCATGTATGATTGGATATCACATAATAGATAGATACTTTTTAACCAAGCAAAGTGGATCCTAGAAAGACAAAAAATAAGGATAGAGATGGCATCCTTTCCCCCAAGCATAGGAATAAGGATGGAAGGGGACCTATTATGCCTCTCACAATAGTATACAAGACAAAAAGCCCCAAAATATTAGGGTATCATTGTTTACATTATGTAAAGCTTCATAATAGGAACATATATGTTATTTAAAGAAAATAGGATTGAAATACAACTCATTTCCACATGATATATAAATAACCTTACTATCAATGAGCTGGCTAATATAATAATGTAAAGCATGACATTCATTAGTAGAGTGATCATGAAATATATGATATAAACAAAAAGGAAGAGTCATCAAGTGTAGACTATGTTTCTTTTTGTAGTTAGGTCTAGCAATCATCTTAGAATGGAGGAGTTTAGGCAAAATAACTTCTTAGTCAAAATCCTTCATAGTTTCATCATGTTTTGAAGTGTTATTTGAGATTTTTTTAACATTGATTTGTTTTCGTGGATTAAATCCCAATACATAAGAATGATCATGCCTCCCATTCTATAAGGGCATTTGAATTCCCTTTTTATGCTTACCACATGCTTGACTATTGAATCCTTATTTAACTAGGAAATGATAAACATGACCATAATGAGAACCCATATCAAAATAATTCAATGAAAATTCATTTGTCACTATGTCATCATTAGTAGGTTTGGTAGTTTCATTTTGGATAGAAGAAATGAAATTTTTTTTACAAAGATCTTTATAATTAAAAGCTTGTTGTTCAAACTCTCTTTATAGCTTCATAAAATCAAGATCAGAAACCTTATACTCTCCAATAAAGGTAGGAGTAAAATCTAATGTTCCCCAATCATCACCAGGTAGAGCATTAGAGGAAGAAGGATTACTATTAGAAATAGGAGTAATGTGATTTTGACTATTCAAACAAGGATTTGGCACATCATCTGCATGAAGTGTATAAATCATATTGTTATGTATAAAATTGACTTTACGATGAAGGGTGGAAGGGATAGCATGCATCCTATGCAACCAAGGTCTACCCAAATGAAGGTTATAATTGAGAGGTCTAGGCATGACATGAATAGGTGTATTCAAGATGACCGGACCTACTTTGATAGGTAAGTTAATGATTCACAAAGTGTTCTTAGAAATATTATCAAAGCCACGTATAGGAACATTATTAGGTTGAATAATTGAAAGATTGATTTTAATTTCTTTGAGCATGTCCATGCTACAAACATTAAGCCTAGATCCATTATCAATTAAGGTCCTACAAATGATACTTTTATGGATAGTAATAGCCACCATAAGAACATCATATTTATTTTGAACTTCTTTAGAAGGTAAATCCTTGTGAGTAAATACAATGTCAGGAACACTCAAGGTAGTATGCATGCATTGTAAGAAGTTATTGATCTTCTCTTAATTAGGAGGTGGAGTGGAAAGAGTTTCTAGAGCTTTTTGCAAGGCTTCATAGTAGGTAGGTGAATTTTGAAGAAGTTTTCATAAGGAAATCTTGGCATGGGTATTTTGTAATTGGTTTATCAAGTCATACTCCTTTCTAGAAAGATAGGGTGAAGGAGGAAGAATGGGAACTTGAGAAGGTGGCAGTAAGTAGAAACCATTGGATTAGGTTGAAGGATACTCCTTGTACAATATGTTTAGGCTATAGAAATTTGGTCACTAAAAGACTCTACAAACTTCATAGACTTACCTTTGATAGTAATGTGAGGACAACCTTTAAAAGTCAACAAAGGTTTTGGATAAACCATGTTAGTCATCTCAACACTACAAAAAAATTTATAAGAAGGATGCAAAGAAGACATCCTAGGAGAAGATGAGGTAGAATATTGATTCTCCATAAAATCATCACTAAGGGCATTAAGGGAATTCATATCATTCTCTACTAATGCATCATCACTAGAAGGAATCTGAAATGAAGGTAAAGTATTTATAATGTCTACATAAGAGTTATCATCATGTATGAATATGTCATCCATTAATAAATCACCCTCTTGTATCAAATATTCTTCATGAGGAGGGGATAAATCAATGTCTTTATCTGTACAATCACCCACAATAGTTTCATGAGGTTCATCCCAAATGGAGGAAAGTGCATTGTAGGAATGCCATAAATCACTAAAGATTGATCCCTAGATGGGGAAGAAGGTAAATTATATTCTAAAATAGGCTCATAGAAAGGACATATATTAAGAGAAGAATTAACATCAATCATCAATCATCTCCATAAAGAGAAATATGATGGAGAGATAGATTAAGATCATCTTCTTGCTCTAATATATTCATACAAGGTAATTCAAAAGAGGACAAAGAAACATCACACACACTAAAAAAAGTATTTCTAGGTGCAACACCATGCAATGGTAAGGTAAGAGGAGTATGTTGTGTAATCCAAAAAGTTATAGAAGAATGTTTGAAAAACATCTAAAACAATTTGTGCAACATGATATTCAATAAAGGAATGCATAAAACATAAATCTAGATGTATTCAAATGAAATTTATAAGCATGAAAAGGAAATCAAACACCATAAACATAATAGGGCATCTAATTCCATAAAGCATGAAAAATGTAAATGATTTTATATTTTGAAGAAAATTATCAAATTTTTTTTGTATTTTTGAAATATAGATGTAAGAAATCTAATTAGCATGCAATATTTAACATAAAATACTAATGGAGTTACTAAAGGAAGACATGGGGGAAGGTGGAGGACTATATCAACTAGGGGAGGAAGTGGAAGAAACTATGTAAAGACACTTACTCCCAGGAGGATATTCAGCTTCTTAAGGAATTGGAAATGTTGTTAGGAGCACAAAGACCCCCAATTCTAATCTAGGAGGATACTAGAGTTTGGGACTTAACTTCTAGATGAAAATTTACAATCAAATTGGCTTACAAACACCTCTTTAGTAAGGACTTCTACCCACCATTATGGAGTAAAGTTTGGATTAGTAATCTACTCCCCAAAATTATTTTTTCTAGTAGACTGTGCATGGTAAAATTTTAACTCTTGACAATTTGAAAAGAAGGGGTTTTTTTTATCACAAACCAATGTTATCTCTACAAATAAAAGGAGGAGAGTATCTCTCACATGTTCCTTGAATGTCAATATGCCTTAAAGATTTGGGCTATGGTGTGGGAGAAATTTGGTCTGAATTGGGTTCTGAAGGACAACTTATGTCAATTTATGGAGAACTAGAATTGTCCCTTCTACCACCCAAAATTGGTTTTTCTATGGAGAATTGCTCCACCATATATTTTCTGGCATATATGGAAAGAAAGAAACAAAAAAAAATTTCAGGAGGTGGAAAAACCTATGGAGGTGATAATGGGAATCATGGAGAAATTGCTCAAGGAAAATATAAGGGTAGCCAAATGTAAGTTACCGAAGGAAGAACTAGGTAGGTAAGAAGGTTAGATTGCTGAAAAATAGGGTTTTCAAAAGGATTTTTATCTTTTTGATAACTCAAAAGTGTTAAAGAGATAGAAAATGAGACAAAAACCACCAACCCTAACACAAATTAAAATGAACTTTGATGGTGCTACTAGAGGGGGTATAGCAGTGGTAGGTGGAGTGTTGAGAAATGGGAATGGTGATGCACTATTAGTCTACTCTAGGAAGGTGGGGGGTGGAAGTAAGAATTTGGTTGAAGCTATGGCTCTACTTTGGGGTCTTCAACTAATTAGTGAAATGCAAGTTAAGGAAATAACTATAGAAGGGGACTCCAAATTAATTATTGATATGGTAAATGGAGTGTCCCAACTGGGATGGAATATTTGAACTATCATCATGGACATTAGGCATATTTTAGAAGGGATGGATAATTTCCACCTACAACACATCTATAGAGAAAGAAATAGGGTGGCCAATGCGGTGGCTGCCATGGGTTTTGAATTAACGGTAGTCACATGCTGGAGAAATATGCAAAATCTAAACGATGATATTAAGTCCTTGATATGCAAGGAAAGAGGGGGGAGTATTAATTAATTATGACTACAAAATTTAAGGTCGGGGCCAAATTTGGAAATTTCTTCCTTAGAAAGTTGATATTTGCTAAATTTAATAAAAATTTTAGGGAAATGAGGAGAAGACGTGGTCATACAAATGGAAAAATGAATGAATGCAAATTAAGGAGAGTGTCATTTCATTGTTATGGTAACATATTGCAAAATTCAAATTACTTCCCCTTTGAAAGTACGAATAATATCATTATTCAGATTGTCAAAGATTTTAGGGGTGTAAAAATTATGATGTTAGACATGCATGATTCTCATAATGAATTCACATGGGATTTTGAAGTGTCTCAAAAATGGGCTTGTAAAACTATTTCACTCTTTGCAAAGAGGCCTAGGGCTAATAGTATTAACAGTGATATTGAAGACAAGGAGATTTAGATGTGCATCACTAAGGTGGGGGAATTAGAAGAAAGTGGGGAAGATATGGGTTGAGACTTGAATAGATTGGAGACCACAAAAATTAAGAATTTCAAAGACAAGATGGCCACCTGGTTCCTATTAAAGGAGGGGGGATTTTTTCCTTACATGCAGGTGATGGCAGGGTATGATGAGAATTGTGCCCTCCAATTCGTCAATGGGTGAAACAATTGCAAGGTAACTATAAATGGCATTACTTTTCAAGTAAATAAGGAAGTAATTTCCATGGCCATCAGGCTGTCTATAAAAGGAAAAAAATGGAGAAAGGTCAAGAAAATGGTAGATGAGGCTAGTATGAGTAGTTTTTTTTGTGGATGATGAAGAACTAGTGTGCTACAAAGGAGGATTTAAGAGGGATAAGATACCATGTCCATGGGATGACATCTACCTAGTGCTCATGAAATACCTTATGCTAGAGGGAAGGTTTGGCATTTACTACTATTACCACTTTCCCCTGTTGAATCATTTTAGAAATAGGGATTTTATTTCTATCCCATTTTTTCTACTATATTCTTTGGAGGACATGGTAAGTGATGTTAGGGAGAAGAGGAACAAGGGGCATAACTTCACCATTATTCACCAAGGCCTAATTTTTTTATACCAATTCCATTTTTCCCGTTGCCCCCCTAGCACGGTGGTGGTTGACAACTAGCACCATTGTTAGAGTTCCCACCCGAGTACCAGCACTAGTACTAAAAGTCATACCCCACAACCTTCCCCTAGCCATGCAAATAAGAAAAGGAAGAAATCTGAAGTGGTCATGGAAGAAAAGGGTAGCAAAAAGATTAAAGTTGAAAAATTGGTGGAGGTGGAAGAGGAGGACTCGAAGGAGGAGGGAAGAAGAAAGGGTAGGAGAAGGTCATGAAGACTTGCCCAATCCTAGGAAAGGAATAAGCAAAAATCTAATAATTTTTGGGTTGAAGAGGTGGAGGAGGAGAGCTCTGAGAACAATGAAAGGGAGAGGGAGGAGGAGAATAACTCTGAATCCAAGAGAGAAATAGGGAAAGAGGAGGTAGAAAAAAGTGAGAATTCTACTAACAATTATGTTAATAATGCCCAAATATCTATTGGAAATACTCAGGTGTTAGCTAGAAATGCCATCACTACAAAGACTACCCATGTTTCAGCCAGCTTCACCCTACAACCCATTACCTTCTATGAAGATAGTAGCAAAGTGGATACCTCCCCCATTACCATTTCCTCTACATTCAAGGAAAATTCCAAGGTTTTTACTAACCCAAAGGTATTGTAGGATGACAACTAGGCAGAAAAAGCTAAAGAGGAAGTAAAAAAGGAGGGAACTGAAAACAAAGAGGTCAAGGAGCAAAATGAGGCAATTACCCAACTTGATCAAGGGTTAAAAATTTAGAGGAAGGATTTCTCACCTTCTCTAAATTTTCCCTAAAGGTCACTCATGCTATAGCCACCACCCTCCAAATGCTAGCATAGGAGAAAGAAGAAATAGGGCTAGACATGGAAGATCATAAGCTCCTCTTTAAGTTTATTATAATGACTAGGCTCAAGTTTTATTAGTTGGGAAGGGAAAGGAAAAAATTGAGAAATAAGTCTACAGTTTTAAGGGATCACTAGATCCTAGTTATTTTATGTTATTTTGTTGTTACTTGGTTTGATGGTATCCAACTGTTACTCAAACTTGTGTTGGCCTGACTATGCCAACAATTTTTATTATGAACTTCAGTAGTATGGTTAACTCTATAGAGTTCTACTATAGATTAGTTGTTTATGTTCATAGTGGTGTGTTGATTAGTAGTTTGGGTAGAAATATAGTGGTTAAGTTACTTCTTTTTTTTGTTTTGTTTCAGTAATGTTCTCTGTTGGTTTCTATTGGTGATGTGTTGGTTACTAGTCTTTTGGTTTTAAGGGCCAACCTACTTGTTTTGGTCACTTTTAATTTCAAAACATAAAAGAAAAATATAACACCAAAAATATAAATTAAAATCTAACTCCGCAAAACATAATAGGGCATCTAATTCCACAAAAGGAAAGAGGGTAAGCTTGTCAGGTTCACCAAAATGAATAAGATAAAATATGGATGAATATGGTTTTAGAATAGTGCACATGAAAGAGATCTTAAACCCATATTTTACACATGAATTTAAATTATTATGATATGGAAAGTAAATCTAGATGACTAATATTGATATCAAGAAATAAAAGGGTACTTAGCTCTAAAAAAGAATAGTCTGAAAACCCTATTCGAAAGTCCTAGAAACTATTTGTTTCTATGTTCTTAAACTAAAAATGCAAGATCTACAAAACCCAAAAATATTTTTCTTTTCTAAAATCAGGTTGACCTTGACCCAGATAGCGGGGCATAATTGTGCCCTAGAAAGTCAACCTTGACCTACACTACTCTGATAGAAATTCTATTTATGAATCTTGCAAGTTCAACAAAAAGGGTGTCCAAATCTACACTTTAATTCACTATTCTATACCTTGTACCTATAAGAAAAATGGTTTTTTTTATTGGGTACGAGGTTTTCCTTAGTCAAACCCCATTTTGGAATCAACCTTGAAATGTAATTAAAATTGTAATATGAACAAACAAAGTAAATGGAACTATTCACCTTTCTAATGTTCTAATGCTTGTAGAGGATTTGAATCCTTGAGTCCACAAGTATGGATGCTCCAAATGAATGTAGAATAGGATGTTTGATGTCTCAAATCAATTTTCTTAGATCTTCAACACCAATCCTAAATGGATCTTAGATTAGGAAGAGGCTTGAATGGAAATGGATAAATCTTCAACAAGAGGGCTTCATAGAAAATCCTTCAATGGCTACTAATGGATCTCCTAGATGAATTGAATTCTTGAACGCTTGAATGCTTGAATTCTTGAATTCTTGACAATAGATCATCCAACATGTTCTTGTCCTTCTCTTCTAGTTTCTTGTTAGAGAAAATGAGAAGATGGGGCTTCCTTATATAGTGATCTAGGGCACAAAATCCTAGAGAGGCTGACATATGAAAAATAAATTTTGATTGGACCCTTACCCCTAGAAATGGACCTAGATTAAATTCTATGTAAGAGTTTACCATTTTGAAGACCAAAACAACTGACATGAAAGCAAGAAAACAATTATTTCCAAAACTAAAAATCCAAAAATCATGGAACCTTGAAATTTGGACCTTGGGTTAGGGTTGAGGTTGAATTTGACCTAGGTCAAGGTTGAGGTCATTTGTGGCCTAGGTTAGGGTTGAGGTTGACCTTGACCTTGAGATCAAAAATCTCCAAATCTTAGTCTAGAATGCTATGTAAATGTAGAAAGAAAGCGGAAAAGGGGATAGAATCAGGGGAAAAATCTAGGTCTAAGCCAAAGACCTATTCAAGGTGCCTGACATGACCCCGAATCACCTACTCAAAGGGCTAAACACTTTGAACATGGAAGTTCTTCCATTTTAAGATGATACACCATGTCATTAATGCATAAAACTCTTTGTAACAACCTCTACAAACATTAAATGTTCTTTTCTAATTTAGCTTGAAAATGTTTTACCTCAAAAAATTTTATATTCCTAACTTTTATGTAAACTCTATGTTTCTCAGCATTTACTATTTGCTAATGCCCGACATTGTTGTTGTTTGGTATTTCTTGTGTTCAGCATATACTTTGTAACTTAACACTTGTATGCTTGAAAATTTCTTGATCACTATTGAGCTTGGCTAGTATAGAAAATACTTGGTGACCATACACTTACTCGGCTCCTATAGGGCTTGGCACATACTTGTTTATGTACATGACTTGGCCTATATAGAGTAACTCAGTTGTAGTGATGACAATATAACTCTTATTTATAAATGACTAATTGGTTGACACTAAGAGACAACAATGGTTAGATACCAACAAGAAAAATTTGGAGAACTATCCTTTATTTCTTTTCCTTTTCTAGGAGATGGAGTGCTACTACTCAACACTATCTTTGTGCGAGTAGGTGATGGGGAGTCACCACTCATTCCTATTTGAACTTTAGTTTTTGCGAAAATAATTATAGCACTTGTTCTCTGCTCCTCATCATGTTTCTGTGATTGCCTCATTTTGAGGTCTTGAAACATTTGGTTTGTCTTGACCTATGATAGAATGTTATATGCTAGTTTATCTTACTGATTTCTCTTCCTCTTGCTCTTCTCCTTTAGTTTTTGAGGGATTTTTTTTCTCACCAATTGGTGTATCAGGTGTGGTGGCATGAGTAGGTGAAATGTTGCCTTGAGGGCTTGACGAACCTCAACTCTCCTCATCAATGTGATCCTCTTTAATCATCACAATCTTTATTGCTTTCTCTTGTTCCACTCTCTTAGTGTTAGACCAAAAATGCTTTTCTACAATAACTTATTTTGCATAACTACAACTTCAATTTTATTTTGAAGAATCATAAAAATTCTAAACTTAGCAGCAAATCAGTTCCTATACTATTCCAAGAATGATGGATTCCAATCTTTTAACTAAGGAATAATTTTTGCCAATGTTCCTTCTTTTATTTGTTTCTCTACTAATTCAAATGCATGTTGCCACTTCCTTTCTAATCTATTATTGTAAATTAATTGGAATCTTCTTTTCCAATTTGGTAGGAGCCAATTTATTTTAGCCATCATATCTATCATGGCCTCCTCTACTTTGGATTTTTTAGAATTATTCAATCTATCATACTTTACAAATCTAAAATTAGATAATCCCGTAGAGCTCCTAATATTGGTACATACCTCATCAATATTATTTGGTATTTTAGGTATTGTGACTTGGTGATGTCCCTGTTCATGTAATTCGATACTCTCTACATCATCCTCTTTACCTTCTTTCTTCTTTACTAACTATCTTCTTTTTTTTTTGCTCACAAGGGCATGATTTTTCTTCTTTTCTATGTTGGAACCACTTGGTTTGGTAATCTTGACTACCCCTTTCTTTGTTGAAGGCTCAACACTAGTTTCTCCTACCTTGTTCCTTGGCTTAGTTCATGTAGGAGGAGAGAGGGGTACCAATACTAACTTCTTTCTAACCTCCTTTTCTTTAGGCTTTATGATTTTCATATTTTAGCCTTCTTTGCTGGTGGAGTGACCACTACTAGGGCTTTACCTTGATCTTCTCCTCCTTCTTCTTTGTCATCACTATTTTCTTCATCTTCATCTTCATCAAGACCTTGTGTAAGCTTCAAAGATTCCTTGCCCTTGTTGTGAGTGTTGAGTTTCTCCTTTATGTATTCAATCATTTTATTTCTTTTCTTCTCTTTCAAAGATATTTTGATATCAACTTTAATTCTCACCTTAGGTTCTTCATACTTTCCAAAGGGTTTTTCTTTTGCATCAATCTCTTCTTTAAGTAGTGCATCAATATTTGCACTTGCATTGTCACTATCAACTTGATAATCAAATAATTTGAGCCACGCTTTCCTAGGCTTCATTTCATGTACAAATGTATTATCTATGTCTACTATAAAGCATACATCATTGTCATATTTCATCACTAGCTCTGTTGTGATCCTCATCCTTTTCTTCATCCTTTGTTTAAACTCTTTAAAATACATATCCATAACATTCTCAAAAATTTCTCCTAATTGAGTTATGTATTCACTAATCTGTCTTGTGACAAGTTTTCCTTTCTCCCAAACAATATTTCCAATATTTGGAAAATAATTATAAACATAAAAGAAAATACTCAAAATCAGTGATCCAAACTTACACATTGAATTCTTTTCTTTTCTTATTGATGTTAGGCTTTTTGCCAACTATGACCTTTGCAACTTGACAAGATGATATTCATGATCTTTCATAACAATCTTACATGTTTGATCAACTTCTATACATGGCATATTGTTCAATCTAGTCGACTGATAAAACTTGTGGGAAATCACTCTCACTGTGAACTCAATCATTGGATTAGTGATGGTAGAGATGAAAACCCTCATCCATTCCATTCATCCTTTGTTTTGGCCTCAATTTCTTCTCTACTTAGACAACTTACAGTCTTCTTCTTGTCCAATGTTGGATACCCTATTACCTTGTGAATTGTCCTCTTTGTTATCTCAATAGGTCTATTATCTAGCCATAACTTCATATCATTGATTCTTTTGAGCACTACCTTAATCTATTCAATTTTGAAATTCCTTGGAAAATCTAGGGCACAAGTTAACCCTTTCCTTTTAACAATTTTGAAGTCATCCTTCAATACTCCTTCATCATACAATTTTTCATATGCCTCTAGAATCTCATAATCACCAACTTCTCCAATCTTACACATGTAACAACTTTGTACATCATCGATCATAACAAATTTAGGTGGTATTGATGATAGTACACCCATTGAATTTTCTTTCATAGAAATCTCATGAATAGCTTGAAATTTTGGTGGAGGACAAGAATCATTCTTCACCAATTGAACGTTACTTAGCTCTACTCGACTCTTTCCAATAGATGATGAAGATGCCATATTTCCTCATTAGGGTTTTGAGACTTTGTGCTCTAAACAACTTGGCACAACTTAAATCTTCACTTGCTCAATCTTTTTCCTTAAAATCACTTTTGCAAATCTCTCAAATTTCTATATCTCTCTATGCTCTCAAAATCTAAATGCAAGGTGCAAAAAACTGTCTTCAAATTTTCAATATATACTTACTTTTCTTAAATTAGGGTCTTCCTTAATGTTGTGTTCATTGTTAGGTGGAATCCAACTATCTCAATTGATATTGTGCCTTTGAACTCGATCTTCACTATACATCTCAATCTATTCCATCTGACTCGGCCTATGCATCAATTTAACATTGAAGTACTCAATCCATATTTCAATGCTCGATCAATATAGATAATTTTTACTCATGTTCAACACTCATTGTGTAACTAATTCTTTTGCACTATTATTTTCATAGATATTTTCTAATGCATATTTACTTATGCATATATGAACTTTAGCACATTTTATGTTAGGAACTGATGTAAGATAAATCATTAAATATATATAGTTCCTTACATACCTTTGTTGATCAGTTTGAGGTGATGTGATCACCTTCTCCATTAGATAGGGTGACCTCAACTTCATTTGTTCCACTGCCTCCAGCTTTCGCCTTTTTCTTCTAGGTTTGATTCATCTCCTTGTTTGTTTGTTCAACATCCACTTTTTCTTTACCCTTTTTGTGTTCATTATTTGGTACTAGTGTTTGGGTCCTACAACTCGTATTCACATGTCCAATCTTGTGACAATTAGAACAATCTTTCTTAGGTGCATTCCTATTTGTCTAGTAGGGTTTTGACTGTGATACACATTCATATTTGCTATGTCCAAAATTTTGAGAATTGTAACAATAACCTTCAAATCTAGGTTCAATAGATGTATCCTTCATTCTTGATCTATACTCATGTATTTGTTGGCCTTGCTTCTTGTAGTAAAAAAGAAATAACCAATAAACTTAGGTTTAGGGTTTTGCATACCACTTTTTCTTTTGTAGTTGTTTTTAGTATGACCATGTTTTCCACAATCATATCATGTAGGCTTGCCTTTTGGTTTTGCATTCCTGAACTTTCCATTCTTGGATGATTCTCCTTCTTCAGTGGATGAATGTTGCTTTATATGTTCTTGATAAGAAGTGTTGCCAAATAACTTAAGTAATTTCATTGGTTCTTCAAGGTACTTTACTATTTCATTAGGTTTGTTCAAACTTTCCATGAGTTCTTTCTCACTCTTCAATTCATTCCTCAATAAGTCAGTCTTTGATCTCGGATTTTCTATTTCCATGTCCTTCCTACTTAACTCTTGATTTGCAAGCATCAATTGATTCATCAAGTCTAGTTGACTGTTTGTAAGCTTTTTCACATCAGATGACATTTCTTCAAGTTTGATAGTCATTTTTCTTTTGTCTTCCTTAGCCACAACCTTGTCTTCCTCATCTTTTTTCTTTTGTTCAATCACTTCACATAGCATTATTGGCTAAATTTCATCTTCTCTTTAATCCTTTGACTTCTTCAAGTAGGATATTGTTCTTCTAAAGTAGATATGCAACTGTTGCATTACTCTCATTTGTATTTCTAGTTTCAAATAGTCCTCGAGTATCCACTTCTTCATAATCTATGTCATTTAGCTAAATGGTCATATCCTTTTTCTTTTTCATAGATTTCCTTAGCTCCTATCTTGCTACTTCAAGTTGTTGCAATATGATTTGGATGTCAATCACTTGATTTTCAATAACCTTTCCTAATTTTTAAGCCTCGATCTCCAAGATTTGATCCCAAGCTATTAGATTTTCTCAAGAGAACCAACGGTTTGATACCAATTGTTGGAAGCCTTAATTAGGAAACAAGTTATGTATCCTTTAGTATACACTTTACTACTAATTATAGATCTCCTCTCTTCAATTCTAATATGATCTTTAACCTAATATATCTTTTTTCTATCCTTCATTGCTTCATAAGGTGATTATCTCTATTATGTAAAATCAAAACTTAACTCTTTTGCCTTCTTTGCAATATTCGCACTTTCACACTTTGATCTACTCTATGATCACACACATATCTTTCTTTCTCTTCTCTATCTCTTTTCTATGTGTTATAAAAAAAGGTTTATATCTATTTATTTAAATATATCTAAAGAGTTTTCTAGGCTCTTCCATTTTGGCTTCTTCATCTGATTAGTTGTTCACTACTCATAGGGATCTGTGATCCACCTCATAAACACGTAACAATCTTTGTAACAAACTATAGAAATGTTAGAACGTAATGTCTATGTCAACTTGAAATGGTTTACCTAAAACTTTGTTTCATTTCTAACTTGAATTTCAACTTTGTGTTACTTGACACATACTGTCTTTGATGCTCGATCATCATTGTTCTTGTTGTTGTATCTCGATCTTAATTCTAGTCAACACCTTCTATATAACTTGACATCAATGTGCTTTTTATGCTTAGCATTCACTAGGGTTGACTTATACTAAAAAAACTTGGTAACCAAAGACTTGCTAATCTCCTATAGAGCTCAACATAGACATGTTTATTTACAGGTCTTCATATGACTTGACCTATATAGATTATCTCAGTCGAAGTGATGATCAACTAACTTTGCCTTATATATGACTAAGTGTTTAACACTAATTGATAACAAGATTTAGAGATGCCAACAATGAATGGGTTAAAAAATTTCATGCCCAAAATTTAGAGGAAAAAACACAACTAGATTAATTTTTTTAAAGGTGGACCCAAGTTAATGACACCTTGACAATAAGGTCATGTATCCAAGGTGGAAAAATTAAAATCTACAAACCTAGAACAAATTAAGGTATTGATTCCCCTTACTATTTGCTAGGACCTATTAGCCACTCTGGATTTGATCGGGAATGTGTACAAATCCCAAACTTAAATTGGGAATCACTTCTCATATGGGAGAGTTTAAGTCTCACATTGATGCTCTACTTAAATTTATTTAATTCCTTGTAAGATTATATAGGCATGAAAATCTTATTGAAAGATAACCTAAGTGAATAAAATGCACAAAGCACATATAATTTCTGAAATTATACGTCATTAACCTCAGATCTATTTTAGATAGGTTCCAACAAAATCATATTTGGAGCCATTTAATCTCCACCAAGCTAACTTATACATAAAATTTGAATACTTTACCACCCTTCCCTTAAGAAAGCCTTCTTCTAATCACCATTAATTTCCATAACATTTAATAAAACTATACTACTCTAAAACTTTCCATCAATTTTAAGTATTGAAATCTTCACTTCATTGATTGCATCCAATAGGAAATAAACACTCTTAAGTGAAGGACAACGTATAAAGTATTTTATCTAACTAGATTAGAACATTTTATTTAAACTAACATTAAACTACTTTTGTTGAAATTGAATTTAAATTATAAATAACTAAGGTAGGATCATAAAGTGCTCTTTAAACATAATTATATTTCAAAAAAAAAATTCTAGGTTATATCACAACTAATTTTCATACTATTCTACTAACATATCCCTAAATTATAACTAATTACACAACCTACTAACTAATTTATCTACCTTGTTTAATATCTCATTTGCTTATATCAAAATAAAAATAACTACCTACACTACCCAAAAATAGGATCACATTGATGGATTATCATACCACTTTTCTCTTACTAGAATTTTACCATAAATATCAAGTAATTAAAAAGAAAATTTAATAACCAACAATTTAATCAATAAATATAATCCTACCACCCAATCCTCATTACCCCAAATGCTACTTATTACAAAGAATACATCTGCTAACCATTCTAACACTATACTACTCATTTAATTACTAACTAACTAAAGTACATACTCCTATCTAATAACTAATTTAATATGAACTAACTTATACTATACTCTAACCACTATACTAACTAACATAATAACCTGCACCCAACTTTAACCTACTTATTAAACACTACCCTTTCCCAAGGCATGATTTCCTAGGAAAATGTCCCATCCTATAACACCAAATTCCACCTTTTCTAGAACTTACTTTATGAGCCTTACTCTTGCCCCATGTGTGAATGGTGGAGTGAAGGTTGTCCTTATCTTTTGTTGGCCCTATTTGGTGCCTATAGAAGAGGGGGGAGTCACCTGACTCCCCTTCTTCCAAAATAAATTCACTTGCAAGGCCTTATGCGGATTTTGGTTTATGCATTTTGTTTTAATATTATTTAAAATGACTCTCTCTCCAATGCATGGATCGGCTCCTTAGTGGAGTAGTCAAGATATCTTATATAATTAGGGGCAGCATTACCATTGGTTATATTGAAATGGTCTAAATTACTTTTTTTAAGTTTCTCCTATTGGAATTATTTTAGAATAAATGAGAATGGGGGTAAATTAGTTATTCAAGGTCTAGATGTACAAATTAAAAATCTTTTCAAAATTCAACGAACCCATAAAACATTCATACCCATGCATGCATTTGTTGTGTATCTACTTAGACTTATATGTTACTGTCAAATCAACTTGCAGAAATGTAAAGCATGAAACACAACACATTCATTAGCACATTTGACATAATGATTTTATGTGGAAACCCAATTTTGAAAAAACCACCAGTAACATGCTACTCCTTTTCACTCTTCTGAAGTGATGCCCTATGAAAGGCCAACCCTATTAAAGGTTACAATACACACTATTAAATGTGACCTAGTTAAGGGATTTCAATTACTCTGTTAAAAGTGAGCCTTGTTAGGGGACTTTAGGCCATTCACTTAGAATTCCACCCTATTAAAGAATTTTCCAATGACTGCTAAGTCAACCTTAATCCAAAGGATTTACCCTAGACTAATACAATTATTAGAGAGTAACAATAAAGCTTTGATCTGATACAACTTACAACTTCACTTGTAGATTACAGATCTTTTTTCAATCCTCAATTCTTCTTAGCTTTCATACTTTGCAGCTCTAATAGCTTGTTCACCCTTCAAGCATTTATCTCCTTAATCCTTCTTTCTTAGTATGCCATTGCAGACACTTCTCTTGATTCACTTGATGGAGCAAAACCCTTAATTCCTTCTCCTAGTTAAGTTCTCACACATGACACCAATCTCTCTAACTCTTTTTCTTCATGACCAAACATTCCTCTATAAAGGAAATTAGAATTTTTTCCCACTCATTATCCATCATCTAAATTAGGGTTTTGGATGGATTAGATAGGATACTATGTATCTACCCCATATCTTATCTTCTCTAGAAACTTCTCTTAGAATCCATTTGAATTCACCTCCAAAATAGTTTACATAATATTATGTACCACTAGCTCATCAATCTTGTCTTCCTCTTGGTTCACAAGTTTCAAGAAAACAAACTTTTTAGCTTTTATTTGGAAAATCTTCAATCTTTCTCATAATGCAACAGGTCGACATTATCAATCTTCTTATGCTTGGCACATACTACATCACTCAACACAACTATAAATTCACTAGGCATCAACAGGATTTTACTAGTGCTCAACATCAACTAAAATTCACTCGATATCTACTGTCTTGCTCGACATCCACTAGAATTTTCTTTCACTTAGCTCCGACTAAATTTTTGCTCAGCTTGCACTAACTTTTCTCGGCACCTACTATCCATTTGGTTAAGTTTGGTAGATAAATTTTTTTAAACTTATTCTTCTAAAGTTTCTAAGTGTAGCCAACCATTTGTAGCATTAAGTAGATCATCAATTCATCATGTTATCACTGTCTTAACTAATCCTTGTACTTTATTACATAATCATAACTCAACCTTTCCTCTAGGTACTTTTGTTACATCTTATTGATCAAATCCTCATCATCAATCAACTAAGTGATAGTACTTGAATCTTATAAGAAGTTGTCTTACCAACAAATAGCAAGTTTGACATCAGTGGCAAAACAATGATTGAAACACATAGTCTTCTTCAAAAATCTTCTTCTTAACAGTCTCTTTTCAAATGATCTTTTCAATGCTCAACTAAACTAACTAAGTTAAAACAATAAGACAATACCAAAAAGAAAACTTATTATTGAAATTTCTCCCTTTATTAGCAACTTCCATCTTTTGATTAGGTTACAAAATATAACTCCCTCTGAGTTCCTTCTTATGCATCTCTTTCATATAGAATTGATTAGTAGAATATCTCCCTCTGATAATGATCCTTCTAGCTCTTTGATCAATGTCTTCAATGTCTCCCTCTTTGTTTTGATCCTTTCTCTGATTTCTTTCTCCCTCTTTGATCATTTGATCAATTTCTGCTATTTCTCCCTCTTTGACAACAATGAAAAATACATATACCAAACACTTGGCATCTTTAATATATGTATTTGTAAGATTTTATAGGTTCTTCAATTTCTCTCTCTATCACCTTGCTTGTGACTAATTTGTAGTTCCAGTTCTATGATTACTTTAGGCAGTTCCTAAAGTAAGATCCACTGCATCAATTTGTATTATATAAAAATCAATTTGTTTGATGTAGGGCACTTCCTTTGTTCCTTGCATAGCCTTTGATAGGGGTATCACCCCTAGTTTACCTCTTAGATACTCATGAGCATCCTTAGGAAATGGTTTTGTGAAGATATTAGCAATTTTCTCCTTTGAGTTGACATATTACATCTTCACCTCTTTGTCTTGAACTAACTCTCTTACATAGTGATACTTGATTGCAATGTGCTTTTTCTTTGTGTGCATCACTAGATTCTTTGATATATTGATAGCACTTGTATTATCACAATAAAGTGTCATTGGTTTTGTGATTTCATCCTTCATTCCTTTGAATAGCTATTCAATCCATATAATGTTTGTACAATTTATAATAGCAGCAACATATTCTGCTTCAGCGATAGATTGGGAAATATAACTTTGTTTCTTGCTTTTCCATGTAACTAGTCTCTTGCTTAAGAAAAATGCTCCTCCACTGGTGCTCTGGTGCTCTTTCTATCATCAATATTTCTAGCTCAATCAACATCAGTATAGGCTCTTTGTTCAAACTTTTCATTCTTTTTATAGTATAAACCAAACTTTTCTATTCCTTTCAAGTATCTCGTTCTTCTTTTCACAGCCATCAAGTGATTCTCTCTTGGATTAGTAGAAAATCTTGCAACTATCCCCAAAGCTAATGCAATATTAGGTATGCTATGTACTACATATTGTAATTTTCCAATCATAGATCTATATAATGTTTGATTTACCTCAATTGTATCATCATTCTTTGACAACTTGTGTCCTATCACCATAGGTGTACTTATAGGTTTGGAATCCTCTAGTCCAAATGTCTTCAATATCTCTTTCACATATTTTGACTAAGTGATGTATATTCCATACTTCATTTGGTATACTTGTAATCCCACAAATAATTTGATCTCTCCAAACATGGACATTTCAAATTCTCACTTCATCTAATTTACAAAATCCTTACATAAAGCATATTGTCCTCCAAATATGATATCATCAACAAATATTTTAGATAACAATATACCTTTGTCCTTTTCTATCTTCATGTATAGATTGTTGTTATCATTAGTCCTTTCAAATCCAATCTTCACAAGATAAGAATGAAGTCTCTCATACCATGCTCTTGGTGCTTGCTTCAATCCATATAGGGCTTTGTGCAGTCTACATACCATGTTTTTATTATTTTCATCAAAAAATCCTTTTGGTTGTTCTATGTAGACTTCCTCTTCTAGTATGCCATTCAAAAATGTAGATTTAACATCCATCTAATAAACTTTGTAACCTTTGTATGCAGCATAAGAAAGTAGAATTATCACTCCTATTCTTGCAACAGGGGCAAACGTATCACCATAGTCAATTCCTTCTTCTTGTGCATATCCTTTGCAAACTAATCTTGCTTTATTTCTTGTCACTTCACCATTCTCATCTAGCTTGTTTCTGAATACCTACATGGTGCCAATCACATTCTTGTCTTCTAGCTTAGGAAGTAGACTCTATGTTTTGTTCTTCTCTCATTGAATTTCTTCTTCCATAGCCTTGTACTAGTCATCATCTTCTAATGTATCTTTCACTATTTTGGGCTCCTTCATACTTAACAAACATGATTCACTTCTCAATCCATTTCTTGTCATTGGTCTTGCATCTTTGTTTTCAATGATTTGATCAATAGGATGATGTATTTTGACATATTTAGACAATCTTGGCTTAACTCTTGTTTCCAATTTTGTCTTTCAGCTTCAATGTCACCGAGTACATCTCTATTAGGTGTTTCAACATCTCTTGCATGTGTATTGACCTAAGAATTAGAAATTTTTCTTCATTCTGCAATTCGGCATCTGAATGTAACTCAGTTCCTGAATGCAACTTGACATTCACAGGTTGTGACTCGGTAGTTACTGAGACTTGTTGTTAGTTTGCAACTTGATTTGTAGCATATTCCTTAGTAGAAATTCCTTCATAGAAGTATACAAATTATTTGTATTCTTCTAGTTCTTTTATAGGTTCAGCCTCATGTACTTTTGTAAATTCATCAAAATTCACATTTGTACTTTCCACAATGTTGTTAGCATTAGAATTTAAACACTTATAAGCTTTACTTCTTATGGAGTAACCAAGGAATATTCCTTCTTCACTTTTTGCATCAAGCTTTCCATTCCTAACATCTTTAAGAATATAACATATACTTCCAAATACCTTAAAGTATTTCACATTAGGTGGATATCCATACCATAGTTCAAAAGGTGTTGAATGAGTACCTTTCTTGACTTGCACATGGTTCAAGGTATATATAACAGTACTTATAGCTTCTCTCCAATATTTTAGAGAAAAATTATTCTCCATCATAAGTGTTATGGAATAGTTCACTATAGACCTATTTCTTCTTTTAGCAATTCCATTTTGTGGAGGGGTCCTAGGTGCAGATGTCTGTCTTTTGATTCCTCTATCATCACATAACATCTCAAACTCATTTGAAGTGAATTCTCCTCCTCTATTTGATCTCAAGAATTTCAAACTTGTACCTATTTATTTTTCAACTCTTTCCAAGTACCACTTAAACATTTGAAAAGCATCAAAATTTTGTTTTAAAAACATGATTGTCATCATCCTAGAGTAATCATCAACAAATAGCATTATGTACTTATCTCCTCTGTAGCTTTATACTTCAATAGGTCCACACAAGTTAGTATGAACAATTTCTAGTATTTCCTTAGAGGTATAAGCTTTATTTTTAAATCTTGACTTTGACATTTTGCCTAGCTGACATTGTTTGCATATTATATTATCTAGTTTCTTCAACTTAGGAAAACCTCTAACTCTTTTCATGTCACTGATACTAACCAAATTATCAAAATTAATATGACATAATCTCTTGTGCCAAAGCCATACATCATCAAATTTTGCAATAAGACAAGTGACATCCTCTATATCTAGATAGAATAGATACATTACTTCTAGTTTGATCACCTTTTCCAATCAGCTTCCCATTTGTGCCATATATCTTGGTAGTTTTATTTTCAAATTCAACTTTGCATCCCAAATTGTTCAATTGTGACACACTTAACAAGATATAATTTAATCCTTCAACCTAGTAAGCATTGTCACATGAAATCGTGTATGTGAGTTTGATAGACCCTTTTCCTTTTATCAAACATGGTGCATCATTACCAAACCTTACACTATTTCCATCATAACAAGTTAAGGTAATGAACTTACTTTGTCTCTAGTCATGTGATTTGAGCATCCATTGTTAATGATCTATTTATCATTCTTGTTTACATAAGTCACAAGTGCAGTTGCCTCATCCCCATTAGATTCATCCTTCATTGCAACATACACCACTTCATCATCATGTTCATCAGAGGAATGTTCATCAATAATGTAGCATGCCTTCTTGCCTTTGTCTTTGTAGTCTCTACCATCATCTTCTCTTATTTTTTTGTGCTTTTTTACTTCTCTGTAGTTCTTTTTCTGTGTACATCTTGTAACAATATGACCAACTTCATTGTAATTGAAACAAATGATGGGTAACTTGCCTTTGAACTTGCCTTTTCCTCTGTGAAATCTTTTTACCAGTAGTGCTTCCAATTGTTCAATGTCTTCCTCATCTGTATTACTATCATTGGATGCATATTTTATCTTTCTTTTATTCTTCTTCTGCTTTACCTCCTTAGAATTCTTCAATAACAATATAGCTTTGAAAGCTAATTCAAGACTTTCTAGTTTGTGATTGTCAAAATTAGATAGCTCAAAATCAGTGAGTCTACCTACCAAACCTTCAAGGGTTAGATTATTTCTTGGTATACATCTCAACTCTTGGATTGCAAAAACTCTAATAGCATAAATAGGCAGTAATGTCCTCAAGAATTTACTTAGCATAGTATTATCATCTATTTGACCAATAGCACCTTTTATTGCACTAACAACTTCTTTTATCCTAGCAATATATTGAGCAATACTCTCACCTTCTTCCATTCTCATGTCATCAAATGTACCTCTAAGGCTCTCAGACTTGGCTCTTTGAACATTTTTTCCTCCTCCATAGATGGTGGTTAGGGTATCCCACATCTTCTTTGCAGTGTCACATCCTTTCATATCATCAAATTTGACATAGCTTAGGGCAAAGGCAATCTCCAACATCATTTGATTGTGTTCTTTCTTTTTCTTCATATCTTCAGTAGTTATGGCTCTTATTGGATCAACATGCTCCACTAGAATGGAAGATTGTGCATGATCTCCAAGTCCTCCAAGGTGTAGCTTCATCAAAATTTTCTATGCAAGAAAGTTATCTCTGTTGAGCTTGGGTACTTCTCTTTTAGATGGCTTGATCTTTGTGCTTCTAGTACCTTAAAACTACTCCTCTTAAGTAGATGAATCTGATAGGGTCTAGATGTACAAAATAAAACCCTTATTACAATTTAGTGAAGCCATAAAAAATTTATACCCATGCATGCATTCATTGTGTATCTACTAAGACTTATATGTTACTGTCAAATCAACTTGCAGAAATTTGTAAAACATGAAACACAACAAATTCATCAACACATTTGACACAATTATTTAATGTGGAAACCCAATTTGGGAAAAACCACCAGTAACATGCTACTCCTTTTCACTCTTCTAAAGTGATGCCCTATGAAAGACCGACCTTGTTAAAGGTTACAATACACACTATTAAATGTGACCCAGTTAAGGAATTTCAATCACCCTATTAAAATTGAGCCTTGTTAGAGGACTTTAGGCCATCCACTTAGAATGCCACCCTACTAAAGGATTTTCTAATGAATGTTAATTCAACCTTAATCTAAAGGATTTAGCCTAAATTGATACTATTGTTAGAGTAACAATAGAGCTTTGATCTGATACAACTTACAACTTCACTTGTAGATTATAGATCTCTATTTAGTCCTTAATTCTGCTTGGCTTTCATACTTTGTAGGTTTGACAACTTGTTCACCCTTCAAGCATTCATCTCCTTAAGCCTTCTTTCTTAGTACACCATTGCATACACTTCTCTTGGGTCACTTAATGAAGAAAAACCCTTAATTTCTTCTCCTCATTAAGTTTTTGCACATGACACCAATCTTTCTAACTCTTTTGCTTCATGACTAGACATTCCTATATAAAGGAAATTAGAATATTTTTCCACTCATTATCCATCATCTAAATTAGGGTTTTGGATGGATTAGGTAGGATACAATGTATCTACCCCATATCTTATCTTCTCTAGAAACTTCTCTTAGAATCCATTTGAATTCGCCTCCAAAATAGTTTACATAAAATTCTATGCCACCAGTTTATCAATCGTATCTTCCTCCTAGTTCACAAGTTTCAAGAAAACAAAATTGTTGTCTTTTATCTGATGAATCTTTGATCTTTGTCATAAAGTAGCAGCTCAGCATTATCAATCTTCTAATTCTTGACACATACTACATCACTCGGCATCAATTGGATTTTATTGGTGCTCAACATCAACTAAAATTTACTCAGCATCTACTATCTTGCTCGACATCCACTAGAATTATCTTTCACTTGACTCCAACTGACTTTTTGTTTGGTTTGCACTAAATTTTCTTGGTACCTACTATCCACTCAGTCAAGCTTGGTAGATAAACTCTGTTTAACTTATTCTTCTAAACTTTCTAAATGTAGCCAGCCATTTTTAGCCTTACGTAGATCATTAATACATCATGTTATCACTGTCTTAACTGATCCATGTACTTCATTACATAATCATAACTCCACCTTTCCTCTAGGAACTTTTGTTACATCTTATTGATCAAATCCTCCTCATCAATCTACTAAGTGATAGTACTTGAATCTTATAAGCAATTGTCTTACTAGCAAATAGCAAGTTTGACATTAGTGACAAAACAATGATTGAAACACATAGTCTTCTTCAACAATCTCCTTATTAATCTCTTTTCAAATGATTTTTTTCAATTAGATATCAAGATCTTCCTCCATGTTGAGTACATGTTGATGGGACAAGGAGAATAAAGAGGTTTGTTAGGATATTTATATATATTATATTTTTTATAGGGTAGGGTTAAGCAATGCTATATGAATCTATGGGGTTCGAGATAATTATATGCTATGATTTATTTTTCCTAGGTAACACTACATTCTTATTATGTCCCTTTCCTCTCAAGGAGATCTAGGGAATATTTTTTTGAATATTATATTGGACTATAATAGGGATTGAGTTTATTTTCATTTCTCCAAAAAAAAGATAGAGAGTTGAACATACTTCTACAGCTTGCATTTATTACGAAAGTGCATATTATGTTATCTAATTGGCCACATAATATTTTGTCCCAAAGTTAAGATATTGTAAGAATTTTCCATTTTCGACACCTTTCCGTTTTTATTTTTAAATCATTGAAGTTATTTTTGAATTCCTTGATGGTAATAAATCTAACCCCATAATGCAATTGAACAAGGTAACTTAATTATTTTATTCATCTTCCTATACCATTGGAACTTAAATGTAATTGCTCAATGAATTTGTGCAGATGAAAGTTCTTTGTATAAACCATTTTGAGATGCATATTTTGGTATTGATTTGTAAATCTAAAATGGGTAAGATCCTACACTTGAATATTCATTCTAAATACTAATCGACAATTTCTTGTGGAAGGAGCTCTCTTATGTACTCAACCATAACTATCTTCCATTACATTTCATCTAATACATGGAATTAAATCTTACAACAAAAATACATATGGTAATACCTACAATTCATTTATTTTAATTCATGGTACCATTCTTCACACAATATAGATCCATGCAATACCAAGGACAACAATGGACATTTGTCTTTATAGATACATTACACCAAGGACATGAAGAAGATTTTATCCTTTCAACCACATTGTATCAATACATAATACTTTTTCTTTAGCATAACCAAGGGTCCATCCTAGCTTCTTCTTGGATCCAAAAGCACAAAACCTACAAAACATTTTTACAAGAACCATGGAGGCTCACCTCCCATCCTAGGCTTCTAAGAAGCCACCCATTGACCTAGGGAAACAAGGCTCAAATGGGTTAAACTCAAACAACCAATAATGCATACAATGTATTTTTTCAACACATATAAACTCCTTTCCATGGCTTAATGCAATGATTCACCATTGGAATCATGAAACAATGGGTGATGGTGGGCTCTTTAGTGAGGAGAATGCCATATCCAAATACATATACATTTTCAATTGCATAATTCCTCTTCAAGGCTATCAAAATATATCCTCCTCATCACATTCATACACTTATACCTCCCATAATAATAGAAAGGAATATTTCTTCAATGGAGCCCATACTCCATGAACAACAAAACCCTCTCCAAGAGGAGAATCTCTCAACTTCAACATTGAGCCCAACTAACCCCTTCACCCAAGGCATCTCTTCCCTCCCAAGGGTGAGTGAAACCTTCACATCCATTTACAATAAACACTCAAACAAAAATAAAAACTTCAAGAGAAATCCATCACAAATAATGGCACATACCCACAATCTTAGCACAAACACATCCCATGGATTTTAATGCAAAATGAACAAGAACATTATCATTGAGCAAGTGTAATGAGAGTTATGGCATGGGCACCAATCTTTGGTCCAAGTGAAAGGCAAGGATGAAATTTGTTGCAGAGATCCTTTCCCCTTGGTCCTTCCTCCTCCATACCCTAATTGTCTCTAAAGTTAGAGATTGGTTGAACACCCCACTAGTTTTTCGAAGTTCACTAAAAAGACTCTCTATTATCCCCCTTTTTGGTAGAAACATCCAGCCCCCTATTTCTTGCATTATTGTCCCTTCTAAAAAGGAACTTTGACCAAGTGGAAGTGTGAGGGTACACTCATGGGAAAACCCAAAAATTTGATTGGTGGAAGAGTGCATTGGTTAAGGGGTCTGCTAGGCTAGCTAAGCACTAAAATGGTCAAATTTAGGCCTTTGACATGTTATGCTAATTTATGGGTAGCCTATTTTTACAAAAATGGCACTTTGGGACCACCTATTGCCCCTCTAAAATTCTTGTCAAGTTTGAATTCGAAATTTCCCTTAATGGTGACCCATCCTATCCTTTCTCCAAGTGGATTTTCCCAAATCTTTTGAAAGACAATTAGTTAAAGTTAAGTGCAACCATGACTTAGACCCTTGGTGACATGTCATTGACACATAAACAATTTACAAGTATCAAGTGACACATTAAAACATACTAGACATCACAATGACAAATATTTATTACACACATGCAAACTTACATTTACAAAATAAACAAATCACAACGAGGCTTTTTGAATCTTCCAAAGATTCACCTTGGCTATTTTGTATCCACATAAGTTTGGACCGTGTATCCCCATTTAAATTCCATGTTTCAATTGCCTACACACTAAACTCAAGCATCAATAGTCCAATGAAAATCACATAAAAATACATGTGTATGGATGCATGACAATTTTAACATTTCAAGATCAACATATTCAAATTTTCATAATTAACCTTTCTTTTTCTAATCATTTTCATATAAAAAGCATTCAAAACATTAAGATATCAAAATCTGCATATCAACATTAATCTTCCCATATCACGATCAAATTAATATTCTTAATCATATTATATTCCATTTTCTATCATGGTGATGAAATGTTGAATCTATACTGTTAAGTCAACCAATATGAAAATTAGTTTTGAATACATACCTTAGGTCAAAATCACCAAAATGTAAACATCATGACTAATATCCTTTGATTCAATAAATTTTGATTACTAACAGTGTCATGTTATCATTATGGGATAAAAAACTTAATAAGGTGTATCAATTATGTCAGGTATGTCAGGAGGTTTGTATAGTCGCATAATTTTCAAAATCAATCATAGAATAAATCTATTATATTTTATGGAGCCATAAAATCTATCCTTGAGAATATCAACATATCCACCTAATACTCCTTGCACAATAATTGGCTGATTTCATTACATCATAATGAGTTCTACTATGTAGACCCTTATCCAATTTTTGATAACAATTCTCATCTATGACAATTAGTAATGTTCATAGGGTGCATGTTAATTTATCTTTCCAAAATTCAATTATCCTAATAGCCCATACAATATCATGAACCATCAACATAGCTTCTAGGTTATGACATCTCAAGCCTTTATTTCCTAGGTCTTAGCTTATCAACCTAATATAATTCTAAATTCGATACTTAACACAACAAGGAGTAAAATGTGGATCAGTCCCAATAAGATCTCATGTTCATTATTGATAAGGAAACACCAATTCTAAGATAGTTAGATCACAAAACCTTCTTACCATCGTTCTACCATAAAATGTATGGTAACAATATATGATTTACATTCTACACACAAGAGACAAGGACATGACATCTCATACCCTTACTCTTCCTAGCTCTAATCGTATTCATGTTATTATGGTGCACAATAGGGTACTAGGGAAGGGGCCTTACAGATTTGAATTGATTTAAAAAAAATTAACGATGAAAAAATAAAATTACATATTTCACTCGATTGAATAGTAAAGGAAAATTAATTTAATTATTTGAAGTTAATTAATGCTTGATCTTTACCATTGATAATTGTGTGCACACATTTGCTTAAATCCATTAGGAATAAAGAGTTGTAAAAATATAATTTTCTAAGCTAAGGCTATGGATTAGCTCACCCCCTCTTAGTTATTTTTTAGGTAGCTTAGGTAAGTTCATCTATTTCATGCAAAAATTTAACTTGTGATAAATGAAAATTACAAATGGTTGAGTACACATTTCATGGAGTGTTTATAGGGTGAACTCCTATGTTGAATCCACTAATTCATTCCTTATTTTTAAAAGTACATTTCTAAGAAAGAGAGTTATTTTCCTAAATTCTTAGGTATTATGTGATCTAATCATCTAGATTTTTTTATAATAAATAATTGTTGCAAGAATTTAAGGTGTCCACAAAAGAAAAATAATATTGAAATGCATTATAATGAATTAAAAAGTAATTATATGACAAGAAATGTTAAAATTAAAGAAATTCTTGATTCAAAATATGGATATGTTATTATTAATACTTCTTGAATTATTTGATGTGTACTTCAATTAGACCTAATTAAAAAGTAAAACTGAGAAAAGCCACTAACATGCTTTAATGATCTATTTGATACCATGGAGGATCATTTCCTAATTTTGTTATGGATTGTGCTATATTTTCATTAGATAATTAAATTTTAAATTTATTGACTATTGTAAGAGATTCATAGTCCCACATAATATATATAGGTAAACATATGTTATAATAATATTATATTAAAAATATTAGATGTGATTATGATTTATGCTTATTAAAATAATTATCATTTAGTTGAATATAGTTATGGAGTTAGTGTGTGGTCAAGCCATATGTGAGCCTAATACACTTAATAGAGTAAATGCATATAGCATGTCAAATTCATCTCATTCAAATTTACTACTTTTTAAAAATATTTGAGATAAATATTCACTTTTAAGATACAATTTTTAAGGTTGATAACTTAATTTTGATTGTAAGAGATTTCTTGATTAAATCTCCATCATTACCAAAATATTTAAATCTAACTCTGTAGAAGTTCCCAAGCCAATTGATTTTTATCATTGGTATTGATGTCAATAGTCCCCTAGCCCTAGATTGAAATAAATTTGGTAGAATTGATACCTCACAATCCACAAATTTTAGCCAAAGAGGTTCATCCTAGGGCTCACACTCAAATTCACTAGACAAGTTTTTTAATACTTATTAATTAAATTAAAATTCAAAAGCCAATTTAACTTTAATTGTAAGTTATAGATATCATAAAAGAGTCATGGCTCTCATTTTAAACCACATTTTGAACCCTTGGGCTAGAATGAGGATAAAGGTACTATCATGAGTCAAAGTGAAGGGCTAACCTAGATAGAGATTAATGAGGTGAATCTCTTGGTTGATTCAGAAAAGGATCAGATTGCGGAGAAAAATGACCTTGTGAATAATGATAAGAATATGAACAAGGAAAACTAGGAGGATAAGACTACTCTGGAGAGTTTAGACAAAGATAATCAGTTAAAGCTAGATGAGACCCAAGATGCTACCATGAACTTGGAGAATTTTTTTGAAGATGAGGCCACTAAAGATGACAATAGTAAGGTGAAGCTTACTTTCCTCCATAAGGCTAAACTAAAAGTTGATACTTCTCTCTAGGTTTATTCTTGGCTCTATAATGAGATTATCATTCTCAAGAAAAAATGAGGGAGCTTCAAAATGACCTAGATAATGAAAGAGCTAAAAGAATTCATCTAGAGAACTAGGTGGGTAATATCCCTAAGAATATAAAAGTGTATGAAATGGAGTTGCATCAACTAGTTAAGAATAGTGGATAACGGATTGAAATGGTTACTTCAAGTCTATGTGTTTCTATGATGAGCATCAGTAGAAGAAGCAATAAGGAAATCATCTCCCCTATTGTTGTTTAGTTGTATGGTGGCCCTAGTAAGAGAACTAGGAAAAGTACAAAGAAAAATATTGTTGCTAAGTTTTGGATTTGGCCTTGGAGGACATTCTTCAAGGAACTGTGGTGGCTGGTAATGAATTATCTAAGATAATTAAAGAGATAGATTAATTGTGGGCTTTGGTTGCTAGTTGGGTTGCTAGTCTTGGTTCTCAGTGTGTCTATTCTTTTTCTAGCTTCTATTTTTTTGATACTCTATTAGATTCTAGGTCCTTGTAAAACCTAGTTTTGAACTTTTATTTTTTATTTGGTAGGTTCCAAATCCTTGTAAAACCTAGACTTTTGTAGATGTTTTAAACCTTAGGTTCTAGGTCCTTGTAAAACCTAGGGTACTTTTAATGTTTATTCCTGCTTGTTGTTTGTAAGGGGTTTTGGGTCCCCTCAAAACCTATTTTTACTATAATCTAAAACATGAAAGAATCACCTAAGTTTCTAATGAGTGTTTTATTGTTCCAATGAATGTTTAATAAGACATAATATTCAATGATGGATTTTCAAATAGGATTTTAAAATGGGGCTTAATCTTGGAGGAAACTCAATGACTTAGTGTGTTTGAGTTGGAGTAGTAGTGAGATGGCTAACATCTTAGGTGGGCCCAATGCTTCACCTCTATGAACATACCTAAATTCAATGAATGCTAAGTGATACTTTAATCATTTTCATTAGAGATGAGTTTTTGTGGATTTCTAGTCACGAATCATTGATCAATAAATTTGATTAGAAAACTAAGAATTAAATCTTGATAACAAGAAATCCTAGTCATAAATCATGAATTAAAAAAATTGCACAGAAAATTACATAGTTTATTCTAATAAAAGGAACACATTGCATCAAACATGAATTATGAATTTGATTTAAAATTTCATAGAGGAAGAGACTTAGTAATAGATATGGGGTTCAATAATTGTGATACTTTTTTCATATATACCCCCAATTTCTATTATTATAAGAGCCCCTAAAAAAGAAAATACATGTACTAATTTAGTCTATCATTTTCTTAGCTTTGAAAATATTTTTTGGTTGGTGATTGGCCAATTTGTGCACTACTATTGAGGCATTCCATAAAGACTACTAAGACATATAGCCATACTTAATAGTGTTTTTAAGGTGGGAGACTACTGATGCATGAACATAGCAGGTATTGGGTGAGCATTTTGAAATGATGCTTTTTGACCACTTTTTGCTCCATGATCGGTATAGAGAGATCCGTGAATACCTAAAAGTTGAAAACTTAGCTTTAATCTCTTTAATATTCTATTGAGGTACAAAAATTGGCATATAGTTTAGGAGTTCTAGGCATGCAATATCCATTGTGCCAGTTGGAAATCCATTTTTTGCACTAAAAGGAAGCTTCATTGCATTTTTGTCAACCTTTCAAGTTTGTGAAGTTCAATAAATGATGCATTTATTACATCATCACAATGCTGGCATCAACACTCTATGTGTCTTGCATCTTACCTAAATGTTGACTAAGTGGTGGGATCAGATTAAATGTAAGAGCATAGAAATACACATAGTCGAATATTAGAAACACCCAAGAAAAGATTTATCTCTCAAAAGGATTCATTTATGTTCTTCTAAGAGATAAATAATTGGGAAGATAGATAGATGGTCAAAGACTAATAGTAAGAATATGTTCTTCAAGAAAGCCTTGATCCTTTTTAATTTATGGTTAAAATTATTGTACGTGGAAGTAAGAATCAAGTGAACAATAATGAAAGAAGAAAGATTATTGTTCGATTTCATGGTCCTAGGTCCCTGAATAAGACCCAAAAATTTTAATGAAATCAAGAGTTTTAACTCAACGTATAGGTGAAGAAAAATATTCTCTTGACCCTTCAAATAAGCACTATTTAAAAGTTGAACTACTCCAATTATAATCTACAAACTAATGAAAGAAGAAGACTACACATTTACTTAAAATAAGTGCATGTGGAAGTAAGATTCATGTCAACAATAGTGAGAGAAAAAAGGTCTATATTTTATTACATGATCATGGATCCTTGATTAAGATTAGGGACTTTCTCTTAAATCAAGTGTTTTAACTCAAAGTAGGTGAAGAAAAGTATTATCTCAACCCTTCAAATAAAACTATTTAAAAGTTGAACTATTCTAATAATAATCTAAAAGAAAAAGATTACACATTTACTTCAAATAAGTACACATAGAAATAAGAATCAAGTCAAAATAATACTCAAGACTTGGAAAGTCTTTGTTTAATTCCATGATCCTTGATTAAGGCCAATTTTAGTTTTTTTCTCTTAGATCGAATGTTTTAACTCAAACTAGATGAAGAAAAGTATTTTCTTGACATACTTTTCCATTTTTTGAATAGTCAAATCATTTTAAGTCTCTACTAGTTTGAAGAAGCCCAATCTTGGAAATTTCAAAGAGAGAGAAAATGTTGTGTACATCAAAGGTACAAGGAGAGGAGAGGAACGTTATATTGACTCCATGAGAAAAGAGTGCTAGCCACATAAGATCTCCACAACCATTGAAACTCTATAAGAAGATACTGGTACTCACATAACTATCATAAGATCTCCATTGCCATTGAAACTCTATAAGTTGAAATAATTGAGAGGAAGATAGTCGAAGATCAAAGAGTGAAAGAAGCCATATTAGCATATTCGATTAAGAGGACCTCAAATTACTATGTAAAAGAAATCTTTCTCTTTGCTCATAATATTATTCAGTTGTAGAATCAACTTGGGGCTCATTTGGCTACCAAAATCAAACCCACAAAGAAACCACCCAAGACTAGTTGAGCCCTCAAAATAGCACTAAAAGGGTATTGTGTATATTATTATACTTACTAGGAAAACAATTGAATTTTGAATTTTTTATTATATTTATTTTGAAAACGAAGGTTCTCATATGAAGGTATAGATTATAACTATTGAATTCTAAATATATATTTCATCATGGTGTTTTCTTTTCATTGAAATCTCTCAATTTGGTTGTATACCTTTTTTGTTTGGTGTGCAGGATTGTTAAGATGTTAAAGAGAGTGAATTTGTCTATGACAAGTGCAACAAAAATTATAAATAAGATAAATGGTCTGCTGACTGTTCCTCTCTTACATTTTGAAGGGGGAAAGAAGCTTGTGAGGAAATTCCCATTGGGAGAAGGAACTATACAACTTTCATTGGCAGTCGGTAGGCTTTATTACAGTTTTATCAGTGCCCTTTAAATGATAGTGCCAAGTGGAAAATAAGCTTGTGCATGTTTCCTAGATAGGATTGAAATAAAATAGCACCTATTAAAGAGGTGTGGAAGGCAATTAGGGAAAATTTGGTACAATCTTTACATTTATTTATTTCTTTTATATTAGTATAATATAAGTCTAGAGTACTTATATTATAGTCATATTATAGCCAGTAGAAACGACACTCCCAAAAAATTTTATATCAAATAATTTGTCTTTATTAATCATTAAACTTTAAATAAAAATTAGGTTCATCATTTTGTGTTCAATTCCTAAGTTTTAAATCCCAATTATCCTCTTGAATCTCTATCTCACGGTGCTCCCTTCCCAAGGTATGAAAATTGGAATAGGATTATCTTTGCAATACAAACATATATTTTGTTATAAGTATAAGAGACTTTGCATTCTATGAAATAAAATAATTATTTTTTGTTGTTTCATAAACACTTTCATAAATGATTTGAAGAATGTGCCAATAAAAATAAATTTGGGAAGAGAAGGATCAAATAAATGAAAATAAAAAATCTACGATAGGTAGAAGGATGAAAAATTAATAAAATTAGTATTTTCTCTAACATTTTTGTAGCTTTCAATATTGATAACAAGTGACATTTATTTTTTATCTTTAAAAGTTATCATTACATATTTATATTTGTTGCTCTAGAATATTTGATTTGTTGTAAAAAATATATTTTATTTATCATAATTATATTAGATAAGATACATGTAGAAGATGTCAAGATTTTAAATTAATTTGATTTTATATATATATATATATATATATATATTATGATAGGTTAAAATTACACCATTTTATAGTTTGATTTCTTAATCTAATAATAATAAAAATTGATGATTATTGATATACAATTGTAATTTTTAATATTATAAAATTTCATAATCTAATTTATTTAATTTTTAAACTTGTACATGAAGCCTTATTGATGCATTAAAAGTTTCAATAATAGAAATACTCAGAAGCTTTGCCAGTGTAACAACTTCACTAATGTTGATTAGGTTATCTCTGTTCTCATTATATTGTACTTTTGATACATAAAAATAAAATTTATATTATTGTTAAATTTAATTGATTATTTCTACCTATTCCCACAGGTATGGAGAGCAGGTTGCTCTAATCAACAAGAGCTTTAGTGGAGCTAGAGTCCCTAGCTAGTGGGAAATAGAATGTGGATTTGCATTTCATAGGAACTTGAAGATATTTTGCATAATAAGCATTTTTATTTGGTTTCACAAACAATTTGTATTCATATATTTGAAGGTCATCTTCGGTTGTAGCATTTATATCTTGCTATTTTGATTGAAGCTCATTTTCTTTGCTATCTTTTTTTATTTTAACTTACCAATTTTCCTTGTCTATAACATCTATATCTAGTTTTTCCTTTTGTAAACTAGGAGAGTTTGATAGACCTTGGTTCTAAGTTAGAAGAGTTAATTAATTGTTTGTGTATCTTGTGATTCAAAATCATAGTCTATGCTCTATTTTCATAATAGTTAGTATTTTTAGGTCTTTGAATTTTATAAGGATATTGTAGAATATGTTGTTAGGATAGTTGTATTATTTTCATTGATAATAAAATAATATAAATATTAACTTAAAAAATAATAATCAGTAAATAATATAAATTGAGAAATGTTTAGAGGTATTAGTGATGATGGTTGGGATAATTAATTTGAATTGTAAGGACCTCTAAAACTATATCTTAAATTTAAAGTATTACTTTCATACTAGATGGGAAACTAATTAAAATATGTTGTTAAAACTTGATTTTTTTTTTTTTCCTATTTTTAATAATTGTACCTTAAAAAATGTTTTGAGGCAAATTGTGAGTGCCTGTTAAGTTGTTTTATATGCAAAAAGAGGGGTAAAAATTTATTAAGATAGAAAGGAATACAACAAGGAGAGCTCAACAAGGAGCTTGATCCTGAGCAACAAGATCATCAAATTCTTGCACCATCTCAAAGGACAGTTGCCTCCTATCCCTAATATTCCAACCCGGATCATGACTAATTGCCAATTTGGCTAAACAATCAGTATTTCTATTCCATTCACGAGGAATATACGTGAACCTAATGAACTGAAAAGAGGAAGAGAAGAAAAGAATCTGCTTAACAACAGTGGCCAGCTACCAACTAACATCCTCAAGCTCTTGCGAAGAAAGCATGTTCACCACCACCTGGGAATCAAACTCACAGATAATCTTACTCCATCCCCGCAAGCAACACTGTTCCACAGCATATAAAATAGCCTGAGCTTCCATGAGATTGTTAGTATAATCACCCTTATGAACTAAGAAGAAAAATTTAACATCCCCAGAACTACAACGAGCCACTCTGCCAATACTAGCCAGACCAGGATTCCCACGGGAAGAACCATCAATGTTAATTTTCAGAACTCCACAGGGAGGAGGAGTCCAGTGCCCATCCCAGTTAACCTGACCCTTCCTCTTATGGTGAAGCTTCCTGGACATAGAAGGAAACCTATGAGCTGCAGCCCCATCCTGCAGATGAAAATTGAGGCGATTACAGATAGCAAGATCAACCAGATCCATACCCCCATCAACCTCCCACTTCACAAGAATAGTTTCCTGAAGAGAATGTGATATTTTCCACCAAAGATGCAAAACACCAAGCCGAACATCTTGGAATATGCGACGATTCCTCTCTAACCAGATATGCCAAAGCATGAAATATGGGCCAGCAATCCAAGCAGCATGGAGAAAAGAAGACTTGGAGGGAGCAGTACCCAAGCGAGCCCAGAACTCAGGCAAAGAGGAAGCATGCCGAAAAGAGCAACCCCAAGAACTCCACCAAAGGTGCCATATCTAAGTAGAATAGGAGCAATGGAAGAACATATGGGAGACAGACTCCTCTCCATTACCACACAAAACACAATAAGAGGGGCCCTGAAATCCACGTTTGCAAAGATTATCCCAGGTAAGACAACGGTTGTGAGCCACTAGCCACATGAAAAAATTGCACTTGGACCAAGAAACTTTATTCCAAACTTGCTTCCACCAAGGGACCTCAGCATCCCCAAATAATTGTCTAGTTATCTCTTGATACCCAGCAGAGACATGATATTTACCAGACAAGGTACCGCCCCAAGCCAAAACATCTGGACCAAGCAAAGAAGAACACTCTCTAGAGGCCAAAATTTGAGAAAGCTCCTGATGATCCATGTCTGTACCTCCAGGAGGCCAATCAGAAGAATGCTTCCATCTGTAACCAACAACAGGTCCCAATTGATAAGGAGTCTTGTAATGAGCCACTTTATCCCATCCAGCGGCAAGAAAAGAGTCACAAAGAGGCTGAAGATGAGGGTATATGGATAAAATGGAAGGGAATCCATCCCAAGCATTAGACCAAAACAAAGCCTGAGAACCTCCTTTACATATCCAAAACAGACCCCTCTTTACCAACATCACACCTGTCTTCAAAGTATGCCAAACCATTGAGCCACGACCTTCAAGAGGAAATGTAGAAATAGAGCAAGGATCAGCACCATGAAAATATTTATGAGTGATAATACGAGCCCAAAGTTGATGTTGTCTAGAGCACCATCGCTAATAAAGTTTAGCAGCCAAAGCTTGACTACTCAATACAGCAGATCGAAGACCAAGATCACCCTCCTTTTTAGGCCTGCAAACAGTTGCCCAATTAACCAAGCTCCATTTAGTACTATGCAAATTACCACTCCAAAGGAATTGTCGAGAAAGAGAATCAAACTCCTTGAGAAAGTAAATAGGTGTAGCGTGAACCATGCTTCGATAAGTAGGAAGAGCTTGGATAACAGCTTGAAGAAGAGTAACCCAGGCAGCAGTAGAAAGCCATCTATGAGTCCAATGATTTACCTTATCCTGAAGCTTGGTAATCAAATTTTGCCAAAAGAGATGTGGCTACCTAGAAAAAGCAATAGGGATGCCAAGATAAGTCAAAGGAAGTGATCTTATCTGAAACCGTAGGATACCAACAATCTTGTGCTGAATAGAATCAAGAGTGTTAAAAAAGTAAATGGAAGATTTGTGCTCATTAACTTTCTAGCCTAAAGCTTCCAAATAAACGTCCAAAGCATGTCGAAAGGCTTCAGCTTCCTTGATCCTAGAAAGACCAACAAGAGCAGAATCATCAACAAATTGAAGATGGGAAAGAGAAGGTAAGCCATTACCCCACCGCCAGCCTTGAATAGAATTTTGGGACACCTGATACTTAATGAATCTGCCCAAGCCTTCAGCCATGATGATGAATAGATATGGGGAGAGAGGGTCACCTTGGCGGAGGCCTCTAGAAGCGCCAAATAGTTGAGAAGGTTGACCATTAATAAGAACAGAAAAAGAGGCAAAAGTAACACAACTCATAATCCAACTCACCCAATCAGAGCTAAATCCAAAAGAAAGAAGAATACTCTTTAGGAAGCTCCATTTAACTCTATCGTAGGCCTTAGCCATATCCAGCTTAAAAAACATGGCTCTCTCCCTTGAAGTAGCCATAGAGTGAATAGCCTCAGTAGCAATAACTACCCCATCCAAAATTTGTCTTCCAGCAACAAAACCACCTTGTTCGTCTGAGATAATAATGGGAATCCACCTTTTCAATCTCTCATCAATCAACTTAGTAATAACTTTGTAAACCACATTACATAAGGCAATTGGTCTAAAAAAATCCAATTGATTAGCACCCTCTCTCTTAGGAATAAGAGTCAAGAATGTAGAGTTCAAAGCTCAAAGCATCTGCTTGCTAGCATAGGATTCTTTAACCACCTCCAACAAATCATGATTAATGATGTCCCAAAATTCCTGAAAGAATTCAACTGGAAAGCCATCAGGACTAGGAGCCTTCCCCTTAGGCATGCCAAAGACCACCTCCTCCAGCTCTTCCAAAGAAATAGGACGCATGAGATAATCATTCATTTCCTGAGTGATAAGGGAAGGAATACAGGACAAAATAAGATTTTCTTCATTATCAGTAGGAGGAGAGTCCTCAGAGAAGAGGGTAGAGAAGTACCAAATAGCCTCCTGGAACAAAGCTGGCAAGGAATTCAGTTGGATACCTTGAGAATTAACCAAAGAAGAGATAGTGCTCTGATTTCGACGAGATTGCACTTTTTTATGGAAAAAGGAAGTGTTACGATCACCTTCCTGGAGCCAATCAACTCTAGCCTTTTGCTTCCAAAAAATTTCCTCTCGAAGTTCCCATTCTTCTAGAGCTCTAGAAGCAAGGGATTCAGCCTTGCCAAGATCCTCTGAGAAACCTCGATCTCTAATCTCCCTTGTGATGACATCAAGATCTTCTTGAGCAAGCCTCTTCATAAAGTGAAGGTTCCCAAAGCATTCCCTATTCCATATCTTGAGCTGCCTTTTAACATATTGAATCCTTTTAGAAAATGAGAACATTGTAGTACCATATGCAGGAGCACCATCTTTCCACCAACAGAAAACACAATCATGAAGAGAGGAGTCTCGAAGCCACATCAACTGGAACTTAAAAGGAGGATGCTTAGGAACATAAGCCCCTATAGCAAAAAATTTGATTGGCCAATGATCTGAACCCCTCCAATCAAGGATTTCTGAAGAGATAGTAAGGGTGCCACTAACCCAGAAGCAAGAAACAAGAAATCTATCCAAGCGTTCTGAGATAGCAGCAACACCAGTCCTACGATTATTCCAGGTATAGAGACCATTAGAAGGCTTAAAATCAGAGAGATGCAAAAGAGATATACGTTGCCAAAGAAGAGCAGAAGAAGGCCCCAATCTAGCCAAACCACCATGCTTCTCCTCCAGACTTAAAACTGAATTGAAGTCCCCTGCTAACACCCAAGGATGATAAGGATGACAATTTCTAACATATTGAATATGTTCCCAAAGTTCCTCCTTTCCCACAAGATCAACAGGTGCATACACATTAGTAACCATGATTACCTCTCCTGAGTCTAGAGCAGAAGCTACCATAGAGAGAGCTGAGTGAGAAGACATCCAACCAAGAGGAGAAAATTTTTGAGGATCCCAAAATATAGCTAAACCACCTGCACTGCCTGTTGCCCCAACACACTAGCATTGGCCACGAGACCAAATACTAGAGGCATGTTGGACCATAGACTCCACAGAGAGCTTAGTCTCTTGGATACAAAAAACATCAGGGCTATGATCAACCACCAAGTTATAAATAGCCTTTTGTCTAGGGATGCTATTCAACCCCCTTACATTCCATGAGAGAATAATCATCATTGGGTAGAATTGGGAAAATGAGAATCCAAAGGTTTCACTGAACCAGACTCAATCAATATATCTCCTGTGAGTTTAATCTTCTCTTGGTCTGTTTTGTGCCCACTCCTTAGAGGAGGAGTAGAAGAAGCCCGCTTAAAGGGTCAAGACATCAACCCCAAGGGGAGAGGAGAACCCTTGCCCTTACCTGATGGTAGCACATCCTTAACCAAGTCAGCTAAAACAACATCATTATCCTCCAACACTGCAGGAGTCACCAGAGCCTCTATCACAAGAGCTACAGGGACCTCAAAGTTCTGATATACTACAACTTGGGATGCCCCACAAGCATCATTAGAAACAGATCTCTCATTTGGGAAAACTGGATCAGAAGAGATAGGAGGAGGAATACCCTCCTCTAGAACCATACTATCTAGCACCTCAAAGCGGTTAAAACCTGAATCAGATAATCTTTCTTTCAAAGGCCTCTTTTGACCACGACCCTTAGCACAAGGGCGAACAGGGGTAAATCCATCCTTATCCTGCATTTGAGCCTTACCCTTACCTGTAGCATCTTGCGGATTCATCCCCTTGGTAGTATTAGCCATTTGAGATTGTCCTTTCCCTATAGTATCTGCCAAACCACCAGTATTGACAGCTGTAGAACCATCCACTCCTTTGAAACTTGAGTTACGGGGGCATTGACGTAGTAAATGACCATACTCATGAAAAATCTGGCAACCGAAAGGGAGAGATTCATAATCTAACTGCTGCACCCAAGAAAAATCCCCCATACAAATTTCCAAAGAATCTGGTAATGGGTTATTCAAATTAATTTTAACACAAATTCTAGCATAAGAAATAACCTTTTTATCGAGGGATTGATGTGCGATCATAGTCGGCTTCCCCAACAAAGCAGCAATTTGTCGAAGGATGTCTTCACGCCAAAATTCCAAGGGAAAACGAGGCAAGCGAACCCAAACTGGCACTGTTGAAGGGAGATCCTCAGCAGAATTAAAACCTGAATGCCAAGGTTTGACAAATAACCCCACATGGTTATAGAAATAAGGGCCTCCTTCAAAAACATGATCCCGATCAGACATGCAAGAGAATATAACAAAAAAATAACTATTCCCCGCCAACATAATCTCCATATCGCCTTCCACCTGCCATGAGCGGCAGATCCATGCCTGAAGAGCGGATAGGGAAATCCAGATTCCAAGAAATTTGCATATCAAAGCATGCTTGGTCCAATAAGCAATGTCCTCCATTACAGCCGTTGGAGGAATAACCAGAACAGGGCGATCATTGCTACGCGGAAAACAACCATTAACTTTTTTCAGCTTGGAGCTCTCCCCTGAATAAAACGATTCAGATTGCAGTGCATGCATAGTTGGAGAAGAACCATCTGTTCTCACCAATAGAGAAGAAATCCCAGGCCCTGCCATGCAAATACCTATCCTTCCACGTTGCCCTCCATACCTGGATTGCTTATTAAGGAATAGAATGGCAAGGAAAAAGAATTAATTTAAAATCAAGGCAATATTTTTTGGGGTTATAGTATTAACTTCTGAAACAAATAGTAAATTTCCTCTTTCGTATACAAATATTTTTACAAAATATTTTTTAAAAAAATTATAAACTTCACATTCTTTATATTTAGATTTTAGATTGGGAGAAATATCGATTTCTTTTATAATTTGAAAAATAGATTTTAAGTTTAGCAATACTAAAAATCTATGTAATTTAATATAGTAATTATAATAAATATGTTCTAAGCTTAGTTTCTAGTTTAGAAAGTATTGTTTTATAGAAATTAGATTATATGTTTGTAAATTTTTTGATAATTTTTATATTTTAAAAAATGAAAAAAGAAAAAATATTATTATTAATAATAGATAGGTGTCCATTGAGTGTTTTAAGTACCAATTAACATACTTCTTTATGAATATATATTCTTGAACAAATATTTCTATCATTTAGTTTTTGAATATTTTTATAATTTAAATATTATTTCTTTAATTCACTTTCACTAATTAAATTAATCATATTTTCTAATTTCTTCATAATTGAAATAATTAATTTTCACATTTATAAAAGTGAAATACTAATTTTTACCTTAGATATACGTATATTTCACTATAAGCATATAAACAAATACAATATTGTAATTTATTTTATTTATGCTCTATTAGATTAATTAAAATAGTTAAACAAATCTTTATTATTTTAGTGATTTTATAATTCAAAAGGTTAAATTAATTATAGGCTAAGATTTTAAATTAGGTTCGTTGTGCAATAGTGGGATAATAGGACCCCCATTATAATCAATCTTTCCTCAATGTCGGTTCTATCCCTCTGATTTCAAATGTGCTTTTTTGACTTTTTGTGTCGTTCACCATCAAAGATTCTAAATACCATTTTTATTCAAGCCATTTCTTCATCATGATGACTAAAGTGACTCAAACAATGGGGCAATGTAAGATCCAACTTGATATTCGGGTACGGTAATTGTCAACAAATTGGGTGCTTTGATTGAAACCCTATTGAGGCAAGGTTTATTGAAGTAACAAATCTGGTACTTTGCATTGAGGGTTTTCCCTTATCTCTACTTGTATTTTAGTTTGACAAACGAGGAGCTCTCTTTGGTCCAGTCATAGAAAGTTTTGGGGCACAATTAGGTTTAGTGAATGCTTCAAACATGAGCACAACCACCAAGTTCGTCTGAGAAACCTTGTTATAACCCTCAATTTCCTCATATTTTTGCTATTGATTACCATAATCTCTGCTGCATATGGCTAGCTGAGAAAAATTTGACTCTGAATATTTCTCTTGGTGGCTAGTCATTTTGTTTAGGGATCTTTTTATTTTGTTTCTCTCTCTGATTGGATTCATTGCAACATGCTTTAGGGTTTAATGGATGCTCTGCATTTATCTCGTTCCTATGTTTTTCCTCATAGTTTTGCTGCTCTGCTTCACTCTTGTGGCATTTTTGGTCACCCGACAAGGGGCGAGATATTTTGTAGAGAAGAATGTATATAAAGAGTACAGATTGGGGGATTGCTCAAACTAGCTGCAGAAGCAGGCGGAGAAGAGCGGCAATTGGAAAACTAGAAGTCGTCTTCTCCTTCACCACTCCCAAATGCTCTATTGTTGTTGTCGCTGATGAGGGTGGAGCTCTAGACAACTAGTTGCAGAGGCTTGTGGAACTTTCCAGAGACTTTGTAGATTTTATTAACATTTTTTAATGCAAAAAACCATAATAAACTCTAGGAAAATTAAGGTCTAAAATTGTTGATTAGAAATTAATTTAAAAATAATTCAGTTTTTAAACTTTAGAAATAGAATAGTTTTGATAGTAAAAATTAATTGATAAGGAAGCTATATATAGGCAGGGACTAATAATAATGATTTTATGAAAGCATTGGGACACATGCTGCATATTCTTTGGAATGTAGTTCAAATATTAGATCCACTATCTCTTCCATTAGAGGATGTGCTTGGATTTGAGGACTACTATGATAAGACGGGTATAGAAGATTTAAAACATGCAATAGATGATGCGATAGGCATTGATTGGCCAAAGCCAATACCACAAATGAATGATATTTCTTCATGGGAAGCTGTAGCTATCTGTAAAAAGAAGGGGGCATCTTCTTGAAATAAGTCTTGAAGAAAAGTTCTTCGTGGGAAGCTGTAGCTATCCGTGAAAAGAAGGGGGCATCTTCTTAAAATAAGTCTTGAAGAAAAGTAAGTGTGTGAAAACATAACAATTTTATTGTTGATTTTGTGGATTCATGGTGAAGTCATTGTTTCATTGTTAGTCACAGATTATTTTTTCTACTATTATTTTGAATGTTTATGCCAAGTAATTTTTCCTTTGACATTTATTGTGCTTCAGAATAATGATAGAGACAAATTGAAAGAAGAGAAAAAACCAGATTTTTTTGTAGGGTTAAGATAATACTTCTCTTTAGATATTTTATTCTTGTGCTTTGAGTTGAGTTATTAGATTTTGTGAAAGTTAGTACATGAAATCACTCAAAAAACAAATCTTCTCTTTATTATTATTATTATCTTGAATTGATGTTTGTAGTGTAACTGACTTTATTAGTCGCGAGCAAAGACTTATTAGTCTCTATAAGCAGAGACTTATTTTTTCACCTCAAATTCTTATTAGTACTTGCCAGTAGGCTAAGTACTATTGTGACACTTTTTGGAATACTCATATTAACTAGTTATTAAATGAACTCTCTTTCACCAATTGAAATTCATTTTATTTAATGATTTTTTTATAAGTAGTATATTTCTTTAAAACCACATGCCAATTGTTTAACTCTAAAATTTATATATGTTATTTTTTCAGATTTTGATTGGATGAATGAGTTGGACTTTTATATGCAGATTTGCAATCATAAGATATGTTTTCTTTATAAATTATTTAAATTAGTTCCTCTTATCCCTAATTTTTGACACATTTCTTTGTCCATATTATATGCCATATTGTCTAGATGATCTATTTATTGAAAAATAAATTAAAATTCTTCAGTTGTTTTGCATGTAGATTTTTACAATACTTTTGAAAATTCATATAGATAATTATTGAAACTCTACATTATAATACTATAATTAATGATTTGATCTTGCATTACATAGATTTTTAAATAGTTTAGAAAATTCATATAAACAATTATTAAAATTAAATATTATAATAATATAATAAATATTTTATCTTTCTAATGTTTCTAGAATGATTATAAATAAATTAAAAATACATTAGAATTAAATTAGTTAATTGAAAATTTATATTAACATTACATATCAAGTATGGATAAGTATATTCATCATATTCTAATAAATCAATTGATTTAAATATATGAGTAGTTAATATATAATGATATGAATATTTTTAATATTTTTTTAAATCTTTTTGAAAGTGAAGATTTCAAAATGTCTTTGAAAATGGTAATAATAAGAAAATATGTAAAAAATAAATAATTGGTTAAAATTTTAATTTTTCTTTAAAATAATATTTTTTCTTAATACTCAACTTGCTTAACTTTTAAATATTGATTAGATTATTATTTATTTAAATGTGTGTATTAGTAGATAAAATTAATCATTCTTAAGAATTTATATTTTAATATTATTAAGATTATTTTGAAGTAAAATAAAATCTTATTTATACATTAGATATTTTAGTATTTATAGGTCCACCATAGATTCAATAAGATTAATATATTATAATGTGAACTAAGTCTTAAAAAAAGAATGAGAATAAATAATTGAAACTTCAAACAATATTTTAAAACTCAAGGAAACAATGTAGATTTCTCTTTTTTTGTACAGATAGTAGTATGTTTAAGACTCTTTCATGTTTCTGTAGTTTTAATTGACAATGTCTATTTGATATTCATGATCAAGAAATAATAATCTTTTATATTTCATGTCTATTTCTATAGTATAATGTGACAATGTCTATTTGATATTCATGATAAGAAATAATAATCTTTTATATTTCATGTCTATTTCTATAGTATAATGTGACAGTTTTAAATCTCCTATTTTTTTAATTTTATTTAACAATATCTATCTAACATTCAAAATGCCAAAAAAAAATACACATTTTCTTCACCTACTTTAAGTTGAACTAGTTGAATTTAGAAACATATGCACTCTAGAAATGAATTGATTTGAGAGTCTTGTAAAATGTGAAGGAGAATTTCATATGAATTTGGCAAATCTCCGTTGTAATGAATTAATACATGGGTTTTAGTAAACTATCTGGGACAAATTCATATGAATTTTGTAAATCTTCTATTTTCGAAATTAGCCAAAAAGGATCGTGCACTCCTATGAAGAAAAGGCGGGGGCGATAGAATATAGGGGTGGGGTAGTACTTTCCTTCTTTTATCGGGTGGGCCCGGGCCCAACTATAGCTGATATTGCCAATAACAAATTCTCAATCCTTTAGGTCCCGTTCGGTTGTAGGAATTGGATGGGATTATGAAAATCCAAATATTTGCATTTGCCAATTTGACATTTGTTTGCAAAATACAAAATTGGGACTAGAATTCGTCTATCGGAATTTGACCCCAAAATGAGCATAGCGGAATTCCTCAAAAAAGATAGAATAAGAATAGCTTATTCTTATTCTAGTTTATAATAAACCCAATTTGATGGGTTGTCAGGTTTGCGACTTTGTCATTTGATTGTATTTTTCCAATCAAATGCATTTTTGGACTATTTTCTCCATTCATCATAAGATATAAACTAGGTCAACATTATTTAACATTTAATATGTGTTTTTTTTTTAAATGACAAAAAAGACTAATATCAAATTTGATATCTTTTTAAAATTTTCATAAAATTATCTTTACAAATAAATCTTGTATTTAGTCTTCTAATTAAAACAATGTTGAAAGATCATTTAAATATCATATTAATGATCTCGATTTATTTGTATTTTTTATTTTCTTTAATATATTTAACAATAAAGTGATTTTAGTGTTGATCTTATACTCATTAAAATATTTTGATTTAATTTAGAATTAAATTTATAATATACAATATAGTATGTCCTTTGAATTTTGATGAATTTCAAAGGTTGTGGTATATTTTTCACTTATATAGTCAGTTTAAAAAATAAAATAAAGGCTAGTTAAAATAATTTGGATTTTTAAAAAATTAATAAAAAATAAGTTTTTATAAATAAAAAATCTTGTTTATTTAAAATATTAACAAATTAAAAAAATATAACTATTAAAATTTTTTTTAAAAAACTTATTCCAATTCCTATTTCAATTGTTGTAACCAAACATAAAATATGCATATTTCGACTCCTCTTCCAAGTCCACCAAATAGGTCCAAATGATATTTCAGAACTTATTTAACAAAACTTATTCCAATTCCTATTTCAATTGTTGTAACCAAACATAAAATATGCATATTTCAACTCCTCTTCCAAGTCAACCAAGCAGGTCCAAATGATATTCCAAAACTTATTTTAGAATGCATGAATACTAGAAGAGAGCTTATTCCAGCATAGATTAATGTTGCATTCAACAATTCTTGCAACCAAATGAGCCCTTATATAATAGTAGGGCGCTATAGTTGGTCTCTATGGACATAGAGAGTCAAAGGATAGATAATCGCCTATAGATAGTAGGATGACTTGGTAGAACTATTGCATACTATGAATGTGTTGAAGCTCGGACAGACCTTAGAGTGGGAATAGACAACACTTAGCAATCATGAGTTTTTTTATGCAGCAGAGGGCATCCCTGCATCTATCTCACCAGTTGCCCATAGAATTTTAGGGGACCACCCACTAGACTAGATAGTAGGTAGACCAACCATGCCCTGAAGCACGACATGGGCAGTAGAAATCACCTTACCCACCAGCACCTAGCCTAATGGAATTTCACATTTGGAACTGAGTGCCTAGCCTATATATATGTAATATGGCTTGGAGTGCTGGTGAGGTGCTGCTAATGTGTTGAAATGAGATGAACAAGAAATTGAAGACTAGTTTTTCAAAAGCAGGGGCAAGCTCGTGGACTAGTTTTTCGTGAAAAATTCATCAAAGTTCATCTCTAAACCAAACATCTCCATTAGAAGTGACAATAGAATCAAAATAAGAAATTGACATAAAAATTGTTTATTGATCCAAACTCTTCTTTTCTTTTCATATTATGTTAATTATTTCTGAAGCGCTTTTTATAGAATTTTGTTTTTTGCTTCCCTCTCTTTTTCAAGTTCAGACAATCAAGTTTCTAGATATTCATTGCTTTATCTTTCTCTTTTTCACATTTATCTATCAAATACAAAATAATAGTTATTTAGAGAAGAATCATTCAAATCTCATGTGGTTGCAAAACACGAGGTAAAATTGTGGACATTGCAACATTTCTATTGCATCTAAAAGTAGTGATTGGAAAGGCTAGGGAAATTCTAGTGATTAACTATTTTTTATTAAAGTCTCTTTGTAACGCTAAATAGTTTAAATTTAATTTATTTTTAACTTTTTTAAATTTATTAGTTTATCTAGATGAACAACTAATTTATTTCAAAAGATAAGAGTGGAATTTGTTAGTGCTTGTCAATAGGCTAAGTACTATTGTATCATGTTTTGGATTATCAATGTTGTGATTAAATGAGCTTGGAGTTGATCAATCAATTATTTTTCTAGTTGTTCTTTTTATTATAATTATTACATTTCTAAAATATAGATGTTATCTTTTTAACTTTATATTGTGTATATATGAATTTGTATGTTTTGAAATTTTATAAAATATATTATAACACCCACTTGATCGTTGAAATTATCTGAATGATATATTTTACCCCTAATTGTCAGCAAACCTAAAATTCATTTACAAATAGAAAATAAGAAGGTTATAATATAAATATTTTATAAAAGTGTTAATTTAATATATGTTATTATTTCTTATTTTATTTACGTATTTTATATTTAATTAGGTGAATAAATATCATTTATGATTTATATTTTTATTTATATCCATGCTTATAATATTGATAATTGTCTACTAATATCAAATTTTATTAAATAGTTCTTTTGATTTTCATTATTTGATTTTTAATATTAAATTAAATAAAATTTCAAAAATAAAATATTATAAAACTAAACTAATCTCACCTAAAAATGTACATTAAAAAAAATTATTAAAATATAGAACAAATAAAACTAATATATTTAATACATTAAATAAATATTAAATTAATTTAAAACTTAAAGGCAAGTACTAAGCCGCTAAGTGGCACTTGTTTTTATAGAATTCAAAAACATATTGAAGGAGGAGGAGGAGGATGTAGAATATAGCAACCTGTTTGGTTGTGGATATCTTAATTGAGTTTGTGGGAGGAGAAATGAAAATTTAAATTTGTTTTAATTTCAATTTCAATTTCAATTAACAATTCTGATTCCTCTTCTTAAAGTAGAATTAACAAATCTTTATTTTTGACCTAAAGTAAGAATTTGAAACTCATTGGATGTTGCTCTCAAATATCTGAGAATCCATTTAACTATATTCCAATGCTCGATTCCTGGATGACTCATATACCTGCTAGCAACTCCCACTACATGTGCAATATCTGGCCTAGTACATACCATAGCATACATCAAGCTTCCTATAGCTGAAGCATAGGGTACCTTGGACATCTTATCTTCCTCTTCTTGTTTCCTAGGACACATCTCCTTAGTCAACTTCAAATGACTAGGTAAAGGTGTGCTAATCGCTTTAGCATTCAACATAATCAGCCTGAGATAGCATCAATTTTTTGTTCTTTCTATCTCTAAAAATTTTCATACCAAGGATTTGTTTTGCTGCCCCCAAATCCTTCATAGCAAATGCATGTGCTAACTGGCATTTTAGCCCCTTAATATGATCCATGTTAGACCTAGCTACAAGTATATCATCAACATATAAACATAAAATAATGTAGTTGTCATCATCCAACTTCTTAAAATAAACACAATGATCTAAATGACACCTATTGTATCCATGCTCATGCATAAAACTATCAAATTTTAGATACCATTGTCGAGGTTCTTGATTCAAGTCATATAAACTTTTCCTCAATTTGCACAATAAGTTCTCCTTACCTTTGACCTCAAAACCCTGTGGCTAAGCCATATATATCTCTTCATCCAAATCACCATGAAGGAAGGTTGTTTTAACATCAAGATGCTCTAAATGCAAATCTTCAGTAGCCACAAGACTTAAAATAGTATAGATAGAAGTCATCTTAACAATAGGAGAAAATATCTCATCAAAATCAATGCCCTTTTTATGTGCAAATCCTTTCACAACTAACTTGGCTTTAAATCTTTTCATACCTCCATCCTCTGCTTTTAACATGTAAACCCACTTATTTTTTAAAGCTCTTTTACCTGTAGGCAACTTGTATAAATCTCATGTCTTATTCGTCAGCAAAGAGTCCATTTCATCTTTCATTGTAGACTCCCACTCAATCTTAGTATCCACTTGCACAACTTCATCATAACATTCAAGTTCACCAGCATCAGTAAGTAAAATAGAATACAAAGAGGGAGAAAATCTTTCAGGAGATCTAATTTTCCTTGTTGATTGTCTAGCATTTACTAGTGTGTGTGGTATTTTTTGTTGTGGTTGTTGCACATCATGAGGAATGGCTGGAACATCATCTTTTGGAGTATTATCTAGCACTACATAATCATCTCCTTTCTTCTCATGTTGTTGCAACAAATCTTTGTACAACACTTTTCCATTGAATATGACATTGCTACTTCTTACAATTTTATGATTTTTAAAATCCCAAAGCCTATAACCAAATTCATGAATGCCATATCCAACAAATACACATTTCCTTGACTTAGTTTCTAGCTCAGTTCTATTTTCAAAATCTATATGAGCAAAAGCTTAACAACCGAAGGTCTTGAGAAAAGAATAACTCACCTTCTTACCAGTCCATGCTTCCTTTGGAATACCACAACCCAAAGGAGTAGAGGGACCTCTATTAGTCAAATATACAGTAGTATTAATAGCCTCTACCCACATGTGTAAGGGCAACCCAGCATGCAACCTCATGCTTCTTGTACGCTCCATTATAGTCTTGTTCATATGTTCAGCCACTCAATTTTCTTATGGAGACCTTGGAACAATTTTTTGTCTACAAATACCATTAGTGGAGCAATAATCTTCAAATTCATGACTGCAATACTCACCACCATTATCAGATCTGAGATATTTTAATTTTTTACCAATCTCATTTTCAACCAAGCATTTTCATTTCTTAAAAGTTTGAAAAACATTAGATTTCTATCTAAAGAAATAAACTCATATTTTTCTAGTTATGTCATCACTGAATGTAACATAGTAATTACAGACATCAAGGGAAGATACCTAAGCCGGTCCCCATACATCTATATGCACAAGCTCTAATTTCTCCTTTTTATTTTCCTTCCCAATCTTCATAAAACTCACTCTCTTTTATTTTCCATACACAACTTTCACAAAAATCCATGTTCACACATTTTAGACCTAGTAAAACTTTCTTTGAATGAAGTACTTTCATACCTTTCTCGCTCATGTTCCCATGTCTATTGTGCCACAACTTTGTATCAAAATCTACAGCAACTATTTGTTCTCATTGCTCAACTCTAGTAATTGTTCCTAAACATTCATTTTTCTCTAAAAAAATTAAAGTAGAAGGAACAATATGACCTGTACAAAGATATAAGATGCCTACTTTCACACCTTTAGCTACTACAAGGGAACCTTTTGAAACCTTCCAATTTTTATCATTAAAAATAACTACACAGCCCTCATCACCGAGTTGCCCTACTAAAATTAAATTCCTACTCAAAAATGTCTTACCTCATGTAGTAGCCAATGATTCCCATTCTACAACTTAATCTTAATTTTTCCCTTTCCAACAATTTGACAGGGTTCATTATCTCCCAAATAAACAAGTCCAAAATCCCCTTGGACATAATCAATGAAATAACCTCTATGAGGTGTAGCATGAAATGAAGCACCAAAATCTAAAACCCATGAATCATCAACACTTTCTAAAGATAGAAGCAAAGCATCCTCTTCAAATTTCTTACTTACCATATTTGCCTCATCGTCTCCATTTGGTTTATCTCCTTCATTTTTCTTTCAATTCCAACAATCTTTCTTTCTATGCCCTGGTTTCCCACAGTACTAGCAGTCGTTCGATCCTCTTAGTTAAGACCTCCTCCCCTTTGACTTTCCTCTTGATTTCCCACGATTTCTAGAATTACTTCCTCTCTCAATTATTCTACCCCTACTTTGTGCATTCAAAGAACTTCCTAATGTAGATCCACCTGAGGTTTTCCTAAGAGTTTCCTTACTCAAAACAACATTGATCACATCATCATATTTTAGGGTACTAGATCCTGGAACAAAATTACTCAGCCATTACCAAGCCATTCCAACTTTTAAAAAAAGAACGCAAAATCAAGAGAGCCCTAATTTCTTCATCAAAATTGATACTCACAGAAGATAACTGACTAGTAATAGTATTAAACTCATTTAAATGATCTGCAATAGATCCACCTTCTACCATTTTCATATTATATAGACACATCATGAAAAATACCTTTTTTGAAGCAGAGGGCTTTTCATATAGTTTTGCTAGGGTTTGCATCAATTCTTCTATTGTCTTTTCTTTTGTAATATTAAATGCCACCTATGGTGCTAGGCATAATCAAATGCTTCCAAGTGCCTTTCTATCCAAAAGATCCCATTCATCATTTGACATAGATCCCTGATTCTTGGCTTTGCCTTCTAACGGCTTCCATTAATCCTTCTGATAAAGATAGTCTTCCATTTGCATCTTCCATAACTAGAAGTTCTGCCCATTAAACCTATCAACCCTCATCTTCCATTGCTCCCACTCAACTGTGAGACTTTCTTGTAGAGGATAACTGAAAAACAACCTTGCTCTAATACCACTTGTTAGGATTAAACCATGGACAAAAATAAAAATTAAATGCAAATATAACCAATATCAAAAAATAATAGATCACATAGAAAAGAACATGAGACACCAAGATTTAATGTGGTTCATCCAAATGCTAGGCTACATCAACCAAATAGAAAGTCCAATATTTTTATGATCCAGTGATTACAACCTAATTACAATTTTTAATCCCTTACAACTCAATACCATCACAAGAACCAATTTTCACGTCACCTTCTAAAACAATCCCTAATCCTAAGCCCTTTTATACATATATTTTTACCGCTTTAGGGTTATAATTAAGAATTACATGTCGGCCCAAAATCTTGATAAAATGGGGCCCAAAATTATTTTTTCCCCCAAAGAATTTATGAAGTATGTACAGTACTTTCTTGATCAATCACCACAAACTAACATTTATATAATTCCATGTAAGGGTCCTGTTAGAGGTTGGAATATCTAAAAGATTTTTTTTTCAAACTATTATGTAAAGTCTAACATGACCTGATTGGTGTTTGAAGATCCCCCTATTTTTTCTTTAGGATCTAGGATTGCATTAAAGTCTCCCCCAATAAAGACACTTAAAGAAGGATTTGATTCTAAGAAATTACTTATCTCATACCATAATTATTTCTATGTTGGCCCCTTTGTTGTTTTGTTTTATTTTGTTCTTGCTTGCTCTTTCCTAGACACCATTTGGTGTCTCGTAGTCCATTGCTTCCTTGCTTGTATGCTCTCAGTCCCTTAGACCCTTGGTGGTCTTTTGTTGGACATTAATAGATTTATTCTATCTTATCTTATCTTATGTACCTTGATATGAACACAATTTTGAGATTAAAAAAATTGGTCTATATCTTCCTAATAACCTGGTATAATAGATTACATGTTCGTTTAAAATATATATTTTAAAAACTATTATTTATTTAGAAGGCATACAATTTCCTAAATTTATCTCTTCAAAAGGAGTTGAATTCATTTTAATTTTTTAACATAGGAGTGTTTATTTCTTTACAAATTTCTAAAATAAGATTTTCTTGAAAGTCTTCCAAAAGAATCTCTTCTTTCTCCTTATTATCTACTTCAATGATATTTTTCTATTAACCACTCTTTCTCTTTTTTTTCTTTATCACTATTTTCATCTTCAAAGTTTGAGTTCCCACACTTGTCTTCTTCTAAGACTAATTTAGAATTTGATATCTGATATACTTGTCGTTCTATTTGAGAAAATAGTATATTATATTCTTCAAATAATTTTTTTCCTCCAAAGGGTATTTGCCAAAATTTATTTGTTTCTTGTTTGCAATTTCCTTTGAAATAGTAGGGTATGTGTAGAATCATGGTCAACCAAACTATGCTCTTAAGTGGCAATAAAAACTTAAAAAGTCAAGGTTATGTCAACTTGACGTGCAATTTTTTACTTGTTATTAACTTTATATCAAAAAGTTGAGAGAAAAGAATCTCTAGAAAATTGAATCTAGTTTCTAAACTACTAGGACTTATCTCAAAAAAATAAAAATTGATTGGTCAAAATTTTGAATTTTAATGCAATATTACAAAAAATTTATAACCAAAATAAGAAGTCGAAATATGTCTAACCACTTTAATCAAAATCAAATGATAATATTTTTTAATAATATTATAGATATAAGTAGTAGACTCATGCTTGGATGTGACACATATTTTTGGGTATTTTTATTCTAAATAAATAATTAATAATTAATTTTTGACTTTAGAATTTTTGAAATAAAAAAACTCTCATGTCTAACCACCTTAAGTAATTCAAAACTTTGCAAAATTCAAATTTTCATTTTTTTCCCTTATAGTAGAAGAAACATAGAATGTTATGCATTTTTTGGATTTAAAAAATCTTGTACCATTTGAAAGTTATAGTTATTTTTCAAATAGTGTGTTAGTTAGCACTTTATATGTAACTCCATTAGAAAATAAGGAATAATTACTAACTAAACTCATAATTTGAAAAACCTTACATTTATGGAAAGATAAAAACATTCTTAAGAAACCCTTTTCATTTCATTAAATTTTGGTGAAAAAAAAGTCATCAACTACATGTTTGAAGTAAAAATCACATAAAAATAGGCTAAAAGCACATTTTTAGGACTTTTTAAAAGTTGAACATATAGGTTTGGTATCAAAAGATATAGTAGACTTTATAAAGATATTATTTATTTTCATTTAGTATCAGGGTGGGTGGGAAAAAAGTTGGAATAGATTTTGAAATGGTTTGAGATATTTCAGAACTACAGATTTTTTAGATTGCCACTCTTTGGCACACCATGATCCTGCACATACCTAGTAGCTAGATTATCTAAATGCAAATCTAAATCTTGAGTATTTAGTTTGTTATGATTATCTAATTCTTTATAATTTCCATACTAATTTCAAGTTGTTAGAGCTACTAGGAAGTTCTAAACTCTTGTGTTGTTTATTATTGACTACCAAACTAAAAACGTCTGAATCTTCTCTATTTACTATTTCTTCACTCTTTCTATTTTGGATAGAAATATTTAAATTAATATTATTATATGTTATCATCAACTGAAATATTTAAAAAATTATTTAATCTACCAATATAATTCATTTATGATTTAAGATTATTTAAATTAATGACATGATAATGTTGCATGATAATTTATATGCACAAAAAGAATTGACATTTAAATAAGTATATTAGTCTAAACGATTTATCTAAACATGCATATTCTGACTTTATTTATTAACACATCTTTATGACTCAATCTAGACATAGAAAATGATAGAATTAAACCATATGGCTGAAAAACTATGTTTTTCTTATGCTTTGTTTAAATTCTCATGATATTTGTTTCATGATGGTTTTATGTGATTTGTATAGTTGGCCAAACTAGGATGTGCACTATAGACTTTTCATATTTATTTTATGATTATTTGACTAGATGTCATGATGTATTTTATGATTCAAACTGAGATTTATATTTGTGAGATTTATCATTATGAGCATTTATGATGACTTGGGTCTTCAGAACCAATGCATTTTGAGTTGCCTATCATGGAACCAAATTCAATTATTAGTTCTTTTGTGGTATGTGACACAATTTTGATTTGTGAGTTTTTGGGAAGGTAGTCTATATGTGCATCCTATGAGAGTGTCCTACAATAGGGGTCGAGGCCCAAAGTGGCTACTAGGATAACTCATTATAAGTTGTGTAATAAGTGATAACATAGTAATTTAAAATATTTAGACACACATTAAAAAGATAAGTTAGAGATTTTGCCCCACCACGCCCTAAGTGCATGTACAAGCTAAGGATGAGAATGGAATGATTCCTAGTGAGAGTTATGACTAATTTTCTTCATCTTCATGAGAGGGTATTCTAGTTTTGTATATGTCATGTTGAGGGTCTAGGGTCGGGAGTGACCAATCTATGGTAACTCAATGCTTGAGGGTTTGAGGTCTATTGAGAGACCAATTTGGGGTAACTCAAGTAGTTTGACCATATGATGACACTCCTGAGTATGTAGCCTAAGTCTCATTCATGGTTTTTGTATTTTCCTTTGGTGGTGTACTTTTTGGATATGACTTTTTGTGGTGTATCTATTGTGAGTTATTGTTATTGTTCGACAACCCCCCCCCCCCGCCACTCTCTTAAAAAACAAAATAAATAAAAAATAATTCAATGGGGATTCCAGGACACCATTCCCAAGATGAGGTCAATCTACTAGATAATTATATATTGAATTCCCTATTTGATGGGTGTATCTTGAGATTGGACAAAACATGCTATTTGTATGTCTTCTTGCCCCTATTTTGGGTGTTTTGTTCCTCTTCTTTATTAGTTAAATTTGTATACATTTCTTTCTCAACATGTAAGGTAGATGAAAGTATGTTGAAGTTTGAGATATTTAATTGGGAGAACACCACAAATAATCACAAAGCTTTACAACAACCACAAGGCAATAAAGAAGGGAAAATAATAAACATAGAGCTTGGAAAACATTATTCAAAGCCACTTAATGCGTGCCAAATTATAATACAATTATCTACCTTGAAATTTGTATCATATTAGATTAAATTTATTTCATGCTAGATATATTTTGGGAATAGAAATATAAAATAGCCTAATTCAACTAGTTCAATTTATACATATTCTTAACACTTGGTCATAATTTTTAGTTCTTTTATTCATTATCTTGGATTGGATTCAAATAGCAAGGTATTGAACTAATTTAGTTATCTAAGTGAATGATGATCTTAGATAGTGCAAGTTTATATTTAAGTTGAAGTAAGATTTAGGATCTAGTTTAATTGGCAAGAGTTTCTTATGGTAAAGTATGAGTCTATGTGATGCTAGATCACTAAAATGTTTAGAACTAATTTTTCGAATCTAAAAAATATATTTATATTAAAACTAAATTCCTCCAAACTAATCATTATAAAAAAAAATTCAAAAATAAATATTTGTTAACTTTTTAAAGTATAATTTATTATTTTTATTAGAAAAATGAAAGAAACATCTACAAGCTCCCATTCCACGTCGTACTACCATAAGAAGAGTAATCATAAAAGATTAAATTGCAACATCATCAGCTTAATAAGATTTTTATATTGTAATCAGCAGCATAAATAATTAGTTGCCTATCGACGGTTATTGAAGGTTCCTAGCAGCTCCGAAAGGCAATTTACTCACATGACAGCCATGTTGAAAGCCATGTTGTTCAAATTCTTTTTGAATACCAATTCAACAAACGTTGTGAATTAAAATTATGAATATCGGTAGGAAACTTTAAAAAGATTACTGTCTACTATTTCTACGAGTAAGAGAAGGTTCATACTTTTGAATTTTAATATATGGTTTGAATTCCAAATTATTTACTCTACTTAGTCTATATAATTATAATTAAATAATTTATAAAATAACAATAGTTATATTCATTATATAAAAAATAAAATAATTTAGATTAAAATAAAATAATGAATTCTAAGTTTATATTTGTATATATTTAAATTTAAAAATTATTCAATTTAATGGATTAGACATATATTAATTTTATCAGTGTTTAAAAGTCAATAAGTGAGACAATATCGTCTTTATTGACAAAATAATCAAACTTAAGACTGCATCGTCTTTATTGACAAAATAATCAAATTTAAGGCTGCTGCCAATGTGTGCTTAGTCTATTGGTAAAGTTGAAAGGTTCTTAATGAGCCTAACAAGGATTAGTCTTCTTGAGTGTAAGACTCCAACATTCAAAAAGATGAAGTTGGGATGAGCCAAAGCTCATGTTTGGAATATCTAAAACAAATTTGTGGATGTGAACTTTCCATCAAAAAAATAAGACTACAAATATACTTCAACTGTGTGCATAAAGAACACCCAATACATGGCACAAACAAAAAGTAAATCAAGATGATGATGATGATGATGAGAAAGGAAAGGTTTTTTGAGTGAGTCCAAGTGCCAACTTTCACTAAATTAATTGATTTAACTCAAAGTAGTTGAAGGAAATATTAAAGAAAATATTTTTTTTTCTAAAATATTATTTGAAATGTCGATGGAAAAAAACTTGACATGAGCATCTACAATATGTTTGGATAAAATATTGTATAAACAACAATTGAATAGTCATTTCACCATTGGTTTAGGTAGCATTGAATCAAAATAAATACTATAACAAGTTTTGTGTTTTGATGTGATTCATTTTTTTTAAGAGTAATTTTTAGAAGAATTTTCCTTCTTTTTATGAGTAGCTATAGCTTCCCATGCAGCAATATTATTTATCTCTTCTATTGAATTTGGCCAATGGATATCTATTGCATCATCCATTTCCTTTTTAAAATCTTCTATACCAATCTCTTCATACAAGTCATGGAATTTCGGTACTACATCTAATGGAAGAGATATTGGATCCAATATTTGAACTGCATTCCATAGAATATGTAACACATGTGTTGATGCTTCCATGTAGTCATTGGTCACAAGAGCAACCTCCTCACCATATCTATGAGAAAGTATAGAGACTATATATTAAATTTGACAAAAATAAATTATTTTTGTTTATGTATCAAGAAATTAAATTATAAAGAGAATAGAGATTACCTATTAAACATTAGTGAAGCTGTCACACTAGTGAAGTTTTTAAATACTTCTTTTGTTCCAAGTTTTAATGCAACAATAAGTTTACCTGCTCAAGTGTAAAAAATATTAAATTATATCATAAATATTTTATAAAAATATAATATCAATAAGAGAAAATTTAGAAGAATTTTTTTTCCTACATTTAAATGATACTAATATAAAAAAACTATTTTATTAGCAACACTATCTTTTTTTTTATGATAAGAAACAAATAGAATTTATTTCTATTGTAAAAACTCAAAAGTATAATATTATTTGATAAAAATAAATAAAAATCCATAGGCTATTATGTAGATATCCAATTAAAATTGTAATTATTTTTTCATTCAAATAATATATAAATTAAGACATTATTTTTTCTAGAAAATTTTTATAACTACAATTAACTCATAAATGAAAAATATAAAAATAAATTAATATTATAAATAAAATAAAATAATTCTAATTTACAATATATAATTTGGAAATAAATAAGACAGTTTTAAAATAAAATAATTCTTAAATTTGTAAATGGTGATATTATTGTATTTAGGTCCTTTTTTTCGTAAAAAGATTGTGGATCTGTGTCTAAGTAGAAACTAGGTGGTGGTAGACAACTAGATGGGTCTACAAGAGTTTCATGTATCCAAATTAATTGAAGGTGGTACCAAGTCAAGCCTTGAATTTCTTCTTCTCAAGGGCCTTTCAAAGCATCGTGGAAAGAAATTCAAATCAGATTTTAAAGTTGATGCTTATGGTCTATGAACTCATTGTGAAAGCCCCAAGAACCTCATTCTTGACTCATTTGTTGTTAGAGAATATTGATTTTTCCACTCTATTGGATAAAAAGGTAGTTAATAAAATTGAGATTCTCAACTTAATCTAAGTTTATAGTAGCATTCCATGGAGGTACCTTCCTATAAAAATTTAGAGGGCGATGATAAGAATTTTAGGATTATTTTATAGTTCAAGAGTTCCATGAATTTTGTGGTGTAGTTAATGCTTAAATTTTATTTTTTGAATAAAGGTCACAAGCCACCATACTTCATTGAATTAAAATTAGTTGGAGATATCAATATTGAATTGAAACTAATTCAAGAGTTCAAGGGAGAAAGAATGGGAAAGAAAACCTCCTATCCTTTCTCACATACATATAATAATTCTAAAATAGGAAGCCAATACATTAACCAAGCCACAAGATCCTAATGAATCAAGCACATTGCAAGAAAACACATAAGGGATGCTTGGAAGTGATTCAAAATTAGACACATCATGTTAATAATAGTCAATATTGACTGTAAAAGTTAATTCTCAAGACAAGTGACCCATTCATTCATCTTAAGTGAAATGCTTCTATCAATTATATCAATTAGCAAATTTTGTTGTTGTAGGTATTCACAACCCATATTATAAATTTTGCAAGGGATGAAGGTGACAATTGGCCAGTGTTAGGATCATAGAATTTTTTAATCCCTTTTTTGGAAGTGTGAGGAAGAAAAACACTAGGATAGATGAAAGTTAGACAACATTCAAACAGGTTAAAAATCACACACTAAAGCTTGATTCCTAGGATAAAAGTGTTAAATAGTAAAAGTTGACTTATTTTTTCAAAGTTAATTTCTTCCTTAGTGTGTGATGTTTAAGGGTGGCAGAAAAACATGTATATAGCATACAACATACAGAGGCTCAAATCCCAGGGATGAGTTCCTATTAGACCACAAAGGGAAAAAGGGTAGGAGCAACACACAACCCAAGCAGTTAGGTAGGAACTCAACAACACAATTCAAACCCACACAGATACCACCAACATGTTTCAAACCCTTACCTTAGGAGGATTCATGATAACTACCAACAAAGGTAGAGGATTTCCAACATAATTTTGAGCTCGAGCAACAATAAGACAAGGAGGGTAGATCATGAATAACACCAAGATATGCATAAATGATCTCCCCTAGTACCAAACCGATAGAAAATTTAGAGGTAGCAAGTTGTGATGGATGTTAAGAGGACCAACGATTAAAACACAATATAGAATGGAAGTGAAGGAGTGTGGTGCAATGAGCACAAGGTGGTGGGTGGTTCAATGCAAAGATTTCACCCCAAGATTTATAAGATGCCAAACTCAATTAATTCTCTCGACTTTGCAAGGTCCCTTAAAGACACTTTAAATCTAGATAGCTTAAACATCACTCATTAAGGCTTGATTCTTAGGCTAAAAGTATAAAATAGTCAAATTTGACTTACTCTTTCAAAGCTTAATTTTTTCATTAGTGTGTGATGTTTAAGGGTTTCCTTGCAAACTATGTGATGTTGGTGGTCAACACCTCACATGATCTACTAGTATTATCATCATAGAATAGCTTAGTTATAGGAAAATATCTATGAATTTTAGAAAGGAAGAGAATATAAGAATTTTCTCAAAGGGACCATGTAGCCCTTGGTCTTGTAAATATAATGGACACCTCCAAAACCCTAATTAGAGAAATCATCATTTTTAATTTTGAGATAAGAGGGGTGGAAAATTTTCAATCCAAACATAATATGTAGAGGTGGGGTAGATCGACAATAAAGGACCCATGTTCCAATGCTTCCACTAGATTGGTTAATGACTCTACAACTGTATTGGCCTCTCTATAACAATTGGAAATTTTGAATTTGAGGAAGTAAAGAAGAAAATTCCACACCTCCCCCATCACATACTAGAGGTCCCAATTGACCACTTGCTTTGAGGTGAGGGCACCAATCGTAATTTGTGAGTTGCATTGAATATGAATATGACCAATATTGGATGGGATTTCTTCTCTAACACTATCTAAAACAACCATAGTCTCTTCTAGATTTTTTGTAATATATAGAATTCTAGAAAAAAAATGCCTTGAGAATATGGCCTCTGTGATCTCTAAGTACAACACCTATCCCTAATCTCCTAGGTTACCTTTGGAAGTGTCATTGAAATTCATTTTTGACAAAGGAATCAATAGGTTTTTCTCACCTTACTAATTTCCTAATTTCTTCCTTGCATGTTCCACCAACTAGGCCCCCTTTGAATGGCATAATTATTTTTTGCCACTTATTTAAATTCTATTATCTGCTAATGTATATGTAAATGTAGAGAAAAAAGATTTTTTATCTCATGGAAAAGGTATTAAATATTTCCCAAATTAAAGACTCTATATGAACACACACACCTTATCAACTCTCATATATTTGCTCCTGAATATCCTTTTGTTCCTCCCACCAAATTTTTCATATAGGTATAGATGGATAAATCCTCCAAACTTTGCAAAAAAAAGACCTCTTATTCAACAAGGGCCAGCCAAGTAAAAAAAATTAGGGAATGGAGAAGAGGGGACCTTCCTAGCCTAATTTACCAAAGAATTATTTCCAACAATATTGAGAAAACTTGCACTTAACCTGAAAATGATGAACATCTTCTTTTGTCTTTCTACATAAAACACAAGAGAAGTGATCCGTGATTCCCAACCTTTTAGGTCTCTTACTAGAGAGTATCCTATGCTAGATAAACAACCATTCAAAATCTTGGTCTTTGGTTAGAATGGCACCATGCTAGCAATATTTTAGTTCTCTCTTTCCATTTTGAACACCCATCTTGATTAATGATTTGTATCCTTATTTCACTGAGTACTTACTACTAGTACATTTTTCCAAAATAAGATTGTCACTCTCCATATTAAGGTTGATTATTCTTTATTTCAAGATATTAACTAACTAGGATTTCTCATTGATTGGGATGTGGACCTCATCCAAATCCTTCCATCTAGCCAAAGGAGAACAATCAAATATTCTTACTTGAAAATAATTTGACACTTTTTTTGTTAGAGTAATTATTTTGTTTCACTTATTAATTAGATCATCTTGATTTAATTAATTAAGTGGTTTATTACTCTAGTTCTTAAGCTTGCTTTTAGGTGCATATAATTAATATTTTATATTAATTATAATGTGCAAACCTAGTTAGGGTTTCGTGATTCCTTTTATAAGGATTCACCTCTTTGTATTTATTCATTCACTTATTGGATCATAATAGAGATTACTCTTTGCATGTCCATAAGATGTCTCTGGCTTTTTGGCCTCCATAATTTTTTCTTGCTTCTGTTCTTTGCTTCATCCATGTGACAGGGTTATGCATGCAGGTGTTCTTGGGAGATTAGTTTTCACCTAATCTAACATGGTATTAGAGCCATCTTGCTGCTCGATGTTCATGTTTTGTTGAAGTGTTTCAGAAGTAGGAGTTTTTCAAGGGTTTCAGAAGCTTTTTATGTGGATTTAGGGGGGACCTTTGTTTCTAGTCACTTTGGGCTCAAACAGACATCACCGTTGCGTTCAAAGTGCCCAAAAACTCTAGAATCCATATAAAATTTGTCCATTTTGGACAACGTTGGTCTAGGAGGAGGAAAAAAATTGTCGTACAGGGTTGTACAGCCTCTGCATGTAGTACGAGGTGAAATTTTACAAAACAATTGCAAAAAAAACTAAAAAGCAATTTTTTAAACCCACGACGGTTTACTAACTGCAGCGGAACTGCTGGTGGTTACCACCGCTGGCGGTTACCGCCCAGCAGCTCCCGCCCTCCTCCACCGCCAATGGCTCGGCCACCCTCCTCCGCTCCCGGGGTGGCGCATTTTTAAAAAGATTTTTGTTTTTTTAAATTATTTTTTTATTAAAAAATAATAATTTTTCATGCATTTTCAAAGGCCCTGTCGGTTTTTCTTCCGTAACTTGAGCATACAAACGTATTTTTTCAATCCAAAAAATGCGCCAAAAAGCTAGTTCTGAGACAGAGATGTTGGTATAGGTGTTTTTGAGTTTTGATGCAGTTTGGTTTCCTATTTCAGCAGTCAAAGCCAGATGTTTTGGTTTGCATTCTGAGAGCCATATCTCACTCATCCGGACTCTTTTTTGGGCTTGCCAGATATCGTTGGAAAGCTGGTTCTATGAGTTATTCACTTGTAGGGGTCTTTTCTCCAGATTCTAATCCAAGTTCTTTCTTCTTTTATTTTTGCACTGCCACAGTTTGGCGGATTACTTGGATTCTATAGGTCCTGGGATCTCTTCTTCTGTTCTTTTGGCTCACTCTTCTTTCTATCTTCTGAGCATTGTATGCTTCTCTTCTATTGCATTCTTTTTTCTGTAAATGCACTGAGATAAAGTGCTCACTTTTTCTTAATCTGGGATCTTGTACACCTTGTTTTTGTTTATACTCGCACTTAGTTATAAAGTGCCATGGGGGTCATGATGTTTTTCCATTTTGTGCTCATCCACCTTTGTCAAGTGAGTGTTCCTTCCATGACATTAGCCCATGTTGTGTGTCGGTGACACCACCCTTTATCTTGTGCTTGTACTTCTATTGCACTATTGGTGTTCTTGATTATTCTTCTTGCAGATGTTTTTGGCATTGCATTTCAGTGTTCCTGTCATCCCTCTCCCTGTTTAGCATTAGAGGGGGTTCACGTGTTGGCTCTATTGCTTCCTTGGTTCGATTGAGTGATCTACGTATTCAGTTTTTGTTCCTATGTACTAGGCGGATGCAGTGGCTAGGCACCTATGCATTTCGGTGAGATGTTTCATCTACTATATAGACACTCATTCATTCCTAATTTTGGAGGTCACCTCTTTGATTGGTCATCTCTTCAAACTTTGTCTTCTCTACCTGGTCATGCACTATTTCAGTGGGGGTTCCAACAGTTTCTTCTGATAGTGTTTGCAGCTTCATGCTTTAGAGATGCTTCATTCTCTTTCTTGTTCCTTTCTTTGGGACATTTCCTAGATTGGAGGCTTTATTTCCTTCATCTAGTTCATTTCCTTGTATTGGGTACCTGATCAGGCCTTGTTGCCAGGACCCATTTTCTTGCTTTCATAGCTTTGCTAGGTTAGCTTCCTCCCGAGCTTCACTTAAGGGGGGGTGTTAGAGTAATTATTTTTTTTCACTTATTTATTAGATCATCTTGATTTAATTAATTAAGTGGTTTATTACTCTAGTTCTTAAGCTTGCTTTTAGGTGCATATAATTAATATTTTATATTAATTATAATGTGTAAACCTAGTTAGGGTTTTGTGATTCCTTTTATAAGGATTCACCTCTTTGTATTTATTCATTCACTTATTGGATCATAATAGAGATTTCTCTTTGCATGTCCATAAGATGTCTTTGGCTTTTTGGCCTCCATAATTTTTTCTTTGTTCTGTTCATTGCTTCATCCATGTGATAGGGTTATGCATGCAAGTGTTCTTGGGAGATTAGTTTTTCACCTAATCTAACATTTTCTCCCCATGAATGAACTATTACTTCATGAGCTATAGGGAAATTACATAATAAAGATATCGGGGGTTAATTATACTATGAGATAGTCTAGAAAAGGGCCTTGTTTCCCAAATTAATCACCCAAGATAAGTGACACAAAATGACCCATTTACACATTATCATACAGTTCCACATGCTTGAGCCCTTGTAGGGGTTCCTCATAGTGAATATCCTCTTAGGAGGATTCTCATCTATGAATTTTAGTCTGATGATTTGTTCGCATAAAGAAGATGAGTTTTCATCATATTTCCAAGACAATTTAGACCTTAACCTCAAATTTATCTCAAATGTTTTATGGATTCCCACACCTCCATCAACCCTAGATTGACACATCTTGTCTCAGGAAGCTAGTGCAAATTCTTTTGCGTCACCCAAGTTTCCTTTCCAAATAAAGTCTCTCAAAATTTTCTTAAGAATTTCAATAGTACCTTTAGGGGCTAGAAGGATTGGCATAACATAATCTATATTAGAACTAAGTTCTAATTTTACCATTAATATGTGACCCACGAATGATAGCCACCTTTCCTTCCAAATCACAACTCTATATCTTACAAATTGGATTATTTTTATATTAGTATTAACCATGGACAAAAAAAACAATTATGTGCAAATATAACTGATATCTAGAATATAATAAATCGCATAGAAGAGAACATAGGACACAAGAATTTAACATGATTCACACAATCCCTGGGATAAGTCCATAAACAATAAGTCAAATATTATTATTATCCAATGATTACAGTCTACAATCCCTTATAGCTCAATACTACTACAAGAAGCTACAATATCATCATACATTATGAAATCCCTAACCCTAAGACATTTTATACAAGCTTTTGTTGCTTACAAAATTAGGGTTAGAATAAGTCATCCAATAGAAAAATAATAGACGACGCCTTTGATAATAGTAGAGTCATTTAAATGGCTTCGAGGGTGTTGCCCCTCAACCCCACAAGGGACACTGCCCCCAAACCCCCATAGAAATAATCTGGGGGGAAACTACATTGAATAAACCTTTGAGTCTAATTAAGCTCTACATCACAACATTTTCCCAATGTGATGATTTAATCCCCCCTTGAAAAAAAGGTATTCCTAGATATTTACACAAGTTTTGAGCAACAATAAAACCAAGGGATCTCTAAATAGACAACATTGTTGATTTTTCCCATATTAGATAAGAATACTTTAACTTGCTTGGATTAATTTTCTAACATGCTACATTACAATACTCTTGCACAGTCTCTTTTTAATAACTATGGCTTCCCTAAGACATCCCTATCCAACATTAGGAAATCATCTACAAATAAGTTATGAGTAAGGGATAGTTGAGAATAATGGATGTTAACACCCTTCCCAAGACCAAAATCTTATTTATGTTGGATTAGCCTACTTAAACCTTATGTGAGAATAATAAATAGAAAGGGGGATAATGAATCCCCTTTCCTCACCCCCTAAGAGTATGAAAATACCCACAAGGAGATCCATTAACCTAAAAATTTGACCCCATGATGCAAGACAATACCCATTTTTTCCAACACTCATCTTAAGAGTAACCAACTTACCCTATCAAAGGCCTTTATCATTTCTAGTTTTAAAGTCATAGTTGAAGATATTTTGAAGTGAATGAATGGACAACCTCATGTGCTACTAGTGCCCCCTCCATTGTTTCTCTACTTAACACAAAACCCCAATATTTCTCTTAAATTATAAAAGGGATTATCTTGGAGAAGTGATATTCTTTCACTTTAGTAAAAAACTTGTAATGGCGTTAAATGATGAAATCAATCTAAAATATGCAAAAGGCATTAGGTTGGGAGAATTTGGGAATTAGTGTGATAAAAGTGGTGTTAAATTTCTTTAATAAACTATGGATTCTAGATTCCTCCATAGCTTTCCAAATATCCTCCCCCATAAAGTTCCAACATTTTTGAAAGAATAATGGAGAGAACTTGTTCAATCCCAATGTCTTATCAGACCCTATTGTAAACACCATCCACTTTATTTCTTCTATGGTGAAGGATCCATTAGAAATGTGCTATGTTGATTAGAAACCAAGGTAGGGATACAATTGAAATTTACCTTTGAGCAATATTGGAGAGGGTTGAAATTTGTCACATTTTTTTAATTATCACATTCAATTTATGTGAAAGTAAATAAAAAGAAAATAATAATCGTAAGAAATAAAAACTTTTATATTATTGGAAAGTAGAGTAGGAAAAACCTAAGCTAACACAGTGCAATTTTGAATCCCCGCAGTCCTAAAAGTAGGCTTTTCTACATTTGAATATGATATTCCAAATATAATAATCTTGATCCATAAAAATAAATCTTGAAATCCCCCTCATACGACCACACCCTAAATATACTTGTATCCTTGATTTGTAATTGGGTTTCATATTTGGACTAAACCACAAGACTATAATTTTATAGTTATATACATCTTGCAAATTCAACTTGGCAAGTTTATCCTATTGCTAAAAAATGTTCTTGCAATTTTTTAAAGGCATGTCCAATTCATTTTCAATATTTAATGGTATTGAAGCACATTGCTTATTTTTTTCTCCAAATCGCCTATCGTAGAAAAGCATATGTGGTTGTAGGTTTTTTTTCTCTTGTGAAATTATTTATTGCTTACAAATGAGTGTTTCTTAAATAATTTTTGGGTGATTTCTATATTATTCTTACCATATGGGAAACCTTTTATCTTAAATGATAGTTCTAGTCCTAAGTATAGTATTTATAATTTCAAAGATAAATATATGGTATTCATTTTATGAAGAATATATATGAAAACTATACTTCCCAAGCCTCTTTGAGGTCAAAAGAGATAGTATTCTATTCAACTTTAAAGTAGACATGGTTTTGCGTCTTGTTGATAGAAACCTACTTGGTTTATAACTATAAAGTACATGTGTTTTTGAGTGTTAGGCTAGGTTGTGTAAAATTTCACAATTGCAATTACACAATAGGATCTAGTAGAAAAATAGAAGGAAAAACTTCCAATAAAATCAAGAAGGAAAATAGTCTAGCTAAACACACACAAAAGAAATTAATTATCATTAACCAATGTACAAAATAAATAATTTGCAATGACTAAATAATTGTAGTAGTCAAAACTATAATATCATGTATTGAAGAGAAAATAAAATAATGTGTGCTTCTCTATAGCTAGCCTTGTATAAGTCATAAATTTACATAATATCATAAATTTACAAAAGTCACAAGAAAAGCTCCTCTTTATAGATTTTTATCAATGAGTAGCTATTTTGGTGGATCCACAATAAACAAAGTGTTATGATGTGTGTGCAATAATATAAGCAGCCCCCTTAAGTATAACTAAGTAGAAAATCCTATTGAAAAGAAAGAGAAAAGGTGGAAAATCTTGAGGGAACAAAACTCTCCATAAAAAATAGTGTTGACTTTGCACAGTAGCTACTATTTAAGAAGTTCTTGTAGAAAGGGAAAATGAAAATAAATGGCATAGAAGGACCAAGTATCCATCCAAAATGTGTAATGTCCTATACAAATGGTGAGTTCTTGAAGAAAACATACTATCCATTTCCTACAAGAAATGTTTCTCCCTTTGGGGAAAAGATAAACCAAGTACAAATGCAAGAATGCTTCCTATTCTAGATAAAGAATGAGAGGAAGTAGAATCCAACTATATGATGAAGTCCCTACAAGTTTCTCATATGTCACCAAGTCCTTGGATGATGACGATGCCAAAAACCAATTAGGTGCATGATCAGTCAAAATATAGGGCAAAAATAAAGGAAACAATGGAACTAATTTTAAACAAGATCCAAAGATAAAGATGAAGTGCCAACATTGGTGTAATAACTATCATAAAGTAGGAGAAACTATCATAAAGTAGGAGAAATCCCTTCAAAATCTTAAAATGGAATCTCCAAGCTCAAAGAAACCATCACATGCCCATACAAACCTAAATTGTAAATTGTAAAAAATCAAGTGAAGTAGGAGACTAATCAATGTCCATCTCTGAGGACAATGTGGGGTAATATCCAACTATGATAAAGCTATCATAAAAGAGAAGAGATATAGAGGCTTTGTTCTAGTCATGTTTGCATCTTTATAATTGGATATAGTCATAAAGCTATCATTCGTGTATTGATACATTTTTTATATGAAAAAAAATCACTTTTTAAATAGTCTACCAACTGACATGGATATCACACAAATAATCTAAAATTTTCCCTATTTTACCTTCGGCACTTCTTTAACGGCCACCCTTAAACATCACACACTAAGGAAGAAATTAAGTTTGAAAAAAAATTCAACTTTGACTATTTAACACTTTTAATATGTAATGTTTAAGCCATCCATTCTTGAACATACCCGTTGATGCTATTAACATAACACTCATAAGCTCATATTCTACTTTACCCTATATCATTCAAAGAGTACTAATAAAACATTAAAATTGCATCATCATCATAGTAATATTAGGTTTTTATGTTGTGTAAGAAAGAGTATAAGCAATTGGGTACCTACCGACAGCTATTGAAACCTCTATAGTTGCTGCTCCGAGGGGGTAATTTCCTCACAAGCTTTCTCCCCCCTTCAAAATGTAAAAGAGGAACTGTGAGCAGACCATTTATCTTCTTTATAATTCTCGTTGCACTTGTCGTCGACCAATCCACCATCCTCAACATCTTTACAGTCCTGCGCACCGTGAAAAACAGGCAAGGGACCAAATTCTGTAAGTTATCTATAATTTTAATAAAACCAACGAATGAAAAACATATTCGAAATTCAGTAGTTATCTATACTTTTATATGAGAAATTCTAACATTCACAATATAAACAACAATATTCTTTTAATAGGCAAGAGCCTACAACACAATGGTAATTTGTGAGTTTTTCATGTGGAAGGTCTTGAATTCAAATTCGCTTAACACAAAAATAATTAATTACAATAATTAATAAGACTTCGACCATTTACCAATAAAAAAACCAATACCTTTTTAATGCTATTTTGTGGGGTAGACTGATCTGGGCTGGTTTCTGTCTGGGCTTGATCTTTGTGGCCAAATTAACCCTAACTCGATTCTGCAACTGAATAATTTTGTGGGCGAGGAGAAGGATTGCTTTTACACAGTAATTTGAAGTCCTCTTTATCGGATATGCTAATATCCCCTTCACTCTCTCCTCTTCGGCCATCCTCTTTGTGCTTTTCTTGAAGAAGATAATGGAAACCTTCTGAGTTGTACAGACAGTTCAGACATAATTCTTTTCTTGGACGTTTCTAATTATTATAATCTGCCCCATTTCCATGTTCTTGAATTTAGTCTTGCACAGCTAGTTAGTCAACATTTACCTAGGCTCCAAAAAACACTTAAATGTTTACGTTACTTATTGTGGTAGGAAATGAATGGCAGAAAATGGATATCCAGCCGGCAGAATTGACCATTTTCTATTGAAACACTTAATATAGTGGTTTCAGATTATTAATTTAATTAATAAATATTAGAAGATTTTTATGGGTTCTAAATTAATTTTTGAATATTGACTGCAGCCTCTATTGACGTCAATCAATCAAAGAATCAGTTAGGTAAGAAACTTCTAAGAAGTTAGGTTTTTAAGGAGAATTTGTTGATGATTGAGGTCAATCAAGAAATGAATTAATTAGATAAGAAACTTGTAGGATGTTAGGTGTTTGGTAGAGATTTTATTAATGATTGAAGATTTAAGAAATCAATTAGTCAAAATTAAATTATTAATATGAAAATTATATCTTAAAAATGCACATAAAGTTGTTTCTATTTTTAAGTTGATTTTGACATGCTACATGTATTTATTATGTTATCTCTATACAATTAAAATCATATTAAACTTTAATATTTTTTTTCCAAATTGTCTCATTGTATTCTTTGTCATAATTTTTTGATAAAACATTAAAATAGCTTATAAGACTAATTGAATTTACTTAGAAAATCAATCATCTTTAAACATTTCGTCTAAAACTAATTATCCAAAGAGGTAAGGATGATTTGCTCTGTGATATATAGAGCATTAATGAGATTTTGTGTGATTTTGATTCATTGTAATACAAAGTTGTTAGTTATAATATATTATACTAATGCATCAGAAACTCTTTATAAGCTCAACATTATTATATCTTCTTTAGTGAAGCATGATTTTAGTGTTTTTTAGTGAACTACTAATTAATGTTTCTTAAGGCGACTTATTCACTCATGGTTATGTTAGTTATAATTAACTACTCTTTCTTTTGTCTTGTTTGCGATCTAATTATCATTTTGGTGTTGTTGCTCTTACTTTCTCTTAGTAGTGTTTACATTCTTGTTTTCAACACGATTGTAGCCTTGGTTGCTATTAATTATTAGTTACACTAATTATTTTGCAATAGTAAAAACATGCGTTGGACACCAATACATATGATTTTAGGCTTGCCACTTTAAAATTTTATTTTTAAAGTACTTTAACTATAAAATTGTTTGCATTTAATCTACATCCAAGTTTCTTGGGGTTTTTTTCCACTATAGAGAACTTTATTGCTTCCATATTTCATGAATTTTCATTCTAAATTATTGAAAACTTGTCAATGGGGGAATACCTTTGTGATGTGGCTAAAGGTCCCTTCCTCTTCCTAGGATTAGTCACCTTGTAACATATTCCATTAAGGCAAGATCACAACATGTGATAATAAAGTTGCTCAACCTTGGGTAGCCAAAGGGATCAAAGGTAGAAGTGTGCATCCTAGCCTATTTAAGGCCACTCATATGTGTCTCCTTCTAGCTTTTCCCCTACAAAACCTTATGGGTGGCCAATCATTGGTGTTCTTATCTAGTTGTTTGATGTTAGTTCTAAATGATTTGATTTCAACAAGGTTCTTTACTAGCATTGCCTATTTCTTTGTCTATTGGTGAAGATAAAAGGAAATTTTTATAAAGAATAAGAACTATTGATGTTACTTTAGATCTCTATTGTTAATAAATCTTATTTCTTTAAAGCAGTCTTTATGTTCGAGTTTTTTGGTTCTAATTGCCATACAAAGAACTATTGCCCAAGGCCTTTTCTTAAACTGTGATTAAACTTCATTACTACAACCAATCAACATTTACTTTTCTCATAATTCATTCCATACTTATGAAATAAAAATAATAATGTGATTGAAAGTTAAGCAAACAAAAGTTGGGTTGTATATCATTGGTTCGAATTAACAGTTACAGATGTTTGTCAGGTATTTTGAGTTTCCCAATGCTAGAGAAAACGTAAATTTCAAAAAAGAAAGTAAGTATTGGGAACATCACTTTCCAAGGATTGCAACATGAAGATAACACTTGACATTAATGATTTAATGGTTACTTGCATGATGGTCTACATGTTTGAATTGAAGTTAAACAAATAGTACATGCATTCAATTATACATTTTATTGATCATTCTCCCAAATGATTGTTATTGTGAGATATCTCTATATTCAATTTTTACCCTAATTTTGGTAGATTCTATTCATTTTTAAAACTATACTTTTATGGTTAATATAGGGCACAAACTGGGACATAATTGTACATATTAGCACAAAGCTGTTAAGATAATGGGTGTTGCACATATTGCATAATATTGTTATTTTATTATTTTATTTTATTAATGTTGTGCCTAGATGGACGTGCAACATGTAAAGATTCCCATGGAATATTCTTGATGAGTTGTATTGTAACATTGTGAAAATATTTCATGTAATTATTTAATATTGGGGAAAAGAATTAAATGCCCAATATTAAATGTGGGGTCAGTGGGTTAGGTAGCACATGGTTTTAGCACATGGTTTATGTAATACCACTTGGTGGTTTTGTAGAACTTGCTACTATATAAGCAACCACAAGGGTAGTTGTTGTAGACAAGAGAGACAGAGAGAGTGACAGGGAGAAGAAAAAAGGCAAGAGTCGAGCGGGACAAAGCTTGACAAGTTAGCCAAGGGAGCATTTGTGAAGGTTGGAAGCATGGCATGGGATGTGTGGATTCATGCTTGTTCACATAGTTTGCTCGGTTGTGGCTATGGCCATGAAGGCTTCCATGGTTGTATGGCAATGGTATTTTTGCTGAATAATACATGGTGATGGATGCTTTTGGAGGCTGGGAGGGTTTCCCAGGGTATATCTTGTGTCACAATTTTGTGGGTATGTTGTCTATTCTCTTGCATGTGGATTTTAATTTCGTGTTTATTTTAGATTTATTATGGGTTATGTGGAAACGGTTATATTCTTTATTGCCAAGTTTCCTTACAAGTGGTATCAGAGCTATGGTTTTATTATTGTAACCCTAGATTGAATCCATGGGAATGCATGAGAGGATAATATAAAGGGCAAGATATATGAATGATTTATTGCAAATCTGAGAGTTTTGGGTTTGTTGTTATGATGGGATATTAAAATATTTGGGCATGTAAAATTTTTTGGACAAAAGGATTTTTTTTTGGATGTTTCATTTAAAATGAGGGTTTTGGGGGGTAGCATGCAGAAATGACCTCTTGGGTAAAAACAGACCTCACCATTGGATTTGGGTTGACATTTCCATAAATTTTAATATATAATATGCCCTAGTTTGGCCATGTTCAGAGGAAATGAAAGAGTTTTTTGGTTTCAGCCCATGATGGCCATCAAATTTAATCCCGTCGGAATTTTCGTCACTGAAAAAATTAAAAATGAAAAATTGTACTGAAAATGGTAAAAAGGCTGTCTTAGTAAAATGGCCATAACTTTCTCTCAGAATATCGGATTTCAGAGTTCTTATAGGTGTTGGAAAGCTAATTCAGAGCACTACAAGATGATGTAGGTTTGGTTCTATGATTTTGATATTTTGTCAATTTTTGAGAGCCCTAAATTCAGATGTTGTTTATTTTGAGCACGGATTAGGGCATAACTTGGGCATACGGAGTCAGATTTTGGACTTTGAGTAGTCAACGAAAAGCTCTTCGAGAGCTCTACACATTGGTTCAGATTTGGTGTAGGTTTGGCATGATTTATTTGTTGATATATTGATCTGAACAGCTTATAAGTATATTTTGACTATGGTAACATTGTGAGTTTATGGCATTGGATATTTAAGTTGTGATGTCATTGTATACTCAGTTCATCTTTTAGATTGGTCTCATGATGATATGGTTATTAGTGTTTGGATTTGGATATGCATGATGACTTGTTGGGTCTACAAGTTATGTAGTGTTGTAAGCAGTCTATACTTACAGGTTGCATTTATAGCTTGTTATGGGTTGTCTTTGCCCATTGATCTTTCATTACTGATGCATATTCAGATTGGTGGCTTGGATTTGGGTTGTCTATGCCCTAAGTCACATGATTTACTATTTTCTTCATGTAGAAGGGATGAGATGTTGTTACCAAGGACAGTCATGGTGGAGGATTGTGGTTGACTATTTTATGCTGACAGGTTAGACATATTGAGAGCTTGATGCTTGGTTCATGGATGTGATCATGGTGTCATGGATTTTGGCATGACATGATTGGTTATACAGGTACATCCTTGATGTTCATTAGCTTGGATTTTCTGATTTGGTTATGATGGTATATCTTCTTGGTTGAGGATCATGGTTATTTGGTTTCTTTTGAGGAGCTCATGATGTGCACTTTGAGTTCTTTGATAGTTTAATGCCTTGGTTGATTCTCATGGTTAGAGGATGGATTTGTTCATCATATGTCATGGATAGCTTGGATACACGGTTTAGTGGGAGCTTGTGACAGTGATGGGGTGACAGTGCAGGATTAGTTCCTGGTTTGATTTAGATCTTCATGTAGAAGATGGATTTTATGATGCCATAGGTGACTTGGTACCACAGTTGAGTGGGAGTTTTTGGCATTGATATATTTATTGAGTGTTTGCATATATTGGAGGTTTGTCTTAGATCCTGTTGTTGCAGAAGTGTCTTTGACATTTGCATGGTGCACTTGTTATCTTCATGGTGTTTGAAGATGGTTAGATCTTGAGGACTCATGGAGTTCTTGGTTATCTTCATGGTGTATGGAGATGGTTCTTCCTGGTATGTGGAGATGGTTTTCTTCATGGTGTGTGGAGATGGTTGCATCTTGAGGACTCATAGGGTTCTTGGCAAAGGTGTGGTTTATATTTTTTATTTGGCATGTTATCCTTGGTATGAGGATGGTTTCATTATTATGTCATGGTATACTCTTGATACGCGTTTAGAGTTGTGACATGTTATGGTGTGTTCATATGGAGCATGTTATCTCTTTAGTTGAGATGGTAAGATCATGTTGTCATGTTTATGTTCCTAAGGCCATGGTTGGAACTTTGACATTGATCTTGGTTTAGTTTCTTGGTATTGAGTACACTGATCATAAGCTGGATACTTCATGATATTTCTATGTTGCATTTGGAGTTGGCATGGATTGATTGGTTACAGGTGCTCATGGATACTTAGAGATGGTGGTGATGTTCATTTCTCTTGGATTAGAGAAGTATTTGTTAGGACGGTTGATGGTTTCAGCAAGAAGTTCGAGGGGCAGTCACCTGATATGGACTTGAGAGGAGATTGTTCTTAGATGAGTCTTGGTTGGAGACTTGGGTATCTTGATGAGCATTCTCATTCCCCACTCTTGGTCTACTCGGTGGTTTGCTACTTGAGAGGTATAGCCCAATGTTTCTCTCAGTTGCATTATATGTATGCTTGTCTTTCATGGATATGGATCTTGAGCTATGGTACATGAGTTAGTTTTGGAGGGTTCATTTGAGAGATGGTTAAGCATTGGTTATCTCCATGTGCATATGTTGTTATGCTAGTTGAGTTTGGGAGATGGTTTTATATTGGGCATATTCCTTGGATTAGGAATGGTTATTCCTTGATTTAGGAATGGTTTATGAGTTTTATCTTCTTGTGAGATGCTTACATCCATAATGAGTTATATGGTATGGTTTGGGTGTTGTTGAGGCTTCTTGTTGGGGTTTTATGGAGGAGATCATACTTGCACAGTTTACATCTAGAGGTGTGTGTAGAAGGACATGATACATGTTATGATTTGCATGGTTTCTCCAGTCTTGGTTATCTTCTTGGATGTTCAGTTTTGCCTACATTGGATTTGAGATTGGTTAGAGATTATGATCACTGGTTTGTGCTCATGTATGTCATGTGAGAGATGACATGGTTATTTCCTTCTCTTTCCTCTGTTGGTTGTGGAGAACTTGGAGACTATTGGAGACTTGTTACAAGAGTTGTTCTTGTAGGATATCAGTTTATGTATTGTGGATGTCCTTGATACTACATGGATTCACTTCTTTGAGATGTTGTGAGTGGATTGGTTATAGATTTGACATTACCTTTTGCAGTGGGAGCTTCTTGGTATATATGTGGTAGGTATTGCTCTTGAGGCTTGTGATTGCAGCTTGCAGATTAGATATGTCGGTGATATGAGATTCACTTGTTATACCTTTGAGGTATGGATAGTTGGATGGATTTGGCACTTTGTTGTGGGTGCTATTTCAGCTATGGATATTTTGACAACTACGGATACATGTGATTACCTTTGGATCAGGTTTTTTTGTGCTTGGCATTTCAGTTGGTACAGGATTTTATGATCTTCTAATGTGACAAGTTGGGTGGCTTTCTCTTTGGATGGCTTTTATGTATGTCTAGTGGTAGTGGAATAATAGGAGGTGAGATCATTCATGATTGAGATACTGGATACTTTGATTTTTTTGCGGGTACCAGGATGGAGTACTTGGTGTATTTTTTATCCATGATGGTGGATGTGCTGGGAGGGATTGTTCCCTTGTTCATTTATGTGGCTACAGATTGACCCTATGCAATGTATACAACAAGTGGGAGATTGTTAAGATAATGGGTGTTGCACACATTGCATAATATTGTTATTTTATTATTTTATTTTATTAATGTTGTGCCTAGATGGACGTGCAACATGTAAAGATTCTCATGGAATATTCTTGATGAGTTGTATTGTAACATTGTGAAAATATTTTATGTAATTATTTAATATTGGGGAAAAGAATTAAATGCCCAATATTAAATGTGGGGTCAGTGGGTTAGGTAGCACATGGTTTATGTAATACCACTTGGTGGTTTTGTGGGACTTGCTACTATATAAGCAGCCACAAGGGTAGTTGTTATAGACAAGAGAGAGAGAGTGACAGGGAGAAGACAAAAGGAAAGAGTCGAGCAAGACAAAGCTTGACAAGTTAGCCAAGGGAGCATTTGTGAAGGTTGGAAGCATGGCATGGGATGTGTGGATTCATGCTTGTTCACATAGTTTGCTCGGTCGTGGCTATGGCCATGAAGGCTTTCATGGTTGTATGGCAATGGTATTTTTGCTGAATAATACATGGTGATGGATGCTTTTGGAGGTTGGGTTTTTCCCTCAATGAAGGTTTCCCAGGGTATATCTTGTGTCACAATTTTGTGGGTATGTTGTCTATTCTCTTGCATGTGGATTTTAATTCCGTGTTTATTTTAGATTTATTATGGGTTATGTGGAAACGGTTATATTCTTTATTGCCAAGTTTCCTTACAAAAGCCCTCACATGATCTGGCATGCTAACATTGTTTGCCAAAACATTCATTAATAGACTTACTTTACTTCTATGCCCTACCTGATGACTATTCACACCTACTATTGCTACAATATTGTACATTCCCATTGGAAAATAACTAAAGGTAAATCAGCTTTGATAAAGTTAGGTAAATAGGTGGCCACATACTTTGACTTGTTTTTAAAAAGCATTCATGTTTAGCTATATTAGTTGCATTTGTTGATGCCAACATATTAATATTTTCTATACCAAAGTGAACATTGAAAGTTTTTATATCAAAGGCTTTAGGATATATTTGGGAATTTGAATTAATCCTACATTTTTTGGTAGTATCTTCCACACACAAAAGGATGATCATAGTCAATGTTGTATGAAGATCTACCTTTCAAAAGTTATTTGATGAATGCCACTTCCTAAAAAAATAAAATTTGGTATCATTTTCTTTATAAAAAATTTAATTCTAGTGAACAATTTTGACCTTTTTCAATTTTTTGTATTGATCAAATCCCTTGTTACTAAATATATATGATATTCTAGTACAAAATGAAAACACCAAACTTTAGCAGATCAATTTTGTTTCAAGAAAGTATTCATAGAAAATTTGCATTCTTAGTCTGTTTATGTACATCTCTAACTTGCATGCCTATTTTCATATATAATTTGTAAGTTGGTTAATTAATACATGAATAATAGGAAATTGATTGGGATGATTAGGATTTTGAATTACAAACAAGGAGTTGTTAGTTGCATCAAGCACAAAACTCAACTTTCACTCAATCTTACCTCAACTCAAGATGCAAAAGCTCTAGTTCTTGGTTTATTCAACACTGTAGCAGTAAGAATATGTCAAGTCAAATTAAATTCATTCATAACTATTAATTTATTTTTCTTTCTCTTGTAATGAATTTTAATCTATCCTAGTTAGAGTAAATAGGTATTTTCTTTCTTAAAGTAAATAAACAGAGGTATTGCTTAATTCTTTCTATGTCTATTATAAGGATCAATATATTCTTTTCTATTTTTAAGCTTATTATATTTCTTGACTTGTGTCAAATCCCAACATTTGTATAAGAAAGTTTAGATGCCTATCTAGTGCAAATAAATGTTAGGATTATGGCCGGTTGGAGACCACTTTTAATGAGCAACTAAGAACACCCTATATCATTATATATATATATATATATATATATCTGTGTGTGTGTGTGTGTGTGTGTGTGTGTGTGTGTGTGTGTGTGTGTGTGTGTCCATCTATGTAATTTGTAACACTATCCTATTGTATCCTTGGGTACCTCATGGCTTAAGAGATCAATATGAACTAAGATAAAGGGTAAAATAAGGTATCATTGACATATTTGCATACATGATGTTTAGACTCTGAATTAGAGAAAATATTTTTGGAGGGCCTAGTTTTCCATTAACCAAATTTTCAAGGAAAAACTATGTGAGAAGGATGCATGATGTATTCAGACTTAACAAAAACTTAAATCCTTCTTAAGTGTATAGCTATTTTTGGTTGGCATTCATTTAGCTGAGTGAATGAGATCCAACTTTGTGATACTCAATTTTTCATTTCTAAACAATTTAGGTTTCATCACCCTACTATGTCAAATATTTTCATATAGTAAATTATTGTCTTTAATTCTATATATTTAAACATGGTTGTGGTCTATTCTTTATTCTATAACTATTTTTTAAGAAGATAATTGTAAGATAGTAGAATAGATTATTTGCATTATGTCAATAGCTATGAATTATCTAAATAATTTTGCATGATTAACTTTTAATAAAGAAAACTCATGTATATACATATACATATAGATATACATATTTTTATTTATTGTACAAATATTGTTCACAATGAAATTACTTTACCACATTTTACACCATTGTTAATCTCGCATCTGGTAATAAGGATAATCGGGATGCATTCCAAAAAAAAATTGTAGTCTTCTCAAGTTAGATTTGGTCAAGTTTCTATTAGGAATTGTAGATTCTAATACAACTAAATTATACAAGATCTTGCTAATGAAGAGCTCGCAATAGCTACAAGGCTAGAAGATGATGTGCTCTTTTATCGAACAAGTAGTAAAAGTGTTATTGTTATTTTGAACATTGACCCAAAAGCAATGTGTCCAAATATTGTTCTAAACATCGACCCAAAAGCAAAGTATCCATGCCATCTATTTGGAAAGAACTTGGCTTCCCTACAACTCTTGTCTTATATGTTCATTTTTTGTCTTTCATATACATTTATTCCCTTATAAGCGGAAAGGATTTTTCATCAAGAGCATATCCCACTAGTTTAGGCTCACATAACCAGATAGTGCTCCCAACTTTTATTTTTCATTGACATAGAGTTTACCAAAGATTACCCACCATATACCTAGTATGTGTTAGTTGTGTGTGCACATCCTAGAGTCAAGAAATTAATAGACTTCATAAGAAAGGGTGACAAGATTGGGACTAAAGATGTACTTATTCATACTTTAAATGCTTGTCATAAGAATGTTACAACCATGGATGTTGACTATTCCCTAAAAGGATAAGGCAAGACCATTTATGGTTTTTATGGCTATTCAAACAACTACATTGGTAGCTGGTGTATAGCCAAATCCACCAACCTTTTGCAGCACCCATCTGCATGCACCAATATTGAAGCCTTGGAATAGAATATAGAGGATTTATTATAGTGATACCACATTCAAAACCAAGATTTGGGAACACAAATAAGGTGTAAGGGTTGTTTAACAATACGCTAACAAATATGTCATCACCTAGATGCCACCTATGTAAACTATGCACAAACTCGATTTGATGAAAAGGTTTTAGAAAATTTCAACCCATTTCAATAGAATAATATAAGATAGATTTTAATAATCTTTCCATGTATCTACCCTATATCTACAAAATATGGAATCATAGAAAATTTACAACTATTCTTGTGGATTTTGCTACAAAAACTAGGACTTTAAGAGTGGAAAAATATTAATTATAGATTCAAATTAGTTGTGATCTTATTTTATTGAAATGGGAAACAATAGTAAAGGGATTTGAAATCTAGAGTCTTCTAGAGAAATGAGAGAAGGATTTGGAGAAATGTCAACAAATGGAAGTTGAGATTTAATTTGTAATGGAGCTTCTTAGGGACAATAAAAAGTACTCATGGGTTCCTAGAGAGCTCCTTAGGGACAAGAAAAGTATTATAATTGCCCCTTAAAAAAAACAAGCATAGTAGAGTCCTATAGATTATTCTAATTTCTTCCTATTATCTTGACTCGTTAAAAAGAAACATGGTAGAGTCCCAAGATAAAAGTTTACCTTTCTTTGACTAATCATTTAAATTTCTTTTAGAGTTCTTTTTGAAGACCAATTCATCTATAATGTTTGTCAGACATTGTGAAATAAAATTATGAATATCAGTAGGCAACTTAAAAAGAATATGTCTACTATTTATATGAGTAAGAGAAGGTTCATACAATTCTTTTGAATTTTAATATATGGTTTGAATTCCAAATTATTTACTCTATTTAGTCTATATAATTATAATTAAATAATGTATAAAATAACAATAGTTGCACTTTGAAATAATATTCATAATATATAAAATAAAATAGTTTAAATTTAAATTTAAAAATTATTCAATTTAATGGATTAGACATATATTAATTTTATCAATATTTAAAAGTCAATAAGTGAGAAAATATTATCTTTATTGACAAAATAATCAAAATTAAGACTACTAGCAATGGGCACTTAGTCAATTGCTAAAGTTGAAAGGTTCTTAATGATCCTACCAAGGATCAGTCTTCTTGAGTGTAAGAATCCAACATTAAAAAAGATGTTCATTTGGGATGAGCCAAAGCTCATGCTCGAAATATGTAAACCAAATTTGTGGATGTGAACCCTCTATAAAAAAAAAATAAGACTACAATTATACTTCAAGTGTATGCATAAACAACGCTCAATACATGGCACCCACAAAAAGTACATCAAGATGGTGATGACACTAGTGCATTTTACCCTAAATTTTGACCAAAAATTTTGACCAAAAATTTTGACTAAGTCTTTTAAATGGGTTGGTTGGTCGATTTATAAAGAAAATTCTTTTTTTTAATAACATGCCTATGTTGGTTGCAATTGTGACCAATTATTTTGGTCGTAATTGCGATACACACCGCAGCATAAAACCAAAAAAAAATGGGCTAAAATATCACATTTCATTTGGTGTCAAGGGTTCCAAAGTATTTGCAAAGTCAAAATATATGCAGGTTAAAACTTCTGCTAATTGAAAGCTCTACTCTTGAGTGAGTTAATGGTATGTCTAGAGATTTGATATGGTTCCGCCTGCATCAATCCAAGGGCAATACAACTCCTTCAATTCCTTCTACTCTATTGAGCGATAAAAGCTTGCTCCCACTAGTTTCCTAGTAATGTGTAAAAAATTTGATGAGGAAATATAAATCCTTTCCATTGGTCTTTAATATTCTTAAATTTAGAATAATATTATATAGCATCAAATTCACAATGATTTTAGTACATATGTTTTTGCATTCCAGCATTTCGCTCGCATGAGGGCATAGATTTTCAAGGGGGGTTCTACAAGAGAGGACTCGACATTGTGTAGGGATGTAACAAGTAAAAATTTTAGTGGATTATGTGTTTGTGTTTGATTTGAATGGAGATGGCATTGTCAAGAATATTTTGATTCCAGTGGGGAGGCAAGGTATATGGCACAAGACCATGGGAATTTTATCCAAGTATCCATCCTTAGGTCCTTAGGATGCAATAGAAGAGGTTGCGATAGGGTTTAGGGTTTAGGGATAGCCAAGAGAAAAATAGAAACTAAGATGGCTTAATAGCTTAAGATCATAAGAAACTGATTTTTATTGAAGATTCTAGGTACATTAAGATTGGTTCATAGTGGAAGAGCTTGAAAAATTGTTCTCACCTCATGAGTTTAAGTAACTCAGATGGGTTTATAATGGAAAATCTTAGACAACTATTCTTTATTAAAGATTTTACCCCCCTCACATGTTTCTATAATGAAGAGCTTAAAAAAATTGTTCTTTATCCAAGATTTTAAGCACCTTTACTCAAAAAGAACATGCTATCTAATTCCTTTCAATGTCTTTTCACTTGTATAGACACAAAGCACATATCCTTCAAGCTTTGTTTTCTACTTTGATAATAGAGCCATATCAAATCGTTGATAAAGGTGATTATTGAATGTTGTAATGTCTTTAGTGTTTACTTAAAGCATCTCTTTTATCCAAGCTTTTCTTAGGTTACATGATGTATATTTAAAGTAACTTGCCTTCAGTTTCATTCTTGCATAGTGAGGCCATTTTTTATGCTGGACTTTATATTATAAATAGCTTTGTTTTACTATTCGATATATGATTATAGATTATAATATTCTATATTGAACTCTTATTCTTGTATTGGAAGTATTACATCAGTATGACAAGATGGAAGGTAGATGCCTAATTGATTACTTGTTTCCAAGATAAACTTGAAGTTGTTCATCTTACGTTATTAAGGTCTTTCTTTAGAGTAAAATCATTCCTTACACCTGACTCAATCAAAAGCATATTTTTTTCCTTCTCCCTTTTCCTTTGCTCATGCACAAATTCTTTATGTTTTTCTTTCTTGGCACAAAGTAGCTTTTCGCAGATTTTTTTTCAAGACAGAATTCAGTAAAAATTCTTTTAGTTAAAAGGAATTGTTAAGGATAATGATTTATCTTTTAATTCTTTTCCCTAAGTTTGAATGTTTATGAACAAGTTCACTTTAGGTTTAATCTCAACCAATTTAAACCTTTAACCTCCATTTCACAGAACTCTCACTCAATTGATTATTACTTCAAATGTATTATTGTATCATTAACTAAGATGTTAATTTTCCTTCATACTCTATACTATGATTAAAGAAATAAGTGTTATTTTCAAGTTCAGAAGGCATAATCACCTGTACAAAATTAATATGGTCAGTGTGCCAGTATTGGTTGTAGACAGCAATTGGAGCAAGGTCTCCATAAAATGCCTTGACTCACCCACCAATGTGTTGACCGTGATTGGTAGGGTGAGTCCAATGTACGATATATTTGCATTAACCAAAGTTGCCCATGTTTACCTTTTGATCTATTTAAACTATTTGCAATGATGTTTTATTTGTAGCTAAATGGGCCCTTAGTTTCATGGAATAATCAGATCAATGAAGAGACTAAAAAGTTAAGAGACTTTGGGTATCGATCTGTTTACATTTGCCCCTTGGAATTCGATCTAAGCTATTCCAAAATTAATTAGATTCTTATGATCAATGTCATATACATGCTTATGATCAACGTCATATAGATGCTTATGTTGGAGACTTGATTCTCTAAATTGATGAAAGTATTTCTTCTTATGATCAATGTCATATAGATGGTTATGTTAGAAACTTGGTGCTTAATAGTGTAATTTTACCTTGAGTTTGACATTACATTACCACTTTAGCACATACTCTCTGGGATTATCTTATCACACTAATGGTATATGAACCTTGGTTATTGTTGCAAAAAAGGAACTAGTACTCTATATCATAAGTCTTTGGATGCACCCAATAGCTCCTGGTAAACATATCAATTTTAATCAACTATAGAAATAGTCCACACATGCTTAGAAGAGAAATAGTTCATTAATTAGTGTGTAGTTTATAGGTAATCAACATAGATATATGTATAGGAAAAGGCAACGAATGAGAGAAATAAGAATGTTAAATGATTACTAAAGATCATAATGATGCAGTAAACAAAATGCAATGGCCTTTCATGATTTATACACTTAGTGTATTTATATATCTTTATATACAAGTACAGACCAGAACCTGATGCTCGTGCGGGACTAGGCTATGGAAAGTAGGGGTTTTCCCTACAGTAACAAAGAGAAAGCTATCACACACACACACACACACACACACACACACAGAGTTAGTTAGTTAGTTAGTTTCCAACATCACGATGGATATATCTAGTTTCTTTCATCAAATAGTGAATATTTAATATAGCCATCGACAATATACAGGTATGAATTGGTATAATAAAAGTGATGAATAAATATTGGAGAATATTATGATGAATAAAACAATTGCAGTCACCTCTTATCAAACAATTTTCCTTGTCTCAGTGTGCAGGCATGCACACTGCACACACATGATGACACAATTTTGTGAGAGATGACTGTAGTTTGTTTTATGCATCATCGTGATCTTTAATGTTCAATCAAATTTTTATTGCATTCACAAATGTCTTTATTCTTTTTTATTGTTGGTAACTACATTCTTATAACCAATCATTGTTTAGTAAACTGCTAGATTTTTGAAAATATACTTAGGCAATAGGAATAGACTTTCTTGATAGAAGACTTTGCACATTACAATGTTCTCATGTATTGATGAAAATTTCTTTCCTTAGGCACATGTTGTAGGTTACATTGGTTATTATTTTTATGTATTATACATATTTATGCATAATTGTTGGTAGTTTATATTATATATTTCATAATAAGTTATCAATTATTGATAGTCTACACATCTTATAAACCACTCATTGTTTGAGCGATTTCTCTTGCTGAAGCATTCTAAGTAAATAATGATAGACTTTCTTGAGGCAAGACTTTGCATATTATAAAATTTTCTTTCGATCTTTTAAATTTGAGCCTAAGGATTGATGACTTTTCTCTTCTTAGGTACATCAAACAGGTTGAATTGACTATTTTGTTTATATGCACTTTTAAGGTGGTTTTGTAAACTTCAGCAACATAACAGGCATCTGTAAAAGAAAAGTGAGGTTTTCAAGTCACTAATAAGAGAGATTCATGACATTGACTACAATATCAAGAAGTATTGATGGCATCATTCTTAGAGTGACAACTAACACTAAAATAGAAAAGTGTATTTGAACCCTAATTGAATCTGAGAACAAAAAAATTCAACAAAAATTATAAGAAGCCTAGGGCTACAGCAAGGTTTGGTATCATCTCTTGAAGTTTTTACTGCTAATTGCGAAGGGTTTTATATTGTTGAATATTATTTCTATATTGTATCAATCAAATATAGAATTGTAAATCAATCTCAAAGTAATATGCTCATCACTGTTTCTGATGTTCATCAATTTTGTGTATGTGATGACCCACTTTTTTATCCAAATGATGGCTTGATATATTGGCCAGTCTGAAGTTTTTTATCGATGTTTCTGATATTTAATCTCATTTCTTATGTGATGTTCTTATTAAGATCATCCTCTCTGATTGAGGCTATATGCACATGCAATCTTTATTTCTTACCAATGGTGGATTACTTCCACCCTCCTTGGTTGCTGTATGGCTCTTGGAGTCCTCTGTATGCTACTAAAATAAGGTTTGATAACTAAGTCCAAATATTCATTTTACTTTGGGTTTCAATTTAAATGTTTCAAAAATTTCCAAGAATTAATGAAAGTTTCTAAAGACAATTTGTTTATGGTCATTTAAACTAGTTCTATTTTATGTTAATATTAGGATTTAATGGAATTTATAGAAGCAAAAAGTACCATCTGACTTTGTGTTTCTTTGTTTGTTTTGAAGTGTAGCTTAAATTTCTTGGAAGTGCTCCACAACATAGATCTCCTTCAACAAAATTATCTAGGCTGGGCAATTGGTAACTTCTTTTCTTTCTATGGAAAATTATAATTAACAAAATTTAAGACCTTTATAAATACTGTAATGAAGCTTTTAATGATATGATTTATCATTAGATAAGTGGATTATTGAAACAAAAAGACCAAAATATTGTGTGTTTTCATTTGGGTGGCTTTGAAAATTAAATGTTATTTTAAAAGTAATAACCTTATTTCTTGACAAGAGTATGTATATAACCATTAAAAATATCTGGAACTATATTTTGGATTAGAACTAAAATTAACATTCACATCTTTGTCTATTTCAAAATTTTGAATCTATAATATATGATTTTGATATCCTTCACAATCAATGAATACCATAAATTTGTCTTCAACTCAATCTGAACTATTACTATACTTTCATTCTACTTCTTTTTACATCAACTTATCGTGGAAATTATAATCAAATATTGATGGTATTCTTTTTATATAAATTGGATAAGTGGCACTTGTGGAAGTTAAATAATCAATAACTCTTTTCTTTTCAGAATAGAGTTCAAGCTTCATTGCATCAAAGTCTACTTAAATAATAGGAACTAAAAAACTGATGATAGTACCTATGCCTTTCGAATTCAAGTTGCACTATAAAATTTGACATATAATACCAAATTGAGCATATTGATATTTTGACTAGTCACTATAATTCTTTGTATCAAAATGTGTCACAGAGCTAGTAAGTATTCTATTTCTTTTAGAAAGTGAAATTCTCTTACCATATCCAACAAGACATCACCTTTGAATTGATTTCTCTAATGAATGGTCTTTAGAACCTTCTTGTTAAATTCAACCAAATCTAAGTTAAGTTTTTTGGGTATTCTACTATCTTCATTACTTTTGAAGAACAAATATTAGTTTTGTTCAAGGTTAAGTGAGCTTTATTTGTCTCCAAGTTGGTAAAATTATCATCCATGTGAAGTATGTGAAAAATACTTTGTTTGTGCTGGATGCTTCCCTATAATGTTTGGATTTTTAGGTTATCTAAGCCATATCAAAGTGGTTGTTTAATGTTACAAGTGATTTTAGATCTCATATATTACTTAAAGCTCTGACTATTCCATACACTCCTTTGGTTCTGACTATTCCAACTTAGTGACCTTCAACCATGAGCTTACAAAGCAACTACACTCTAGTTGTATCCTTATCACTCCAAATCATCAACAGAGTCATGATCAATCTCATCTGTGAAGCGTATTAAAAGCTAAGAATTTGGAGTGACTCTATCATTTCATTTTTTTCCACATCTTGTTCAAACCATATAATGCAATCTCATCTATGAAGTGTATTAAAAGCTAAGGATTTGGAGTGACTTGTATACAATTCATTTTTTGTCATTCATTATATGGTTTGAACAAGTGTGGAAAAAAATTAGATTTTTATTATGAATTTTCTGTTCACAAATCTATGTTAAACTAATCAATAAAGATTTGGTCCTCTGAGTTGCAACTATTTTGAGAAAAAAACCCAACTTTTAATCACCATATCTTAAATGAATTTTCATGTTGAGGTGATCCAAATTTGATCAATTATTCTCGATACAAGTTGGTGTTGAGTTTCCTTTTTATTATTTTGCAAATTCGTTGCTATTTATTTAATGTGCAATTATCGAGAACTTTTCAGATTATTGACTTTTGTGTTTCTGAGGTTTTCTTTCAGGTAAGAAACATTACTTGATTAAAAAGTTCACAATGTCTTTTAGACTCATGTGAGGCAAATGTTAGACATCCACACCCTGGAGAAGATTCTAGTCCATCAATAGCAGTAGTAGGTTTTCAATATAGATCATTGTTTATTGTTGTTCTGGTTCACACAATTCATATGAGAAATGCTTATCTTAATATTTGGGAATTTGGTGCAAATGTCAGGTGGTTGCATCCCAAGACTGGCCTAAAGTCACAAAGAATTAACTTGGGGAAAAATTTTACAACTTCACACACCATGGATTAGGGACGTGTTTTGAATTACTAAATGATGATGAGGAGAAAACCCTCTAGAGCATAATTTTTTCCTCGATCATTAGGAAATTTGAATGGTTATTTCAATTTGATTCTTTGTAGGGAGCTACTAATTTCTTTTCGTAGAGCAACAAGACAAAAGCCTCTATGAATCATATTTTATAGGTAATTTATTTCATTTTGATTGGTTTTTGTGGTGAGATTTAGTTATGCATTTCTTATGTCTCCTGATTTCTTTGGTATTTTTTTAGAGTTGGTGTAAGTGAAGGACAGTTGTACCAAGTTCTACTTTATGAACTGGATGCTATTTGCAAGGTCAGTTTCCTAATACTCACTATAGTACTTGCTATTCAATTGAGACATAGCTCATTAGTTTGTTTGTATTCTCTTTGGATTTTGTTAAAGAATATAGCTAAATGCTATATAAACTAAAATTTCTATGGTTTCAATAGGATTGTGCATCTCTTGAGCCAAATTACCAATCCCAATGACATTTGTTGTTGTTCAAAAGCAGCACCATACTAGACTATTTGCAAACAACCATGCAGATAGGCATTCTATAGATAGATGTGGGAACATCTTGTCAAGTCTTCAGTACATAATAAAGTAACTAAAATTCATAAATTATTTTTTTGATAGTTGATTTGTTTAAATATTGCCCATCAAAAATTACTTAGTACATCTCATCTTTTTTCTGCACAGGAGCTTGCAGTTTTGAAGAATCTGAAGAAGATATTGTAGCAAAGGTATATTTGGTGTTCTTTCTTAAGTGAAAATGTGATTAGAAATTTTGTATATTGTCATATTTCACATGTAGAAAGGTCAAATTGTAAATAGAGGTGAAGCTATATGGATTTAAGTTTCTTCTTCATTATTTATAATGCTCTCGATTCCTCCTTTGTAGCTGTAAAAATACTTTTTTATTTTCACCTTTCTAGATACCCTTTACCAGGTTCTTCAAGATTCCAAAATATCTTGGGCTGACCCCACTCCAGCATGTCCTAACTCCTACTTGGTTCACAGACCTAACTCCTTTCTATATGTGTCTTTTCTCTTACTACTCCATCTGTAGGTTGCAAACAAATCATCCTTCTTCCACCAACGAGTCATTCCATTCAAGAAAGACCATATCTGACAATATCAATATACAAAAAAATAGGGAGACAATTGCTAGACTGTGGTCTAACTTAAAAATAAAAGGTGATGGAAAATGTTATTGTTCTTGCAAAATGTGTAAGGGCTTAAAGACTCGAAGATATCTAATCACAATAGCTGAGCAACATTGTAGGCAACATGGTCACATTGAAGGGGGAAATGAGTATCACCCATTGATATGTATTTTAATAGTTTATAAATTACATAAGACATGATTTGATGATGACATCATGGTCATGGTTAATATAAGGTCATCATTTTCATATAGGTCAATGTCCCTGTTTCATGTTATGGACCATGAAAATTTGAAGAATGTGGATTTCTAAACGAGTAAACATGGAGGTTCGAATATTGAAGTAGAAGGTAATGATACCATGGAAGAGACTAGGATGATGAAGATCATGATGATCAAAATGATCAGGATGATCAAGATGATCATGATGCTGATGTAGAGCTTGATGTGCCTTTACTTGAGAAGGCACACTAGTCCCTATATGAAGGCTCCAAAACAACTCTTCTTGTTGTTGTATTGTTGTTGGTGAACTTGAAGGTTATGAATGGTTTATCCAATGTAGCAATGACATGTATGTTAAGGTATGCCATCTTCTTTCATTATTTTACTCGTAGTTCCCTTACAATAAACATTGGGTTTGTGTAGCAATTAATATTCTTTAAATTAACAAACTACATTTTTGGTCATAGGTTGATAGGTGAGTGTTTGTTACCACCATCAAACATTCTACCTCACTCATACCGAGAATTATCTGCCATCATGAAAGATATTGGAACGGAGTATCAAACAATACATGCATGTCTGAACGATCATATTATATATCATAAACAACATGAATTTGCAACACAATGCCCTACTTGTTATATTAGTAGATATCAATCAAATCAATTAACAAAAAAGGTGCCTCGCAAGGTTCTTCGGCATATTCCCATTAGTCCATGTCTGCAATGATTATTTAGGTGCAATAGCTTGGCACAATTTATGGATTACCATGTATGCAATAGAAGTCAAGATGACATTATGCGAATGCCTACATATGGTTTGGCATGTAAGGAAATAGAGGAAAAATGGCCACACTTTAAAGAAGAACCTCATAATCTCAAGCTTTCATTGGTAGCAAACAATGTCAATCCTTTGGGAGAGATGAGATCTACTTACTCGGTGTGGCCTATTTTTGTTATTAACAATAACATACCTCCTTTTTTGTCCATAAAGAGAGAGTACATAATGTTGAGACTGATTTTTCTACGTATTTTTTGATTTAGTGGTCATCTAAATTAATTTATTATTACTAATCCATCAAATGGTCATAATAATTATGTAATGTTTTTGTTCATTCAACTAGGTAAGTACCAAGTTAAAGATATCAACGTATATATTGAACCCCTTATCAACAAGTTGGTGGTGTTATAGAATGGGGTTACTATGTATGACATCTATAGACCAATAGGACAAAGACAATTTCAATTTCGTGCAATGCTTGTATGGACAATACATGATACCCCTGGGCTAACACATTTTTGTGGTATGTTCTCTTCTTGACACCTCTTTTTTGGTATGTCAAAGTTAACACATTTAATCCAATTATACATGATCTTGTAGGTCTTCAAACAAAGGAAAAATTTGCATGTCCAGTTTGTGGTCCAAAGACAAAATCTCATCATTCAAAAAGTTTAAGAAAGTAGGTGTTCGATGAGAATAGACACTTTCTGCATAGAAATCATAAGTATCGAATTATCAAAAAACATATTTTCAATGGTCTAGAAGAGACTATGTCAAAGTCACAGAGAATAACACCTCACCTATGAAGTTGACATACAATAAAATAAATCATCGAGGTAATGTCATTCCATTTAATGGTTTTTTTTTCAAATTTATATTTCGATATTGTATTTTGCTTATTGATGATGTGATTGATGCTTGTGAAGGTTGTCAAGGCATCAATGACCAACTTCTAAAAGGACTAAAAATTTATCCTACACAATTTACTAGGTTGTCGTACTACAAGAAACATCCAATTGTGCATTTGTTTGATCCTATGTATATTGGAAAGAATGTAGCAGAGACATTATGGAAAATCTTGGATGGAAGGCATGACAAAGATCAAATTGTCAAAACTCTTAGTGACATTAAAGAATCCAACCATGCAATGAAAAATGGCATTCGATCAAATAACAATGGAGACTAGATTGATACAAGTGCCCTTAGTTGGTTATTGTCAGAGCAGCAAAGAAATTCTATAAAAGAAGTCATAAAAAAAAATACAATTTCCCACAAGATTTGCTACAAACATAAACAATCTCATATCAAATAAAAGTGAATTTGGGCCAAGGTTGAAAACACACGATTGGCATACATTTATTAAGGTAATTCATGTTATTTTGTATTCACTATATATTTATATACTGCATGTAGTTTCAATTGCATTCTTTTATAAAATATTGACAAGATCATTTTACAAATATTGCAGTATGTTCTACCTCTATCTCTCCCACACCACTTTGCCAACAATGTCAAATAGGTTATATATGATCTTAGAAAATACATGAGGTGTTTGTCATCTAAAGAAATTAATAAAGAAGATATAAAATATTGAAAGAGAAAAATTCCTCTTCTGATGTGTGAAATGCAAAAGTGTCTACCTCCAAGTTTTTTCAATGCACAAGAACACTACCTCATACATCAAATTGAGGAGATTGAATTGTGTGGACCTATACCAACCAGGTCAATGTGAATGGTTGAGAGGCACCTAAAATTTTTGAAAGGCTTGGTTCGACAAAGAGCACATCCCAAGGGTTCTATGGTGGAGGGATACATGGTATACCAGACCATGGTGTACATTAGTTAATATCTTCCTACGTTTGCAGCAAAGATTCATGTAGATCGTATCTGGGATCCCAACTCAATTAACAAATTCAAAGGGGAGTACTTGATGGGAAAAGGTAGATCAGAGAAAGTGAGAGGTAAATCTAAGATTTTATTGTAGTTAATTAATTCTTATAAATCTTCAATATAAGTTATTTTTAATTGGTGTATTTTTTTGAAACAGGTGGTCAAGAGTGGGATGCAATACATTTTTATATTGCGAACAATCTTGATTGGATGATGGAATGGATTGAATGATGTCAACAAAATGGTTTCTCATTAACATGGGAAGGTGTTGCTTCATTGGTTACAGAAGCTCATCGTAATGGAGATTCCAATGTTATGCCAATGGTAGTTGATCTAGTAAAGGGTTTAAGAGGTGGAGAGGTACGTAGAAATTTATTAATGATCATAACTTGACGTATGTTTTGTATCAACTCATGATGCAAATAATTTACACACACTTAAAAAATTGCAAGTCAAGCACCACAAAGCTATGTACTATCATGGCCATAAATTTCACATAAAAAGGTTTGATGACACAAAGAAAAATTGTGATTCTGGGATAACTACAGTTTTCAAGGTCACCAATATATCATCTAGAAACGACATACATCCTCAACAATCTTAAAATCAATACTATGGAATCTTGGATGATATAATTGAGTGTGAATTTAACACCTTCAAAGTAGTTATATTCATCGTCAAATGGTACAGGTTACGACTAAATCAAAATGATCCAGATAAAATAGTTATTCAACATGATAATGGATTTACAATGATCAATACAAGGTCATCTGACCTAGTTGGAGATGAGTCTTATGTTCTTCCAAGCCAATGCAAGCAAGTTTTTTACTTGAGGTTCCACATAAATAGGGTTAGTCATTTGTTGTTAGACATGATCCAAGAGGAAGGCCGATAAGGTATAATGTTATGGAAGAAGAAGATATTGAAGATGATGAAGAAGCAAATGATGAAGATCAAGATGATGGTGATGACAATGATGGTGATGACGATGATGGTGATGGTGATGGCGATGGTGATGATGATGATGATGATGGTGATGATGATGATGATGGCGATGGTGATTATGGCGATGATGATGGCAATGATGATGGTGATGATGGAAATGATGATGATGATGATGATGATGAGGAAGAAGAAGAAGAAGATAAGCAATGATTAAAAATGTCATCACCCCTTTTGTTGATGATCTTGCATTCCATATATAAGGTAAATTTGTTCATGTTTACAATGTTGCATATTGTTCATTTTGTCTTCTAAGTTATTTGTAGCATACACGTATCATGTAATTTTTAGCTAACTTAAGATAAATGATTAACATATGCAAGAAATTTGATTACATATTTATTGTGTTCATTTCTAATGATTAGAACATATGTTATTTATAGTTATCAATGTTTATGTTGTGTCTAATTATGACTCTTTTTGCAAATAGTCAATTGACTATAGGTACATCGTCACTCCTTCTATTGACGATCTTGCATTCCATATATAAGGGAAATTTGTTCCTGTTTGCAATGTTTCCTATTGTTCATATTGTCTTCTAAGTTATTTGTAGCAAACATGTATCATGTAATTTTTAGCTAACTTAAGGTAAATGATTAACATATTCAGGAAATGTGATTACATATTTATTATGCTTGTTTCTAATGATTACAACATATGTTATTTATAATTACCAATGTTTATATTGTTAGTCTCATAATGGTTTTGACATTTGAATGGTTTTGACATTTGAGTTCCAACACACTTAACCACTTTCTATATTGAAGGATCTAAGTGATAAGATCAAATCTTTTGTATTTCCTATGCAATCTACATACAAACAATAAGAAAAATGGAGAAGGCATGCAACCAATAATAAAAGTGCAAGGAATGAGTAGGAAATAGAGATTCAATATGGACCATAGATCCATATCTAACCCTAAGTCTTTGAATGTCTTTATAAGGAAGATGAAATCTCATTGTATCAGAGATGAATGAAGGAGTGCATGGGAAAACTATAGAGGAGTTCAGAGTTCAGAGTAAAAAGACTTAGAGAAAAAGAGCAGCAATTAGCTATTCAGTTGATCAGAACAGAGCAAGGAAGATGAATAGATTTCAGATTTCAGAGAATCAAGAATAGAAAAAGTAGATCAAGTGCCTGAATTCAGCAATCAAGGATTGTAATCTATTAGGTTTATTATACCTAATACTCTCTAGCAATTGTATTAGAAAGGAAATCCTATGTTGATAGGTTAGCTTAACAACTAAGTTGTAGATCTTTGAAGAGGTGATTAAATCTTTTAACAGGGTAACACTTCATGTAAAGAGTTTATAAATCCTTTAACCAAGTCACTATTGACACAGCGTAAAGCCTTTAACAGGGTAGACCATCAGAAGTGGTTAAATATTATTGCTGCAGTAATTTTGTGGGTATCATGCCCACCCCAGTTTTACCTTCTTATTCTTGGAGGGTTTCTAGGTCATCAAAATCTCAAGTGTTATGTATGTTTGTTTTTCATGGTTGTTTGATATGTTTACATGTAAGCAATTTACTTTTAGTTAAAAGTTTTAATGTTAAAAGTGCAATTCTTCTTATTCACCCCCACCACCACCACCCCCCCCCCCCCCCCCTCTCAAAAGCATTCTTCCCATTTGAATATTCCAACAATTGGTATCAGAGCACAATTCTCTCAAAAAGAAGACTAATAGCTTGGAGGAAAATCTAAAGATGGAAGTTTTCAAACTTGGAAAGATCATTGAGAACCAAGTGATAGATGTGCATCTCGCTCTACACAAGGTAGAGGAAGCTAGAGAGGAATTGAGAAAATCCTTGAAAAGAAGAAAGGAGATAGCCATAGCTGAAAATGATATAAACTACAAAGAGATTGATACCACACAAGTGTTTGCAAATGGAGACACTAAAGAATTTGATGCAGCAATAGCAGAACTGATGGAGAAAAACAAAGTTCAAGAAAAAGAGATAAGATCTCTCAAGATGGAACATGAATCACAGGCCATAATGTTATGTGAAATCATTGAACAAAAGAAAAAAATAGTTGATGATAGAGTCATGATGGAAGATGACAAAAGGAATCTTGCAAATAGACTTGAGGAAAAATGTATTGAATTAAAAAGGATCTCAAACATGCAGATGGATAAACTTGCTCAAATGATGAATCTTCATCATGAACTCAATATGAAAGATATTGAGATCTCTACTTTGAGGATGCAGAATGAACAACTGCAGAATGAATTAAACAGAGAAAAAGAGATAGCAGAGAATCTCAACAAGTCAAGTGAAGCCATCAAGTACTTTGAACAGTTGCTGAAATTCCCAAGATCAGCCTATGATACATCAGGACTTGGATACAATATCACTGAAGTTGGGGAATCATCAAAGAGTGTTGAGCAAAAAAGTGACAAAGGTAAGGATTCTAAACCCACTTTTCATTACTATAATAAAAAGGGGCATACTGTGAATGTGTGGAGGAGTAGAAGAATCAATCAGCCAAACACACCTAAAGGCAAGGGTTACTATCACAAGTGCAACATACAAGGACATATGACACAAGATTGCAGGACTAAAGTCACAAGGACACAAAGATTTGATGGACATTGTCATAATTGTAAGAAGTATGGACATAGAGCCTTTTAATGTAGATCAAAGCCTATGTGGACATCAAATCAACCAGCAAATACAAAAGGCAATGGAAATCGCTACTATTAGGATTACAACACTAGGTATAACTATCATTATTGTCAGGAATATGGACATATCCCTAAAAATTGTATAAGGACACACTTCAAAGGGAATTATAGCAGGTGGCTAAGTCAAACCACTTGTTTCAGCTGCTTGAAAATTGGTCATATTAGCAGAAACTATCCTACAAGGTCCAAAGCACCAAAAACTAAATCCACAAAGGAAAAGAAAATATTGATGTCGAGAAAATATGAGGACAAATGAATAAGACTTGGAAGAAGAAACATGAGTGCAGCACATCAAGTGAAGGGATCACTTCATCCAATGGGTCAAGTGATCACACTTCATCAAACTAAGCATGAGAGAGGTGTATGGGACTAATATACAAAGTTATATCATACATCAGTCCCAAGACAAAGAAATATTGCAAATAAAAATCAGCATAAGTAGAGATTCCAAATCATAATATAAAGATTCTTACAAAACTGCTGAGTTTTCCTCAAATGCCGAGTAAAGCCCCAATGCATGCCGAGTTGCTAATAGCGACCGAGTTGATAGTTGATGCCAAGTTGAGAAATGTCAATTGATGCCAAGTCATGTTGAAACCTTCAAGTGCTGAGTTTACAGCTGTATAGGCACTACGCATTTAATGCTATATTTTGAAGGGTTTAAGGTTGATTTTTTATCATTTCTCGCCATTCAAATGTAGAGCAAAGATGAAGAAGAGTGTAGGAGAGATCAAAGAACTGCATCGAAGCCATTTGCACGAATTTCAACAATGATTCAACATAAAAAAATTTGATCAAAGGTATTTATCGAGTGCTGAGCTATGCAATGTTAAAAGTTTCTTAATCTTTAAAACCCTAGATCAAAATAATGGCTTCTAGTTCTAAGAACATCAAGGGAAAAGAAGGTCATGAGGTTCAGCTAATCAATAATGAGGTTAAACAACCCGAATTTAGGCCAATTCCAAAAGTTGCCTACAGAAATGACCCTACTGGCACATTATCCATTGTTCCATCCAAAGTAGTCATGGTCCAGGATGTACAAAAGTGTTACAAATGCAAAATTGGTGCCATAGGTGATCTTGAAATATTCCAAGCCTATGACAGACTATGCGAGAACAAGATTGTGAAGGATGAATTCCAAATAGTCAAGAGAAAGGGTTTGACCAATGCCCTAGTTTACCCTATAGGATTCAAAACTGAATGGATACGAATTATTTTAAGAAAAATTCATGATGGATGCTTTTATCTGGAAAAAGGTCTAGTAAAGATTACAAAAAGGATAGTATATAGGGTTACTAGTTTTCCAACCCTAGATCGGACTAAGACCTGCGCAGTGATTCCAAAGAGATCATTGAAAAGAATACAAGAGCAAAATGGAATAAGAGGGGTATGACTATTGATACTATCACTAATCCCCTTCTAGATTTTACTATGAGGATAATATACCACAAATTCTAACAATCTAGTAGATTGAACAACGTGACATGCATAGCAGTTGATGTGGCCTACAAACTGGTAAAGAGAGATCACACATATGATCTGTCAGAACTTTTTCTACAATAGATAAATGAAAACCTAGGAGCAATAAGGAGAACAAAAGGTGCTCAATGCAAATTTGGTTCAGTTCTTATGTGTATATTCTTCTATATAATGGAAGAGTTTCCTTCTATAGGAAAGGTAAATTGGAATCCTAACAAAACTATAATTACACAAATTAATGATTTTATTGATCAGATGGGTGACAACTTTGAAGCCCATATGACAAGCTATTTTGAGGATTTTAAGAAATCCATGAAGCAAAGGGTAAGAATACTAGTTTCCTTAGTGGAAAGACATATTAATGATATATTCTTCTTAGTTGATATTGATTTCACCCATATCCAAGCAACAGTTCCAAGGGTGAGATGGCTAAGGCCATTTGGTTATGAACTAAATGTGGATGAAGCATCAGTAGCAATCACTGCATTGCTTGTAGAAGAAATAGATAAGACTTCCAAACCTATTGGCACATATGATGTTGTTGTAAAAAAATTAAAATTGCCTCCTTAATGAAGAAGAAAGATAAATTGGTGAAGAAAATTAAGAAGAAATTTGGTGAAGGAATTGAGGCTAAAGCAGAAGAAGAAGATGATGATGATGATGAGGATGAACAAGAATAAAAATCAAATGGAATTGTCTCAAGGCCTAGGTGAAGATAAGGAGGAAGGTGCTGAGGAAGAAGAAGCCAAGGAAGCACAAACCCAAGCCAAGCCAAAGAAAAGAAAGGCAACAGTATAGCCTCCAGCCCAACCCAAAACAAAGAAGGGTGCTAAGTCAACTCAAGCCAAGCCATAGATACCAGTCACAAGAGCTACCACAAGGGCATCTTCACAAAAGGCCAAGGAGAAAATCAAAGAGAAGAAGAAGGCTATTGAATGGACCGGTGAAGTGCCGAGAAAAAGAAGAAAATATGTAGCACAACCAGATTTTGATGAGGAGGAGAGAACAAAGTCAGAAGATATTAGCCAATTCAGAGTGGTAAGTAATCCTCCCAAATCAACCTTAGATAAAATTTGTGAAAATATTAAGAATGCAGATTTTACTGATTTAAAACGCATTGATTTCAATAAGCTAAGTAAAGAAGAGAAAAACAAAATAGAGGAATCAGTGCATGCCATGATGGCTGAATTCAAGTATACACCTCTAGAGCTAGACAATACTATGCCTAGAGAATTATATGAGATAATTGAAAAAAAATGACATTATTGTCTGAAAATTGAAAAGGAGATAAGAGAATCTACCTTAGCACAAGTGATGCCTAACCTAACAAGAGGTCAAATAAAAAAGGCTAATAAGAAATATAGTGGCAATTTCAACCAAAGTATAGAGCCTTTGATATCTTACAAAACAAGATTGAAGATGTTGTCAATAAGTCAACAAAAATATTGAAGTTGATATATGGTTTGACTACTGTCAAAGATGGAGAAGAAGATCACCTTGAGGGACAAAAGACAGAACATGAAGAGCCTAGTTAGAAAGAGGAGGAAGAAGTAAAGGATACAGAAAAAGAAGAAGAAGAGAAGAAGGAAGAAGAAAAGGAAGATGGAGAGGAGAAAGAAAAGGATGAGGAGGAGGAGACACAAAAACAAGATGAAACGACAACAGCTAAGCAGGAGTAGTAGCAAGATCAGAGTGTGCAAGACACACAATTGCCATCATCTAGTCCTCCTCATGTACCCATCACTACTGCAGGCACTATAACTATACAGGATGTTATTGAAACTTCTACTCAAAACATATATCCTTTAACTGTAGAGGATCTCAAAAGAGTCCTTGACCAATCCACACAGCAAGAAAAATTATGTACAAATCTAGTATTGGTCAATGTGGATGAATTACAAAAGTTAGTAGAAGACATAGTTAGAGATAAGGTGAATCCACAAGAACCACCTTCCATCATCTCTACAGCTACTAATGGTCAACTTCAAATGCAAACAATTGATTCATCAGGAATAGTTGACACCATAGCACAAAAGCCGAGTGCAGCACAAGACAAAGAAATAGGACAAATAAGATAGACGGTTACATCTGATCCTACAACACAAACACAAGGTGCACTTCCTCACATTTCTATAATTGATCAAGATAGTAGACAGAAGGAGAAGGAAGCAGTGAAAACCCCTAAAGAGCAGGAGGCAATACAAACATTAATAAATTTGCCTACCTCAAGAACTCCTTCAAAATAGCCAAGCAATGATGCAATGCCACTACAAATGTCAGCACCAGGATCAAGTACTACAAAATTTGCAAGGGTGCTTCACTATGGAGACCCTAAATTAGATGAGGAGATAGTCATACCAAGTTATGACTCAAAAAAAATAAGCATTGATCAAATCAATGAGGTGCAAGAAGAATTGAATAGAAGAAAGAGGTAGGAGATACTCAGGAAGGAGTATAAACAAAAGCAAACATTACATGAGATTAAGGACATCTTTATGGATGCCTTCAGTTTGCAATCACCAGATGAGTCAAAGCATATAATGGAATAATTATTAGATATTGTTGACCAGGTGACAAATAAAGACCAAGAAACTAATGTAAAACTTATGGAATGATCTGAAAGGAAATTCCAAGGGAAAGTAAATGAGAAAATATCTAGTGAAATTGCACTTTCCTATGTTGAATTAGCAAAAACACTTGACAAAGTAAAAAAGGTACTTGAGAATATATTCTCATTATACAAAAAGCTGTGTGACTTTTCATACTTCACATAGGAGACAAGCTAAAGAATAATGAGCCTAGAGAGGAATCTAAAAATTTCAAGCATGCAACTACCCAAAGATCCAGCTCAAAGTGAGAAGCACTTTAATCAAATGCTTCACACCCAAAAAGAAGTAGTTGTGTTGATAGCAGAAGATGCCACCATCAAGGCCAAACTGATATAGCTCCAATCTTCCATTACTCCACATTTGGAAGTACTCCATCAAGAATAGGTCTATGCTGAAACTGTTCTCAAGAAAGATCCTAATCTTTCTACTTTAGATGGACTTGTTCACCTTGCTACAGAGACTACCATATAGCACAAGTCATTGCAAATTGCTTTGCATAATTGGGATGCAACTCTCAAGATGATTATGGAGGTAAATAGCACATTTTTGGTGAAATATGGTCTTAACCCTTAGGACTCTTTGACATAAGTGTAAAAAAGGGGGAGAAATATGAAGAGAATGGGGGAGACAAGATAAAAGGGGGAGCATGAGACATATACAGCACAAAATTTTGGTTACCAAGACAGCACAAATAATGGCACAATCAACTCAGGGGAGTTACAATAATTTTGAGGTATATATTGTAAGTTACAAAATTTTGATTAAATTTTCTTTTAAAACCTTTGTATATATACTGAGCAGATTAGTGAATGTACTCTTAAGGTTAGATAAATAATGCTTAGTTAAGTGTTTTTGACACTCATATCAAAGGGAGAGATTGTTAGTCTCAGAATGGTTTTGACATTTGAATGCCAACACACTTAACCACTTTCTCCATTGAAGTTGAGTACACTATGTATGCTGAGTCAGAATTCCAATAGGTGCCAAGCAATCATTAAGTGCCAAGTGAAGATCAAGTGTCGAGTAACTACAAGTGCCGAGTATTATTTAGGTGTTGAGTCAAAGATGATGCTGAGAAAGATAGAATCACTACAGTAACCGAGTGAGCTAGTTTCTTATATGTGTTGAGCATCAGGAATTAGTAAGTGTCGAGTAACACAAAATGCATATATGAGTTTGAGAAGGCACAAACTTAGATGTAAACCATTTTTAGGGCTGACATATGGTGAATCTTGAAGGATCTAAGTGATAAGATCAAATCTTTTGTATTTCCTATGCAATCTACATATAGACAATAAGAAAAATGGAGAAGGCATGCAACCAATAATAAAAGTACAAGGAATGAGTGGGAAACATAGATTCAATATGAATCATAGATCCATATCTAACTCTAAGTCTTCAAATGTCTTTATAAGGAAGATGAAATCTCATTGTATCAAAGATGGATGAAGGAGTGCATGGGAAAACTATAGTGGAGTTCAAAGTGAAGAGTAAAAAGACTTAGAGAAAAAGAGCAGCAATTAGCTATTTAGTTGATCAGAACAGAGCAAGGAAGACGAATAGATATCAGATTTCAGAGAATCAAGAATAGAGAAAGCAAATCAAGTGCTTGAATTCAGCAATCAAGGATTGTAAGCTATCAGGTTTATTATACTTAATACTCTCTAGCAATTGTATTAGAAAGGAAATCCTATGTTGATAAGTTAGCTTAATAGCTAAGTTGTAGATCCTTTGAAGAGGTGATTAAATCCTTTAACAGGGTAACACTTCATGTAAAGTGTTTATAAATCCTTTAATCAGGTCACTATTGACACAGTGTAAAGCCTTTAGTAGGGTAGACCATCAGAAGTGGTTAAATATTATTGTTGCAGTAATTTTGTGGGTATCATCCCCACCCCAATTTTACCTTCTTATTCCTGGAGGGTTTCTGGGTCATCAAAATCTCAAGTGTTATGTATGTTTGTTTTTCATGGTTGTTTGATATGTTTACATGCAAGAAATTTACTTTCAGTTAAAAGTTTTAATGGTAAAAGTGCAATTCTTTACTACCCCCCCCCCCCCCCCCCCCCCCTCTCAGAAGCATTCTTCCCATTTGAATATTCCAACATATATTGTGTCTAATTGTCACCCTTTTTGCAAACAATTAATTGACTATAGGTACATCATCACCCCTTCTATTAATGATCTTGCATTCCATATATAAGGTAAATTTGTCCATGTTTACATGTATCATGTAATTTTTAGCTAACTTAAGATAAATGATTAACATATGCAACAAATTTGACCCGTTTGGTGTGGATTGTGCACAGTGACATGGATCAGCAGGTATAAGTCAATAAATAGACATAATTTTCTTATATTCTTCTTGTGTGTCATTAAGCACGTATGTTATAAATAGACATATTATATAATCATATAATTTATATGTAGACAAAGAAGGTCCGTATAGAAATATAATTGTATAACCACTTTCAACTTACTACATTTTATATTTGTCACTTTCACTTTCCATTTGATGGATTGCAGGACCCACCAAATAGGTACTTATCAGATCTATCTATATCGAATGAGGGAAATGAGGAAATGGTAGATGAAAGCTCTACATGTAGTATGGCTAAAATAGGGAGATCAACTAGAGGTCAAAAGAATAAAAAAAACTTTGATAAACGCATGCAATTTTTCCTTGCTAATGGGGGGTCATGTTCTTATGATGATGAGACCAAAGGCGACATCAAGGTTCCCTATTGGTACACACACATTGAGAAAGAATGGGTACCCAATGAGCTACCTCCAATTAACACAAGTGTTTGTGTTAATGAGAGGATATATTGCATTGCTCCATCCTCATTACATGGTTTGGCCCTATTTTCCATGGATGGGATAAAGATATGTTACAACAAAGTTGTTGAATTTTTCAAGTATGTTGGTCCATGTTACAATTACAATGATTGGATGTAGATTGTTCGATATAAAAAAAGTATGTGTAGGTATGGGGTATCAACTAATTATATACAATGGAAACAAAATGATCAAAGTAAAAGATTTTCTATGTACATTGATGGGAGACCAAAAGAACTAGGCAATATTGCAGGTTTTATAAATAGTATGTGACCTTCTTCAAATAGTAAGCAACCCAATTGCATATTTGAGGTGTGTGAGGGGAATGAAGTTTTTGTTTGTGCAATAAAATCAATAAGTGCAGGGGAAGAACTGCTAATTGATTACCATTTAAATTGCATAGATATAAACAAAGCTACTATCATGAGGGTTGTAAGTACTATTTACCATTTTCTTAATAAGTTTTTTTTTGTTATCTATTGCTTTTAGTTAGCTAAATTTTTTATGTTTAATCTTTGTGATAGGACGATATGGATCCAACAGATGATAGAGGTCACCAGGATGCTACTCCCACCCCTTCTTCAATGAGGGTAAACCTTTTTGAAATTGTACAAATTAGATAGTTGAAAATTTTTATATTATTATGCTATTTTATTTACAGTTTTTGAGTTTTTATGATAGTTTTACCAATATTCCTCTCACAATTTGATGTTCAGGATAAGGGTAAAGCACCAGCAGTAAGTACCAAGCCACTAGCTACACCTTCTGATGAGGATATTGCTGAAACTCCCAATTTCACAAAAATGTTGAAGAAAAAAAATTTAAAAATTAATTTAGAAGTAATGAAAATATTGGATGAGGCAAATATGGAATCCGAGGAGATGATGAAGAGGCTATCAAATTTGAGAGCGCAAGCTCATCGTTATGAAGTAAGCTCCAATGAATCTTTAGTTATAACAAAAGTTCAATAAAGATTTATATTTTATAATCTTTTATGTTGTGAAGTAAAATATGTTATATGTGCAAAAATACTTTATTGATGCAATTTTTTTAAAGAGTTGTAAGAAACTTTAACCACTAAATTCTTGTTATACAAGATTTTTTGGCAACTGATCCACAACTTGGTCAAGGACAATGCAGTGAGGCCAGTAGTAGCTGAGCTCTGACTACCACTGGTAAAATAATCTTTTAGTTGACAAGTTAGAAGGAATTTTTTATTTCGAACATTAAAACTTCTTAAATCTTACTTTTATTATTTTAGGATGTCTTTGCTAACATTGTATTGTTCAAGTCATCTAGTGCAAGAGACTCCTACAAGGTTGGCAAATGCCCATATGAGATTGTCGACTACAATGTCAGCAACAAGGGGACATCTAGCTGGTAAATCCTTATTTTTCTATATTTGGTTTTGTGTTAATTATGAATTGATAATGTGTACTTTAATCTTGGGTGCATCACATAGTGTATTATTATTTTTTTGGTAGGAGATGCACCATCTAGTACGTCACCAAATGCGGATCATAGTGCATGTATTGGTGATAATTCACTGTCATTTCCTGGAGCTACCCGTGTTTCTAGCACGAGAGCTATGCAGACATCGTTGTTGATTGACGGTGATGAATTAATGACTTTGAAATGTCCTAAGATTCCAGGTATTTTAAATAATTATTTTTTATATTGTAATAAGGATTTTCTTGCAAGACATAAACATGATAGGAAGTGGTGAATGCAAGGGCTTTTGATGTGGAGTGATGCCTCGTGACCTTCTTTAGTATGTTGTATTGTGCAAGTTGTTTAATTATTCTAGAATTCATTTTTATTAGGGGTTTGGTAGGATCATCTAAATTATCAATGACCTTTTGTCTATATCAGTAATTCTCTAGTTTAGTAATTCGATAAATTGCAATTTCATGCTTTCAGTAGAAGAAAGTAACCAATTTTTCTACAGAGAACCAAAAGTGGGAGTCTTCTTTCATTTTCAATGTTCAGTTTTCAATGATTTCCCACAACATTGCTATTGTCTATTAGAGTTTTAGAGTGCTCACTTTCAACTTCACTGTCTATTTTAGCAATATTTGTTTTTCATAATATCCCAAGTATGATTAGTGACAACATCAATTAAGAATGACAAAAAATGAAGGTCATGACAAGTTATATGTATTATGAACTATATATTTTTTCAAGGTATACTGATTAATATAGTCATAGTACATTCTTTAGTTTCAAAACATCAACAATAGAACCCTGGTAGAGTTTGACTGGTTTTACACATTTTAAAATTTTTTCCAAACTTCTTTTTTGGTCAATTTTGGTCAAGTTGATCCTCCAACCCTAAAATAGATCACTAAAAGGATGAAATGTATCTCATTTTATGTATTTTTTATTCACTATGAAAATTATTCTTCTCATGATTCATTTTAATGGTTCTTACTCTTAATTATTCCATGACATTTTTTTTGTAGGAAACGATACATTTTATAGGAGGCTTTATGACCTCACGCTGCAAAGATTCGGGCCCACCATACGTAAAAGGTGGAACATCATAACTGAACTAATTTTGTCCCACAATTTTTTTTCATATCATTAATTGGTGCAACATTTTTCCTTTCATTCAAGTCTTTTCTTATACTAGTTATATCTAACAATTTTGTATTTTTTCTTAAAAGGTGGAACTACCAAGATCAAAAATTAAAAGATGAGCTCATCAAAGATATAGAGCATGAGTTTGGTAGTAATATTTTTTATCATAAGAAATTGTTACAAAAAGCTTCTAGACATCTTAAGGTTGTGAGGGACACATATAGAAAGAGTCTCATCCTAAACTAGAAGTACGAGCGTCCTCCCTTTGTTTCAGTGAGGGACTAGAATGAGTTCATTTTGGATGCAAAGGAGAAAGGGGAATGTCCAAAAGAAAGTACACCAACAAATCCAAAACGGTATGCAATAGTATTAACTACTAGTACATTAATGAGAAAATTTAGGGTTCAACTTCAGTAGCAACAATTTCAACTCGATCAATTTAATCTATCTATTGATGAAAGGTATGCAATTCATATGCTAACACAATTGCTTTCACCCTATTATGAATGCTCTCTAAAATTTGGGCATCTAATAAACTGTGGTGGTTGATTGCACATAGAATGCTCGTATACAATTGTATATATCCCAATCTGGGCATAAATCCTACATAAGATATAAATAGTGCATTTATAACTTCACATATAGCTATATTATGTCTTGAAAATATAGTAATGCTCAACTACATGTACCATAGTTGTATGTGTTAGCAGTATAGGTGATAAATGATATTTAGTCAGTGTAATGACAAGTACAATTTTTTTGAAAAACTTTGCAACAATTTTACTAATGGTCACTCTCCTAAAAGTAATAAGCATCATGTTCAATACCAAAAACACAAGTTAATGACAACTGAGCACTCTCCTGATAGTATGGTGTAGTTAAGTTATAGGATGCTAAATGGTATTGTACCTGTAGGTGTCTAAGATGTATTTTGTCTAGCTACACTAGTACTTGATATCTACTAAGATGCAGACTATCTAATTGATGGTCTACCAATCATATAGTTGTGTGCAACAAAGATAAATAATGGGTGAGAGTTAATATCGAATTTGTGAAGTTTCCACAGTCCTTATGATTTCAATATTTTTTTCCCTTTTGTATTATACCATCTAGATTTTTTGTTGCCTGCATTTTGGATCAAATTCTATGATTCATCATTAGGGCAGATGGCAAGAGAAGAACTAACATTTTTTGTAATCCATATGGTGGCAAAAATGCTATCAAAAAATAACTAAATATTATTTTGGCATGAATTTTTTGGTTCACTTTTTGTGATCTATCAGATTCATTATCAAGACGAGAAATGATATGTAGATGGTAGTTGTTAATTTTCTATTTATATGTCTGTTTTGTTTAGTGTTCTCATAAACCATACTGTAAAAACCCTTTGATGAATATTCCTTAATTCAATCAAAATATGTTTTACTCCCCAACCTCTTAGCCCAATTATTTTCTAGACAAATGTACCACATACAAACATTTGCATGTGGCACTAGCATCTTGCAAAAAATTTGCAACTGGGTTGAATGCTTAAACATTCCATTTTCAAGTGTTTTGGCATTGTAACACCTCTGTCAACCCTCCTAGGCATCACAAATGAATCCAAACCTGCTATATTGATGGTAAAACCTCTATTTTTCTGCTATTTAATCATTGATTGAGACTCTCTGAAGCTCCTTCACAACTGCTCTAGCATTTATCTACATTGTTTCTCCTCTCCCACATGCACCAACATATCAAAATTCTTATTGCCACATTGAGATTATTGTTGGAGTTTTGAGATCGCCCTTTCTTTCTTGTAGCATTTCTGTGAAGGCAACTCTGTCCTTGGACACTTGGTCTTCCTCTTCTAAAGGATTAGTAATTTGCACATTTGAAGCTTTCTTAGGTGATAATACCTTGCCTTTTATTTGGTATCTCCATCTATCTTTGTTGTCCATGGAGATGGGAACACCAAAGTGGTGATTTGACTATGGAAAGATCCTATTTAATCATCACAATACAAACAGAAACCTCCAAGACTTCCTAAATTAAACCATAATCTTATAATTAATTGAAATCCAATGATTGTGTTTCTGAGTGCATTGTAGGATTTGAGCTCTCAAAAGATACTTATCCTTTGTAGTGGTTCACTTCCCACAATCTACAAGTCATGCAATTGCAAGAGATTGGATTAGTTTTTTCATTTGTTTATTATAGATTGTTCCAAAAATTATCCCCTATACATCATGAACTCCATGGATAAATAGCATGATTACACATGTCAATTAAAGGTATGATGCTATAATTTCTTCCCTTTTTTCATATTTTTGGTGGAACATGCTACTTTATGCTAAAACCTTCATACCAATATATAATAATCCACTAATTAGTATTGATATTTATATCTATATCATCTAACATATTTCAAACTTTTCATAGGTTGCAGGACACATCAAAGGCAACAAAGGTGAGGCTAGAAAAGGTTGGGCAGCACAGACTTAGCTCTGGGGGATATTCGAAAATCAAAGCACACGTTGTAAGTAGCAATAAATGAATTGCAAAGAAAAATTATTTATAAAATGAAAATAATTTTGTTAATTAATAAAAAAATGCAGGGCGGTGATTTTAATCTAGAGGCCACAGAAGAACACAAAAAAATTGCCTTCAAGCAAGGCTATGCAACGGTGGCTAAATGCTATGGCAAGCTTCCATTGCCCCAACTGAATAGTCTCTTGCATCACGTGCACAGGTAAATATGCCAAAAAATATATTAGAAATTGAATACTTTAGCAACAATTTATTTGATAATAATGTGCATGACATTGCAATAAAACCTATTAATCATGACATAGATCACATGTAGCATCATGAAGCCCCTAATGTGCATCATACTATCAATGGAGGTGCTCATTTCTTATTTAAAACTAATTATGTAATTATTAATACAATTTAACATCTTTAATTGAACTTGGTGTAACCTTTTTGTGTTGAGGATATAGAATCATGTCATGTTGAATGAATGTCAGAGGATGTTTAGACTAATCAGCAGGTAGATCATGTCGTACATTCAGGTAAAGAAAATCTATGTTTTGCTCTTTTAAATTATTATTTTTATTTATAGTTAACTCACTAATATAAAATGGTGCAAATTTAACTCATGAAGTACTTGTTATTGCAGTGGACCCCCCTTTGGTGCAGTGGCCTCATGATGTTCCTGAACGAGTGAGGAGGAGACATGTGTTAGAACCAATAGAGGAGGGGGATGACCTAGACATTGATATTCCTCTTAGAAATTTTATGAAAAAAAGAAATGGCAAGAAAACAAAAAAGATATGATTATTCATGAATGACTTACTCTTGAATATTGTTAATGAATATTGTGTTAATGAATATTGTTAATGAATATTGTTAATGAATATTATTAATTAATGTTGAGTGTTAATGAATATTGTGTTAATGAATTATTCATGAATGACTTACTCTTGAATGTTGTGTGTTAATGAATTATTCATGAATGTTGTGTGTTTATGAATTTTATGTGTTAATGAATGTTATCATGTGATTATAATGATTGAATGTTAAATTTCAAAAATGGATGAATTGAATGTTATTAAATATTAATGGGGAATTTAGAGTGATGTTGGGGGTGGGGGGGTGGTGGGCCAAATGAGCTTCCACCTTCATGTGGTTGGCCCTATTAACTAGATAATATTTAACTATTCTTGAAACCAAGTGAAGCTCGGAGGATATAGAATCATGTCATGTTGAATGAATGTTGGAGGATGTTCAAACTAATCAGCAGGTAGATCATGTCGTACATTCAGGTAAAGAAAATCTATGTTTTGTTCTTTTAAATTATTATTTTTATTTATAGTTAACTCACTAATATAAAATGGTGCAAATTTAACTCATGAAGTACTTGTTATTGCAGCGGACCCCCCTTTGGTGCAGTGGCCTCATGATGTTCCTAAACGAATGAGGAGGAGACATGTGTTAGAACCAGTAGAGGAGGGGGATGACCAGGACATTGATATTCCTCTTAGAAATTTTATGAAAAAAAGAAATGGCAAGAAAACAAAAAATATATGATTATTCATGAATGACTTACTCTTGAATATTGTTAATGAATATTGTGTTAATGAATATTGTTAAGAGTGATGTTGGGGGGGTGGGGGGGGAGGGGCCAAATGAGCTTCCACCTTCACGTGGTTGGCCCTATTAACTAGATAATATTTAACTATTCTTGAAACCAAGTGAAGCTCAAACTTTAAAGATAAGCTTATAGTTAATATTGACAACCAATTAGCAAGTCTAAATGAAGTTCTTCGTTACAAGTACCTTTTTAGTTTTTCAAGCACGATGTCATGTTTTAATATTGTATAGTTTTTTTTCTTAAGTTAAAGTATTCTTTTACTATAACAACATAATTTATGACCATTTTAGTAACTATTCTAACATCACTTTATGACAAATCCTATTTTGGCAAAGATGGTGATAAGTTGTGCTGTCTATTCCTTGGGAGATTGGATTGTACAGTTCTATATCTCAACATCATTTACATGTGGTAGAAATGCATACTTACAACCATTTCGTTCTACATTTAAAACCATTGATGATAATATTGCTTTTTTTAATTTATATTTTTGTCTATAGTCATTATAAACGTTGGAACCTTAGTCATCTTTTATAGGCTATGAAGAACATAGTTGAATACTACAATATTTTTGTGGTTAGGCAACAATAGCAATTCTTCTACACCAAAAGATGAGACAACTATGTTTCATCTTAAGATGGTAGTGGAGTTATTCATGTATTATTCCTTTCTTTAATGGTGATTTGGATGTTTGACTAGTTCTAAATATGTTGCTATAGTGCCTATTCAACCTTGTTTGTGTATACTGATTTTTTGTAGTGTAAAGTATATAATCAACATCTTTTTGTAACTCAAATGTTCAAACAGGTTGGGAAATACTCTATCCACATGCATATTCCATAGCAGACTACCTTTGCTTGTCTTCGATAACCTTTGCTTGTCTTCGATCCTTCAAACTATTTGGTTATAAAAATATCTTGTGCCAAGATAAGTATTGCAAGTCTAAAGGTAGTTTGACAATAACTCATAGCCATTGTTTTTTAATATGATCAGTTGATTTTGATTTTAACTAAATAAATAACCATCTCTAGAAATTTTGGTCATAAGTATGCTAACGGTTGTTTCTTTTCTATCCTATATTTTCAGTTTAGAAATGCTTGTTGGTCTTGATGGTGAGTTCCTGATAAGCTACGTAACTTGGAACCATGTTTGATAGAGCATGTTAGAAGTGAGATAATGGACTAGGATCCCAATGTTCAGTGGGATGATATTGGTAAATTTAATATGGCTGAATGAATTGATGATAATATTATTCATGGTTATTTCTATGTACCCATTAACATTAATTTTATTTTTCTAAAATTATACTGAAGCTGGGCTAGAGCATGCCAAAAAGTGTGTGACAGAAATGGTCATATGGCCTCTATTGTGACCTAACATCTTTCAAAGTTGTCACTCTCCAAGAAAAGGGCTCCTCTTATTTGGCCCTTTTGTAAGTCAGTCTGATTTATTCTATGTTCTATATATTTTGGAAATTCATTTTTGTTTACAATAAAGTACATTTAATTTTCTCTTAGGATACTAGAAAAATGATGATTGGATAAGCTATGGCAGGAGAAGCCAAAGCTACTTTCTTTTATATTTTTGCCAGTTCATTGATGACTAAGTGGCTAAGTTCCTAATAAAATCATGCTTTCAAGTTCTTTTATTCTTTTGATTCTTGAATGTAGAAAGCCTTGTATAATTGTTTTTCCAAGGAAGCACTTGTGCTTAATAGAAGTCTTACATAATAAAGATAACATCAAAAAATATAACAAATGGTTTCTATTTGTGATAAATTAAACACATATAAGAATTGCATGTGCAGGTGCAATTTCTAAAGCATATACCATGGCAAGATTTAATGACCAACAAATTTCAATAACAAAAAAGACATTTTCCTATGATTGATTGCTAGAATTAAATATTGATTTAAGGGAAGAGTGCAAATTGAAAGAGGGTATTGGGCATCTGTTATCATTTACATTTCTATTTTGGGTGACAATACAATACTGTTAGATTAGGGTATTGGGCATCTGTTATCATCATATTAGAACATGGAAAATGGTGTGAAATTTCACTTTCCTTAGTCATGGTTGCATACCTACTACACTCTTTCAGTTGAAAAATGAATAGAAATACCATATCTAGTAGCTTCTCTATGTTGTATTCATTTATTGGCAATGATTCATTGTCATGCCATTTAATGGTAGCTTCTAGAGTTTCTTTTAGTTGTAAGGTGTGTCTTATCTTTTCAAGTTTGTATACTCCATTTGGTAGTTTGGTATTAATTGATGATGCCTGGGATCTTCTACCTTCACTATAGTCTTCATCATCATCCAACTTGTTGTTTGGTATTTTCCATGTTATCCTCTATTTCCATGGACTTCAGCATGGTTGTGTATTTTATCTGTCTAGTTCAAAGACTCTATGTGCCTGAGGTGGAAGCCATTTAGAACTAATAGTTGGAGAGATCATGTTTCCCCCCGTAAAACTAGAAAATGTCACAAGTTTAAGGTCAAGAAGGAAGAAGTTGTAACATTTTGAGTAGCAAAATATGCTTAAAGATACATATTTAGTTGATTCTTTGGTGAAGTTTCTTATTTCAATTCAATTGATTTTGGTTGTCAACCAAATTCCTAACTCCAATGTATATTGTATTTTAGTGCTACATTTTCATAGGGATCTAAGTAAAATGACAGTTGACTATTATTTATATTTGAGAATTTGTGTTGTGCCTTACTATGATATTACTTAAAACTTATATCATTCAGATATATAATGGTTTCACAATTTATTATTGTTTTATATTTGCTTGTTATATCTGTTGGCACATTATATCAACATTACTTATTGTTATAATTATTGTAATATCCAACAATAACTGGGTAAAAGCACAGATCTGTGTCACCGTTTGTGATATAAAAACCTGTTTTGGTCAAATTTCATTTCTCTATCAAAACTCAATTTTATTCAAAAACTAAAAATACCCTTTTATAGATCTTAGATTCAATATCAAGATTATATAAAATTTTAAGTGTTTTGATTAGTTATAATATGTTATAATTTCAAAATATTATAAGTCGATATTTCAACATTTCAGAAGATGCTCACTTAAAAAAAGGAAAAAAATAGTAAATCATACCAAAAAAATAAAACAATTATATTTATCTCTAGAGGAGAGAGTCCTCTTCATGAATATGTAATTTTTTCTCAAGAAGTTGTAGATTTTATTGAGAAGTTTTGACGTGAAGAAAAAATTGTTGGCTTCTGAGAAGGTCGAGCTTGAGTACTTATAACAAAGAAAATATAGATAAAAAATAATTATTTCTTTTTTTGTGCACTAGATATACATGTCATCTATAAGATATTTTCAAATCAAAACAAAAAAAGATGATTTACATGTTTTTTTTTGACGGGAACTACACCCTATATTTTTTATAGTTAAAAAGGGACTTCAAAATAAAATAATTGAATAAATTCTACTCAAAAAAATTTTTTAAAATGATAGGCATAAATTTCATCCAATTCTACACATTTCATCAGTTTACATCATTTCCAAATTCTAAACACAAATACCATTTTTTTTGTCATTAATGTTGAACTGTCGCATTCTAATATCACATTTCTTCATAAAAGGTGACACAGGTTTATGCTTTTACCCAACTTCATGAAAGAAGGATTTAGCATACTAATTTTTTCTGTTAGCTAGCATTTTTTAGAGAAAATAAACATATGGTCATATACATGGATATACTATTTTCATAACTTAGGCAAGGACCTACAACATGAGGATAAAATTGTGAGTCTCTTATGATTTTGGGTTCAAATCTACTAGAATTTAATAAATAATAATAATAGTAATTAATAAAAACATATAATAATAATTAATCTTAGCTTTGACCTCTTATCAATCAAAAAATAAACATAAGAATTTACTGATATTTTGTGCTTACTATTTACATCTTTCACTATCATAACTAGATCAACCATTTTTAGTTATCAAACTCTTTTATCTAGTTAACTCGTGAGTAATCTATCTTGCAAATGATTCTAAAAACCAAAACATGCATTTCTCAACTTCAATTACCAAATTTGTGCTCTCATTTCTCTACAAATAGATATCAAGATATCTAGAAAGTTAATGATGCTCACATTGATAGTGAGGGATTATGCTTCTATGCTCTTCATTAATCTACAAGCTTTCTTGTAATACAAGAAACCATAAAATGGTTTTTTTTTTTTTTTTTTCAGTTTTATCAATGCATGTTCTTCATCATTGGGTCAGGTAATCTATCCACATATTTCCCCTATGCAGTACTGTGATTACCACATGTAATTGTTATATGCTAGAAATTGTCCAAAAAAATGGATCAAGAAGATTTCATGTCTTTCTCATGGCAACTTTGGTCATTATGTGTAAAATTGGCCTCATTCTTTTAACAATTATTTTCATGTTATCCATAGAAATTTTTTTATCATTTAAGTTTCTTGTTCTTGCAAGATGAACTACGAGATGTAGTGTTATTGGTGTTTGCAAATAAGTAGGATATTCCCAATGCAATGAATGCTACAGAGATCGTGATAAACTTGGGTTGCATTCTCTTAGGTAGTGACACTTGTGAGTGTTACATTCTTTACAATTTTCAGTATTAAAAATTATAGATACTAATCATCTATTATGCTACACTATTTCTACTTTGCATATAGTTTATCATCACTCTAGTAAACGAGAAAAAAATTGAAATTTAAGTGTTTCTTGTGAAATAGCTTGTATCATGTCCTAAGGTATATACAAAGCATCTGTGATAGTTTGTTAGAAATAAATCCTTTTATTTTAGTTCTTATGGCTTTTGTTTTATTTTACAAGTTTGAAAGAATACAGTGGAATAGGGTTCAATAATTTTGTATTACAAAAACATCTTATGGGTATGTGCAGGATCATGGTGTGCCAAAAAGTGGCGATGTAAAAAAAAAAGAGTTTGAAGATGCCTAAAAGCACTTTAAAATCCGCTGTGGCTTTTTTTCACCTATCTAGGAACCAAACCTGGAAGGTAAGGCCGAGCCTTATCGGATATCCGATTTGACATCGGATATCCGATATGATATTAGATATCTGATTTTAAATCAGATATCCGACATGTGACCGGATATCTGATAATTAGAGTAATAATATTATACCGCTATAATTATTATTTAATATTATTATAATAATTATTATTTTTATAATATAATAGTATGACATATTATTTTTTATTATTATTATTATTATTATTATTAATATAATAAAAAGTAATATCTTATAATATAATATATAATAAAAAAGTATAATATATTATATATTATAATAATAATATTATTATATAATATAATATTTTATATTATAATATATAGTACATTAATATAATATATATAAAATATAATATAAAAATATATAAAATGTAATATAATGTAATATATATTATATGTTATATTACATATATTATATTCATTATATGTTATTGCAGCCATATCGAATATCCGATACCTGTGCATTGGATAAAATAGAATCACAGACCCGCGGGCCCTCATTTCATGCGAATTTGGGGCCAGTATTACCATTATCGATCGGATATCAGATACGAGATCAGATATCAGATATTTAGGTTTTTTTTTTTCCCTCAACTCATTTTTAACCTAAATTTAATAGATTTTAGGATGATTTTGTTTGTTTTAGTTGAATCTAGGGTTTTTTTGACAAAAAAGGTTAAAATTTAGATTTCTTTTTTAATATATATTACTTTTTGCAATTCAATAGGAATGGCTGATCAGAATGATGACACTGAGCAAGGGAATAATATTCCTCATAACCCACCACCAAACGATCTAGTATCTCCACAAAACCATCCACCAAATGATCCTCTACCTCCTCAAAACCCTCCTTGAATCGAGGATTTGATAAATGAAAATCTCACCAAGTTGAGAGGTTTGCATAGAACATATAATAATGTACCTGCACTGGCTCCTATGTTATCCATGTTAAACACCATAGTGGATAACATTGAAACCCTTACGAACCAAAAAAATGCGGCTCTTTGTTGGCGTGATGAAATGCACTAGATGTTTGATGATGGTTTGGATTATGATGAGGTCGCGGCCCTCAACATAACCAAAGATGATTTGGCTAGCCTTTTTGCTAACCCGAAAATGGGTATACCAGTTGACCCAAAAAAAATCAAACTATCAATTAAATGGTGCACAAATGATGCCATACGTGCAAATTTTTGGGATCATTGGTGGATGGTCTTTGATATCCCTCCACGTGGAAATTTAGACATACCATTTTATTTCCTTAGAAAATTATATGCAGAATTTGTGTTGAAACTTAAAGTGAACTATTGAAGCATGAAGCCCAACATGGGCTTAGGACTAGGAGCTCCTCAGGATAGACCCTCTTCCCAGTGGAAGAAACTTGGCACTTCCCCCCCCCCCCCCCACTGATATCTCCCCCCCTCCTTGAGTGCAACATCTAGATATTATGGCAAAGGCTAGCTCTCAGACCATCAGAGCCATTCATAGGCTGAGTAGCCTAATGATATCTCAGGCTAGGTCAGTCCTGCCTCCTCGTGTTGATGATGTTGGTGACAGTTCATCATCGGGTAGCTCTCACACATTTGTGTGCCTCACACTTGCATTACATGCAAGAATATTTTCTTGGCTCCCATAGGTGATCTTCCTGAGTATCATTTTGTATTAGACGAGGATACACCAGATGTACATGCAGAGGCTACAGACCCTGATGCAAGAGAGGAGGGGAATGCAGAGGCATGGACTACTTCGGTGTCGGTATGTGTATACATTTTTTTGTTATGACATATGCGATTTAAAGTTAATTTTTATAATAGAGTAATTTTAATTTTTAAGCCATACTAACTTTTACATGTATGTGATCGTCATTCATGTTTAGTTGATGACCGAGGAGGAGCTCAGACAGATAGACGATGCTACACTCTCGGCCATTTCATTTGGCCTTGAGACATCTACGGTACATTATGTTGTGTTCGCATTTTTTTTTTCTATTTGATATTGTAGCATATATGGTTGCTAATCTTTCTTTTATCTTGCAGATACCACCTGCCCCGAGGAAACAAAGTGCGAGGGGTGAGCCAGCATGCACTGACAAAGGAAAGGTAATTAGATGTTTTCTATTTGATTAAATATCGATGCATTCTTGTAAAATGTTTGTGGTAATCCCATTTAATTACATTCTTTATTATATATAGGGTGTGGCTACTGGCGATGAGCTTGTACAGATTCAGCGTCCTAGATCATCAGGGATTTCCATTTGCACAAAGAGCCCCATTGTATGTATAGGATCATTTATTTTTTATTTTTCTTATTGATGCATAGGAAAGTATGATTGTTTTTCCGTACAATTTCTATGATTTTTTCTGTACCAATAATGATTCATGTCTTGCATATGTTCATTACAACTTAAATAGACTTATATGCACCTGTCCAACCTACCAAGTTGGTTACAAAGGTTTATTTAATCAAACAATTACAAAATTACTACTTTCCCTCCAAAACTAATATGACTGTTTGAATTTCAAATTCAAATTTCAAACTATAGTTTTTATGCATTCCCTAACTTTCTAAACTATTCCATTGACTCAAAATTGGTCATATGGATTTATTAAATGCAACTAAGTATGAAACTATCCTAAGACTACCCCATATGGCTCTTTTGGCCATTTTACATCATGTTGCCCTTAGGTCCTTACTAGGACTTTTATGACTGTTGTCTTTCAAAGTACATTGTTTATTACATAATTCCATTATTGGTTTTAATATATCCCAATTAACAATCAATGATGCCTTTGATCATCTATCTTCATCTAGTACCAAGGCTCTCTTAGATGATTTAATTGGTGCCCTTGCACCAAACACCCCACCTTCAAAGAAACTCTTGTCCCAAGAGTTAAGGGGTACTATCTTCTTTCCTCCCATCCTTCTAGAGGGATGTTTGTAACTTTGCACCTGCAATGTATTACCCTACACACCTGCATACAAATCATTAGAAACAAAAAGCATTGGATCCTTGTTACCAGTCATGGTAACCTTACTACCTATTGATTATGAACAGTCATGTTTTATCCTTGACAAAGGCTGAATAACTTGTTGTCTGAGGTCATGCTAACCCTGTCTCTTATCCTCCATGGATATGTTCACTTCTTTGTTCACTCTCGTCACCAAAGGACACCATACTATTCCTATCATCACTCCTTTTGCTGTCATTGTCTGCTTGTAAGAAGAATTCTGAGTTTTGTCTTGAACAATCTCATCCTTCATAACCAAAAGAGATGGCTTCAGTGGGAGATCTATCATATCCTGTTTACTCTCCCTCTGCTCCTGCAAGTCCACAAACTCTTTCTTGCCAAAACAAATAACTCTTTCCTCATCATGACCAGTCAAAGGATTTAGCTTAAACTTCATACCATCTTTGTGTACTATATAAACATTTAATGAGCCAAAATGAATAGTGTTCCTTGAGGCTTTCCAAGGCCTTCCAAGGATTACATGGCATCATGTCATTAGAATGACATCACATATAACTTGATCTTTATATTCTCCTATAGAGAAATCCACTATTGCTTGCTCCCTTACAACAATATTTTGTGCATCACTGACCCAAGATGCCCTATATGGTCTATCAATAGGATACTTCTTCAATCCTAGTTTATTTACCATTTCATTAGACACTAAATTATCAAAGGAACCAGAGTCTATTATCATCTTACAAATCTTACCATGGCTCATGCAATTTGTCCTGAAAATGGATGGTCTGGTCTCCTTTTGCTACTGCATTTGTGGTCCTCTTCTCACCATCAAAGATTCTCCTTCAAGTTCAGGGTCTGCATTATCGTACTTCTTTTCTTCCTCTTCTCCTTGGGTCAAGGTGACTCTACTCTCCTCCTTCCTAAAATCCACACCTTTCTCAGGGCACTTGTAGGATTGATTTCCTACTCCTCCACATGTGAAGCATTTACCTATGAAAACACTATTACCTCTTCCACTTCCAAATCTTACTCCCCTGAAACTTCCTCTTGTCTTAGATGTAATCTCTTTTCCTTTATCTTTGTCTTGATTGTTTGAAGTGTCAAACTGACTTCTTACACCTCTTCCTCTCATTGTTCCACCTCCTCTCTAATTTTCTTTCCTCTCATTCTTTCTTTTCAACTTCTCCTCTGCTTGGATTGCCAACTGAAAACATTCTCCAAGTGTCCTTGGTACATTCAATCCCATTTCATCTTGAATATTGTACTTGAGGCCATTAATGTATCTAGCCACCTTCTCATCTTCATCTTCTAGTCCTCCCCTAATACTCAAGGTATGGAATTGCTTCGTATAGGACATGACATCCATATCCCTCTGTTTCAAATTGTTCCTTCTTATCTTTATTTGGATTGCTAAATAAAATGGCAAGAATTGATTTCTCACCATGGTCTTCATTCTCTCCCAATTTGAAATCTTATTCAATCCCCTTTTGATGCAGAGTCTGCAACAACTACCTTCCACAAGCCAATAAATGGTTGTCACAATCCAACTTAGGATTCTAGGACTTCTCAAAAGTCATCTTACCCACTCTAGGTATACTCAACCTCCAAGCCAAACAAGGCAATCCCACTTCAAAAGCCTCACCAATTGTCACTAGAAATGGAGAAAAATCATGGACATACTGTTCCAACCCAAAATCATCAATTTTTTTAGTTCCACCAAACTCTCAACACACCTTTGCACTTCTAGGCCTACAAACCTTGTAGCCTTCGAATTGGCTTCTTTGCACTTTTCTCCTAGTATCCCTTAACAGCATAGGAACTTCTCCATAGGTCCAGACACCATTCTTGGCACCTACTAAGAATCCAAAAGCTTTTGGGCTGATCTTGCTCTAGCACCCTCCAAACTGCTTCTTGGTACCTAGGCCTAGTTGATCAAGTTAGGCTAGGGCTTCAAGGAAGAATGGGCAAGGTGGTTCCCAAGACCCAAAAAACTTAAGGAAATCTCCAACACACTCAATGCATCCAACTCCAACACTCAAACTGGTCAGAAGTGCCTGCAACCATGATTGTCACCAATTACCTTGCAAAAATCGATTAAGCACATGGGCTTGCTTGACCTAGGGGCGACTTGGAAAAATAGTTGCCCTTCTCTCCAAGCCTCCAACCTTTGGCATTATGTTGCCTAGTCTCCTAACTTGCATATCCCTTAGTTTCAGAGGGTGCCACTGGTGGGAATGCAAGTTAGGGATGCATTTGTGGAAGGATCTAGGAAATAAGGCTTTTCAGAGCACCTTCTACTAAAATGTAGATAACTTTTAAACCGCAACTCCTTTTTGAGTCAAACCAAAACCAAAAGATTCCTAACTCACCCCTACAACTATTTCATACACTTAGCAATCATAAAAAAATTTTACGGATCCATACTAGCATAACAGTCGAGCAATTACCAATAAATTTTTAGAAAATTGAAGTTTTTATTGTTTTTTCTCCAAACCACCGTACACTCTAATCTCCCCCTTTCAACTAAGATCACATATGACATATATAAAGGTCTACATGACTGTTGGAACAACCACATAGGTGTTCCCAACCATAAAACAAAAAACAACCACTTTTTGCTAATACTGTTTAGACTCTAAATACCCTATTCTAAGGCCTTTTGGTCCCATGGAGTCACTTGGTTTATAACCACACCAAAATGCTCATGGGCCTTACATGTGCCTTTATTACAAAACATAGACCAACTTGTAAAATATGGACCAAACCTTTATTCCAACTTCCTAATCTACTTGATTCCTCGCTTTCATGGAGTGGCAAGGTGTCTGGCAACATAGATACTTTTTCCCCCCTACCACATAGGTTAGGTGCCTTGCACCACCTTTCCTCTCTCTCATTCTGAACACTAGTCCACCAAGTGAGTTTTGTTCCTCTCAGTCTTGCTTTTGCTACTTTTACCTTCTTATCTGCCTCTATGTCTTCAAGATCAAAGTAGTTCTCAAGGGCCTCTATCCACCCTAGCACTTCTTTACTATTCATTTTACCCTGGTATATTGGCAAATCAATATGGTTATTCCCACCATTACCTTGTATTGCCTTAATTATTCTCATAAATCTCCTTTCTTCAGGATCATTTTTTCTCTCATGCTCTTGCCTTGCATTACCAACCTCTTCTTCTTCATGGTTCTCTCCATGATTTCTTCCTCTAACCTCTTCTCCTCTAGGTTCTTGCCTTTCCTTTTCTAAGGATTCTATCCTTGCAATAAGCTGCAGCCTCTCTCTTCTCATCTATCTTTCTTCCCTCACTCTAGAGTCTTCAAGTTCTCTCCTCTCTCTTTTCTCTCTTGCCAACTCTTCTCTCAATTCTTCAAGTTCTCTAGCCATTTGGTTTTTAGGAGGCATTTTCACAACAAGTTTTCTTCCTTCCCAAGGTCCAACTCACTAATTCTATGTCTTTCCTCACCAAGAAATATTTGGACACCACTTATGTACCTTTCAACTCTGGGATACACAAAGGAGGAATTAGACACTCCAAGGCTTCAACAAAGGGACCAGCACACTAAGGATGACAAAGACTCCTATGATGACGAAACCTACAACTTATCAACTCCCAAAAGACCTTGTTGATGCTCTGATACCATTTGATGTAGAGGATGGAGGATCTAACCACAAACTTGCAAATTCAAGCACAATATGGACCCAACACCTATGTTTCAATGCTGTTCCCAAATGCACACAATGCCACCAAAGACTCCAAACTTGGATTTACATTCACCAAGTGTTCCTTCCACCTCTACACACCTTTAAAAACTTCAACCAACATCTTTCTAAGGTTTCTAAACCCAAAAATCTTCAGTAGATACAAAAGAGACCAGTTTTGCCCTTTACTAGGCTATTCTCTTCTTTGGATTAGCAGACCCTGTTTTCTTGATTTTTCTCCCAAACTTTCCAAAACACCAAGAAAATAAACTAGCTTTTCAGATACCCTTTTTTTTTTTTTTATAACATATCCAAAAATTAGACATCACTCCTTTGGAAAGACTGTACAGAACATGGCAGTTTGTCTCAGAATTAGGCCTGATTAGACCACTTTTACAAAGCAAGTACCCTTCAAACTTGTAATCTGACTTAATCCTTTTTCATAGTCTCTATTAATGATCTAAATCAAAGGATTTTCAAGATTATAGGTCTTGGTCACACTCCTAAACACCCAAACATCAAAACCCTCCTTAAAATGGCTTAAAAACCAAGGCCTACTTGTTCAAACCCCAAAACTCAATTCTGGAACTTCTCCTTCAGCATTCACCATGCATTTACATATCTAATATGATATTACCACTCATTCCAATATCAGAAAACACTTACAAAACAAAGGATTCTTCAAGTTGCTCTTGAAAACCAAGCACTTTCATTCAATTTTTTGAGACAGTCTGTACAAATCTAACCCTCCAAGTCGTACAATCACAATTTATAAGTTTCAAGGGATGGTTAGTAACCCCTCAACCACCTCCAATCAGTTTCATTTGTTAACTTTTCATAAAATTTAAATTATGGAGTTTCTCTCCAAAAAAACACATAACCGTTACTATTCAAATTTCTAACTATTAAACTATGCTTTTAATGGGCTTATTGAATGTTTTGACTTGTCTAATGACAAGATATAATCATGAAAACCTACATGAACCTATCAAATGACTCATCTACCATATGAAATCCTAAAATCCTATCTAATGCCCAATTACAACTTTTTTCCACATATGAGTCCAACATTATAACTTTTTATGCTTCCATGAGCCATAATTGGTGCAAGGATTGCCCAATTGACTTCAAGAGATGCTCCATGACCTCTGTAATGCCTTGGATCTTCAATGTTCCCCTGATGAGCATGGGATGATCCTGCATCACTTATCTTCATAAATAAATTCAAAACTAATTTCCGTGATATTAACAACTACTATTTTGTATCTCATAGGAGACTCCTAGTGCACATGAAGTCCGACGAGAGAGTTATGTAGATTTGATGATGCGGCCACTCTCTCCTTAGGCAGAGCTTACAATAGTAAGTTGTAGTTTGAATTCATGATTAAATATGTTATAAATTTAGCATTGATGAGTTATAATGTTATAGTTTAAATTGTAGATTGATGTGACAAACGTATTTGAACATATATAGCCCACAATCAGCGAGGTACCATCATTGCCGATGGCATACAAGAGGACTCCTGACTGGCACAGGAGGTCGATGAGAGAGGTATTTATTATAAAATTTTGATAGTATAAATCTTCATTACAAAAAATATCATTATGCATTTGAGTAATTCAATGTTAGATATAAAGAATCATATAAATTTAGTAGTCTAACTTTTTGTTTATGTAGGAGGCATCTGATCCACCTAGTGCAGCGAAGAGGCTGCATTTTGATCATCCACCAGCACCCTAGGATAGTATAGTTTTCATAGGATGCATCATGAGACATTTTGAGATGGCATATGACACATTGTATACAGAAACATTGATATTATACACATTTTGATGACATGATCAGCCACATTTTGTATATGAATTTATGTATTTTGATATATATTTGAGTACTTTGTCTATGGATACATGATCTTTGATATATATTTGTGTAAAATTTTTTCTATGGATACATGTATTTTGATATATATTTTTTTCATTTATGTGCACAATGATATACATATTAATTTAGTATCTAGTAATGTTCAATTTATCGTGGATCATGTGTATTGTTCATGTTTATGGAATATCATTAATTTTGATTATGTTTGTTATATTCGATTCAAATGCAATAATTTTTTAATAGCATTTTAACAACCTTTATTATCAAATTTGGATGCAATGTATAATTTGAAGTGCTATCATAACATAAACACACTTGTTAACATCCTACACAAGGTTCAGATAAGCCCAAATCTGATTTTAAACTCCACCTTCAACCTTGAAACTAAATCTTGGCTTCAAATCTAATCTCAACACATTTAATGACTCCACTCCTCAACCATGAATTCTATTCTCAACAACCAATTCATTCATAGATTCATAATCTTTGATAACTAGCACTTCAATTTGTTACTATCCTCATACTACAACTTTTCAATTTCAACAAAACCTCAAAATATATCAACTTAAGAGACTTGATTGGACAGTTCATCGATAGCCCTCACGAGCTTTGAGTTATTTTAGGCCTCAACATCACTATCCTATAGCATTCAATGGTTCATCTATAGCCCTCATGAGCTTTGAGTTATGACCCTCGGAAGATCAACCTCGAAATGGACTTAGAGCACCTTGGAGACTCCTCGGTACGGGGTGCCCACGAATGATGGATGGTCTCCGTGGCTAAAACAAGGGTGTCACTAGGGTTCACCCACCCACTTGGAGCTAATGGAACTAACAATTCGATGCCAAGATCAATGGTTTCAAAGTTACGCTGTGGTGCACCTATGAACTGAGGCACACTATGAGTTTTGGCATTGAGCGAGATCACTGTGTCGAATCCAAACAGAATGTGATCTCTTGAAAATGAGATAGGTTATTTTAGGCCTCAACATCACCGTCCTGTAGCATTTTACAATTCATCAATAGCCCTCACGAGCTCCAAGTTATGACTCTTGGAAGATTGACCTCGAAATGCACTTAGAGCACCTTGGAGACTCCTCGGTACGGTGTGCCTGCGAATGATGGATGGTCTCTGTGGCTAGAACAAGGGTGTCACAAGGGTTCACCCACCCACCTAGAGCTAATGGAACTGACAATTCGATGCCAAGATCAGCAGTTTCAAAGTTACGTTGTGGTGCACCTATGAACTAAGGCACACTGCAAGTTTTGGTATCGAGCGAGATCATTGTGCCAAATCCAAATGGAATGTGATCTCTCAAAAATGAGATAGGTTATTTTAGGCCTCAGCATCACCGTCCTATAGCATTTGACAGTTCATCGATAGCCCTCACGAGCTTTGAGTTATGACCCTCAGAAGATCAACCTCAAAATGCACTTAGAGCACCTTGGAGACTCCTCGGTACGGGGTGTCCACGGATGATGGATGGTCTCCATGGCCAGAACTAGTGTTCCATGTATTGATGTGATAAAAAAGTGCATAGAATGGTTAGTGATTGTGCATACCTCATGTATGCGTTACTTGATTTATTTATTTTTGATGAGATGTGGTTGGTATGTGATCGATTAACAAGCTTTCTGGTGTAGAGGATAGGGTGATGGACCCAAGTAACCACCCAAAATGAGCAAGATTTTGGTTGTGTTCCTAGTGACCCTTTTAGGTCCTGATAGGTGAATCCCACAAGCAATCAACTGTAGGATGTTTTTAGGCTTTAATAGGTTTGTTCTAGCCTATCTAACATGTTCCAAACATCATCTTCAAGTTTCAACACCTCTGGAGGTATATTCCAAAAGTGTGCATGTGAAGCCATTAGGTGCCTTCAAGAAGCCTAGAAAACCTTGTGAAATCATTCAACTTTGTGATGTTAGTGTTGTTACCTCCTTGGCTCTGCATCAAACTCCTTGACCATGGATGATACAAAGATAGCACAATGGAAGAAAGGATCAAGCCAACTCCTACACAACTTTCAAGGAGATAGGAGAACTATATACCAAACTAGGGTACACACACACCACACACAAAAAAAAGTAAGATACACACAAGAATATACACAAACCAAGAAATGACATTTTCATTCCCAAGCCTCACAATGACCTACAATTGTCAATAATGGACTGCTTCAACAAAACAACAATAAACACCATTTTATCAAGCTTGCACAATAGACCACTCTAAGGGCCAAATAAATAGAGTGAAGGTGTGCCAAACCCAAGTGGAGAAGCCAAAAAATCACCAAGTATCATGCCTTCACAAGGCTTCAAATTCCAAAAAAACAATGCCATGCCTTCACAAGGCTTCAAGATGCACATATAATTATTTTCACAAATTCTCCCCTTATCACCCCAAGTGTAAAATAAGTTGTAGCACATGGAGACCATACTTCATTCTTTTTCCCTCTGCCCTCCAAGGGAAGAGACTCTACACTTATGGGATGGCCCAACTAGCCCCTACACTCATAAGGCCACTACTTCCCTCCCAAGGGTGAGTGATGCCTTGAACACCCATAAAAACGCACAAAGAAGAAAACAACACCCATAACAATTGACAAGAAAAAAAAAACCACAACAACACATAAGGAAAAATAATGACAAACAAATGTCATCCAAACTACCCATTATAGGAAAGCAACAACATTTACAATAATTTTGCAGTAAGAACATCAGTTACACAACATGAGAAGAGAACCAACCTTGGTCCAAGTTATGATAAGATGGTTGATGAAGAGCTCCCTTCCAATTCTCCAAAATTCTTTAACTCCTAAGCTTGTCTCCCAAAGTTGGAGAGTGGGCAATGATTTTTCCAACCATGGAGAAAACCCCTAAAAGAGATCCACACATTTCCTATAATCCTCTTGGTGAAAGTGTGAGATCTCATTGGTCACTCTTCCCAAACCCTTACAACTTCTAAGTTTAGAAACTATAAAAATGGCTTTATAAAGGAAAAAAGTCTTTGCACAAAAATGAAAGGTTGTCTAACCAAGGTCATGCTTCCAAAATTTGATTTTCATCCATCTTGGAAAACCAACTTTAGGGAGGCCTCTCAAGTCAACTAAGGGTTGTCCTATTGTTAAAATTGACCCTTACCTTGCTCATACCAAAATGGGAGAGTCATGTGAATAAATAGATGGCAATTTTAAGAACTCAAGGAGAGGATTTAGGGAGTGTGTGTAGCATGTAAACAATTTCAAGGTTTCCCTATTTATGAAGGACATGAATATGGTTTTTGGGTGAGAATTTTGATAAGATTTTTCTAGTAGGAGTGAAAATTCTGGTCACTCTTTCATCTGGGTTTTCTCTCCTTTTCTTTTTCTCCATCTAAATACCCTACTTTATTATTTCAAGTTTATTCCTTTCAATTTTAGTATAGAATATGATATGCCTCTTTTTTGGTGCTAATCATGAGCCCAATGGATTTTTGTATCTAGTAACTATTTAGGTTGGATACAAAGTAAGGTGAACATAAACTTGTAAAAGTCCATTATCCAGTAAAATCCTCATATCCTTTGCTATGCATCTCTGTCAAGATAGTCGAATTCATAAAATAGTAAAACATTGTAATTTAACAATCAACAACTAATTTTATCATATCACGGCTAACATAATGGTTCACTTGAAAAATTAAAAATCATACATAATTTCAACCACAGAACCACTTCTTGACCTAATACAATTTGCATCTACTATTTTATTAATGCTTCTTTCATGTCCTAGAAACCATATGCATATAGCATGTATATATATGATGGTAAACATCAACTAGTAGATCTTAGCATTTTCTCACCACCTCTATTTTATCAATTCATAACTCACCCTACAGAATAAATTAACACCTTTCTAAGGAACTCCCACTTGAACTTACATGTACATGTAAGTGACTATTGAGTATCAATGTCTAATAACATTTTAGCATCAACATTTGGATTAAATACCTTCACAAACTTTCATGTTTCATCAACACATGACCCATAGTTCATTTTCACAAAATAAATTCCGCATAATTTACCTATAAGATGAGTATATAACACCTGTCATAACATAATTTCCAATCTAAGATAGAGTCAAAGCTCAAATTGCATTCTCATAGGACCCAAAACACTACAAAAGGTTTCTAGACTTACCTTCCACAAGTAGGACCCAAAACCACATGCACCCAATTCAATCCAAATATGACAACCTCCCTCAAAATGGGCATAATGAGGATTTTTCTATTAGGAGTTACAATTTTTATTGCAAATTTGTTTGTAAATGGATTCCACAAATGCCTAGGGACCCTACTATTGTTATAAACACCTAGACTGCCTAAAAAATAGGCTTATAGTTGCACCATGGGGTCTTGTATCCATTACAAAAGTAAAAATAATAAGTAAAATATACAATGGAAACCTCACACCATAAAAAATAATGAAATGCATTGATAAGACTTTTAGTAAAAGGCTTACATGTACTTGTAATCATAAAATCACTTTTTCTTTCAATGCCTCATTGCGAATGAGTATTCAAACTTATTGACACATTCCCCAAATTATTTTTTAAGAAATCAAGTACTCTAATTGTTCATCTGTTTCCTAGATTTTTCTTATTTGATTAGTTTGATAAAAATAGTTTTAATAATCATAATGTCACCTCTATGTCAAATAAGAAAAAAGCCAAACTTGTAATAAGATATCCGCAAGTAATTATCTTTCATATAGTTATAAATGCTCTTAAAATTGTCCTTATAGACTTATATCACATGCAAATATGATTTGCAAGAACTTGTTCAATATCTTCCTCTTATAATTCCTTACAAAGAACCTACGAAAATACAAATTACAATGTGCAACTAATTTAGCCTATCTTTTTTGTTATTACAAAAATCATATACAAAAAAAGTTCACATTTTACATCATAATACATCATAAAACTTATGAATTCTCCCAAACACCACCTCCCCCCTCCCCAACTCTTCATGATGTACCTACATTCCAATATCATAAAAAAATTAGTACTTATTGTATTAAACAACATAATCATCAGTTCATTGAATCATTATGCAGAAAATAACATAAGAAGTAAATATACCTAGTCCAGTGTTCCAGTAGGGTCCTCTCTCTATTTTAAGGTCTCTAACAGGGCTTCATGATCAGCATTAGCAATAGTAAAATGTTCTTTTACTTTTGGTCTTCCTTGATGCTTTAAAAACTTTACATTTGTTGCTATAATAAGATGTGAATATATGAGAATTATTTTGTGCTTCTGATAGTCTTCGAATGCAGGAATTATGTTCTTTCTAAGCATGTATGTCCGTCGCCATGTTCTAGTGACAACCACTGAACCAGTAGGATATGTGAATCCATCATCATCTATGATCGATTGTGAAAATTTTTGTTTACCTCTTACACAACGTGCTAACCAATAATTGAATTTTTCATCATTTCCCTGTGGTGCAACCAATGCAAAGATATGTCCTGGCTGAAGTAGATCTGATAGATGGTTATGCTCAAGTGAACTTTCCATGTCATCATTTATGATAGAGGGTATGATAGACAATAGAGTAAGATAATGTGGAGCCCATGTGTCCACCCACTCACTTGACTCACAGTGATCCCAATCATACTGAAAACAACTAGGACAAAAGCAAGCTAGTTGTCGTGTCCAAATGGTCCATGTACTAGAATCAGAGAAATGAATTCATTTTTGATGAGTCTCTCACTATAGCACAATCTGATCTATTAGCTATGGACCCTTCCTCAACCAACCAAAAGAACCTGTGTACCATTGAATCAAGAGTCCCCCCCTGTGATAATGCTAAACTACACCAATCAACAATGCTACGAGCATCAAGAAGCTCTGCTACTGAAACCTTATGTTGCTCCTTAACTAGAGCTCTCTTCACACATGCCCCTGCTCCATCATGTTCCCCTTTTCCATGGCTAGACTCAAAAAAACTCCAAATATGAGGCACCCCTCTCTCTACATGCATCCTACACAACCAATAAAATATGCGAGCATTCTTGAATTGACCTATACAGTTATCTGACCAAATGATATGTCTATCCATAGCAATTGCATGCTCATGTAAGAAATCAAAATAATTCTTGAAACAATGTTGCACAAACTCATGAGAGTGAGATCTATCATCACTAATATAAAAATGGTACTCTCTAATAATCTTTCGATTATCTTTCGCACTATCAGGGGCATGTCTATATGTTATGTAAACAAAAATAGCAATCTGAATGGAGTTGTAATACTGAGATTGTGTCTCATTTTGAGGTTGCAATGTGTAGTTCTCAGCAAAATCAACAACTGATACAATAGTGCCAATGGGAAAAGTATCCTTACACATTCTAAATTTTTGATCCAACCACTAAGACTTGTGACTATGTCTCGCATACTTGTAGAAAAGATTTTCTTTGAAATATGAAATAAAACTAGCCACACCAATATCTTTTCCAACCAATTCACATCTAGAGCTCTCACCCCCACTCTTCAATGTGTATTTCACCGTTTCATGTACCCTTTTTTTCACTATTGTCTTTCCAAGATCTTGTTCGCACCCCTCATAGAAACATGTGTCAAACTTGGATAAACCACCACATTCTGAACACTTCTCATTTAAGAAATTATTTCTATAAAAAGAAACAACCATCAACTCTACGACATAAAAGTTGATCTAGCAAGTCTCTTGATAATTTTGGAAGCCCACTAGCCCCACAATCCTCCAACATTTCTTTAGTATGCAAAGTAGAACGGATGGAGCATAATAGTTCGTGGTGCATAGAAAACTCAACATGATATTTGCAACAACATGTATTTCGAATTTTGAGTGGCACACAATAAAATGGCTTCAAAGATTCAAAAGCCCTTTGTGATATATGAAGACTTGGACGACTCTCTCTAAATTGTTTGAACAACATAGTTCGACTTACCTCCAAATACTGTTTAGGATGTGGCGTGCGGTCTCTAATGCCAATTCTCAACTTTAACACGTCTTTAGCATTGGGTGATACCCGTGAGTTAGAGTGCCAAAACTATGTAATTTCTTTCTTCACATCATCGGATAGCTTCTTATCAATACGTGGAAGTCTCCCACCAAATGCCCATGTTTCATTTTGAAGAGGATCATCAATTTTCTCTCGTCAATTAAGTGCTCTTCTCAAATTAGTATGATTTAGATTCAAATCAATACAAGTTTGTCTCATATATCCACCCTTTCTCAAATGATGACTTACCAAAGAGGTTGTAATAACCCTTCGAGCAGCTCTGTTATCCTTCTCCCTACTATTTTTTTCAATGCTATTGAGAGCACTGAAAAGATTCTTCACAATAATGGCATTTCTTTCCAACTTTTTATTGACATGAATCTTCAATTTGGAAAGCATAGGTCTCATCTTTTGCATCTTTAATAAGTGCATGAAAAGCTGACATTGCTCCACCACTGTCTTGTTGCCAAAGAACATGTTATATGGTCTTGTAGCCCATAACCGAATGGTTCTTTCTAATTTTTTCCCTTCCAAATTGGTAATAATCATTTCATCAATTTCAATTATCCATTTTGGTGTTTTAGAACCTTCATTTCGATTATAATTAGGAGATATGTAAGGTTCTTGTGCATTAGATTCCTATGCATTGTCATGTTCGACATGGTCAATTATGCAATTTGGATTATGACTTAGTAGCATTTCATCCTCGAAATTTTCATTCTCTAAATTGTCAATTTTGGCATTATTGTTTTCAATAGGTACATTTTCATTCTCCAGCTGTACATATTCATTATTTGACTCTATGATTTCACCTTCGACTAATTCATCGTCAACTTGACTAATATTTATCATACATTGTCTTTTTCTTCGGTGTCCCATTTTGTCCCTTCCCCTATATGCCACAATGTCTTCATTGGATAACTTCCTTTTGCGTTTAGCCTTTTGATGACTGCTGCTCCCCATTCAGATGACAATATCGGCCTCCTAAGGTTGTGTTTTCAAATTTTGTTTGATTGGTTGGGCCCCAAAACGCGACTTTTTATAAAACCCATGAAAAAAAAGTCAAAAAGTGATGTTGTCGGGTCTACAAGGATAGCAAATAAGTTGGAATTTGATGCCAGTAAAATCGGATATCTAATATGTCTCCCATGAAATTTTGGAGAGAAAAACAGTTTGTGATAGTAATTAAATATTTGTATATATGTATTTATTAATATAAATAAATATGTTTATGTATTTATATTTGCTTTATATAAATACATATATGTATTTATTTTTAAATTTATATTTATATTAAGAAATATATCAATATATATTTATATATAAATATATTTATATTAAAAAATATATGAATATATATTTATATATTTATATATTTATATATTTATTTTTTATATTTAATATATATATATATAAGTGGATAATATATTTGTTCTTATATTTATATAGTATATAATTGCTTTATATACATAGTATATATTATATATATAAATAATATATTATATATATACTATGTTAATAGTATATTCCTTAGTATATAGTGATATATAATAGGATATAGCATATATATATAATGATGTTTAAAGGGAAAGATATAACATATTATCTATTAATATATAAAAATAAATTATCTTAAATTCTTATTATAATCCATAAATATAATTTATATTATTATTATTATTTTTATATTTTTATTAAATGTAATAATGTAATATATATTATTATTATGAGACCTATTATTAATATATGTTATTAATATATAACCTTAACGATTTGAATATGTCCCTAGGGGTCGTAGGACTCCTATGGACATATGTCATCCTTTAATGGGTCAAAGAGGGTCATAGGTCACCCTATGACCCCCTTTGACCCATATTACCCATTCAAATATGTCCCTAAGGGTCCTAGGACCTCTAGAGACATATGTCGTCATTTAATGGGTCAAAGGGTGACATAGGTCACCCTATGACCCCCTTTGAGCCATATGAAAGATTCGAATGTCCCTAGGGGTCCTAGGACCCCTAGGGACATATGCCATCATTTAATGGGTCAAAGGGGGTCATAGGGTGACCTATCACCACCTTTGACCCATATTACCCATTCAAATATGTCCCTAGGGGTCTTACGACCCCTAGGGACATATGTCATTCTTTAATGGGTCAAAGGGGGTCATAGGTCACCCTCTGACCCCCTTTGACCCATATGAACGATTTGAATATGTCCCTAGGGGTCTTAGGACCCCTAAGGACATATGTCGTCATTTAATTGATCAAAGGGGGTCATAGGTCACTCTATGACCCTCTTTGACCCATATTACCCATTTGAATATGTCCCTAGGGGTCTTATGACCCCTAGAGACATATGTCATCATTTAATGGGTCAAAGGGGGTCATAGGTCACCCTCTGGCCCCCTCTGACCCATATTAACCATTCGAATTTGTCCCTATGGGTCCGAGGACCCCTAGAGACATATGTCATCATTTAATAGGTCAAAGAGGGTCATAAGTCACCCTATGACCCTCTGTGACCCATATGAATGATTTGAATCTGTCCCTAGGGGTCCAAGGACCCCTAGAGACATGTCTTCATTTAATGGGTCAAAAGGGGTCATAGGGTGACCTATGACCCCCTTTCACCCATATGAACGATTCGAATATGTTCTTAACGGTTCTAGGACCCCTAGCGACATATGTTGTCATTTAATGGGTCAAAGGGGGTCATAGGTCACCTATGATCCCCTTTGACCCATATGAACGATTTGAATATGTCCCAAGGGGTTCTAGGACCTCTAGAGACATATGTAGTTGTTTAATGAGTCAAAGGGGGTCATAGGTCACCCTATGGCCCCCTTTGACCCATATGAATGATTTGAATATGTCCCTAGAGGTCCTATGATGCCTAGGGACATATGTCATCGTTTAATGTCTTTTGACCCATATTACCCATTCGAATATGTCCCTAGGGGTTCGAGGACCCCAAGGAACATATGTCATCGTTTAATGGGTCAAAGAGGGTCATAGGTCACCCTGTGACCCCCTTTGACCCATATTACCAATTTGAATATGTCCCTAAGAGTCTTAAGACTCCTAGGGACATATGTCATCGTTTAATAGGTCAAATGAGGTCATAGGTCACCCTATGACCCCTTTTACCCCATATGAATGATTCTAAATATGTCCCTAGGGACATATGTCATGCTTTAATGGGTCAAAGAGGATCATAGGTCACCCTATGACCCTCTTTGACCCCTATGAATGATTCAAATATGTCCCTAGGGGTCCTAGGACCCCTATGGACATATGTCATCATTTAATAGGTCAAAGGGGGTCATAGGTCACTCTGTGACCCCCTTTGACCCATATTACCCATTTGAATATGTCCCTAAGAGTCCTAGGACCCCTAAGGACATATGTAGTCATTTAATAAGTCAAAGAGGGTCATAGGTCACCCAATGACCCCCTTTGACCCATATTAGCTATTTGAATTTGTCCCTAGGGGTTCAAGGACCCTTAAAGACATATGTCATCATTTAATGAGTCAAAGAGGGTCATAAGTCACCCTATGACCCCCTTTGACCCATATGAATGATTTGAATATGTCCTTAGGGGTCCTAGGACCCCTGAAGACATATGTCATCGTTTAATGGGTCAAAGGGGGTCATAGGTCACCCTATGACCCCCTTTGACTCATATGAACGATTTGAATATGTCCCTAGGGGTTTTAGGACCCCTAGAGACATATGTCATCATTTAATGGATCAAAAGGGGTCATAGGTCACCTTGTAACCCCCTTTGACCCATATTACCCATTCAAATATGTCCTTAGGGGTCCTAGGACCCCTAGGGACATATGTCATCATTTAATGGGTCAAAGGGGGTCATTGGTCACCCTATGACCCTCTTTGACCCATATTACCCATTCGAATATGTCCCTAGGGGTCCGACGACCCTTAGAGACATATGTCATTGTTTAATAGGTCAAAGAGGGTCATAAGTCACCCTATGACCCCCTTTGACCCATATGAATGATTTGAATATGTCCTTAAGGGTCCTAGGACCCCGAGAGACATATGTCGTCATTTAATTGGTCAAAGGACCTATGACCCCCTTTGACCCATATGAACGATTCAAATATCTTCCTAAGAGTTCTAAGACCCCTAGTGACATATGTCATCGTTTAATGGGTCATAGGGGGTCATAGGTCACCTATGACCCTCTTTGACCCATATGAATGATTTGAATATGTCCTTAGGGGTTCTAGGACCCCTAGAGACATATGTCATCGTTTAATGAGTCAAAAGAGGTCATAGTGTGACCTATGACCCGCTTTGACCTATTAAAGGATGACATATGTCCCTAGGGCTCCTAAGACCACTAGGGACATATTCGAATGGGTCATATGGGTCAAAGAGGGTCATAGGGTGACCTATGACCCCCTTTGACCCATTAAACGACAACATATGTCTCTAGTGGTCCTAAGACCCCTAGGGACATATTCGAATCATTCATATAGGTCAAAGGGGGTCATAAGTTTGACCCATTAAACGACAACATATGTCTCTAGTGGTCCTAAGACCCTTAAGGACATATTTGAATCGTTCATATAAGTCAAAGGGGGTCATAGTTCCCTAGGGTTCCTAGGACCACTAGAGACATATGTTGTCATTTAATGAGTCAAAGGGGGTCATAAGCCACCCTATGACCCCCTTTCACCCATATGACCCATTCGAATATGTCCTTAGTGGTCCTAAGACCCCTAGGGACATATGTCATCCTTTAATAGGTCAAAGAGGGTCATAGGTCACCCTATGACCCCTTTTGACCCATATTACTCATTTGAATATGTTCGTAGGGGTCCTAGGACCCCTAGGGACATATGTCATCATGTAATGGGTGAAAGGGGGTCATAGGGTGACCTATGACCTCTTTTGACCCATATGAACAATTCGAATATGTCCCTAAGGGTCTTAGGAGCCCTAGGGACATATGTCATCCTTTAATGGGTCAAACGGGGTCATAGGTCACCCTATGGCTAGCCCCCTTTGACCCATATGAATGATTCAAATATGTCCTTAGGGGTCCTAGGACTCCTAGGGACATGTCATCGTTTAATGGGTCAAAGTGGGTTATAGGTCACCCTATGACCTCCTTTGACCCATATTACCCATTCGAATGTCCTTAGGGGTTCTAAGACCCCTAAAGACATATGTCATCGTTTAATAGGTCAAAGAGGGTGATAGGTCACCCTATGACTTCTTTTGACCTATAGTACCCATTCGAATATGTCCCTAGGGGTCGTAGGACCCCTAGGGACATATGTCATCATTTAATGGGTCAAAGGGACCTATGACCCCCTTTGACCCATATTACCTATTCGAATATGTCCCTGGGGGTCTGAGGACCCCTAGAGACATATGTCATCGTTTAATGGGTCAAAGAGGGTCATAGGTCACCTTATGACCCCCTTTGACCCATATGAACGATTTGAATATGTCCCTAGGGGTCCTAGGAGCCCTAGAGACATATGTCATCATTTAATGGGTCAAAGGGGGTCATAGGGTGACCTATGACTCCCTTTGACCCATATGAACGATTCGAATATGTCTCTAGGAGTTCAAGGACCCCCTAAGTACATATGTCATCATTTAATGGGTCAAAGGGGGTCATAGGTCACCTATGACCCCTTTTGACCCATATGAATGATTTGAATATGTCCTTAGGGGTTCTAGGACCCCTAGAGACATATGTCATTGTTTAATGGGTCAAAGGGGGTCATAGGTTACCTATGACCCCCTTTGACCCATATGAACGATTCGAATATGTTCTTAGGGGTCCTAGGACCCCTAGAGACATATGTCATCATTTAATGGGTCTTTGACCCATATGACCCAATCGAATATGTCCCTAGGGGTCCTAGGACCCCTAGGGACAAATGTTGTCATTTAATGGGTCAAAGAGTGTCATAGGGTGACCTATGACCCCCTTTGACCCATATTACCCATTTGAATATGTCTGTAGGGGTCCTAAGACCCCTAGGGACATATGTCATCATTTAACGGGTCAAAGGGGGTCATAGGGTGACCTATGACCCCCTTTGACCCATATGAATGATTAAAACGTCCCTAGGGGTCTTAAGGCCCCTAGGGACATATGTCGTCATTTAACGGGTCAAAGGGGGTCATAAGATGACTTATGACCCCCTTTGACCCATATGAATGATTTGAATATGTCCCTAGGGGTCTTAAGACCCTTAAGGACATATGTCATCCTTTAATGGGTCAAAGAGGGTCATAGTCACCCTATGGCCCCCTTTGACCCATATGAATGATTCGAATATGTCCTTAGGAGTCCTAGAACTCCTAAGGACATATGTCATCGTTTAATGGGTCAAAGAGGGATCGTCGTTTAACGGGTCAAAGAGGGTCATAGGTCACCCTATGACCCCCTTTGACCCATATTACCCATTCGAATATGTCCTTAGGGGTTTGAGGACCCCTAAAGACATATGTCATAGTTTAATGGGTCAAAGAGGGTGATAGGTCACCCTATGACTCCCTTTGACCCATAGTAGTCATTCAAATATGACCCCTAGGGACATATGTCATCATTTAATGGGTCAAAGGGACCTATGACCCCCTTTGACCCATATTACCCATTTGAATATGTCTTTAGGGGTCCTAAGACTCCTAGAGACATATGTCATCGTTTAATGAGTCAAGGGTCATAGGTCACCCTATGACCCCCTTTGACCCATATGAATGATTCAAATATGTCCCTTGGGTCTTAGGACCCGTAGGGACATATGTTCTCATTAAATGGGTCAAAAGGAGTCATAGGTCACTGTATGACCCCCTTTGACCCATATTTACCATTGTAATAAGTTGCTAGGGGTCCTAGGACCCCTAGGGATATATGTCGTCGTTTAATGTGTCAAAAGGGATCAATGGTTGACCTATGACCCCTTTTGACTCATATATATTAATAATATACATATATATTAATAACATCCATATTAATATATATATATATAACGTTATTATATATATTAATAACATATATATATAACATTATTATATATATTAATAACATATATATATATGTGTGTATGTATTACGTTATTATATTTAATGAAAATATTACATCATTATTATATATATTAATAACATACATATTAATATAATAATATATAATACATATTATATTTAATGAAAATATTACGTTATCATATTTAGTAAAAATAATAATAATATAAATTATATTTATAGATTGTAATAAGATTAACATAATATATTATTATATATTACTAGATTATATCTTATATCTTTACATTACGTTATTATATATATATATATTTAATATATTAAAATACTTTTTTACATAGTAATATAAGTGAAATAATTTATAAATCATAAGTTATAACGTTTAAACCTAATTTTCCCTCCAAAATGTGTTCGAATTTGAAATTTTCCAACCGGAGCATATCGGATATCCGATTTTAAATTGGATATCTGATTTGAGATCAAATATCCAATTTTGGATCGGATATCCGATTAGGCTTGGTATTTACCAAGCCTACCCGGTCAAACCAAAAGGCGTATTTAAAGAGGGCTTTAGTGATACTCAGACTTCGGGTAGCCATCTGACAATGTTATTTTGATCGAAATCGAATGAAACGAAAAAGATTTTTTAATATCGCTCTCTAGATTCCATCAATATAATTTTTGTCAAATTTTGAGTTTGATAAGTATTTATTAGTTAATTATCAATAAAGATTATTGTAAAGTGTTGATTGACATACTGAATTAAAAATAGCTATAACTTTCAAACGGTATAACATTTTTTAAATCTAAAAGTTGCGTCACATTCCATACTTTTCCTAGTATAAGAAAAAGAAAAATTAAATTAAATTTGGTAAAATTTTCTATTAGTTAGGGTGGTTAGACACGGGACATTTTTTTTCAAAAAAATTTTGGTAGAAAATTCATATTTAATTATTTATTTGGAATAAAAATATCAAAAAATATGCATCACATCTGGGCATGAGTCTACTTTTCATATCTATAATTATAATAACAAAAATTATGATTTGATTTTGATTAAGGTGGTCAGACATACACCTACTTTTTATTTTTGCCCTGAAATTTTCTTAGTACTACATTAAAATTCAAACTTTTGACCAATTAATTATTTTTTTCTCCTGATAAGGCCTAGTAGTTTAGAAACTACATTCAATTTCTTACAGATTATTTTCTTACAACTTTTTGATATAAAGTGAATAACCACTTCAAAATTATGTGTCAAGTTGACATAAACCTGATTTGCTAATTTTTCACTGCCACTTAAGGCCATAGTTTGGTACACCATGATCCTGCACATACCCTTATTTCTTTATTGATACAAATAGATTAAGGAGGTAAAAATTTAGTTTTGATTCATACTCATATGTAGTATGCAAACTTATTTTGATGTGACATTATGTGTGTTCTCTTTCACATTTTACTATCAATTTTCTATCCAATTTAATGACCTGAAACTACCAAGAAAAATTGTGAAGGTCACAATTGCTATTAAAATCTTGTACTACATTTTTATGTTTATCACTTACCTATCTGCAACTCCACATTAGATATTGACAGTCTCTTTCCCTCACCATGCAACTAAACTACTTTAGTTTTATTGATGCAGCTAAACTACGAGTGTCTTTTGTGTTCTTGACAAATTGTAAGCTTTCAACTTTTGTGAAGCCATTATGGATGCAAATGAACAACTGGTGAGGTGTCAATTTTAAGGCAATTTTTTGTTTCTATAATGTACAATTCAATTGCTAGAAATATTTCATCTAGATTGTTAATTGATAGATTGTTAACTTTTCATGTCATTTTCTACTTTGGTTGGGTAGTTCTCCTTGCATTTGTAGCAGTATTTAGCCTAATGACAGTTTGGTATTACATCCAGGGCGATAACATAGTTGACTTAAAACTTTGCATTAAAGAAAACATTAAGAGATAATATTTGAATTGTGGATATTTGTAAATTATGTTGGTTTTAGACATAGTTATAGTTATAGTTATATATGCACTCTTATGATGATGTGATTGGGACTGTAAGTTTTTTTGTCATGTTTATCTATTTGAAAAATAGATGAAATTATTGGCTTTCATTCTTGATAAATAATTATTTCCTAATTTTATTCTTCCCTGCAGGAACCAAAATTTAGATGTGTTGTGCCAATTATTGCAAAGGCTTTGCTCTCATAAGAGCCTTCTAAACTACACAAAATTTGAGTTGTAAAGCATAATTTCTCGGTGGAGACTTAGGATATCATGCACATTTCTTCCTCCTTCTCATTGTTTTGTATGAAATAAATCATGTGATGAACAAAACAATGGTGTGGAGGTAGAAATGTGCACAATACACTAACTCTCATGCACCTAGCAATTACGCATTAGAATCAAGTTTTGTGCAGTTTAGAAGGCTCTTATGAGAGCAAAGCTTTTGAAATAATTGGCACAGCTCATCAAAATTTATACATATCTTGGTCTCAATTTTGATGCAAATGCATAGAAAGGTAAGGTGTTTTGGTCGCAATTTTGAGACCAAACTAGTCACCTTTGACGTCACTTGTATGGCACCGGTGTAGAAAAGTAAGAGGTTTTGGTTGTAATGTAGACACCAAATTTGTGAAGGTTTACATCAAAATTTTGACTAGTGGTGCCCGCAAATGACGAAATAACAGTTCAGGTTGGACTAGGGAAAGCGACAAAATTCGTATCGGCAAGTCTACCTTTATGAAGTCAAAATTTTGTCGCAAAATGTATGTTGTGAAAAATCAACCAAAAAGGATCGACAGCAAGCTTGGTCGCCTTATCAACCTACTCTTATTGAAATTTTGACATTTTCACATCGAAATTTAGGCCTAAATTTACTAGTGTGATGATGAAAAAGGAAAGGTTTTTTGAGTCAGTCTAAGTGCCAACTTTCACTAAAATTAATTGATTTAAGTCAAAGTAGTTAAAGGAAATATCAAAGAATGGTATTATCTTGACCCTTGCAAAATAATGTTGGAATTTGAGAAAAAATAGATAAATAATTATTAGTTGAATAATCAAATTTACTTTCAATATCATTTATGAAGCACAATATTAGAAATGTTGAGGAAAAGAAACTTGACATGAGCATCTATAATACGGTTGGATAATTAATGTTGTGTAAGCAACAATTGAATAATGATTTCGCCATTGGTGTAGGCAATATTGAATCAAAAGAATATATTACAACAAGTTTTATGTTTTAATGTGATTAATTTTTTAAGAGTAAGTTTTTGAAGAATTTTTCGTCTTTTCATGAGTAGCTATAGCTTCCCATGCACTAATATTATATATCTCTTCTATTGAATTTGGCCAATGGATAACTATTGCATCCTCTATTTAATTTGTTAATTCTTCTATACCGATCTCTTCATAGAAGTCATGGAATTATGGTACTATATCTAATGGAAGAGATATTGGATCCAATATTTGAACTGCATTCCATAGAATATTTAACATGTGTTGATGCTTCCATGTAGTCATTGGTCGTGAGAGAAACCTTCTCACCATATCTATGTGAAAGTATAGAGACAATATATTAAATTTGACAAAAATATATTATTTGTGTTTATGTATCAAGAAATGAAATTAAAAAGAGAATAGAGATTACCTATTAAACATTAGTGAAGCTATCACACTAATGAAGTTTTCAAATACTTCTTTCGTTCCAAATTTTAATGCAGCAATAAGTTTCCCTGCTCAAGTGTAAAAAATATTAAATTATATCATAAATATTTTATAAAATATAATATCCATAAGAGAAAATTTAAAAGAAAGTTTTTCTCTACATTTATATGGTACTAATATAAAAAATATTGTATTAGTAACACTATCATATTTTTTTTGGCAAGAGCCTACAACACAATGGTAAATTGTGAGCCTCTTATCAAAGAGGTCTTGAGTTCGAATCACTTAACAAATAATAATTAACAAAATAATTAATCTTGGCTATGGCCTCTTACCGATCAAAAAACAAAAACACTATCATAGTTTTTCATGATAAGCAACAAATAGAAGTTATTTCTATTGTAAAAACTCAAAAGTATGAAATATTAATTGATAAAAAAATATAAATTTTCTTAGTCTATTACGTAGATGTCCTTAACATTGTAGTTATTTTTCATTCAATTAATATATAAAATTAAGACATTATTTTTTTGCTAGAAAAAAATTATAACTGCAATTAACGCATAAATGAAAATAAAATGAATAATATAATATAATATAATTTGGAAATAAATAAGATAGTTCTAAAATAAAATAATTCCTAAATTTGTAAATGATGATATTATTGTATTTGGATCTTTTCTTTGTAAAAAGACTGTGGATTTGTGTCTAAGTAGAATTTAGGTGGTAGCACACAACTAGATGGGTCTACAAGAGTTTCATGTATCCAAATGAATTAAAGGTGGAACCAAGTCAAGTCTTGAATTTCTTCTTTTCAAGGGGTTTTCAATGTACCGTGGAAAGTGGAAAGAAATTCATGTTGGATTTCAGAGCTGATGCTTGTGGTCTACAAACTCTTTGTGGGAGCCCCAAGAACCTTATTCTTGACTCATTTATTGTTAAATAATATTGATTTTACCACTCTATTGTATAACAAGATAATTAATAAAATTGAGATTCTTAACTTAATCTAAGTTTATAGTAGCATTCCATGAAGGTACCTTCCCATAAAAATTTAGAAGGCAATGCTAAAAAATTTAGGATCATTTTATAGTTCAAGAATTCCATGAATTTTGTAGTGTAGTTAATGTTTAAATTTTATTTTTTGAATAAAGGTTGCAATCCACCATACTTCATTGAATTAAAATTAGTTCAAGATCTCAACATTGAATTGAAACTGATTCAAGAGTTCAAGGGAGAAAGAATGAGAAAGAAAACCCCCTTTCCTTTCCCATATATATTTAATAATTCTAAAATAGGGAAGCCAATGCATAAACCAGGCCACAAGATCGTAATGAATCAATCATACTACAAAAAACCTATAAGGGAAGCTTGGAAGTGAGTCAAAAATAGATGCATCATGTGAATAATAGTCAATATTGATTATAATAGTTAATGCTCAAGACAAGTGACACATTCATTCATTTTAAGTGAAATGCTTCTATCAATTATATCAGTTAGCAATTTTTGTTGTTGTGGGGATTCACACCCCATGTTATAAATTTTTGCAAGAGATGAAGGTGACAATTGGCTAGTGTTACGATCATAGAACTTTGTAATCCCCCTATTGAAAGTGTGAGGAAGAAAAAACACCAAGATAGAGTTAGACAAAGTTCAAATGGCTTAAACATCACACACTAAGGCTTGATTCCTAGGCTAAAAGTGTTAAATAGGCAAAGTTGACTTATTTTTTCAAGCTTAATTTCTTCCTTAGTGTGTGATGTTTAAGGGTGGTAGAAAAAATCATATATAGCATACAAAATACAGAGGCTCAAATCCCAGGGATGAGTCCCTCATAGAGCATGGAAGAAAAAAGGGTAGGAGCAACACACTACCCAAGCAGTTAGGTAGGAACTCAACAACACCATTCAAACCCACACAAATACCACCAATATGTTTCAAAACCTTACCTTGGGAGGAGCCATGGTAACTGCCAATGAAGTTAGGGGATTTCTGACATAATTATGAGCTTAAGCAATGACAAGACAAGGAGGGTAGATCCTAAATGTCACCAAGAGATGGATAAATGATCTCCCCTAGTACCAAACACATAGAAAATTTAGAGGTAGCAGGATGTGATGGAGATCAAGAGGACCAATGATTGAAATGCTATACCAAATGGAAGTGAAGGAATGGGGTGCAATGAGCAAAAGAGTTTCACCCAAGATTTATAGGATCCAAAACTCAATTACTTCTACCAACTTTGAAAGGTTCCTTCAAGACACTGCAAATCTGAATAGCTTAAACATCACTCATTAAGGCTTGATTCCTAGGCTAAAAGTGTAAAATAGTCAAAGTTAACTTACTCTAAGTTCCAAGCTTAATCTTTTCATTAGTGTGTGATGTTGGTGGTAAGAACCTCACATGATCTACTAGTATTATCATCATAGAATATCTTACTTATAGGGAAATATCTATGATTTTAGAAAGGAAGATAATATGAGACTTTTCTTAGAGGGACCATGTAGCCCCTAGTCTTATAAATACAATGAACACCTCCAAATCCCTAATGATAGAATTTATCATTTTAATTATGAGATAAGAGGGCTGGAAATATTTCAATCCAAACTTAATATGTGGAGGTGGGGTAGATCCACAATAGAGGACCCATGTTCCAATGCTTCTCCTAGACTAGTTAATGAAACCACAACTATATTGACATCTCTATAACAATTGGAAATTTTGAATTTGAGGAAGCAAAGAAGTGAATTCCACACCTCCCCCAGCACATACTAGAGCTCCCAATTGACCACTTTCTTGGACATGAGGGCACCAATCACAATTTTAGAGTTGCATTGAATATGAATATGACCAATATTGGATGGGATTTCTTCTCTAACACCATCTAGAACAACTGAATTCTCTTCTAGATTTTTTGTACTAAATGGAGTTCTAAAAAAGAACACTTTGAGAATATGGCCTTTGCAGTCTCTAAATACAACACTTATCCCTAATCTCCTAGGTTTTTCCCACCTTATTAATTTCCTAATATCCACCTTGCATGCTTTACCAACTAGGGCCCCTTTAAATAGTATAATTATTTTCTACCACTTATTTTAATTTTCATTATCTATTGATGTATATGTAGAGAAAAGAGATTATGATCTTATGGAAAAGGCATTAAATATTTCTCAAAATAAAGAATCTATCTGAGAATACACCTTATCAACTCTCATAGATTCGCTCCTAAATATCCTTTTGTTCCTCCCACCAAATTCCTCATACAACTATTGAAGGACAAATCCTCTAAAACTTTGCAAAAAAGACCCCTTATTCAATAAGGGAAAGAAAAGTAAAAAAAGTTAGGTAGTGGACAAGAGGGGACCTTCCCAGCCTAACTTTCCTAAGGATTACTTCCAACAATATTGGGAAAACTCACACTTAACCAAAAAATGGTGAACATTTTCTTTTGTCTTGCTACATAAAACACGAGAAGTGATTTGTGATTCCCAACCTTTCAAGTCTCCCACTAGAGAGTGTCCTATGCTAGATAAAAACCATTAAAAACACATTCTTTGGTTATAATGGCATCATGCTAGCAATATTTTAATTCTCTCTTTCCATTTTGAATATCCATCTTCATTAAATACTTGTATCCTTCTTTCATCGCGTACTTATTGCTAAGACATTTTTCCTAAATAAGTTTTTTAGTCTCCATATTGAGGTTGATTAGTCTTTGTTTCAAGATATTAACTAACTAGCATTTCTTACTGATTGGGATGTGGACCTTATCCAAATCCTTCCATCCATCGAAAGGAGATCCATCAAATATTCTTACTTGAAAATGATTAGAAACTTTTTCTCCCCATGAATGAACCAATATTTCATAAACTAAGGAAATTGCATAATAAAGATATAAGGGGTTAACCATTCTATGAGCTAGTCCAGAAAAGGGCTTTCTTTCCCAAATTAATCACCCAAGATAAGTGACACAAAATTACCCATTTACAAGTTATCATGCAGTTCCACATGGTTGAGCCCTTGTAGGGGTTCCTCATAGTGAATATCCTCTTAGGAGGATTCTCATCTATGAATTTCACTTTGATGATTTGTTCCCTTAAAGAAAATGGATTTTCATAGTATTTCCAAGATAATTTGGACCCTAAGCTCAAATTTCTCTCAAACGTGTTATGGATTCCCACACCTTTGTCAACCCTAGATTGACACATCTTATCTAAGGAAACTAGAGAAAATTCTTTTGTGCCACCCAAGTTTCTTTTCCAAGTAAAGTCTCTCAAAATTTTACTAAGCATTTAAATGGTACCTTTAGGGGCTATAAGGATTGGCATAACATGATTTGGAATAGAACTAAGTTCTAATTTTACAATTAATATGTGACCCGCAAAGGATATCCACCTTGCCTTCTAGATCACAACTCTATCTCTTACAAATTAGAGGATTTTTTCTATTAGGATTAACCATGGACAAAAATAATAATTATATACAAATATAACCAATATTGGAAATTAATAAATCACATAGAAGAGAACATAAGACACAAGGATTTAACATGGTTCACCCAATCCTTGGGCTATGTCCACAAACAACAAGTCTAATATTATTATCACTTACAGCTCAATATTGCTACAAGAAGCTATAATATCATCACACATTATGAAATCCCTAGCCCTAATCCATTTTATTCAAGCTTTTGTCGCTTACAAAATTAGGGCTAGAATAAGTCATCTAGTAGAAAATTAATAGATGACACCTTTTACAATAGTAGATTCATATTTGACTTCAAGGACACTACCCCTAAAAATCCCCATGGAGGCATTGTCCCTTGACCCCACCCTATACTATGATAGGGAGCACACCTAGGGTGCTTCCCTAGGACCCCACAAGGGAAACTACTCCCAAACCCCTATAGAAATAATTTGGGGAGAAACTAAGTTGAATAAACCTCTAATTCTGATCAGGCTCCACATCACAACATTTTACTAATGTGTTGATCTACTCCCCCCTTGAGCAACAAAAAAACCAAGGGATTTCTAAATAGAAAAACATTGTTGATTTGTTCCATATTAGAGAAAAATACCTTTAACTTGCTTGGATTAATTTTCTGACATGCTATATTATAATACTCTTATAGAGTCTCTTTAATAACTAGGGCTTCCCTAAGACATCCTTATCCAAACATTAGGGAATCATCTGCAAATAAGTTGTGAGTAAGGGATAGTTGAGAATTATGGATGTTAACACCCTTCCAAAGACCAGTTCATCCTATTTATGTTGGATCAACCTACTTAGACCTTCTATGAGAATAGTAAATATAAAGGGGGATAATGAATCTCCTTTCCTCACCCCCTCAGAGTATGAAAATAACCAACAAGGAGATCCATTAACCTGAAAACTTGACCCTGTGATGTAGGAGATTACACATTTAATCCACTTCTTGTGGAAACTCATTTTTTCCAACACTCATCTTAAGAATAACCAACTTACCCTATCAAATGCATTCATCATATCTAGTTTAAAAATCATAGCTAAATATATTTTGAAGTGAGTGAATGGAGAACATCATGTGCTACTAGTGCCCCCTCCATTGTTTCTCTACTTCACACAAAACCACTATGTTCCTCTTATCTTGGAGAAGTTCTATGTTGTCACTTTAGTAAGAAACTTGTAAATGGTGTTACATAATAAAATCGGTCTAAAATATGCAAAAGTTCCAAAAATTTTGAAAGAATAATGAAGAGAACTTGTTCAATCCCAATGTCTTATCTAGCCCTATTGTAAACACCATCCAATTTATTTCTTCTATAGTGAAAGGATCCATTAGAAATGTGTTATCTTAATCAAAAACCAAGGTAGGGATACAATCCAAAACATTTGAGCAGTCTAGGGGAGGGTTAGAATTTGTCACATTTTTTTTTATTATCACATTCAATTCATGTTAAAGTAAATAAAAGGAAAATAAATAATTATAAGAAATAATTTTATTTTTTTTATTGGAAAGTAGAGTAGGAAAAAGGCTGAGCTAGTGGTGCGATTTTGAATCCCCATAGTCCTAAAAGTAGGTTTTTCTACATTTGAATATGATATTCCAAATATGATAATCTTGTTCCATAAAAATAAATCCTAAAATCCCCCTCATATGACCACACCCTAAATATACTTGTCTCCCTGATTTGTAATTGTGTTTCATATTCAGACTAAACTACAAGACGATAATTGTATAGTTATATGCATCTTGCAAATTCAACTTACCAAGTTTATCCTATTGCTAAAAAAATGTTCTTGCAAGTTTTTAAAGGCATGTCCAATTCATTTTCAATATTTAATGGTGTTGAAGAACATTGCTTTTTTTTTTCTCCAAATCACCTATCATAGAAAAGCATATGTGGTTGTAGGTTTTTTTCTCTTGTGAAATTCTTTATTGCTCAGAAATGAGTGTTCCTTACCTAATTTTTGGGTGGTTTCTATATTATTCTTACCATATGGGAAACCTTTTATCTTAAATGATAGTTCCAGTCCTAAAGATAGCATTTATAACTTCAAAGATAAATATATGGTATTCATTTTATGAAGAATATATATCTCAACTATATTTCCAAAGCCACTTTGAGGTCCAAAGGGATAGTATTCTATTCAAGTTTAAAGTGGACATGGTTTTGGGTCTTTTTGATAGAAAGCTACTTGGTTTTTTTTTTTTTTTATTGATAAATGGCCAAGGCCATGATATAATTTTATTATTAATAAAGAATGTTTACATCAGCGTTCCACCATTCAAACGGGCACTAGTAGGAAAGAACGGGGAAAGAAAACCTCTAGTCTAGCCCGAGACCTCACTCCTATATTATTACAATATAAAAGGGGCATACCCTAGTCATACATTCCTATCTATTACAATATAAAGTTTCTTAGAATGATAATCAAATAATTCATATTGTGAAGCCATCCTTACAAGGGTTCCAATATATCTTTTAAGCAACCTTGCATCTAGATTCATTCCTCCTTATCTAACTTGCTTTATAAACAAACTAGTTAGTAATAAATGGTAAGACAAACTCTTATTCAATCACAAGAGTACATATATCTTAAGGATTGAGAAAAGAAACCACGATTACATCCAAGCAGTCTCCTCAATGAATCAATGACAAATTGGAGAGGCCTTAGCCCATTAATTTTTGAAAAATAATAGAGACTCAACTAATACAAGCTACTTGTAAACCAAGACATATATTTAAGTGCTAATGTTCAACTATATCTGCCAAACATGTAACAGTATTATCCCATGTCATATGCATCATAGGAGGTCGAGCAATGAGTCTATATCCTAAATTACCTTACTTCCAAATCCAAAAAACCAAATAGCCAATATAATAAGACTAAAAAGAAAGCCTAGAGTGATTTTAATGAGTTCCAAACAAACCCAGTAAGAATTTATGAATTACTTAACAAAAATAAACCAACCCAATATGAACCGTTCATCAGAACAAAGGCATGTAAGATCAAACTCTCAAAAAAGTCATTCATAGTTAATGCCCTATTATCCTTTGACTATGCTATAGATAACAAGGTAACATTCTACACTCCTAAAGTTTTAATGATTAATAGCCCATCTAAACATCCAATCAAACTAAGTAGCCAAATTTCTTACCTCTAATATTCCAATACACCATTCTAAACCCATGCAGAAGATCTTCCATTGATTGGAGCACAAGAAACGATAACCAAATTAAGGGCTTCTTGATAACATAATAGCAAATTAAGTGCAAAAAGAAAAACTGTATACAATCACCCAAGGTGTTTACTCCATTTAGACTTCAATTTTCTACAACCAAAACATTGCGCATTGAGTCATTAAATTTCTTCAAATTCTACTATTAACATAAATATAATCACAAACATTCAAAAAAGATGCTATTAAGCAATTGCCAAAAGCAAAGAACTAAGATAAAAATTGCATCCTTAAAGTAATTTATGCTCTAAATCTTGTGAAAATTTAAAAGAGAAAACCATAGCATTAAAGAGTAAATCCATGGAAAAGAAAATCCTACGAGCATTCACGACCAAGTCTAATCTAGAGGATTATAATAGCTAATTTTCATCATATATTCATAGTAATATATGTACATTACATTTATGCAAGATTCAAATATATCCCAATAAGTTTTTGGAACTATTCGGCTCTCAAACGAAGAAAATGAGAGGAAAATCTAACTATATCTATAAGCCCTAAGGAGTATTACAGCCCAATGTTAAATTTTCCTAACGGCTACCAAATATTAACCCTAAAAAGTAGAGTAGAGCCCCAAAACATAATTAGATGCAACATCTTTACTTCCAATACACCATTATTACTTCTAGAATTTCATTAGGCTATTCCACATCATAGTTTGGTGGAAATTCAAAATCCACTTTAGCCCTACTGGTTTTTTCAGCGTTTGGGGTGCAAAAATTGAGGGCATCAAGGTTATCGAATACCACTCCTAGTTGTATGTACACATTGGACATATGGAGGTACTTAATTAACCAATATTTTCTATCATCTGCAATGATCCCTCTCCAACGTAGCAGAAAATGTATACTCACTTCCATTTTTGGCCATTCATAATGGAAAGCAGGACTTTTACGAATTACCAGCGATGGGCACCTAAATGTAGTATCTAGGTTTGGGGAACCCAAAGGTAGCTTCATGTATTTTTCTAGCAATGGAATTCAAATTTTATCATCAATTCTATAGACAGCATGTTCCAAATCCTTCCTCCATGTTGGGACAAACAAGTTGCGACAAAGTCTAACAATGTCTCCTGCCAAAATCTTTTCTCTAGCCATAACTCCAATGAAGGATCCGATAATGTCACTATTAGTCCTCCATGTGTACTCCTCATTGAAGATTCCTTCCCCAATCACTCTGTTAATGACAATTTGAGTCATATCATCAATCAGGTAGAGTATCCTATTCCACCTTTCCAATTTTACATTTCCGCAGAACACCATGGTGTGAACTTCAAACTTATGAAACACATAAATATTTGAATCCATTTCTAAGGGAAGGTAAAAGTGACTACTTACTGCCTCTATTTATAAGGCAAAGAAAGAACCTAGAAACATCTTGGATGACGGTATCCAATGATGTCATCCTGATAGACTAAGCCCCTAAAACCTTGTCATTATATAATTATGTCACGAGATGAAGGCTAAAGCCATCCTTGATATACAAGCGAACCTAAAAGCTATCCCAATTCATGATGACGAACAAGCATGCTAATATAGTTGAGGATAATATATCAATACTAAAAATGTTTAGCATATACCTCAATTACTACCGAGGCCTACCCAAATGGTGAATGGGAAGAAGGATGTCTATAGGATGTGGGAACAAACTACAAAGCATGACTAAATATTCAAGTAAATATAGAAATTAAATTGCCTAGTGAATGTATATATGTTATTGATTAACTATATACTTGTGTCTATGTGTCTATATATATTGGAAATCTATAGGTATCGGAATAATGTAACTATATAATAAGAGAATAAGTAATTACATATAAAAGGGGGAGAAACATATAAAAGAGGAGAGAGCCAACAGCAAAAGTGAGAGACCAAGGCTATCTTGGTGAAGATGAATCATTTTTAAAGACTAATAAATTAACTCCATCTGCCCCCATATTTGCTAAGAGGTCCGCTCCTCAGTTCCCCTCCCTAAAAATATGACAAATCCTACTATCTTCCAACTTATCCAATAGAGCAAGGACTTATTCTAATTGAGAGTTGAGTACCCAATTAGGAGTAGAACATTTTTTGATGGCATTTAAGATAATCTGAGAATCTCCTTCTATGATGACTTTGGGGGATTTTAACATTAGACACATATGAAGACCTTGCTTTAATGCCTCTAGTTCCACTAGATTATTGGAGGTCGATTTGATCGACATGGCTTTTTTTGTGATCCATTGACCCGATTTGTGAGGCCTTGCCCCGACCCATCATAGCATAGTGATACATTATTATTATTTTGATACTCACGACTCAAGATGTCGAGACGTTATTGGATACTTGAACATATTATATTATTTCATGTTGTGTGATGTTACTTTCATATGCTTGAGTTCGTCATTTAATGTTTTATGAACATGTATGTTGATGAAATAAGTAAATGTAGGATTAACACTTTGATTATGAAATTGTAATGATTAAGAATATGAGTAGGACGAGAGAAACCTTGATTGATTTGAAAGATTTATATTTTAATTTATGTGGTTTCTTGATACGTATATACATATGTGCATGTGATTTTATGAGACTATTGATGTGTGCAATGAGTGTGCAAGATATTTTAGCCAAGAAAACCCGATAGAGGAACGGACCTAATTCCTATGTGCCATTCATGGAAACCATGTTGTTCGTATCTTATTGTATTTTGAGATGTATGAATGTAATTTTTCGTGATCAGTAAATGTTAATGTTTTGTAATTGTGTTCTTTAGTGTCGGTTGAAACTCGTGATTTTTCTTATGCATTCCAGCATGCTAGTTAGGGTTATTAGTGTAACCTTTGGACCTAAGTTGAACTAAGTTAGTAACCTTTCGAGTTTAGTCACCCCTAATTCGGATTAGTGCTTAATCTGCATTTTGGAGTTGTTAGATGGTCCAAATTTTTCCCTAGTATTTGTTGGGTCCCAAATCAATTCCTAAGGCCTTAAATCATGAAATCTTTATACCCAAGGGGTATGGGTATGGGTTGGGGGCATTTTCCACCCCCTAAGCCCCTTTTGTTGACTTTTGAGGTCACTCAAAAAGTCTATTTTTGCCTTTGTGCGAAAATTGAAAGTTGCTACCATGAGTTGGATAAACACAACTCCACTTATAGGTTAACCTTGGGTTTGGTTGAGTTAGAAACTTCTAGATTTTTAGGTGAGTGGGGAAAGTTATTGCCATTTTTGGTGGTTGAGTTTGGACCTTATCTAGAGGCACTTTTTGGAGTAGTTTTGGTTGTTACCCAATCTCTACTTTTAGAGAGGAGTCTTGGAAGATTGAAGGCAAGGAAGGAAAAGCTCTTCTCAATTTGATCATTTACCATAACCTCTTTGTGAAGGTAGGAGTTCTTCATCTCCCTTGTTCAAATTGTTCATGAATGTTTCATGCTTGTGTTATTGGGGTTGTTTATTTGTATGCCTGTATGTATTGTTGAGTATGTTGGGAAGGATTGAAACCATGTTTCTTGAATGCTTTTCTTTCATGTTTTTGTTGAATTTTCAAAGTTTTCTTGTATGGGTGTTTTGGCATTACTCACCATGGGATAGGGCAGAAGTGGCCAATTTTGGGAAAGGTCTTTTTAGTTGGACTCCAACAGTGTAGAGTCTCATCTTAGGATGAGAAGAGGGAGAGAGGGTAGGGTGTTATGAGCCCCTACCTATCAGCACAAACCACGTATGAGTTTTTGGCATGTAAGAATGGAAGAACAGAAGTTCTTGAATTATAGCCCTGATTGGCCACCTGGTTTGGTGTTGTGTCTGACATCTCCTGTTGGAAAAATCCACCTTTCCCTAGTTTTGATTCATTGTGAATCTTATTGTGAAAACCTAGTATGAATATGCATGTTTGATTTTGTCTCTTGGTCATGCTTGTTTATCACCTGATCAGATTATGTTCCCTCCACGATCTTAGCAATGTATTGCAGAAAATGATATGGACCCCTTGATAAGGGTCATGAAGGAAATTTATTTGATTGTTGTAATTTTTGGGATTGGAATCCTATGAAAATTGTATTAAAAAACTTTTTTATAATGGCAATGATGTCAGGTTTTCTTCCTGGTTCTTTCCCGGCTGAGCCTTTGAATCAGGTTGTCAATAAAATAATGATTGAGTAATATCACTTCTCTTGAGATTTTCATATTTTTCGGTTATATGGGTGAATATCAAAATGAAATAAATGATGAGGTTGAATTATGCAAAAATTCAATTTTCATATATTTGTTAAGGCAAAGTTATGTTATGCGTGGCATGTTAATTCATTTTCGTAGTTATAAGGAAATAAGGTCAATCGTGCAATGTTGTTAAAACAAATTATTCAAGTTCTTAGTGTAACTAGATAGCTAGTACATTCTATTAGAAATTTTTTTAAAAATGGATTGTATTGCAAAGAAAATTATACTTCGAAAATAAAGAGGCCTTAAAAACAAAACAAAAAAAGAGAAAACTATTTAAAGTTTTAAACCTCTTTGGAAAAATATATATATTATATGTTGCCTTAAAAAAAATTCATACTTAGAAAAAAAATGCCTTGAAAAATAAAATTTATCCTAGAGCCAAAAAGTCTCTAGATTTTGTATGAGAAATGTTTTATCCTCTTTTGTCACAAAGAATATTCTATAGATCTTTATTTTGCAATTTAAATTCAAAAAATAATAATAATAGAAATAGTAAATTAAAAAAAAAAAACTCAAAATAAAAAGGAAAATAATACACATACAATAAGTTGTAAAAATATCCTACCTAATAAACTTTCTAATATAACTACTCTACCCCTTTTATCTATATGTAGCAAATGGAGTTTAAATAGCAGGTACGGCTAACATCACCCCTGTCATGTCATGTTTGAATAAGTGTTTGCTATGATGGGGGGGGGGGGGGGGGGGTTGAATAATTTAAAGTTAAATAAGAAAGTTTCAAAAAAAAGAAACATCAACTTTTACCTATTTTCTAGGCGCCTTTAATGGAAGACAAGTTCTCATGTATCGTGGGAAGGGAAAAATGTAGGGTAGATATTAATTAAGTTAGTTGTTGATTTATTTTAGAAAGAAATAAAAAGAGTTTTAATTTTAATATTAGTTTAGTTTAGTTGTTTGTTATTTTATTTTGTAAAGCCTTACATTAAGTTAGTTTAGATTAGTTGTTATTTTATTTTAAAGTTAAAAAAAAAATTAGACTAGTTTCTAATTTAATTTTAGTTTGGTTTGGTTGTTATTTAAAAGTTGTTTTTAATTCAAATTAGTTGTGATTTAAGTTTTGTTTAAATTTATGTTAGTTTAAATTTAGTTTAAGTTTTAATTAACATTAGTATTAAAGTAAAATGTTAGTTATAGGTTTAGTAATTAATGAAGTTTTAACTTTAGTTTTAATGTTTTTTTTTATAGATATAATTGTAAAGCAAATTAGTATGTTATTTCAGTAATATTGTTAGTTGAAGAAGATATTCGATTTGTAGATAATGTTAATATGTTTTGATTTTAAATAGATTATAGAGTAAAATAATATTTTAATTAGCATGTTTTTAAATAATGTTAGTATGGTTTGATTTTAATAGAATTGTAAAGTTATTGATATGATTGTTTAGAAATAAAGTTTAAATTTGTTATGATATTTAAAATAAAGATTTGTAGTTGGTAAATGGATTATAGTTTTATTATTTTTTAATTATATTAATCTACTATGAGATGAAACATACTTTGTTATAAACGTTAAATTTATCGTTAATTATATTGTTATTTGAATAATTTTGAATCTATTGTTTTAAAGTTAATATAAATGAAACAAATGTCAAAATTGATTTGATAATGAAATTTTAACTTAATGAGCTTGTCCCACACTTTGATTTTTAAAACTTAATGGAATATCAAGAGTCTTGATTGAAGAATCTATTTCTATCTTCGTTGTACCTACTCTTAAAATTATGAAAGAACAATCTTATCAAACTTAGTGGACTTAATTATTTTTAACTTTAAAAAAATAAAATTACATGTGTTTTGCCCTCGTATTTTTGGGCATGACACGAGTCATCGTTAATGATACATCCAATACCCATTGTTCCTGGGTTACCTCGAGCCACACCATCAAAGTTCAGTTTGACCCACCCAAAAGGCGACAGTTCCCATCTACAATTTTCCCTAGCCTCTCTATTAGATTTAAGATAACACAATAGAGGATAAATCAAATTGGACCAAAGCTTCTTCATTTGTGCATCCTAATTGCAAAAAGTTCCTTCTTCTATCCGCACATTTCTAAGATGTGAGTTCGTAGTCTCAACAATGCTTGCTTCCATTTTTAAAATTGACTCTTCAGGCTTCAGTTCTAAGTTATAGAAAATATGTCGATTCCTCTCCTTCCAAATCTCCCATGCCATAATGGAGGGGGAGATATTCTGAAGTTTGTGATATACATCCTTAACCAAATTTGTGTTCTAACCCTTTAGAAGAGCCGTCAGAGTTTTAGGGAAAGGGGTTGACCATCCCAACATATGCCTAAGCCACTCCTAGCATTTTTGGGAATAGGAATAGTTAAAAAGAATATGATCAACATCTTCGTCACTTTTTTTAAATAAAACACATCTGGAGGGACTCTAAAATCCAATTTTGTATAACTTGTCCATAGTCTGAATTTCTTTTTGGAAGGCCAACCACAAAAAGAACCTTGCTTTTGGGAGGCATGATGAATCCCAACATAGCTTTAGTGGGATATCCACTTTATCCCAATTTTGAGATTTTATTAAAGCCTTATATCCATTCTTTACACTATACTTGCCATCATTAAAGGCCACCCAGATTAGTTCATCTTGCTTTTCTAAATGCTTAATCCTCCTATCTTCTAATAACTTTTCATAATCCTTGACCGTCTCAGGATCCACATCCAAACCCTCCAAATATTTCCACACTACTTTAGGAGAATCATCTATGAAGATTATAGTCTTGTAATCACTAACATTGCAACCCCATAGATTATTTAGCTTATGTTTGAGATCTGATAATACGAGGCTCTGATTAAGGGGGGGATGTCCATCCCAAGAATCTTCCCAAAAAAGGGCCTCGTCACCCTTGCCGACGTCCCAAGTTAAATATTTGTAGATCGAATGGTGACATTTTAACATAAAGTTCCAACTTTTGGACCCCTTAGGGAGTTTTTTAATTCTAAAAATCAAAAGAGAGTCATCTACATTAAGATATATGTTGTATAGGATCTTAGCCCATTTGTGTTCTCTTTCCTTATAGAGCCACCAAATAAGTTTTGCCCCCAAGGCTACATTTTGCCATTGCAAATTCTTAATTCCTAGCCCACCCTGATCCTTAGGTTTGCATATGTTCTCCCATTTGATGAGTGCCAATTTTTATCCTCTTCACGGTCATTCTACAAAAAGTTCCACATTTTGGATTTGAATTTGAGGAGGTTTTTCTTAGATAAAGGCAAACAAGGTAGCGAAAAAAAAGGAATGGCAGATAACACTGTTCTAATCTTTGTTCTTTTTCTTGGCTTAGTTGATCATTTTTCCTTCTAAAAGCCAAGCTTGTTATCCAATTTTTCCAATGTATTGTTCCATACCTTACTTGATTTCTTACCTTTCTCCAGGGCGATACCAAGATACTTGCAAGGAAAATCTCCTATTTTATATCCCATAATCTTGCAAATTTGTTGTTCTATATCGGGTTTGGAGTCAATAAAAAAAATATTTCAGATTTGAGTTCATTGACTTTCTATCTGGAGGCTTCCATATAAGTTTTAATAATGTCTTTAAGAACAAGAGCCTCTTTGATAGTGCTTTTGCCCAATAATATGGTATCATTTGCATACTACCGGTGAGTAATATTGGGCATATTTTTAGTTACCCTAATGCTTGAAATCCTTTATTTTTTGTATGCATCAGTCACTTCTCTCACAAATGCTTCTACCATAATGATGAATAGAGAAGGGGATAAAGGATCCCCTTGTTTAATGCCCCTTGATATGTCAAAGAAACCTTCTGGTGTACCATTGATGAGAATGGAGATTTTGGGAGTTGAAATAAATTAGAAAATAAGGTGATTCCATTGACAGGAAAACCCGAATGCTTCTAGAGCGTTGCATAAGAATCTCCAATCAACCATATCGTATGCTTTTTGAATGTCTAGTTTCGTAAACACACATGCTTCTTTGTTCGAATAGGTTGAGTGAATTATCTCTTGAATGGTAATGATTCCATCAAGAATAGATCTTCCTAGCATAAAGCCAATTTGTTCTTTTGAGGCAATTTTGGGAAGGACACTTTTGAGCCTATCAGCTAGGACCTTGGAAAAAACTTTGTAAATAGTGTTTTAAAATTGGTCTATAATCACCTGGGGTTAGAGGTTTAGCCTTTGTAGGGATCAGTGTGAGAAAGGAGTGATTAATTTTTGATAACAGAGCACCCCCATTTCTGGAAGCTTCAATAGCTTCCTAGAGATCTATACCTATGATACCCTAGCATTTTTGAAAGAAGAAGGCCTAAAAGCCATCTGGACCTAGGGATTTATCGAGGTTCATATTGACACTACTTTCTTAACTTCTTCTAAGACAATAGGTTTGTTTAAAACCTTATTATCTTCAGGTGTGACAATTTTTGGAATTAATTTGAAACGATTTAATTGTGCTATTCCATTCAAACCTTCATAATTGTTTAGAATATTCTAAAAGTACTTGAAAAAGGTGTCCACAATTTCACTTGGGTTGTCAGTTAGTATACCCAAGTAATTTTTGACACATGTTATTCTACTCTTTGATCTGTTGTATAAGGTAGAGTTGTGAAAGAATTTTGTATTTCAGTCCCCTTCAGTGAGCCACCTCTCTCTTGATTTTTGTCGTTAGAATAGCTCTTCTTTGGTTAATATATCTTCTTGCTTTGCTAATAAGTCATTTTCTAAAAGGTAGCTATCATTTTTCATACCATTCCTGATTACTTATGAGTTTAAGTCTTTCAATTGCTTTTCTATGTCTAATTTTACTTTGAAGATTTTATTGAATTGTTCCTTGTTCCATCTAAGTATTTGTTCTTTAAGAATTTTCATTTTGGAAACAAAAACAAACATCTTTAAGCCTTCAAAACTGTCTTGAGCCCACCATTCTTTAATATTATTAATGAAGTTTGGGTCTAAGAATCGTGTTTTCTCACATTTAAATGGGTTCCTGGTAGGCTTGTGAGGCTCGATAAATTCAAATCTGACCAGAAAGTGATCAGATCCTACAATAGGTAAAATTTAGGATAAAATGTTCAAATTATTCACATCCAAATAACTTTTGATCAAGGACCTATAAGGTTTTTTGGCAATATATGCAAAGTCTTTTCTCCTATTGTTCCAAGTATAAATCCATTTCTTGTTGGGATATCTATTAGATTATGCCAAAGACATCAATCTTGGAAATCTTTGGATGCTTGTGATAATTGTCGAATACCACCTACCTTTTCATTGATATTTAATATTGTGTCAAAGTCACCTCCTAATAGAAATAGACTACCCTTGAGGTTGTTCATAAGTAGGCCAATTTCTTTCCAAACTATTTTTTTATTGGAATAGCTTATTGGGCCATAAACATTAATAAGGATAAATTTAAGATCTGATTTTAAGAGTTGTACATTGCTGCTAATCCAGTAGTCACTAATATTTAATATGTTTATACAGACCTTTCTAGAATCCCAAAGAATCCCTAGGCCCCTTGAAGCCCCTATTGTTCTTGAAATACAAACTTCCACAATCCAAGCATCTTATCTAATTTACCTATTTCTAATTTATCAAATTTAGTTTCCTGAATTAAAATAATATCAAACTAGAAGGCTTTAAGGTTATGTTTTAATAACCTCTTTTGCTAGGGGCATTAAGACCCCTAGCATTCCATGTAGTTATCTTCATACTTGTTCAGGAAGGCACTTCCCCTTCCCATTGTTAAAAATTTGGTCTATCTTTTGCTGCTCTCTGTTATGTCCATCTACTTCCCTCAGTTCCTTTAATGATCTTCTTCCTCTCTTACCCTTTGTATTGCCACAAATAGGAGATTTGAGTCCTTCTTGATTCATATGAATACCTAGCTGATCTAGATTAGATTCTGCCTTTTGCACAGTGGAGCTCTTGTCAACGGTGTTCTTTTCATTCTCTTCATTTTCAAATTCTTTTAGGAACTGATTTAAAAGACTAGCCTACTTCTCTATTTCTATATCTGCTTCCATCTTGCTACCATTGCAATTTTCATTTTCTTTTTGCATTATGAGTGAACTTGGCTTTGTCATCTTGGATTGTCTTAGATCATTGTCCTCATATTCAATCTTTAATAAATCTTTCATTAGATCTTCACAAGTGTAATTGTTCCCTCCTATTTTGAGGATTTTCTAAATGAGTTCTTCCTTATGTGTATCTGTGCTCTTATCAATATTTTCAGTACATAACACTTGGATTAAATCATCTATTAAATGATTTAGGCTAATTTCTTCTAATTTTTATATGCTTCCTTCTTCCCATGTTGGATCCCAAATACTATCCTTGTTTAATAAGTCCTAAAACTCATTAACTGGCATCTTCTCTGCTCTCTTTATTTCCCTAGTCTGTTGCTTGTTGGTTGGTGTAAATGGTGAGCTAATTGTGGTAGCTGGGGTTTGTCAAAAAAAAAATTTAGTCACTGGAGATTCTATAATGGGATTTGACTCTTGAGGTTGGCCCTGTACTCTCTGATCCATGCCTTCCTACATTTTAATCGCCTCATTAGTTTCCTCGAGAGCACTAAATAACATAAAGTTCTCCATTTCCTCTATCTTGCCCTCTTGATCATCCTTTCTATTTTCTTCTTGTTGAATATCTAAAATTCCTTCGTGTTTTTCCTCTTCACATATGTGGTTTAGAGCAACCTCTGTGTCTCTATCATTGAGAGTAATCTCTATTTCCTTATGTTTGATTTTGGTGCAATTGGATGTTTCCTTTTCCTTTTCCTTATGTGTCTATTGTTCCTTTGTGCATTGCTCCTCTCTATCACCCTCATTGCTTGATCCCTTGTTATTTTTTAGAGAATTTTTCTTACCATTAGATTTTCACTTCCTGCTATACTGTAAATCCTTTGTTGATTTTGGGTTCTCTTTTTGGTTAGCCACAATTACTGATTTTAGCTTCCTTTTGTTTGTTGAACTATCCTCTGCCCAGCTATTTACTACTTCTTTTGTATAGAAAGGCTCTATCTAAAATTCAAACTCCTTTTGAGAGGATTCCTCCTCATACTATTCTATTAATCTTTGATTCCTTATTTTCTTCAATATTCTTAACCATGGGAATTTGCTATCAAAATCTAATGTGAGAGATAAAGTTTTGAATCTAATCCTTTTGTTATCATCTAATCTTATGATCTTTGATATTCTACCTTCATATATATGCATTGTTAGATCATAAGTAGCTTTGTTGGTTATGACTTTCCTATATAATTGTGTAGCTTGTTTAAAGTTTGTTTTGATAAGAAATTTAACATTGTTACAACATAAGTATGAAGAATCAATACCCATAAGTTCTCCCATGGCAGAACCTATACACTTAAGAGTTTCTATTTAAAGAAGCTCTAATGGTAGAGATGGGATGTTGAACCATGTTGGAATCATAAAATCTAGCTTATCAACCTTAAAATCATGAGACCATTCTATAAATTTAATAGCATGACCCTTAAATAAACATTCAGAGACTAAAATAAATTCTTTATTTATAGATTCCTCTATGCATTGTAAAAAGAGAATCTTGTCTGAGTAATGAAAAATACTTACCTATTCGTCATAGTTAGTTTGAAGCCAATCAGAGAGAAGAGGGAAGTCTTTTAGGGGGCCATTCTAGATCACAAAAATTCCTCCCTTTTAGCATTAATTCCAAGTTTCTTCTGCCTCTTTATTGGCAACAAAGATCGAGATATCTTTAGGAGTATCATGGGATTGAGAATTTTGGGAAACCCTAGGATTGGGTGATGGAGAGATGAATGTTGAGGGACAATGATGTGGAGGGATATACGAAGGTGATGGTTTCTTACCTATTGAAGGCAGCGGCTTTGATTTGTCTGAGTGGGTTGAAGCAAGGGGTGAAGAGGTTTCTCCACTTACTAATTTTACAGGCCAAACACTGAAATGTGGTTGGGTATATTATATTAAATTAAAAACCCTAAATTGGTTGTATAAGCTTTCAATAGTAAAAATTGAGCAAGGTTTAAGATTACCTAGAAGACTAGGTTTCAATTCAATATCCTAATTTCTATTAAAATTTGAGTGAATTTGTGGCCCCTGAGTCCTCTGTTGGCATTGTTGTTTTTCCTCATAAATCTCTAAGACAGAGAAACTATGTTTAGTGTTTATGGCAAATTTCAGATTTTGTAAATTATAGATGGGTACTTGATACCATTTCTTGTTTTGATCATTAGCAGCGACTAGTGGAAAATTGCCATGCGAATGCTTTCGCCTAGGGTTTTTCCTTTTGTTTCTCTAGAGAGTCTGCCCTGCTCTATTCACTAGTCTATAGAAATTCACCATTTTTTTGAAACCTACTTGGTTTATAACTATAAGGTACATGTATTTTTTAGTGTTAGGCTAGGTTGTGTAAAATTTCACAATTGTAGTTGTGCAATATGATCTAGTAGAAAAATAGAAGAAAAATTTCCAATAAAATAGAGAAGGAAAAAATAGTGTAACACAGGCAGTAGTGTTCTCAAGACTTTGCTTAACACGGTATCATCATCTATATGACTAGTAGCTCCTTTTATTGCACTAACAACTTCTTTTATCCTAGCAACATATTGAGTAATATTCTCACCTTCTTCCATTCTCATGTCATCAAACTTTCCTCAAAGACTCTCAAATTTGTCTCTTTGAATATTCTTGTCTCCTCCATGGATGGTGTGAAGGGCATCCCACATTTTTTTTGCAGTGTCATAGTTTTTGATATCATCAAATTCAGCATAGCTTAGGGTAGAGGCAATCTCCAACATCACCTGATTGTCTTCTTTCTTCTTCTTTATATCTTCAATAGCTAGGGCTCCAACTAGATCAACATGTTCCACCAAAATGGTAGATTGTGCATGATCTCCAAGTCCTCAAAAGTGTAGCTTCATCAAACTTTTCCATGCAAGAAAGTTATCTCTATTGAGCTTGGGTACATCTCTTTTTGACATCTTGATCTTTGTGCTTCTAGTACCTTCAAACTAATCCTCTTAAGTAGATAACTCTGATACCAATTGTTGGAATCCTTTAGAATAACTTTTTTTTTTTTGGGGGGGGTGGGGGGGTGGGTAGTGAATCAGTTATCCAAAATCCAGATGTATAAATAAAACTTTTCATAGCTTAGTGAACCCATAAAACATTTATACTCATGCATGCATCCATAAGATTATGCAATCACTTAAAACTTGTAGGTTACTGTCAAATCAACTTGCAAAAATGTAAAGCATGAAACATAATAGATTCATCAATCACACTTGACACAATTATTTACGTGGAAACCCAATTTGGAAAAAACCACCAATAATATGCTACTCTTTTTCACTCTTCTAAAGTGATGCTCTATGAAAGGCCAACCTATTAAATGTTACAATACACACTATTAAATGTGACTCTGTTAAAGGATTTCAATCACCCTATTAGAAGTGAGCTTTATTAGAGGATTGTAGGCCATTCACTTGGAATGCCACCTGGTTAAAGGATTTATAAATGACTATTAGGTCAACCTTAATCCAAAGGATTTACCCTAGACTAATACAATTGTTAAAGATTAATAATAGAACTTTGATCTAATACAACCCACAACTTCTCTTGTAGATTACAGATCTCTATTCAGTCCTCCATTCTACTTGGCCTTCATACTTTGTAGCTCTAATAGCATGTTCACCCTTTAAGCATTCATCTAATTAAGCCTTCTTGCTTAACATGCCATTGTAGACTCTTCCCTTAGGTCACTTGATGAAGCAAAACCCTTAACTCCTTCTCCTCTCTGGCTTCTCACACATGACAACCTTGCTCCATGACTAGACATTCCTATAAATAGGAAATTAGATGTTTTGCCACTCATTCTCCATTGTCCAATTTAAGGTTTGGATGGATTAGGTAGGATACAATGTATCCACCCCATATCTTGTATCTCTTCTAGAAACTTCTCCTAGAATCCATTTGAATTCACCTCAAAATGGTTTACATCAAATTTTGTGCCACCAGCTCATCAACCTTATCTTCCTCCTGGTTCATAATTTTTAAGAAAACAAACTTGTTGGCTTAGATTCAGTGAATCTTCAATCTTTATCATAATGTAGCAACTTGGCATTATCAACCTTTTGATGCTCAACACACACTATGTTACTTGACATAATCTACAAAATCACTTAGAATCAACTAAACTTTACTTAGCATCAATTGTCTTGCTCGGCATCCACTAGAATTTGCTTTGCCTTGGCTCCAACTGATTTTCTACTCAGCTTGCACTAGCTTTGCTTGGCACTTATTGTCCACTTAGTCAAGCTTGGTAGACAAAATTTGTGTAACTTGTTCTTCTAAACTTTCTAAGTATAGCCAACATTTGTAACCTTAAGTAGATTATTAATACATCATATCATCATTGTCTTAATTAATCCTTGTACTTCATTACATAATCATAACTCAACCTTTCTTCTAGGTTCTATTGCTACCTCTTATTGATCAAATCCTCTTCATCAATCAACTAAGTGATAGTACTTGAATCTTATAAGCAGTTGTCTTACCAACAAATAGTAGGTTTAACATCAATGACAAAACAATGATTGAAACACTATCTCAACAATCTCCCTCTTTGATTAATTCATTCTCAACAATGATTTTTTCAATCAGATTTCAACAGTCCTAAGCCTAAATATAGGTGGTGTTTTTTCCTTAGGTTGAACACATCATGTAAAAACCTATCTTTGTCGTGAGATGTTGCATGAGTTTAAGTATTTTTACAAAAAGAATTACTTTATTACTCTACATAATACTAATGTTTGTAAATTTAATCTTGAAGTAATTTTTTTTTTTAAATGTGAACTTATTATAAATGGTGAGATATACATGCATACATATCAATTAAAATATAATTCTTTTATGACTAATAATCATTTATTCTCTTTATACATGTTTTATTAAAAAACTTCTTTTCTATTTCTCTAGGCCTAAAAAACTTCTTTTCTATTTTTTAGGAATAACCCCTAGTTATTGGAAGTGATTTTAAAGTGTTACAAAACTATGAAGAACATTAATAACTTTTTATTAATAAAAATTATTAAATATATTTTATTAATAAAGACTTCTTAAATATATGTATATACATAAATAATGAAATCATATTGAAGGTGTACATTCTAGTAAAGAGAAAAGATCTCTAACAAGACACATTGGATGTGTCAAATTTAATTTAATAGATTAATAATCTAATATAAAAATATCCAATCAAGTATATTGAAATTTAGAACCTTCATAATTTTCTTCCCACCACCATTTTTTTATTCTATCGAGGAAAATTTTATCTAAGAACCACATTTTTTGCTCTTAAATAGATTTCTCAAGGTTTTTGAGGATCTCCAATTTCTAGCCTTACTGGAAAATGACCATAACATGCATTTGGAAGGATAATTGAAGTTAATGGATGGTTAAATGAAGTAAAATTTTCCTTAAAAATAAGTCTATCCAATATTTTTGCTATACTACATAAACATGTTTGTTGTTAGGATTAAACACTGGATAGAAATAACAATTACATGCAAATATAACCAATATTAGAAAATAATAGATCACACAAAAAAAAACACAAGACACCAAGATTTAATGTGGTTCACCCAAACCCTAGGCTACATCCACTAAATAGAAAGTCCAATATTTTTAGGATCCATTAATTACAACCTAATTACAATTCGTAATCCCTTATAGCTCAATACTGCCACAAGAACCAATTTTTGCATCACCTTCTAAAATAATTCCTAACCCTAAGCCCTTTAATACAAGTATTATGTACACTACTTTCTTGATCAATTGCCACAAACTAAAAATCTCCCACGTGGGGACTGATCAAGCTCCACACTAAACAACAATCTCCCACTTGGAGACTGATCTTATAGCTATGGCACTACTCCATGAGGCTCCCACTGGATCAAACCACCCTAGACTCTATTGTTTGTTTATGCATGTTCAGTCTAGAAGACCAACTGAAAATGAAGATGAGTTCACCTTCTCCCTTGTTACTACCTTTGTAAACATATATGTTGGATTGTCATCTGTATCTATCTTGTCTAGCTTTAATTGTCCATCCTTCAAAACTAACCGAATGAAATGGTACCACAGTTGTATGTGTTTGGTCTTTGAATGCAGAGCTGAATTCTTTGCAAGATGAATGGCACTTTGACTATCTGTAAACAAATAATTATCCTTCTGAGGGTGTCTCAATTCTTCTAAGAAGAACTAAAGTCATATCATCTCCTTGGCTACCTTTATAGCAGCTACATACTATGCCTTTGTAGTGGATAAAGCATTAACCTTTTTTAACCTAGAAACCCAACTCACAACTGCCCCACCAACAATAAAGACATAACCTATAGTACTTCACCTAGTATCAATATCCCCTACCAAATTTGAGTCAACATAGCCCTATAAATTAGTAGTAGAGCCCCCAAAGTGTAAACACTTATTGGATGTTCCTCTTAGATATCTAAGAATCCATTTAACTACATTCCAATGCTCAATTCCTAGATGACTCATATACCTACTAACAACTCCCACTGCATGTGCAATATCTAGCCCAGTACATACCATAGCATACATCAAGCTTCCTATAGCTAAAGCATAGGGTACCTTGGACATCTTATCCTCCTTTTCTTATGTCTCGGGACACATCTCCTTAATTAACTTCAAGTGACCAGGTAAAGGTGGGCTAACAGCTTTAGCATTCTCTACAGAGAAACATTGCAACACCTTCTCAACATAATCAGCTTGAGATAGTGTCAATTTTTTGTTCTTCCTATCTCTAAAAATCTTCATACCAAGGATTTTTTTTGCTACCCTCAAATCCTTCATAGAAAATGCATGTGTTAACTAGCATTTCAACCCCTTAATATGATCCATGTTAGACCTAGCTACAAGTATATCATCAACATATAAACATAAAATAATGTAGCTATCATCATCCAACCTCTTAAAATAAACACAATGATATGAATGACACCTATTGTATCCATGCTCATGCATAAAACTGTCAAATTTTAGATACCATTGTTGAGGTGCTTGCTTCAAGCCATATAAACTTTTTCTCAATTTGCACACTAAGTTCTCCTTACCTTTGACCTCAAAACCCTATGGCTGAGCCATATATATCTTTTCATCCAAACCAACATGAAGGAAGGTTGTTTTAACATCAAATTTCTCTAAATGAAAATCTTTAGTAGCCACAAGACTTAAAACAATATGGATACAAGTCATCTTAACAATAGGAGAAAATATCTCATCAAAATCAATGTCCTTTTTATGTGCAAATCCTTTCACAACTAACTTGACTTTAAATCTTTTTGTACCTCCATCCTCTTCTTTTAACCTATAAACTCATTTATTCTATAAAGCTCTTTTACCTGCAAGCAACTTGCATAAATCTCATATCTTATTCATTAGCAAAGAGTCCATTTCATCTTTCATTACAGACTCCCACTAAATCTTAGTATCCACCTGCATAGCTTCATCATTACATTCAAGTTCACTAGCATCAATAAGTAAAATAGAATACAAAGAGGGAGAAAATCTTTTTGGAGGTCTAATTTGCCTTGTTGACCATCTAACATTCACTGGTGTGTGTGGTATTTTTTGTTGCGGTTGTTGCACATCATGAGGAGTGGCTAGAACATCATCTTTTGGAGTATCATCCAGCACTACATAATCATCTTCTTTCTTCTCATGTTGCTACAATAGATCTTTGTACAACACTTTCTTATTGAATATGACATCCCTAATTCTTACAATTTTATGATTTTCAAAATTCCAAAGCCTATAACCAAATTTATTAATGTCATATCCAAAAAATACACATTTCTTTGACTTAGCTTCCATCTTGGTTCTATTTTCAGAATCTATATGAGCAAAAGCTTCACAACCGATGGTATTGAAAAAAGAATAACTCACCTTCTTACCATTCCATGCTTCCTCTAGAATATCACAACCCAAAGGAGTAGAGAGACTTCTATTAATCAAATATATAGTAGTATTAATAGCCTCCAACCATGTGTAAGGACAACCCAGTATGCAACCTCATGCTCCTTACATGCTCCATTATAGTCTTGTTCATGTGTTTAGCCACTCCATTTTCCTGTGGATCCTTAGAAAAATTTTATATCTACAAATACCATTAGTGGAGCAATAATATTCAAATTCATGACTACAATACTCACCGCCATTATCAAATTTGAGACATTTTAATTTTTTACCTGTCTCATTTTCAACCAAGCATTTCCATTTCTTAAAAGTGTGAGATACATAAGATTTATGTCTAAAGAAATAAATCATACTTTTCTAGTTGTGTCATCAATAAATGTGACATAATAATGAGAGCCACTAAGGGAAGATACCTGAGCTGTTCCCCATACATCTATATGCACAAGCTCTAATTTCTCTTTTTGATTTTCTTTCCCAATCTTCACAAAACTCACTCTCTTTTGTTTTCCATACATGCAAATTTCACAGAAATCCATATTAACACATTTTAGACCTGGTAAAACTTTCTTTGCATGAATTACTTTCATACCTTTCTCACTCATGTGCCCAAGTCTGCTGTGCCACGATTTTGTATCAGAATCTACAGCAGCTATTTGTTCTCCCAACTCAACTACAGTAATTGTTCCTGAACATTCATTTTTCTCTAAAACAATTAAAGTAGAAGGAACAATATGACCTATATAAAGATATAAGGTTCCTACTTTCACACCTTTTGCTACTACAAGGGAACCTTTTGAAACCTTCCAATTTTTATCATTAAAAGAAACTACACAACCCTCATCACTGAGTTGCCCTACTGAAATTAAATTCCTACTCAACGTTGGAACATTTCTTACCTCATGTAGTAGCCAATGATTCCCATTCTACAACTTAATCTTAATTTTTCTCTTTCCAACAATTTGATAGGGTTCATTATCCCCCAAATAAACAAGTCCAAAATCCCCTTGGACATAATCAATGAAATAACATCAATGAGGTGTAGCATGAAATGAAGCACCAAAATCTAAAACCCATGAATCATCAACACTTTCTAAAGATAGAAGCAAAGCATATTCAATTTTCTTTCTCAACATGTAAGGCAAATGACAATATGTTGAAGTTTGAGATATTTAATTGGGAGACCACCACAAATAATCACAAAGCTTTACAACAACCACAGGGTAGTAAAGAAGGGAAAATAATAAACATAGAGCTTGGAAAACATTATTCAAAGCCACTTAATGCCTGTTAAATTATAATACAATTATCTACTTTGAAATTTGTATCATATTAGATTAAATTTATTTCACGCTAAATATATTTTGGGAATAGAAATATACAATGGCCTAATTCAACTAGTTCAATTTATACATATTCTTAACACTTGGTCATAATTTTTACTTCTTTTATTTATTATCTTGGATTGAATTTAAATAGCAAGGTATTGAACTGATTTAGTTATCTAAGTGAATGATGATCTTAGATAGTGCAAGTTTATATTTAAGTTGAAGTAAGATTTAGGATCTAGTTTAATTGGAAAGAGTTTCTTATGGTAAAGCATGAATCTATGTGGTGCTAGATCACTAAAATGTTTATAAAAGGTACTATAACTAATTCTTCGAATCTAAAAAAAAATATTTTAAAATTGAATAACACCAAACTAATTATTATAAAAAGGTTCAAAGATAAATATTTGTTCTTTTTATTTTACAAAAATGAAAGAAACATCTAAAGCTCCTATTCCACGTCGTACTACTATAAGAAGAGTAATCATAAAAGATCTAAATTACAACATCATCAGCTTAATAAGATTTATATATTGTAATCAGCAGCATAAATAATTAGGTGCTTACGAATGGTTATTGAAAGTTCCTAGTAGCTCCGAAAGGCAATTTACTCACATGAGTCCTTTATTGTAATATCTATAGAGCCGCTAGATGAACAAATTCAATGTAAGGAGCTTGAAGGCCAAGTTGGTCAAATTTGACCAAACCATTCAACGTAAAGACCTTGGAAGCCATGTCGGTCAAATTTAACTAATTCAAATTTGCAGGGAAGTCTTATCATTCAAATCCAAAGACCTACTTTCACATTACTCAACTAGATCAACCTAGATTAGGTGAAGGAAACATCCAAGAAAAGTATTATAATGGCCCCTTAAAAAAACAAGCATAGTAGATTCCCACATATTATTCTAATTTCTTCCTATTATCTTGACTCCTTAAAAAGAAACATGGTAGAGTCCCAAGATAAAACTTTTCCTTTCTTTGATTAATCATTTAAATTTATTTTTGAAGACCAATTCATCTATTATGTTTGTTAGACATTGTGAAATAAAACTATGAATATCGGTAGGCAACTTAAAAAGATTATGTCTTTCTACGAGTAAGAGAAGGTTCATACAATTCTTTTGAATTTTAATACATGGTTTGAATTCCAAATTATTTACTCTACTTAGTCTATATAATTATAATTAAATAATGTATAAAACAACAATAGTTACACTTTGAAATAATATTCATAATATATAAAAGAAAATAATTTAAATTTAAATTTAAAAATTATTCAATTTAATAGATTAGATATATATTAATTTTATCAATATTTAAAAGTCAATATGTGAGACAAATTGTCTTTATTGACAAAATAATCAAAATTAAGACTACTGTCAATGGGTGCTTAGTCTATTGGTAAAGTTGAAAGGTTCTTAATGAGCCTACCAAAGATTAGTCTTCTTGAGTGTAAGACTCCAACATTCAAACAGATGTTCAGTTGGGATGAGCTAAAGCTCATGCTCGGAATATCTAAAACAAATTTGTGGATGTGAACCCTCCATTAAATTTTTTTTAAAAAACTACAATTATATACTTCGAGTGTATGCATAAAGAACACTCAATACATGGCACCCACAAAAAATAAATCAAGATGGTGATGATGATGAGAAAGGAAAGGTTTTTTGAGTGAGTCTAAGTGCCAACTTTCACTTAAATTAATTGATTTAACTCAAAGTAGTTAGAAGGAAATATCAAAGAATAGTATTATCTTGACCCTTGCAAAAATATGTTGGAATTTGAGAAAAATTGAAAATTGAAAATTATTATTTGAATAATCACTTCACTTTAGTATCATTTATGAAGCACAATTTTAAAAATGTCGAGGAAAAGAAACCTGACATGAGCATCTACAATACGGTTGGATAGAATATTGCATAAACAACAATTGAATAGTGCTTTCACCATTGGTGCAAGCAATATTGAATCAAAAGAATATACTACAACAAATTTTATGTTTTAATGTGATTAATTTTTTTAAGAGCAAGCTTTTGAAGAATTTTCCTTCTTTTCATGAGTAGCTATAGCTTCCCATGCACTAATATTATTTATCTCTTCTATTGAATTTGGCCAATCGATATCTATTGCATCCTTTATTTCATTTTCTAATTCTTCTATACCAATCTCTTCATACAAGTCATGGAATTTTGGTACTACATCTAATGGAAGAGATATTGGATCCAATATTTGAACTGCATTCCATAGAATATTTAACACATGTGTCGATGCTTCCATGTAGTCATTGGTCATGAGAGAAACCTCCTCACCATATCTATGAGAAAGCATAGAGACAATATATTAAATTTGACAAAAATATATTATTTGTGTTTATTTATCAAGAAATGAAATTATAAAGAGAATAGAGATTACCTAATAAACATTAGTGAAGTTATCACACTAGCGAAGTTTTTAAATACTTCTTTTGTTCCAAGTTTTAACGCAGCAATAAGTTTACCTGCTCAAGTGTAAAAAATTATTAAATATCATAAAAATTTTATAAAATATAATATCCATAAGAAAAAATTTAAAACAGATTTTTTTTTCTACATTTAAATGGTACTGATATTTTTTTTTTAAAAATTGATTAGTAACACTATCATATTTTTTTATGATAGGAAACAAATAGAAGTTATTTCTATCATCAAAACTCAAAAGTATGAAATATTAATTCATAAAAAAATATAAATTTCCATAGATGTCCTTAACATTGTAATTAATTTTCATTCAATTAATATATAAAATTAAGACATTATCTTTTTGCTAGAAAAAATGTATAACCGTAATTAACTCATAAAAATTAATAAAAAATGAATAATAAAAATAATATAATATAATATAATTTGGCAATAAATAAGATAGTTTTAAAATAAAATAAATAAAAGAATTCTTAAATTTAAAATGGTGATATTATTGTATTTGGGTCTTTTTTTTGTAAAAAGATTGTGAATTTGTGTCTAAGTAGAAACTAGGTGGTGGTACACAACTAGATGGGTCTACAAGAGTTTCATGTATCCAAATGAATTGAAGGTGGAACAAAATCAAGCCTTGAATTTCTTCTTCTCAAGGGGCTTTCAAGGCATCGTGGAAAGAAATTCCAGTTCGATTTTAGATTTGATGCTTGTGGTCTACAAGCTCATTGTGAGAGCCTCAAGAACCTTATTCTTGACTCATTTGTTGTTAAAGAATATTGATTTTTCCACTCTATTGGTTAACAAGGTAATTAATAAAATTGAGATTCTTAACTTAACCTAAGTTTATAGTAGCATTCCATGGAGGTACCTTCCTATAAAAATTTAGAGGGCAATGCTAAGATTTTTAGGATTTTTTTATAGTTCAAGAGTTCCATGAATTTTGTAGCGTAGTTAATCTTGAAATTTAATTTTTTGAATAAAGGTCACAATCCACCATAAGTCATTGAATTCAAATTTGTTCAAGACCTCAAGATTGAATTGAAACTGATTCAAGAGTTCAAGGGAGAAAGAATGGGAAAGAAAACCCCCTGCCCTTTCCCAAATATATATAATAATTCTAAAACAGGGAAGCCAATACATAAACCAGGCCACAAGATCCTAATGAATCAAGCACACTACAAGAAATGCATAAGGGAAGCTTGGAAGTGAGTCAAAAATAGATGCATCATGTCAATAATAGTTGATATTAACTATAATAGTTAATGCTCAAGACAAGTGACCCATTCATTCATCTTAAGTGAAATGCTTTAACAATTATATCAATTAGCAAATTTTGTTGTTGTAGCGATTCACACCCCATGTAATAAATTTTGCATTAGGTAAAGGTGAAAATTGGCTAGTGTAACGATCATAGAACTTTGTAATCCCTCTGTTGGAAGTGTGAGGAAGAAAAAACACCAAGATCAAGTTAGAAAAAGTTCAAATAGTTTAAACATCACACACTAAGGCTTGATTCCTATGCTAAAAGTGTTAAATAGTCAAAGTTGACTTATTTTTTCAAGCTTAATTTCTTCCTTAGTGTGTGATTGTAATAACCCCAATAGGTTATAACTTCTTCAAACACCAAAAATCTTTATACTTTAGTTGTTTGACATTTCGTCAAACACTTTGCAAGAAAGCTTTGATACCACTGTAATAACCCTCCTCAAATCTGCCCTCAAAAATGGTGATGAAAGCTCAAGGAATTTCATCAAACAATTCACATGCAAGGGACGTATGACTAATATAGTATTTCAGCTAGTTTCAAATGACTTTTTCTTCAATTTGCATCAATGAGAATCTTGTGCTAGAAGACTACAATGGACTACACAATGACCTAACATGAGTGTGCTACTAATTTTGACAATATTCAGTGCATATATATGAGCTAAGCATGAGAAATGAACACCTACAGCCAACTGACATTTTTACAAGCAGTTGGTATGCAAACTAACTAGCTGATAAATAATGATATTAAAATTCTTAAATGACACCAGCAACTATTGTCTTCTTAATTGCAATGAAAAAATACAATGCTCATGAAATATGGCCAAGACTTTGGCATTTACATGGATTACAAAATGATAATGCTGGTATAATGCACACTTACAGCTCTGAAAGTTTATAACACCCTAAAAAACAATACCAACAAAAGAACCTGGTTGTAGATGGTTGTAATAATTTCCTTCAATGCTGCCCCTTCTGCTTTTCTTTTTACGAACTGCTTTTTTGGCCTACTTTTTCAGCTTGTTTTTTCGGACTGATTTTTCGTACCCGCTTTTTCAGCCTGCTTTTTTGGTTCCACTTTTTCGGACTGCTTTTTCGACTGCTTTTTTGGATCTACTTTTTGGACTGCTTTTGCAGACTGCTTTTTCGACTCTGCTTTTTCGTATCCGCTTTTTCAGCCTGCTTTTTCAGTTCTGCTTTTTTGGACTGCAACTATGTTGAATCTCAAGACTATATCTTTCAATGGCATCAAGATTTCCAGCTTGAAGGAATTTTTTCCTCCAAACTATTGAGACATAATCTCCAGAAAATTTCTCAATTTCTTTGATATTTCCAAGCCTACTAAAAAGAAGCTCTTCCCTTTCTTCTATAGTGTTCTCACAAGAGCTCCATCCTTCATTTTCTCAATGTGGGATAAAACATAACTCCCTTTATGTAATTTATGTCTTCAATGTGTTATAAAATAAAGGGGACTCTTTTAATTTAAATATTTCCCACAAACTATAGTCTATGCATTAATAAAGTTAAATATTTAAATTTAACTTTATAAAATAGCTTTATCAATGCAAAACAAATCTTATCAATGATAAACAAGTCTTCTTACCAATTTTAAACAATTACCATCGACATACCGCTGCCACTGGATGTCCAACCATGACCAAGATGACTTACTATAAATAGTAAGTATGCCCAAAGTTGCCTCAAAACCCCTCAAAAAGACCTGCAACTGAAACTATCTAGGCCAAATGGCCTCTAAGCCCCTTTAATGTCTTGGTTAGCCTACGGGACTGTGGGGAAATAGGCTAATGACAACATCATGCTATGAATGCTAACAAGGGGACATTACAGTCCGCCCTTCCCAAAATTGCTTGTCCCCAAGCAATGGCCGAACAACAACCCAATCAATCCACCTGGATCCCAAATGTAGTCATGAACTATATTGCTGTTAGTCAACATAGGCTCCTGCAACAACCTGTGAAAATTAACCAAGAGGAATCCATAAATGAATCATGAATCACGGTGCAACTAAACTCCAAATCCACTACTGCCATAGTCAGGAACTCACGAGGCACAAACTCTCAAAATATTAGACCCCGAGTAGATTAGATCACCCAAATTGTCAACATAATAAACACCATCCACACAACCCACCGTGTTATGTGGAATGCACACTCCAACTCTACTACAATAGTGACCACTCCCACATGAAACTGTACCAAATACACAGAATCCACACACTGTACATCTGTTGCAGTTAACACAACTCTGCAGATTACTGACCACCGTCTCATAACCATAACACCCATGCACTACTGATGGTGAATAGTCATTACACGGTAGATAGCAAAAATGAGAGCCCAGTCCAAACCTGTCTGCCATCAACTCTTCAACACATGGATCAAAAGCAAACTGATGAACATATCCTTTAGTATAATGCCGATAAAAAGAACCAATCTGAGTCAAAGACTCATCTTGCAAACGTGATATGACCAACTGTGACTGTTATCAGCTAAGTTAGAGGATGATATAGCCAAGAGTGCAGAATCAACAACAACATCACTAGTCTCTAAGCCCTCCAAGTCAAACATATCACAATGCTCAGCTGGAGCACCCAACTCAATTGAACCTGCCTCCAGTGGAAATGGACCAAATATGCCAATAGTAGTGTCATGGACAGATATATCCTCATCTCCACTACCTCTATCAACCTCAACCATGGACATCCACGGATCACCAGACACCACGGTCTGTGATTGTACAGAATCTAGTAAAGACTGAATTTTCTCTAACTCCATGGTCACCTTAGCCAAATGAAACTGTGACTCCTCGAAAGCCAACTGTGTACTCTCAAGAATCTCAGAAGTCACCTCGAGCTACTGAGTAAGCTCACTCACCTCATCTTCCTTGGCCAATAATGCATTGTATGCTGTACTCCCCCACTCCATAAGATAATCTCTGTCGGCTACCAACTACATATAATTTTGTCCCAGAATTTGGATAGCCTCCCATAAAGAGTGGATCTCTGTCAAGGAAAGATAATTGCCTCCCTTCTCATCACTAATAGGAGAACCCCATCCATAAACTGCTAACAACTGACGAGCAGCATCGAAATGCTCGCAAGCGATAGAAATGTCTCGTTCACCAACTCTTAGCTGACTAGACACATGATTGTGCCGACTAGTCGAACTCCTATACTTTATCCCTGGTACACTGTCCAAAGGAGTAACCTCAGAATAGCTATCATCTATAATACTCAGATCCTGGGACTCTTTTGTAAACTCTGTCATATTTGAGAGACCATCAACCCATTCCAACAAGAATGGTCGACTGGATATATGAAAAATGTGTAACACAGGTGTGTAAAAACTAATTCCAGCATCAAACAAGTTGTTGGCATAGATGAGAACTACACCTTGCAAACTACTAATCAAGTCCATGATGATGCAATAGATACTACTACCAAGGAATGATAGATATCTCTGGTCAAAATGATCCCAAGTACTAAGATAAGGATCCCAACATCTAATCCATGAATGGAAACCAGCTGGCAATTCAAGTAAACTTCTCACCTGAGTAATGTGAACAATACCAACTGACTTCACGCACCTATCTACAATATTTGAATCCGAAGTGTGAATGCTAGACATACTCATATCATCATCATGTGACCCGACTGTAAAAGAAAATTGAGTCCCTGCTATACGCGCTAACTCCCGAACTGAACTCACCTCAAGACAAAGCTCGTCCATGTGTCTCTCAAAATCTTGGAGAGCCATCCGAGTACACACCAAGGAATTTTGAGTATCCTCCAGCTCATGAAAAAGCCAGTCAACCTCCTTCTCCTCCTTCTTCACTTCATCTTCCTTGATCTGTTGTAAGTCGTCACAAGAAGAACCTGTTGTGACTCCATTCTGTCTCTCCTGTAGTTGAATCATCCAAATGTGATTCCCAATCAATCCATGTATCCTGTCATGATGAGATAAAGCCATGACAATATTCTTGTCCCTTGTCTTTAGTTGGCTTGCCAAACCAAGTAAAGAGCTACTAGCCTCTATCTCATGTGAAGAAGCATCCAACTGTGCTTGATACTCATTTTCTGCAAAGTCCTGAATGCTCACTTTCTAATCAATTGTACTATCCTCAAACATGACAGTATCCTCAACTATTGTAACTTCATACAACCCAACTGTACTGGAATCACTATCTGTGTCAATCGCACAATTCAGTGTGCCTGTGATATCACCTTCTGGCTCAACCTGCACAATGTCTGTAACCCCTTCTACCTGTGAAGATTATGCAGATAAGCCATTACCTGAAGATGTGCTAATGTCTCCTTGTATTGAATTAGCATGTCTGTTAAACTCCTCATACAAGTTTTTGCCTATCATAGGGAAGGTACGATCCTTAGGCCTATCAAAATGTTCAATCAGTCTCTCCTTAAACTCCACATAGGAGGTAATGTGTGCATGACTCGTAGTGACCATACCATGATGCCACCACTCATTTGCTAACCCATCCAGGTGAATTGTTGCATACTTGATAGCTTCTTCCTCAGGCATAGGGTTCATTTGAAAATATGTGTCAATCTTTTGAACCCAATCTCTTGCTGTAGACTTCCCCGGGCCATCATAATATGGTAACTGAAGTTTCCCTACTTTCTTTCGTAGCTCATAGCTCTGGTTCCTGTCATGTCCATGTGGCATATGCTTCATCCGCACATCTATATACTCCCTAAAGGTAATTGTAGCTATAAAATCTGGACCTCCAGCTTCCCAATCTCTCCTCAACTGGTCATGTATATCAGTGATCTGGGGCTTTGGTACGGGCTGCTTTGGAGCTCTAGGAGGAAATGTTGGAACCATGGGCCTCAAACTCACTATCCTAGTTTGCTGGGGTGCATGATCGAAATTTTTCTCAACTTGTTCACCTCCATTATGTGCCCCATCCTGATTATTACCATTCTGATTATTTCCTCCAACCACATTAGCATTCAACCCCATTTGACGAGCCATCATTTGTATCATAAGCCCAAATCTCTGACTCTGTTCTTGTGCGCTTTGCTCTGCTGATTGTTGTCCCTGTGCTAAGGTGTCTAATAATTGTAAGAATCTTTCCTTTCCCTGATCTAGACCGGCATTCATTTTGTCAAACATTTTTCTCTCTATCTGGCTATTCCAAATTCCCAATAAGACCTTCAAAGGATGGCAGGACTTATAGCTCTGATACCACTGTAATAACCCCAATAGGTTATAACTTCTTCAAACACCAAAAATCTTTATACTTCAGTTGTTTGACATTTTGTCAAACACTTTGCAAGAAAGCTCTGATACCACTATAATAACCCTCCTCAAATCTGCCCTCAAAAATACTGATGAAATCTCAAGGAATTTCATCAAACAATTCACATGCAAGGGACGTATGACTGATATAGTATTTCAGCTAGTTTCAAATGACTTTTTCTTCAATTTGCATCAATGAGAATCTTGTGCTAGAAGACTACAATGGACTACACAATGACCTAACATGAGTGTGCTACTAATTTTGACAATATTCAGTGCATATATATGAGCTAAGCATGAGAAATGAACACCTATAGCCAACTGACATTTTTACAAACAGTTGGTATGCAAACTAACTAGCTAATAAATAATGATATTAAAATTCTTAAATGACACCAGCAACTATTATCTTCTTAATTGCAATGAAAAAATACAATGCTCATGAAATATGGCCAAGACTTTGGCTTTTACATGGATTACAAAATGATAATGCTGGTATAATGCACACTTACAGCTGAAAGTTTATAACACCCTAAAAAACAATACTAACAAAAGAACCTGGTTGTAGATGGCTGTAATAATTTCCTTCAATGCTGCCCCTTCTACTTTTCTTTTTACAAACTGCTTTTTTGGCCTACTTTTTCAGCCTATTTTTTTGGACTGCTTTTTCGTACCCACTTTTTCAGCGTACTTTTTCAGTTCCGCTTTTTTCGGACTTCTTTTTCAACTGCTTTTTCGGATCTAATTTTTTGACTACTTTTTCGGATCTACTTTTGCAGATTGCTTTTTCAGCTCTGCTTTTTCATATCCGCTTTTTCAACCTGCTTTTTCGATTTCGCTTTTTCGGACTGCTACTATGTTGAATCTCAAGACCATATCTTTCAATGGCGTCAAGATTTCCAACTTGAAAGGATTTTGTCCTCCAAACTATTAAGACATAATCTCTAGAAAATTTCTCAATTTCTTTGATATTTCCAAGCCTACTAAAAAGAAGCTCTTCCCTTTCTTTTATAGTGTTCTCACAAGAGCTCCATCCTTCGTTTTCTCAATGTGGGATAAAACATAACTCCCTTTATGTAATTTATGTCTCCAATGTGTTATAAAATAAAGGGGACTCTTTTAATTTAAATATTTTCCACAAACTATAGTCTATGCATTAATAAAGTTAAATATTTAAATTTAACTTTATAAAATAGCTTTATCAATGCAAAACAAATCTTATCAATGATAAACAAGTCTTCTTGCCAATTTTAAACAAGTACCATTGACATACCGCTGCCACTGGATGTCGACCCATGCCGAAGATGACTTACTATAAATAGTAAGTATGCCCAAAGTTGCCTCAAAACCCCTCAGAAAGACCTGCAACTGAAACTATCTAGGCCAAATGGCCTCTAATCCCCTTTAATGTCCTGGTTAGCCTATGGGACCGTGGGGAAATAGGCTAACGACAACATCATGCTATGAATGCTAAAAAGGGGACATTGCAGTGATGTTTAAGGGTGGTGGAAAAATCATATATAGCATACAACATATAGAGACTCAAATCCTAGAGATGAGTTCCTAGTAGACCATGGAGGAAAAAAGGGTAGGAGAAACACATTACCAAAGCAGTCAGGTAAGAACTCGATAACACCGTTCAAACCCACACAGATACCACCAACATGTTTCAAACCCTTACCTTGGGAGGAGCCATGATAACTACCAATGAAGGTAGGGGATCACCAACATAATTATGAGCTTGAGCAATGACAAGACAAGGAGGGTAGATCCCAAATGTCACCAAGAGATGGATAAATGATCTCCCCTTATACCAAATATATAGAAAATTTAGAGGTAGCGGGTTGTGATGGAGGTCAAGAGGACCAACAATTGAAATGCAATACCAAATGAAAGTGAAGGAGTAGGGTGCAATGAGCATAGGGTGGGGGGCAGTTCAATGCAAAGAGTTTCCCCAAGATTTATAGGATGCTAAACTCAATTACTTCTCCCAACTTTGCAAGGTCCCTTCAAAACACTGCAAATCTGGATAGCTTAAACATCACTCATTACGGGTTGATTCTTAGGCTAAAAGTATAGAATAGTCAAAATTGACTTACGCTTTCCACGCTTAATCTTTTCATTAGTGTGTGATGTTTAAGGGTTTCCTTGCAAACTATGTGATGTTGGTGGTAAGAACCTCACATGATCTACTAGTATTATCATCATAGACTAGTATTATCATCATAGACTATCTTACTTACGGGGTAATATCTATGGATTTTAGAAAGGAAGATAATATGAGACTTTTCTCAGTGGGACCATGTACCCACTAGTCTTGTAAATACAATGGACACCTCCAAATCCCTAATGAGAAAATTGTCATTTTAATTCTGAGATAAGAGGGGTGGAAATATTTCAATCCAAACTTAATATGTGGAGGTGGGGTAGATCTACAATAGAGGACCCATGTTCCAATGCTTCCCCTAGATTGGTTAATGAATCTACCACTATATTGGCCTCTCTATAACAATTGGAAATTTTGAATTTGAGGAAGCAAAGAAGCGAATTCCACACCTCCCCCAACACATACTGGAGCTCCCAATTGACCACTTTCTTGGTGGTGAGGGCACCAATCACAGTTTGTAACTCACACTAAATATGAATATGACCAATATTGGATGGGATTTCTTCTCTAACACTATCTAAAACAACCATAGTCTCTTCTAGATTTTTTGTACTATATGGAGTTCTAGAAAAAAATGCTTTGAGAATATGGCGTTTGCGGTCTCTAAATACAACACCTATCCCAATCTCTCAGGTTACCTTTGGAAGTGTCATTGAAATTCATTTTGACAAAGGGATCAATAGGTTTTTCCCACCTTACTAATTTCCTAATATCTACTTTGCATGCTTTATGAACTAGGGCCCCTTTGAATAGTATAATCATTTTCTGCCACTCATTTAAATTTTAATTATCTGTTGATGTATATGTAGAGAAAAGAGATTATGATCTTATGGGAAAGGCATTAACTAATTCTCAAAATAAAGACTCTATCTAAGCACACACCTTATCAACTCTCATATATTCACTCCTAAATATCCTTTTGTTCCTCCCGCCAAATTCCTTATACAACTATTGAAAGATAAATCCTCTAAAATTTTGCAAAAAAGATCCCTTATTCGACAAGGGCAAGCCAAGTAAAAAAATTAGGGAGTGGACAAGAGGGGACCTTCCCAGCTTAACTTACCCAAGGATTATTTCCAACAATTTTGACAAAACTTACACTTAACCAGAAAATGGTGAACATCTTCTTTTGTCTTTCTACATAAAACACAAGAGAAGTGATCTGTGATTCCCAGCCTTTCAAGTCTCTCACTAGCGAGTATCCTATGGTAGATAAAAAACCATTAAAAAGAATGTTCTTTGGTTATAATAACATCATGCTAACAATATTTTAATTCTCTCTTTCCATTCTAAATACCCGTCTTGATTAACGATTTGTATCCTTCTTTCACCGAGTACTTACCGCTAAGACATTTTTCCCAGATAAGTTTTTCACTCTCCATATTGAGGTTGATTATTCTTTGTTTCAAGATATGAACTAACTAGCATTTCTCACTGATTGGGATGTGGACCTCATCCAAATCCTTCCATCCAGCCAAAGAAGAACCGTCAAAATATTCTTACTTGAAAATAATTAGACACTTTTTCTCCCCATGAATGAACCAATACTTCATGAGCTATACGGAAATTCCATAATAATATTTGAAAATAACTAGACATGCTTTCTCCCGTGAATGAACCTATACATCATGAGCTATAGGGAAATTCCATAATATATGATGTTTAAGCCGTTCGTTCTTGGAACATACCTGTTGATGCTATAACATAACACTCACAAACTCATATTCCACTTCACCCTATATCGTTCAAACAGCACTCATAAAACATTAAAATTGCATCTTCAGCATAGTAATATTAGGTTTTTATGTTGTGTAAGAAAGAGTATAAGCAATTGGGTACCTACCGACAGCTATTGAAAGCTCTATAGTTGCTGCTCCGAGGGGTAATTTCCTCACAAGCTTCCTCCCCCCTTCAAAATGTAAAAGAGGAACAGTGAGCAGACCATTTGTCTTCTTTATAATTCTCGTTGCACTTGTCGTCGACCAATCCACCATCCTCAACATCTTAACAGTCCTGCGCACCGTGAAAAACAGGCAAGCGACAAAATTCTGTAAGTTATCTATAATTTTAATAAAACCAACGAATGAAAAATATATTCAAAATTCAGTAGTTATCTATACTTTTATGTGAGAAATTCTAACATTCACAATATAAACAACAATACCCTTTTAATGCTAATTTGTGGGGTAGACTGATCTTGGCTGGTTTCTGTGTGGGTTTGATGTTGGTGGCCAAATTAACCCTAACTCGATTCTGCAACTGAATAATTTTGCGGGCAAAGAGAAGGATTGCTTTTACACAACGATTTGAAGTCCTCTTTATCGGATATGCTAATATCCCCTTCACTCTCTCCTCTTCAACCATCCTCCCTCTCCCTCTCAATTCATTCAACTTTGTGCTTTTCTTGAAGAAGATGAAGGAATCCTTCTGAGTTATAGATAGTTCAGACACAATTCTTTTCTTGGACGTTTCTAAGTATTATTATAATCTGCCCCATTTCAATGTTCTTGTATTTAGTCTTGGATCCTCTTTCTAGAGGCGCTACCAAATTGAACAGCTTAGTCAACATTTACCTAGGCTCCAAGAAACACATATTGTCTACGTTAAAATATTAGACACCCTACTTATTGTGACGTGGCGAATGTATCATTGATTGAACTTCAGTGGCGTTTACGGTGGTTGGAAATGCAGCGAAGTTTCCTTTCATGGCAGAAAATGGATAGCCAGCCGGCAAAGAATGGATATCCAGCCGGCAGAATTGACTACTTTCTATTATTTATTAATTAAATTTTAAAAAAATAGTATGATGGTTTATGGATATTTAATATAATTAAAGAATAGTCTTGAAAGTTTTTACTTCATTTTTAATGGGCTTGTAACAAATTTCTGATGTCTATAGTATAACATAATTTGTGAGTCTTGCATGTAGGAGGTTTTACACTGAGTCTACATGAGCTTAACACACACTGATAATTTATTTGAATCAATAATAATAATTAATATAGACTATAGTTGCTATGACCACTTTTGCTGAAAAATAAATAAATTTAATAACAGGTAAGAAACTTCTAAAAATTTGAACTTCAATATGAAGGTATATTGACATCAATCAATCAAAGAATCAATTAGGTAAGAAACTTCTAAGAGGTTAGGTTTTTCAAAGAGAATTTATTTATGATTAAGGTCAATCAAGAAATGAATTAATTGGATAAGAAACTTCTAGGATGTTAGGTGTTTGGTAGAGATTTTGTTAATGATTGAAGATTCAAGAAATCAGTTAGTCAAAATTAAATTACTACCATGAAATTATATCTTAAATGTAAATAATATTTTTCTATTTTTTGAAACAAAAAATATTTTTAAGTTGATTTTGACATGCTACATGTAACTTAAAATTATCTAAATTACATTTTATTTTTAATCAAATTGTCTCCTTGTATTCTTTGTCATAAGTTTTCTTAAAACATTAAAATAGCTTATAAAAATAATTTAAATCACTTAACAAATTAATAATCTTTAAACATTTCATCTAAAACTAACCATTCAAAGAGGTAAGGATGATTTGGTTTGTCATAGAGCATTAATGGACTTTAATGGGATTTTGATTCATTGTAATACAAAGTTGTAAGTTATAACATATTATACTAATGCATCAGAAACTCTTTATAAGCTCAACATTATTATATCTTCTTTAGTGGAGCATGATTTTACTATTTTTTAGTGAACTACTAATGTTTCTTAAGGCGACTTATTCACTCATGGTTATGTTAGTTATAATTAACTACTCTTTCTTCTGTCTTGTTTGTTATCTAATTACCATTTTGGTGTTTTCACTCTTACTTTCTATTGGTAGTGTTTACATTCTTGTTTTTGACACCATTGTAGCCTTGGTTGCTATTAATTATTAGTTATACTAATTATTTTTCAATATTAAAAACATGCTTTGGACACCAATACATATGATTTTAGGCTTGCCACTTTAAACTTTTTTTTTTAAAGTACTATAACTATAAAATTGTTTGCATTTAATCTACATCCAAGTTTCTTAGGGTTTTTTCACCTTGGAGAATTTTGTTGTGCCATATTTCATGAATTTTCATTCTAAATTATTGAAAACTTGTCAACAGGGGAATACCTTTATGATGTGGCTGAAGGTCCCTTCCTCTTCCTAGGATCAATCACCTTCTAACATATTCCATTGAGGTAAGTGTTAATAGAGATTGGCTACCACTAAACCAAAAGATCGAACTATTAGTGAGGGTGCCACCGGAAAGGTTAGCCACAGACCACACAGGTCTGAAGGGAAGGCTTGAGGGTCCCATGTGATAATAGCAAGATCACAACTTGTGATAATAAAGTTGCTCAACCTTGGGTAGCCAAAGGGATAAAAGGTAAAAGTGTGCATCCTGGCCTATTTAAGGCCACTCATATGTGCCTCCTTCTAACTTTGTCCCTAGGAAACTTTATGGGTGGCCAATGATTGGTGTTATTATGTAGTTGTTTGATGCTAGTTCTAAATGGTTTGATTTCAACAAGGTTCTTTACTAGCATTGCCTATTTCTTTGTCTATTGGTGAAGATAAAGAAAATTATTATAAAGAATGAGAACTATTGATGTTACTTTAGAGCCCTATTGTTATTAATCTTATTGCGTAGCAGTCTTTATTTTTGAGTTTTTTTTAGTTCTTGCCATGCAAAGAACTATTGCCCAGGGGCTTTTCTTAAATTGTGATTAAACTTCATTACTATAACCAATCAACATTTTCTTTTCCAAAAATTCATTGAATACTTATGAAATAAACAAAATAATGTGATCATAAGTTAAACAAATAAAAGTTGGGTTGTATAGATCATTCGTATGAATTAATAGTTGCAAATGTTTGTCATGTATTTGGAATTTCCCAATGCTAGAGAAGGCGTAAATTTCCAAAAAGAAAATAAATCTTGGGAACATCACTTTCTAAGCATTGCAACATGTAGATAACACTTGGCATTCATGATTTAACGATTACTTGCATGATGGTCTAGATGTCTGAACTAAAGTTAAACAAATAGTACATGCATTCAATTATACATTTTCTTGATCATTCTCTTGGGTGGTTGTTATTACTAAGATATCTCCATATTTGGTTTTTACCCTAATTTTGGTAGATTTTATTCATTTTTAAAACTATATTTTTAGGGTTTATATAGGGCATAGATTGGGACATAGTTTTACATATTAGCACAAAGTCCTCATATGATATGGCATGCTCACTCTAGATGGGCATGACTGTCATTGGCATATGGATTTAGTTGGTCAATATTTCAAAGAAAAGATTGATTGCTATGTGAGATTTGCATGTTCTAGGTTAAATATTGTTTCTCTTATCATTGTTGTTATTGTTGGACTAGATTTCCTTGCAAAACATGTTGTCTAAATAAAAACAATTAGCAAGCACATAATTCTTGTACAACCAAGAAATAAAAATTATATCATGCTAACATTGTTTTCCAGAACATTTATTAATAGCCTTACTTTACTTATATTCCCTACTTGATGACTACTTACTCCTACTATTGCTATAATATTTTACATTCCCATTGGAAAATAGCTATTTAGTAAATCATCTTTGATAAAGTGGGGTAAATAGGTGACCACATACTCTGAATTGTTTTCAAAATGCATTCGTGTTTAGTTGTAATCGTGTTTAGTTGTAATAGTTGCATTCATTGATGCCAAAACATTAATATTTTTTATACTAAAGTGAATGTTGAAAGTTCTTTATGTCAAATGCTTCAGGATATATTTAGGACTTTGAATTAAGCCTACATTTTTTGGTAGTATCTCCCACACACAAAAGGCTGATCACAACCAATGTTGTATGAAGATCTAGCTTTCAAAAGAGCTATTTTCAGGTACTTTTTTCATGGATGTCACTTCCTAAAAAATAAAATTTGCTAACATTTTCTTTATAAAAAAAATTAATTATAGTGAATAATTTTGACTTTCTGATTTTTCGTATTGATCAAATCCCTTTTTATTGATTATATATGATATTCTAGTACAAAATGGAAACTCAAAACTTTAGCAGATCAATTTTGTTTCATGAAAGTATTCATAGAAAATATGTATTCTTAGTTTGCTTCTATACATCTCTAACCTGCATGCCTATTTTCATTGATAATTTTTAAATCAATTAATTAATACATGACTAATAGGAACTTGATTGGGATATTTAGGATTTTGAATTACAAACAAGAAGTTGCTAGTTGAATCAAGCACAAAATTGAGCTTTCATTCAATCTTGCCTCAACTTGAGATGCAAAAGCTCTAGCTCATGGTTTATTCAATTCTCTAGCAATAAGAATATGTCAAATCAAATTAAATTCATTCATAACTGATAATTTTTTTTCTTTCTCTTTTAATGAATTTTAATCTTTCCTAGTTAGAATAAATAGGTGTTTTCTTTCTTAAAGTAAATAAATAGAGGTATTTTTTAATTTTTTCTATGTCTATAGTAAGGATCAATATTTTCTTTTCTAGGTTTAAGATTATTATATTGCTTGACTTGTGCCAAATCCCAACATTTGTATAAGAAAATTTAGAGGCCTATCTAGTGCAAGTAAATATTAGAATTACGGCTGGCTAGATACCACTTTTAATGAGCACATAAGAACACCCTATATCATTTTTTTTGTTATAAATGTCCATCTATGTAATTTGAAACACTATCCCATTGTATTTTTGGGTACCTCATGACTTAAGCTATTGATAGAAACTAAGATAAAGGGTAATATAAGATATCATTGACATATTTGTGTACCTGATGTTTATTCTCTCAATTGGAGAAACAATCTTTGGAGGGCCTAGTTTTCTATGTACCCAGTTCTCAAGGAAAATCTATGTAAGAATGCATCATATATTTTAGACTTAACAAAACTTGAATCCTTCTTCAATCTATAGCTATTTCTAGTTGGCATTGATTTGACCGAGTGAATGAGATCCAACTTTGTAATACTCGATTTTTTATTTCTAAAAATTTTGAGTTTCATCAACTTGCTATGTCAAATACTTATATTTAAAGGTTCATGTGGTCTAGTCTCTGTTCTATAACTATTTTTTAAGAAGATAATTGTAAGATAGTATTAGATTATTTGCATTGTGTTAATAGCTATGAATTACCTAAATAATTCTGAATGATAAAATTTGAATAAAGAAAATCCATGCATATACATATAAATATTTTTATTTAATGTAAAAATATTGTTCACAATGAAATTACATTGCCACATTTTACACCATTGTTAATTCCTCATCTGGTAATAAGGACAATTAGAAATGCATTCCAAAGTTTTTTTTTTTTCTGTAGTCTCCTCTAGTTAGATTTGGTCATGTTTCTATTAGTTATTGTAGATTATTGACACTGGCCTAATACAACTAAATTATACAAGGTATTTCTAATGAAGAGCTCGCAATAGTTGCAAGGCTAGAAGATGATGTGTTTTTTTATCAAACAAGTAGTGAAAGTGCAACTATTATTCTGAACATTGACCTAAAAGAAAAGTCTCCAAATATTCTTCTAAACATCGACCCAAAAGCAGAGCATCCAAACTAGTTGTTTGGCAGGAACTTGGCTGCCCTACAACTCTTGTTTTATATGTTCATTTTCCATCTTTCATATACATTTATTTGCTTATAAGCCGAAAGGAATTTTTATCAAGGGCATAGCCCATTGATTTAGGCTCACACAACCAGACAATGCTCCCAACTTTTATTTTTCATTGACACAAAGTTTACTAGAGATTACCCACCATATACCTAGTATGTGTTAGCTGGGTGTGCACCTCCTAGAGTCAGGAAATTAATAGATTTCATAAGAAAGGGTGACAAGAATGGGATTAAAGATGCACTTACATATATTGCAAATTCTCATCATAAGAATGTTACAATCATGGATGTTGATTATGCCCTAAAAGGATAGGGCAAGACCATTTATGGTTTTTGTAGCTATTCAAGAAAATACATTGATACTTGGTGTATAGCCAAATCCACCAAAATTTTGTAGCATCCCAATGCATGCACCAATATTGAAGCCTTGGAATAGAATATAGAGGATTTTTTATAGCGCTACCAAATTTGAAAGCAAGATTTGGGAACACAGATGAGGCGTAAGGGTTGTTTAATTAAACACTAAAAAATATGTGATCTCTTGAATTCCATCTATGTAAAATGCACACAAACTAGATTTGATGAAAAGGCTTTAGAAACTTTCAATCCATTTCAATAGAATAATGTAAGACAAATTTCAATGACCTTTGCATGTATCCACCCTATATCTACAAATATGGAATCATAGAAAACATACAAATATCCTTGTGGATTCTGCTATGAAAACTAGGATTTTAATAATGGACAAATATTTATTATAGATTCAAACTAGCTACAATCTTATTTCATTGAAACAAGAAATAATAGAAAAGGGATTTGAAATCTAGAGTCTTCTAGAGAAATGAGAGAAGGATTTGGAGAAATGTCAACAAATGGAAGCTGAGATTTAATTTGTAATGGAGCTTCTTAGGGATAATTAAAAAGTACTTATGGGTTCATAGAGAGCTCTAGTTGTGAAAAATAAAAAGATGGAGGGTTTTGAAAAGTAGTGTGAGTGAGAAAAAATTGATGCCCAAGAAAGAATGGAGTACAAGTAGGAGAAAATATTCTCTACATGGGATGTGTACTCTATTCAAAAGAGGCACTAAGGCTATGAAAGATATTGTGGATCTGTACATAGGGTTTCCTTGCGATATTTTTGTTCTTTATGTTGGGTATCAATGTATATTTCAAAAAAAGGGCTTCATGACCAAAATTTCAATTTTACACAAATTTCTAGATTTTTTATTTTAATCATGGTGTAATGCTTCTTAATTAAAAAATATTTTTTTTTAAAGTTAGATCTACCATTTTCTTTCTCTATGAAGCTAAACGAAATGAGAAAGTTGAACCAATCTAGCCAATTCACATTTGCCAACATGCTAACAGCCAGTACTAACATGGGATCTTTATAACAAGGTATTAAGATATTTCAAACTATAAGGAATAGAGTAATTTTGTCAAATGGTGAAACTAAAACAATCTTAGTAGATATACTGCCAAATGTGCAAGAATAGAGAACTTTGGTGAACTATCTAACCAAATTCTTGATTGTAGGGAAATACAAAGAAAATCCAATGTATAAGGAAATATCTTTGAGTTACCAACAATTGTCCCAAGCATGAAGAAGTTTCAAAACTAGAATACATTAAAATTTACAAATGAAAACTTAATAATCATTAAAAATGTAATCTTCATGATGAGAATGCCATAGTGTGAGATAACTAAAAGACATTTAAGGTGGAATCCACAAGTTTAGCCAAAATGATAGAGTGCCACATATAGTTGTCAAGGAATTGGGGAAAGAATGAAGGGATGATTTGGGATAATAGTCTTGTACGATGAGGATCATGAAATGGGAATATAGTGTCCATAAAACAATTAAATGTGAAACCCATAATGTCAATTCATGGTCATTATTTGATAATAAGTTGTCTTACTTGGATATCAATTAATGGAAGTACCATAGACACTATACAAATTAATTTCAAAATATTAACTACAAATATATTGATTCTAAAAGAATAAATGATGCAAGAGCATCCTAGATTTCCTTGCAATCCTGCAATTTTTTGAATCACTTTGGTGATCTGACCAAGTTCTTGCTATGTTGACCAAGCTCTTTAGTGTTAGCCAAGTTGTTTCTTTGTTAATTAAGATTCTTCTATGTCAACTGAGTTTCTTCTTTGCTAACTAGACTTTTCCAGTGTTGATTGAGTCCTATAGTGTTACCCAAGTTGTTCTACGATGACTGAGTGATCCTTCATGTGTCAAGTGGAATTATTGTTGCTGATGCTCAAGTATTTATTTAACTGAGTTTGTTTGTGTTTTGTTCTCAGTTGGAGCCAACTCTTTTATTTAATTTAGTTTGTGAATTTAATGATAGGATCTAGTCAAGTGATGGTTGACCATTTTGAGGTTGACCTTTCTTTGTTGTAACATTCTAGAATATTATGTAAGCCATTTTGGCAAGTATAAGTAGAGGTATTTAGTTTAGATTTAGGTAGAACTAAGAGGATTGGGAGTTAGAGAAAATGTTATGAGTTTGAATCTGAAGATAGAACTTAGGGTTATATTTTATATTTGGCCATAACCCAGAAGGCCCTATAGCTGGGCATGCATGCTAAATATTTAATGAAGTAATAAAATTATTTGTTCTCTCTCTCCTTGGTGGGTGAAAGCACAAACATGTGTCACCCTTTTGTAAGGGAAAAGGCTAATAAAAGTATAATTGTTCACCTTCAATGACATAAAATTGGTATTATTATTTTGAATTTGAAAATGAAGTAAACTAATGAAATGTGTAGAAATGGATGAAGTTTAGGATTATAATTTTTAATAATTATTTGGAATAAGAATTGATATATTTTCCTAATTTTTAAAGACAATTTTTAAGTTATTGAAAAATGCTGAAAATTGGGGATCTAGTTCCCACCACAAAACTATAAGGAAATAAATTCATTTCTTTTTGATCTCAAGCTATGTTGTAGATAACATATATAGCTAGAACAATCAAAAATAAAAATCAGCTTTAGACCTGTATTTTCTCTTTTATAATGATTCGAATTTCAACTCACCACATTTTTCAAAACAAATCTATTCTAACCAAGAGAAAAATTATACATGAACTAGAAGAGGACTCTCTCCTCTAGAACGTAATATAATTTTTATATTTTTTGATATGATTTAATATTTTTTTCTTTCTCAAAACTAACATATTTTCGAGTGTTAAAATGCATGCTTGTAGAATTTTTTAATTACAATATACTATATCTAATTAAAACACTATAAACTCCATATGAGAATATTCTTGACTCTAAGCTTTATAAAATTGTGTTTATATGTTATTAAAAAATATCATGAAAAATAGTAAGAGTTATTGAAACACCACTTTTCTGAAATAATTTTATTTCTTTAGTAATTGGATATAAACTAGTAAAAAATATGCATTTAATAGTCATCTCCAATTGAAAAAGTGTGAGACCATATATAACTTAGCTAGAATAAATTTATCTAGCTCATATGTTTTAACAAAATTGATTACTCAAATTCAGTCCTTCTGATAAGTCAACCTAAAAGATGACATAGCATTGTACTTTTACCATGGTGCTATTTTTCTATGTTTTACTTTTGTTGTGTTTACTTAGTGAGCTAGTTGGACAAGTGGGCGTGCCTTTGGCCCTAGTTTTTCATCCCTCCTTGCACTAGGTAGTATCAGAGCTTGAGGTTCATCCTTGTGAAGATTGGATTGTGTAGAACCCTAAGTTGATTTGGTTGTAGGGTAGCAGATCTAAGGATTTGACCTATAACTTGTAGATGATTATGATCTTGCAAGAACTTGATTATAAAGATGGTTTGAGGCAGAGGAAATGTTGACAATTCCATATTGGATACATTGAGACAAATTGTAGCAGGATTAGATGTTGTGGAGATAGCCTAGAGGAGAGGAGTACATCTTGATGATGTGAGTGATAATGAAGCTATGGCACCAAACTCTAATCTAGAACCTAAGGATGCTCAAGATAAGGAAAGATTGTTGAGATTATTGTCTAGGGCACATTCAAAACTTGATGTAGTTGTTGTTTCTTATGATGGAAAATTGGACACGAATGTTGTTTTGGATTGGATCTCTGATATGGAGAAGTTCTTTGAGTTTGAAAACACTCCTAACAATAGGAAGGTTAAAATTGGAATTGCTAGGTTGAAAGGTCATGCCTCACTATGGTGAGAGCATTTGCAAACTGATAGACAAAGGTGAAGAAAGGAGGAGTTGGGACTTGGTTGAAAATAGTGAACAAGGTAAAGACAAAGTTCCTTCTTGTTGATTACCATGTTAGCTTGTTGAGGAAAATACAAAATTTGAGACAAAGGGACATAACTACGAAGGAGTATACTAAGGAATTATATAGATTGGACATCAGATCTAGACATGTAGATGATGATGTTGAGAAATCTACAAGGTATCTAAATGGATTGAGATCTGGCATTCAAGATGAAATAAGTTTTTTGAAATTGGAAAGTGTGGAGGAAGCATACCAATATTCCTTGAAGGCTGGGGAGATCTTGACAAAGAAGCATGAACAAAGACAAATATGTAGAGGTGGAAGACTCCAAAGAGGTAGAGGTAGATCTAATGGAGAAGGTGGTAGACCTGACAATACTGTGCAAGATAAGGACAAATCTGAAAGGAAGATTGATGAAAAAGGAAAGACTGAGGGGCAAGGTCGTAGTTCTTATCGAGGAGGTACTAGTTCTTACCGAGGAAGAGGTAATTCTTATTCTAGAGGTTATCTTTTTATTAATTATTTTAGATGTGGTAAAGAAGGGCATAGATCCTTTTAGTGTAGATCCTCTAAGAATGAACAAAGTAACATAAATTTTATGTTTCAAGGAGACATTGAGGGTTCATTAAGTGGACCTAAGGCTAGAGAAAACCTTATGGTGAGAAGAACCTTATGTAATAAGGGAAGTGATAAGGAACCTTATGAGAAGTCTTTTCAAGAGCATATGTAAGATGGCTGAAAAATGTTGCAAAGTGATTATTGACAGTGGAAGTTCAACAAATTTGGCATCAGATGAACTAGTTACAAAGTTGTAGTTGTAGAGGTTGAAGCATCCTAAAACCTATCATGTTTCATGGATCAAAGATGAGCATAAGATATTGGTAAGTAAACAATGTATTGTAAAGTTCAAGATTGGATATTATTTTGATGAAGTTTTGTGTGATATCATGCCTATGGGTTGTTGTCATATTCTGTTGGGTAGATCTTAGCAATATGATAGATATGTTATACATGATGGAAGATTGAATCAATATACTCTTTGGGTGAATGGGAGGAAGAAAATATTGTTTCCTTTGATTGAAAGTCTAGATGAGGTTAATTGTACTACTATGAGAATTTGCATGGTTAATAGAAAGAAATTTGAAAAATAAGTGAAGAGGAATCAAGTTTTTTTCCATAAGTCTTAGGAGACTGTGCTATGCTAGTCATAAATGAGTGACAAAAAATGGTGGTAGCCAAGTACCGGGCAGTGGTGACCGAGTAATAGATTGTAGAAACTAAGTGACAAAAAAAGCTGGTAGTATGGACCGAGTACTAGAAGAAATTTTCAACTTGTTAAATGAGTATAAAGATATTGTTGTAAAAGATATACCTGATGGTTTACCACCAGTAAGGAGTATAAGTCATTGAATGGGCTTAATCCCTGTAGATAGTTTTTCAAATAAAGCACCTTATAGATTGACACCTTCAGAGAATGAAGAACTTAATAGACAAGTGCATGAGTTATTGTAGAAAGGTTTGATCAAAGAAAGTGTTGGAATGTCTTAATGGGAAGAGATCTTCTAAGAGGGGGGGGTGAATCAAAAGTACTGGCCTTTGAACCACTTTTAAACCCTTAATAACATATACCTGAAAATAAACATGCATGCATATAAACATTAAACAATCATAAGAAACAAACATGCATCACCACATAACATTTGAGATTTTGGTGACCCAGAAACCCTCCAGGAATAAAAAGGTAAAATTGGGGTGGGGATGATACCCACGAAATTACTGCAGCAATTGATTTCAACCACTTCTTATGGTTTGCCTTGTTAAAGGCTACAACACACTATTAATATGTGACCTTGTTAAAGGATTTCTACACCCTGTTAGGAGTGTGCCTTGTTAGATGACTTAAGAAAATTCAACTTAGAATGCCACCTTGTTAAAGGATTTACATAAGGTTGTTAAACCTACCTAACTCAATAGGATTTTCAAATTCCTAATACAATTGTGAGAGAGTATTAGAATAATACAGTTGAACTAATGCAATCTCTAATGTTGATCTCAGGCTCTTGATCTACTCATCTATCCTTGATCTCTGCTAGATCTGATCTGTTGATTGTGTCCCTTGTTCTATTCTGATCAACTAGATGTGTAAATTTTGTCCTTTCCACTAAATCTTTTTCACCAATGTTCTACAACGACCTCAATAAAAGGCTCTACTTTTCCTTCTTCTCTTCAACTATATATATAATTTTTTTAATGGCATCAGGACTCCCTTATAAAGATTAGTGGATTGTTATGCATCCTTGGATAAATTTTTCTTGCTCAAACCCTTGAAATTCACCCATTGGCTACATGCAATTCCAATTTTCTAATTGGCTACATGAGGATCGCATAGGTGGGTGGGAGGATTTGATCTTATCTGCTTATCCTGTCATGATTCATGCATAACCATTTTACATCTTGGTCTGTATTGGCACAAACTCTTATGCTAATCCTACGTTGCTCGGCACATGAAGTAATATTGATGCTCAGCACCATCTATTCTAGATTGGTCGGCACCCACCGTGTTTCCTACGTTACTTGGCTCCTGTTAGTTTTCCTACATTGTTCAGCTTCTACTGACTCCTGAATCACTCGGCTCCTATTGACTTCACAATGCTTGACACGCACTGTCTTTTGATCTACTTGGTACATGTTGAATTCTTTATAGCTCAACATATACTGTAATGTGTTCTGCTCAACATCAACTATAGTTTGCTCGGCACTATCTGTGACTCAGCACATAAAGAAATTCTAGCTTAGCTTCCATTGTGTACTCGACATGTATAGTGAAAATGGTTAAGTGTGTTGACACTCATTTGTCAATCTTATTTATTTGATCAACAATCTCCCCCTTTCACATGAGTGTCAAAAACACTTAACTGATCATTCATGATCTAAACCTTATGTGTACATTCTTCAATTTCAAAATTTCAAAAAGATATTGTGAACAACAATATACCTTATTACTCCCCCTGAGTTGATTATGCCTTGTCATGTCATGAATTCTGATGTCTTGTGCCATTGTGCCTAATGTTCTCTGTTTTTTATTCTGTTATCTTCTTATCTTCTCCTTTAATATATCTCTCCCCCTTTTAATATTATCTCCCCCTTAGAATATTAATATTATCTCCCCCTTTTTGACATTGATGTCAAAGGGTCCTAAATGGTAATGCCATGTTTGGCCAAAAATGTCTTATTTACCTCAAGGAGTATTTTGACAGCTGCATCCCAGTTATTGAATGCAATATCCAATGACTTGTGTTGGATTGCAAGCTCTGTTGCTAGAGCAACAAGTCCTTCATGAGTAGAAATATTTGGATCTTTCTTCAAGATTGTTTCTGCATACATTTTCTCCTTATGTAATATCTCCAAGTGAGGAATGATAGAGGCTTGTATTTGCATTAGGTTTTCTTTAATAGTGGCCTCTTCTACTGATAATGTAGCTAATTCCCTTTGAGTGTGAAGTGTTTGAGAAAATTGCTTTTCACTATGTGCAGGATTTGAGGGTAGTTGCATGCTAGAGAGCTTAAGTTTGATCTCAAGGTTCAAAACTTTCAGATTTATTTCTTGTGTGAACCTGGAAAAATCACACAATTTTCCATAAAGGGAAAAGATATTCCCTAATACAATCTTTACATTATACACTTTCTTAGCTAGGTCAACCTGTCCCAAAATTATGTTATTAGCTATCTTCTGATTGACCTTTCCTTCAAACTTCTTTTCTAACCATTCCATGAGTTTTACATTTGTATCATGGTCTTCATTATTCACTTGGTCAAATCTATCAGATAGTTGCTCAAAGATTGGCCCGCTTGAATTTGGAGGTTGCAGGCTGAAGGCATCCATCAATATATCTTTGATCTCATTCATTGCCTGCTTGTATTTGTGGTCTTTCCTCATTTCCTCTTGCCTCCTTCTCTTATCTAATGCACTTTGTATCTCATTCATATTTTCTTAAGTTAAAGTGCTTGAATCATAATAGGGTATTTTAATTTCTTCATCAAGCTTAGGAATGCCATAATTAATGGTCTTGGCTACCCTAGTAGAACTTGAGCTTGGTGTACTAAAATATAAGGTCATCATTTCAGTACTCGGCTTCTGAATGGGTTTGGTAGGAGTACCTATTTTTGGCAATTCAACCAAAGTGTGTATTGCTAACTCCTCCTTATCCTATATTTCTTCCCTATCTTCTTCTTGTACCACTGCTGTTGGAGGTGTACTTGTTGTCTATATTGTTATATTTGTGACTTCTTCTGCTATTGCACTCGGCTCTTGATAAGCTTGTATGGCTATTCTTGGTGGTGATGGAGGTGGTAGAAATGAAAGTCCAGTAGTTTGAGTGTTTGAGGTGGTTCTTGTGGTGACACCTTGGCTTCTTTGAGTTTATCTACTAACTTTTGGAGATCATCTACACTGAACAATATGGGACTTGTACACAATTGTGCTTGAAGAGTTGTTTGGTTAAGGATCTTAGTGAGATCCTATGTAGTTAATGGATTGATGTTTTGACATGAGGTGTCAACAACATCCTTAATCTTTATGATTTCTATAGGTGTGGTAGTAGAGTGAGGAGGACTAGGAGGTGGAAGTTGTGTGTCTTGCACACTTTGCTGCTCATCAATACCCTTGACTTCATATTTTCCTTCCTTCTCTCTTTCTTCCTTGTTTTCCTCTTCTTCAACCTTTTTCTCTACTTTTGTTTTCTCTTCTCTCCTATTCCTTCTTTCCTCTAGTTTAGCAGCAACTTCTTCTTTGTATTCCTCTTCAAGGACATCTTCTATTTTCTTATACAAGTTCTTCCACGGTCTTGTGGTTCTCTATACAACTTCTTCAATTTTGTTTTGGAGAATGGAGAATGCCCTATACTTAGGTGTAAACCTAGTGTTATGCCTTTTGACTGCTTGAGTTACCTATTCCTTTTTCAAATCAGGCAATATGCTTGCTAGGGTTGATTCCCTCATCTCCTTCTCCATTTTCAAACAAAAATGCCATTTATCTTCTACAATTTTAAACAATTCCCTTGGCAATTGTCCATCAACTTCAAGAGGTGTGTACTTAAACTGTGTCATTAATGCATAGACTAATTCTTCTATGCTATTATGTTCCTCTTTACTAAACTTATTGAAATCAATCTTTTTCAAGTTACTTAAGTCTCCATTCCTAATCTTTTCACATAATATATCAACCAAAGACTTAGGAGGATGACTTACCTTTTTAGTTTGATCTTCCTCATCAGTATCAGGTTGAGCCACATATATTTTTCTTTTCCTTGGCTTTTCCTATGTCTTCTTGTTTGTCTTCTTCTTCTTTGTAGCTTCCTCTTTGGTCTTTTGTATAGAGGCCCTTGTTGTAACTCTGGTTGTTGGCTACTTGGGCGTTTGCACGATGGCTTTCTTTGATTTAGGCTGAGCAGGAGGTGTCTTTGCCTTCCTTTTGATGACTTTGCCTTTGATGGGTGCTTCCTTGGTTTCTTCTTCCTTGGCACTCTCATCTTTGTCTTCACCTTGGCCTTGTGACAATTCAAGTGGCCCTTGTTCTGACTCATCTTTATCTTTCTCATCATCACCTTCTTCTTCTCCTTCACTAATCTCCTCTGCTTCACCTACTGCACTTGTTTCTCCAATGCCAAAATTCTTCTTTATTTTCTTTACTAACTTTTCCTTTTTCTTTACTGTTGTGGTTGTCTTGAGTTTTGTAACAACTCTTGATTTGACAGTATCATATGTTCCAAATGCCTTTGTAGATTTGTGCATTTCCTCTGCATGTAATGTTGTGATGGTTGCAGAAGCTTGGTCAACATCAAGCTCATATCCCAATGGTCTAAGCCATCTTGTTCTTGGAAGGACTACTTGAATGTAAGTATAATCAATGTCAACCAGAGAGAATATGTTATTTTCATGCTTTTCCACTAGTGAAACTGGTATCCTCATTCTTTTCTTCATTGCATTCTTGAAATCATCAAAATATATAGACATTTGATCATCAAAGCTATCTCCCATTTGTGCAATGAAATCATTTATTTGATCAACAATGGTTTTATTCTGACTCCAGTTGACTTTACCAAATGAAGGGAATTCCTTCATCACATAGAAGAACATACAAACTAGCACTGAACTAAATTTGCATTGTGCTCCTTTAGACTTTCTAACAGCTCCAAGATTTTCATTAATATGTTGCAACATGAGGTCTGCAAGGTCATAGGTGTGGTATTTCTTTACAAGCTTATATGCCACATCTACTGCTATACAAGGCACACTATTCAACCTGCTGACTAATAAAATTTGTGTGATATGATCCTTACAGCAAAGTCTAATAGGGGGTCTTTTACTGTGTCAATTTTCATTCCCCTGTTATTCCATTTTGCACCTGTGTTCTTCTCTATTGTTTCCTTCTTTTCACTTCTCAGTGTCTTGGGCCGATCTAGGGTTGGAAATTCTGTAACCCTATGAATCATCTTCTTGGTAATCTTAACCGGTCCTTGTTCTAGCCAGAATGATCCATCATAGATTCTACTAAGTATTATGCGTATCCACTCAATTTTGAATATGATTGGAAAAACTAGGGCTTTGGTTAAACCCTTCTTCTCTATGATAGAAAAATCATCTTTCAATATACCATTCTCACAAATTTTTTCAAAGGCATTAAAGATTTCAAAGTCTCCTATGGCTCCTATTTTGCAGTTATAACACTTTCACACATCCTGAACCATAACAACTTTTTCAGGGATGGAAGATAAGGCACTAGTGGGATCGTTTTCATATGTAACTTATGGTATGGGCCTAAACTCAGGTTGCTTAACCTCGTTGCTGACAAGTTGAATCTCATGACTCTCTTTCCCTTGGGTCATCTTTGAACTAGACACTATTTTTAACTAAACTAGGGTTTGATGATTAAAGCAAACTTCACAAACTGTAAAACTTGGCACCTAAAGGAAATACCTAGTTAAATGCTTAGATCACTTGGATAGATGTTGAATCACTACAAATTGCTGGTTGAAAGTTTGAAAATTGCTTAGTTGTGCTCCTAGTAATCGCTCTTCATTTGAATGGCTCAAAAATGAATCAATTTTCACCTTTAAGCGACTCAAAAACCTTGCATTTAATGCATTTTTGTACCTTTACTTGTCACTCAGCTTCCAAAGGTTTTTCAACTCAACATCCACTTGGTAGCTATTCTCACTCGGCATCTACTAACTTTGTTAATAACTCAGCCACCACTACAGTCTCACTCGGCATCTACTTGACTTCTTAACTCAGCATCCAAAGCAGTTTCACTTGGCTTCTAAAGATAGCTCGACATCATCATTCAAATTTTTTTGTCTTGGCATCTTGTTTCATGCAGATTTATACTTTGCAGTGCTTTTTCATAGTTTAGGGCTGATGTATGATACTTCCTTATATGTATCAACCCCGTAGGCTCATCTTGTGATTAATTAGATGAGAAATGATCACTTGACCTCGTGGGTGAAGTGATCCTTCCATTGGATGTACTTGATCCATCCTTTTTCTCCCATGTCTTCTTCATGTATATTCTGATGTGTTCCACATCAATCTTTTCTTTGCCCTTATTTACTTCAGTCTTGGGTGCCTTGGCCTTTGTTGGACAATTCCTACTGACATGTCCAGTTTTCAAGCAATTGAAGCAAGTAGTTCGGTTCAACCATCTTTTATATTTTCCCTTGAAATGTGTTCTTATGTAGTTCTAGGGTATATGTCCATACTCTTGATAATAGTGACAACTTTACCTTGTATTGTAGTCCCAATTGTAATGGTGTTCATAGTTGTCCCTTCTTACATGTTGATTTGGTGTCCAGATAGGCTTTGATCTGCATTCAAAGGCTTTGTGTCCATACTTCTTGCAATTATGGAAATGTCCATCAAATATTTGTGTCCTTGTGACTTTGGACCTGCAATCTTATGTCATATGTCCTTGCATGTTGCACTTGTGACAATAACCCTTGTTTTTGGGTGTTTATGGCTGATTGATCCTTCTACTCCTGCAAACATTAGCAGTATGCCCCTTTTTTATTACAATAATGACAAGTGGATTTAGAATCCTTACCTTTGTCACTCCTTTTCTCAACACTCTTTGATAATTCACCAAATTTAGTGCTAGAGTATCCAAGTCCTGATGTATCATGGGTTGATCTTGGGGATTTCAACAACTATTCAAAGTACTTGATGGCTTCACTTGACTTGTTGAGATTCTCTGCTATTTATTTTTCTCTATTCAATTCATTCTATAGTTGTTCATTATGCATCATCAAAGTAGATATCTCAATATCTTTCATATTGGGTTCATGATGAAGGTTCATAATTTGGGCAAGTGTATCCATCTGCACGTTTGAGATCCTTGTTAATTCAGTACATTTTTCTTCAAGTCTGTTTGCAAGATTTCTTTTGTCATCTTCCATCATGACTCTATCCTCAACTGTTCTTTTCTTTTGTTCAGTGATTTCACAAAGCATCATGGCATGTGATTCATGCTCTATCTTAAGAGTTCTTATCTCTTCTGCTTGAGCTCTATTTTTCTCCATCAGTTCTACTATTGCTGTATCAAATTCTTTGGAATCTCCTTTGGAAAATACTTGTGTGGTGTTAATCTCCTTGTAGTGAATATCATTTTTTACTATAGCTATTTCCTTCCTTCTTTTTAAGGATTTTCTTAATTCCTCTCTAGCTTCCTCTACCTTGTGTAGAGCAAGATGCACATCTATCACCTGGTTCTCAATGATCTTCCCAAGTTTGAAGACTTCCATTTTTAGATCTTTTCCTCCAAGTTGTTAGGCTTCTCCTTGAGAGAACTTGGCTTTGATACCAGTTTTTGGAATGTCTTAATGGGAAGAGATCTTCTGAGAGGGGGGGGGGGGGGGGGGGGGGGGGGGGGGGGGCGGTGGGTGAATTATAAGTACTGGCCTTTGAACCACTTTTAAACCCTTAATAACATATACCTAAAATTAACATGCATGCATATAAACATTAAACAATCATGAGAAACAAACATGCATCACCACATAACACTTGAGATTTTGGTCACCCAGAGACCCTCCAGGAATAAGAAGGTAAAACTGGGGTGGGGATAATACCCACCAAATTACTACAGCAATTGATTTCAACCACTTCTGATGGTTTTCCCTGTTAAAGGCTACAACACACTACTAATATGTGACCCTGTTAAAGGATTTCTACACCCTATTAGGAGTGTGCCTTGTTAGAGGACTTAAGAACATTCAACTTAGAATGCCACCCTGTTAAAGGATTTATATAAGGCTATTAAACCTACCTAACTCAATAGGATTTCCAAATTCCTAATACAATTGTGAGAGAGTATTAGAATAATACACATGAACTAATGCAATCTCTAATGCTGATCTTAGGCTCTTAATCTGCTTGTCTATCCCTAATCTCTGCTAGATCTGATTTGCTAACTGTGTTCCTTGTTCTGTTTTGATCAACTAGATGTGTAAATGTTGTCCTTTCCACTAAATCTTTTTCACCAATGTTCTGTAACAACCTCAATAAAAGGCTCTACTTTTCCTTCTTCTCTTCAACTATATATATATATATATATATATATATATATATATATATATATATATATATATATATATATATATACATATATATATATAATGTCCTCATGACTCCCTTATAAAGATTAGTAGATCGTTATGCATCCTTGGATAAAATTTTCCTACTCAAACCCTTGAAATTCACCCATTGGCTGCATGCAATTTCAATTTTCTAATTGGCTACATGAGGATCACATAGGTGGATGGGAGGATTTGATCTTATCTCCTTATCCTATCATGAGTCATGCATAACCGTTTTACATCTTGGTTTGTATTGGCACAAACTCTTATGATAATCCTACATTGCTCAACACATGAAGTAATACTGATGCTCGACACCATCTATTCTGGATTGCTCGGCATCCACCATGTTTCTTGCGTTACTCAGCTCCTATTAGTTTTCCTACATTGCTCAGCTTCTACTAATTCCTGAATCACTTGGCTCTTATTGACTTCACAATGCTTGGCACACACTATATTCTGATCTACTCGGTACATGTTGAACTTTGTATAGCTCGACATATACTGTAATGTTTTTTTCTCGGCATCAACTGTAGTTTTCTTGGCACTATCTGTGACTCGACAGATAAAGAAATTCTAGCTCGGCTTCCATTGTGTACTCAGCATGTATAAAGAAAATGGTTAAGTGTGTTAACACTCATTTGTCAATCTTATTTATTTGATCAATAGAAATTTTAAGTCCATGTGTTGTACCTGTTGTATTAGCACCTCAAAAGAATGAAGAATGGAGAATGTGTACTGATTCTAGATCTATTAACAAGATCATAGGAAATATAGGTTTCCTATGCTGAGGATGGATGACATAATGGATTGTTTGAGTGGAGCAAAATATTTTACCAAGATTAATTTGAAGAGTCGTTATCATCATATCACTATCAAAGAAGTTGATGAATGGAAGACTACTTTCAAGACAAAAGATGGTTTGTATGAATGGTTGGTAATGCCTTTAGGTTTGACTAATGCACCTAGTACTTTCATGAGGTTGATGAATGAAGTTCTAAAGAGATTGTTGGGTAATTTTGTGATTATTTATTTGGATGATATTTTGATATTGAATAATACTAAGGAAGAACATATTGAGCATGTTAAACAAGTATTATAGATTTTGAAAGAGGAAAAGTTGATGATTAACTTGAAAAAGTGTTCCTTTATGCAAGAAGAGATTGTGTATTTGGGATTTGTGATTTCAACTGGTGGTTTGAGAATGGATCCTAAGAAGGTTTAAAAAATTTTGGAATGGCCTACACCTAAGAATGTGGGTGAGGTAAGATCATTTCATGATTTGGCTAGTTTTTACAGAAATTTTATCAAGAATTTTAGTTTTGTTTGTAATGATATGACTAAGACAATGAGGGGAGATGAAATGAATTTCAAGTGGATACATGGAGCTAATAAGAGTTTTCAGACTTTGAAACAAAAGGTTGTTGAGTTACATGTATTGGCTTTTCCTAATTTCAAGAAGGTATTTCAAGTTGAATGTGATGCAAATGGAAATGCAATAGGACTTGTGTTGAGTCAAGAAGGAAAACATTTTGCTTTCATTAGTGAGAAGTTGAATGATGAAAAAAAGAAGTATGCTATGTATGATCAAGAGTTTGGTGCTATTGTCCAATCCTTGAAGAAGTGGTGCCATTATTTTATTCATAAGGAATTTGTGTTGTATACTAATCATAAAGCTTTATAGCACTTGGGAAGTCAACATAAATTGAACTAGAGACATATGAAGTAGGTTGAGTACTTGTAGGGTTTCACATTTGTGATTAAGCATAAAAGTGGAATTACTAACTAAGTTTCTAATGCATTGAGTAGAAGACATTCTTTTCTAAATGAGATAAAGGTTGAAGTTCTTGGTTTTGATGAGATGAAAGTATTGTTTGATATTGACCCATTTTTTTAAAGATGTGGAGAGAGTGCAGAGCACCAAATCTATCAGAGATCACATGAGTAAGTATGATGATTATTTCATTCAAGAAGGTATGTTGTTCAAAGGAATTTAGTTGTGTATACCAAGAAGTTCTATGAGAGTTAAATTGATTAAGGAAAAATATTGTGGTGGATCAAATGGACATTTTGGAATTGATAAGACATTGAGTTTGCTAAAGGATAAGTATTACTGGCCACAAATGTATAAGGATGTTCAGAATTTTGTAAGGAGTTGTGGAGTTTTTCAAGTTGTAAAAGCAGTAAGTCAAAATACTAGATTTTATACACCTATTTTTGTTCCTGAGAAACTTGGAGTGACATCAGTATAGATTTTGTTCTTGGATTACCTAAGACAGTAAAAGGGTATGATTATATATTTGTTGTTGTGGATAGATTTTCTAAGATGGCTCATTTCATACCATGTAAGAAGACATCAAATGTTGAGCATGTTGCTGAAATTTTCTTCAAAGAGATTGTTAGATTGCATGGATTACCAAGAAGTATTATTTCTAATAGAGATAGTAAGTTTTTTAGTTAATTTTGGAGGACTTTGTGGAAGAAGATGGGTACTCAGTTGAAGTTTAGTTCTACATTCCATCCATAGACAGATAGATAGATAGAGGTGGTGAATAGAAGCTTGGGTAATTTGTTGAGATGTTTAGTTGGAGATAAACCAAATAATTGGGAGCTAGTGTTGGCACACCCTAAATTTTCATATAATAAGTATAGGGAAAACACCTTTTGAGATTGTTATTGGAATGTAGCCTAGAGGAATATCAGATTTGAGGGATGTTGTTGGTGAATAAAAGAGAAGTGTTGCGAGGGAAGAATTTTATGATTTTATGGAGTCTTTGCATAAGGAAGTGAAGTTGATGTTGGAACAAAGTAATCAGAAGTATAAGGAGAATGTTGATAAGTCTAGAAGACAACATATATTTGAAGTTGGTGATGAGGTGATGGTTCATTTGAAGAAAGGTAGATTTCCTATTGGAACATACAATAAGCTAAAGATGAGGAAGTTTGGACCCTATAAAATTTTGAGGAAGTTTGATAGTGGAAATTCTTATGAAGTTGAGTTACCTAATGAAATGAATATATCTCCTCTATTCAATACTATATATTTACAAAGTATCATGAGTCAAATGATGAAGTTGTTGTATTAGATGATTATCCTAAGAAACCAATGGAAGAGGTTGCATAGATATTGGATCTGAGAGTTGGTAAAAGCACAAGAGGAAAAGATTACTATGAGTATTTGGTGAAATGGAAGAATAGACTAGTCGAAGATGCTACATGGATTTTTCAAGATTTGGATTCAGCTCAGGTTGTGACACTAAAATGATTTGGGAGAATCATTTCTTTCAACCTTGGTTGTCTAATGCAAGAAAATCTTGGGTTTCCTTTCAATCATGCACTTTTTTTTTACTCTAGCGATCTGACCAAGTTCCTTCTATGTTGACCAATATTTTCAATGTTAGCTGAGCTATTTCTCTATTGATCAAGTTTCTTTTATGTCAACCTAGTTTATTCTTTGCTAACTGGGTTTTTCCAATGTTGACCAAGTCTTACAGTGTTAGCCGAGTTGTTCTGTGATGACCGAGTGTGTTAACATTAAGGTCAAGTTTTTTATTAGTGACTCACACTTAGTCAATTGGTTAAGCTACCACTGAGCTTATCTTTTTGTTTCTATTGTTAACTAAGTGCTATAGTTACTACCAAGCAATATAGTTGTTACCAAGTCTATAGTTGCTACTGAATTCTAGAATCAACATTCAATTCATGTCAAGTAGTATCTACTAAGTTGATCAATGACTATACAAACTGAGCTTCATAGTATTAATCAAATTGCACAATGTCAACCATGGTCTCTAGTGTTTACTGAGCTCGTAGAGTCAGTGATGTGAATCTAGTGTTGACCAAGTCAAGGAGGGTCAACCAAGTGATTCATTTTATACTGATCTCACAGTGTTAGTGTTGACCGAGCCATGTAGTGTCAACCAAGTGATTTAGTTTATATGTTGAGTTTTATAGTGTTCACCAAGTCACCAATGCTGATCAAGTTCATACTACTTTGAAGTGATTAGTATGAATTGAGCTTCTACATCTACTGGGAGCATGACGATGTTGAGTATTGATAATGGTTTTCAAGTATCAAAACCTCACCAAGTTTGTCTTCAGAACCCGAGTGCCAGCAGCTGAGCCAACTTTGTGATCTTATTGAAAATCTATGTTGTAGCTGACTTTGATGAATTGTGTTTTGGATTGGTATATATGTAATCTATTGTATCATATCTCTCTCTCTCTCTCTCTCTCTCTCTCTCTCTCTCTCTCTCTCTCTCTCTCTCTCTCTCTCTCTCTCTCTGTGTCTGTGTGTGTGTGTGTGTGTGTGTGTGTGTGTAAGAAGTAATGAAGCAAATATAAAGAGAAGAAGTGTGAATTAAGAAGGCTACAAGTAGTATAAGGGAAAAAAAATATTTATCTATCACAACAAGGTGATCTTCACATTTCAAAGGAATCTCAACCAGCAAATCAAAGATGCAGATCATAGATCAGCCACTGGTTCATCCTAATAGGTGTATCAGTTAAATCCTTTAACATGGTAGACTTAGAAATCTTTTGAAAATCTCTTTCCTGAGTGCATACTTTATTGTATGATTTGTAAATCCTTTAACAAGTTGGACCTAGTAGTCCTTATCACTCATAATAGGGCATATCATCAAAAGTGATCAATTGTAAGCCTTAACTGACCAACTTTATACTGCAATACTAAAGTTTGTGCATATCATCTCCACCCCAATTTTACTTTCTATTTGGAAGGTTTTTGGGTCACCATATCTTGTGTTAAATTTTTAAGAATTTTTTACTACTTTCAGTCTTTCATTCATGCAATTAGATTAGAATATATATGAAGGATTAATTTATGAAATAAGATTAAGTTTTATTGGTTCCTAATTCACCCCTCCCCTCTAAGTAACCTACCCTATCCTATATTTCCAACAATTTGTATTAGAGCTATTGTGGTTCTCAGAGAAGAATTTTAACATCTTGAGTAAAGATCAGATGCAATGGAGGTATGCAAGCTAGACAAGCCTATTTACAATGAAAAGTTGGATTTGGAATTGGCTATTGGGCAACTTGTTAGATTGTGGTGACTGATCAAGAAATTACTGTACATACTTCATAAATTCTTTGGGTTGATACGTAATTATTAATTATAACCATAAGTGGTAAAAATATTTGTATAAAAGGGCTTAGGGTTAGGAATTGTTTTATTGTGGTGATGTGAAAATTGGTTCTTGTGGTGGTATTGAGTTGTAAGGGATTAAAAATTGTAATAAGGTTGTAATCACTAGATTGTAATAATATTGGACTTGCTATTTGGTGGATATAGCCCAGGGATTGGGTGAACCATGTTAAATCTTGGTGTCTCGTGTTCTTTTCTATATGATCTATTATTTTTTGATATTGTTTATATTTATGTGCAATTTTTATTTCTATATGAGGTTTAAACCTAACAAGTGGTATCAAAGTGAGGTTTTTTTTCAATTATCTTCTGTAGGAAAGTCTCATGGTTGAGTGGAAGTCATTGGAAGGAAAAACCAAGAATCAAGAATCTATGTCAAATGATGACTAGGATCTTTTAGATAGAAAGGCACTTGGAAGCATTCAGTTATGCCTAACACCATTGATGTAATTTAATATTACAAAAGTGAAGACAATAGAAGAGTTGATGCAAACCCTAGAGAAACTATATGAAAAGACCTTTGCTTCAAACAAGGTATTTCTCATGAAGTGTTTATTTAATATGAAAATGATAAAAGGTGGATTTGTTGCAGATCATTTAAATGAGTTTAATACTATTACTAGTTAGTTATCTTCTACAGGTATCAATTTTGATGAAGAAATTAAGGCTCTCTTGATTTTGTGTTCTTTGCCTGAAAGCTAGAATGGCTTGGTAATAGTTGTGAGTAATTTTGTTCCTGGATCTAGTACCCTAAAATATGATGATGTAATTAGTGTTATTTTGAGTGAGGAAACTCATAGGAAATCCTTAGGTGGATCTACATTAGGAAGTGTTTTTAATGCACAAAGCATAGGTAGAACAACTGAGAGATGAAGTAATTCTAAAAATCATGGAAAATTAAGAGAAAAGTCAAAGGGGAGAAGGTCTCAATCAAGAGGACCAAATGACTACTGGTATTATGGGAAATTAGGGCATAAAAAGAAATATTGTTGGACTCGAAAGAAAAATGAAGGAGATAAACTAGATGGAGACAAGGAGGCAAATGTGGTAAGTAACAAATTTGAAGAGGATGCTTTGCTTCTGTCTTTAAAAAGTGTTGATGATTCATGGGTTATAAATTATGGTGCTTCATTTCATGCTATACCTCATAGAGGTTATTTCATTGATTATGTCCAAGGGGATTTTGAGCTTGTTTTTATGGGGGATAATGAACCTTATCAAATTTTTGGGAAGGGAAAAGTTAAGATTAAGTTGCAGAATGGGAATCATTGGCTACTACATGAGGTAAGACATGTTCCAAGGTTGAGTAAGAATTTAATTTTAACAAGGAAACACAGTGATGAGGGTTGTGTCGTTAATTTTAATGATAAAAATTGGAAGGTTTCAAAAGGTTCCCTTGTAGTAGAAAAAGGTGTGAAAGTAGGAATTTTATATCTTTGTATAGGTCATATTGTTCCTTCTACTTTAATTATTTCAGAGAAAAATGAATGTTCAAGAACAGTTGCTACAGCTAAGCGGGGAGAACAAATAGCTATTGTAGATTCTGATACAGCGCTATGCACTACAAAATTGGGCACATGAGTGAGAAAGGTATGAAAGTACTTCATTCAAAGAAAGTTTTACCAGGTCTGAAATGTGTTAATATGGATTTTTGTGAAATTTGTGTGTATGGAAAATAAAAGAGAGTGAGTTTTGTGAAGCCTAGGAAGGAAAATAAAAGAGAGAAATTAGAGCTTGTGCATACAGATATATGGGGACTAGCTTAGGTATATTCCCTTGGTGGTTCTCACTATTATGTTACCTTTATTGATTATGCAACTAGAAAAGTATGGGTTTATCTCCTTAGATAGAAATCTGATGTATTTCAAACTTTTAAGAAATGGAAATGCTTGGTTGAAAATGAGACTGGTAAGAAATTAAAATGTCTGAGATCTAATAATGGTGGTGAGTATTGACGTCATGAATTTGAAGATTATTGCTCCACTAATGGTATTCATAGACAAAAAATTATTCCAAGGACTCCACAAGAAAATGGAGTGGCTGAACACATGAACAAGACTATAATGGAGCGTGCAAGGAGCATGAGGTTGCATGCTAGGTTGCCCTTACATATGTGGGTGGAGGCTATTGGAATACTGTTGATATTTGATTAATAAAGGTCCCTCTACTCCTTTAGGCTATGGTATTCCAAAGGAAGCATGGACTGGTAAGAAGGTGAGTTATTCTTTTCTCAAAACCTTTAGTTGTGAAGCATTTGCTCATATAGATTCTAAAAATAGAACTAAGCTGGAAGCTAAGTCAAAGAAATGTGTATTTTTTGGATATGGCATTAATGAATTTGGTTATAGGCTTTGGGATTTTGAAAATCATAAAATTGTAAGAAGCAGGGATGTCATATTCAATGAGAAAGTGTTGTACAAAGATCTATTGCAGCAACATGAGAAGAAAGAAGATGATGTTCCAGCCATATCTCATGATGTGCAACAACTGCAACAAAAAATACCACACACACTAGTGAATGTTAGACGGTCAACAAGAAAAATTAGACCTGTGGGAAGATTTTCTCCCTCTTTGTATTCTGTTTTACTTGCTGATACTGGTGAGCCTGAATGTTATGATGAAGTTGTGTAGGTGGACACAAAGATTCAATGGGAGTCTGCAATGAAAGACGAAATGGACTCTTTGCTAAAAAATAAGACATGGGATTTATGCAAGTTGCCTATAGGTAAAAGGGCTTTACCAAATAAGTGGATTTATAGGTTAAAAGAAGAGGATGGAGGTAATAAAAGATTCAAAGCCAGGTTAGTTGTAAAAGGATTTTCACAGAAAAAGGGCATTGATTTTGATGAGATATTTTCTCCTGTTGTTAAAATGACTTCTATCCATACTATTTTAAGTATTGTGGCTACTAAAGATTTTCATTTAGAATAGCTTGATGTTAAAATAACCTTCCTTCATGGTGATTTGGATGAAGAGATATATATGGATCAGCCACAAGGATTTGCAGTCAAAGGTAAGGAGAACTTAGTGTGCAAATTGAAGAAAATTTTATATGGCTTGAAGCAAGCACCTCAGCAATGGTATATGAAATTTCATAGTTTTATGCATGAGCATGGATATAGTAGGTGTCATTCATATCATTGTGTTTATTTTAAGAGGTTGGACAATGACAGCTACATTATTTTATGTTTATATGTTGATGATATTCTTTTAGTTGGTTCTAACATGGCTCACATTAAGGGGCTAAAGTGACAGTTAGCACATGCATTTTCTATGAAGGATTTGGGGGTAGAAAAATATATTTTTGGTATGAAGATTTGTAGAGATAGGAAGAACACAAAATTGATGCTATCTTAGACTGATTATGTTGAGTAAGTGTTGCAATGTTTCTCTATGGAGAATGCTAAAGCTATTAGCACACCTTTACCTAGTCATTTGAAGTTGACTAAGGAGATGTGTCCTAAGACACAAGAAGAGGAGGATAAGATGTCAGAGGTACCCTATGCTTCAACTATAGGAAGCTTGATGTATACTATGGTATGTAAAAGGCCAGATATTGCACATGCAGTGGGAGTCATTAGTAGGTATATGAGTCATCTAGGAATTAAGCATTGGAATGTAGTTAAATGGATTCTTAGATATCTAAGAGGAACATCTAGCAAGTGTTTACACTTTGGGGGCTCTACTACTAATTTACAATGTTATGATGACTCAAATTTGATAGAGGATATTGATACCCGGCGGAGTACTACAAGTTATGTATTTACTATTGGTGGGGCAGCCATGAGCTGGGTTTCTAGGTTACAGAAGGTTAATGTTTTATCCACTATAAAGGTAGAGTATGTTGCTGCTATAGAGGTAGCCAAGGAGATGATGTGGCTTGAGTTCTTCTTGGAAGAATATGGACACCCTCAATAGGATAATTATTTGTTTACAATAGCTAAATTGCTATTCATCTTGGGAAGAATTTTGCATTGTATTCAAAGACAAACACATATAGTTGTGGTACCATTTCATTGGGTCAGTTTTGGATGATGAATAGTTAAAATTGGACAAGATACATATAGATGACAATCTAGCAAATATGTTTACAAAGGTAGTGACAAGGGAGAAGCTAAATTTCTCTTCAGCTTTGGTTGGCCATCTAGACTGAATAGGAATAAAAGAACAGTAAATTCTAGGGTGGTTTGATCCAATGGGAGCCCCATGTGGTAGCGGTATTGCTACAGAATTAGTCTCCAAGTGGGAAATTATTGTCTAGTGTGGAGTCTGATCAATCCCCAAGTGGGAGATTGTTAGTTTGTGGTGACTGATTAAGAAAATATTGTACATAATTGTATAAAAGGGCTTAGGGTTAGGGATTGTTTCATTGTGGTGATGTGAAAATTGATTCTTGCAATGGTATTGAGTTGTAAGGGATTACAGATTTTAATAAGGTTTTAATCACTGGATCGTAATAATATCGAACTTGCTATTTGGTGGACGTAGCCCAGGAATTAGGTGAACCACATTAAATTTTGGTGTCTTATGTTCTTTTCTGTGTGATCTATTATTTTTTATATTGTTTATATTTGCATGTAATTGTTATTTCTATCTGAGGTTTAAACCTAAGACAACTAAAGAAAGAAAATAATCAACTGTCCCAATCATTGAAAAGAAGAAAAGATCTTGTAGTACAAATAAATGAAAATCTCTACACTAAAGAAAGAATTGAAGACATCTATCCAAAAAGAAATTCAGATGAAGCTAATAATGCAATAAAAGATCTATTAGAAAAGAATTTCAATCTTTAAGAAGAAGGCATAAAGCTGAAAAGAGAACAAGAAATTCAATCAATAAGATTATGTGAAGTCATGGAAGAAAATGACAAAGCCAAAGAAGAGATAGAAGAAAAGAACAATGAAATTTAGCATCTATCCCTTCAACAAACAAACTTCATTGATCAACTTACTAATGAAAATAAAGAAATCATGAATCTAAGATCAGAGAATGAAAGATTGTAGAATGATCTAAGCACTAAAAAGAAAACCAATGAGAGAATGTTGAAATCTCAAGTAGACATGAGTCAGTTGAGTGAGAATAAACAATACAAACAAAAAGGCAAAGCAGGAATAGGATACACAGAAGAAGGTGAATTGTCCAAGCAAATAGCTCAAAAGAATCAAAGGCCTACTTGCAATCACTATGGTAAGTTAAGTCATACATCAAATAAATGTTGGAGTAATGGTAAAGAAAAATTCAATGGAAAGTGTTACAATTGAAATAAGCACGGTCATAGAGCAACTAAATGCAAGGAGAAACCTAAGTTTGAAGGTAAATGTCACAAGTGCAACAAACAAGGACACAAATCTTTTGAATGTAAAACTAAGATATTGAATCCAATAGAATAGATTGTGAAAGCTATATTTGGTTTGGACAACACATGGTGTAGATGCCACTACTATGGAGAATTTGGGTACATTGGAGCAAATTGTGTGAAACATCACACGAGGACAAGAGACACCTCTAGAAGATGTTTTATTTGTATAGAACTTGGAAATCTTGCCAAGAATTGTATGAACACTGGAAGGATTGAAAGGGTAAAAGCACAAACCTATGTCACCCTTTTGTAAAGGAAAAGGGTAACAAAAGTATAACTGTTTACCTTCAATGAAATAGAATTGGTATTATTATTTTGAATTTGAAAATGAAGCAAACTAATGAAATGTGTAGAAATGAATGAAGTTTAGGATTTTAATTTTAATAATTATTTGGAATAAGAATTGATATATTTTCCTAATTTTTATAGATAATTTTTTAGTTGCTAAAAAATGTTAAAAATTAGGGTTCTAGTTCTCACCACAAAACTAGATAGAAATAAAGTTGTTTCCCTTTTATCTCAAACTATGTTATAGATAACATATATATAGCCAGAACAATCAAAAATAAAAATCAGCTTTAGACCTATATTTTCTCTTTTATAATGATTCAAATTTCAACTCACCTGAAATCAATAGTTTTCATCTCCCACCATATTTTTCAAAACAAATCTATTATAACCAGGAGAAAAATTATGCATTCTAAAAGAAGACTCTCTCCTCTAGAATATCATATAATTTTTAATTTTTTTATATGATTTAATATATTTTTCTTTCTCAAAATTGTCATCTTTTCAAGTGTTAAAATATGTACTTGTAGATTCTTTTAATTACAATATAATATATCTAATTAAAACACTATAAACTTTATATGAGAATATTCTTGACTCTAAGCTCTATAAAATGGTGTTTATATGTTATGAAAAAAATATCACAAAAAATAGTAAGAGTTATTGAAACGCCATGTTTATGAAATAATTGTATTTCTTTAGTAACTGGATACAAACTACTATAAAACATGCATTTAATAAACATTTCAAATTCGAAAAGTGTGAGACCATATATAACTTAACTAGAATAAATTTATCTAAATCATATGTTTGGACGAAATTGATTTTTAGATAGAAATACTCAAATTCAGTCATTGTAATAGGTCGGCCTAAAAGGTGACCCAAATTCATACTTTTACCTGAAAATGAAAAGAAAGCCAAAGCTAATAATATAAGAAAGTAGATGAAGCAGATCAATGGATTCCAAAATCTTCTAAGAATGCAAGTCTGAGTCATGAAGCACATGTCACTCAAGAATTGGGTGACTCAAGAATTTCAACTTGATCTCCCACAGGAATGATTAGAACTAAGACTCTAAAGAAGACATCTTACATTAGTTCCAACCAGCTAGAAAGAAATATCCATATCAGCATTTAAGATGCAAAGGGATCACTGAGTGATTGCAAAAATTCAAGACCTTACCGAGTTAGGTCAGGTTGCAAGACCCTGATGACCAAGGTTAGGATACACTAAGACGTTGTGTGGACACCGAGTAATGATAAGTTCACCGAGAAATGCATGACTCTACTGAGCATTAAGGTTAACCAAGTGGAAGACAGTCTGTCACTAAATTAGAAAATGTACCAAGCATTTATGGTGATTGAAAAGTGAAAATTTGTTAAAAGGAAGTAAATTGAAATCATTTTTCACCGTGAATTTTTGAGAGCTATTTGTAAAGGGTGATTTATGTGCTTCCAAGAGATTTGTGTGTTTGTTGCTGAAAATTTCCATGTTTTCATAAACCCTACTGAGCATGGCATCTTCCAGTAGCAAAACCAAGAAAGGATCTAGGATGTTGGTTCGAGGAGTCAATTGGAAGGCATTAGACTTCAAATTGAGTTTAGAAATTGTAGAAGTACTTGACCCAACTAGAGCTCAATCACAGATTCCACCAAAAGTATTACTCATTGAATGATATCTGCTCACATTTTCATTGTTCAGTACAAGAAATTGGAACCCTAGAAATGAATGAGACTTTGGAAAAGTTATGTGTGAATGGTGTGTTGAAACCTGAGCATCAACATTTGGAAACCAGGGGTTTAACACACATTTTGCATATGCCCCAAGACTTTCAAATAAAATAGATAAGGTTTATCCTCAGCCATGTATACAATGGGAAATTATGGTTGGAGTAGCCTATTCAAATAACAAAGAAAATGATTCATCAAATCACAAGGCTCCCAATGTTGAACAAAGCAAAGACTACCAAAACCCTAAGTCGGGTACAACTAGAAAATAAGACTCTTGCCGAATGGGATGGAAGAGGAATGAAGATTAGCAATGTGGCTAAAATGGAGCTAAAATTTGGAGTTCATGTGATAGCTCATAAGATCTACAGCTCCAATCATCTCAACAATGTGTTGTGTGAGGCAACTGATTTGGCTCTGAAGGTAGTAAAGGACAACCTGTCCTTCGACCTTTCTGAGTTAATGCTAAATCAGTTCAACAAGAACATGGAGAGCATCAGAACTTCAAAGAACAATCCATTTAAGTTTGGTTCACTCTTAACTTATTTATTCTTCAATGTGCAAAAATGCTTCCCTTCTAAAGGTTCATCCATATGGAGAAAAGATGTACCAGTGTTATATCATATTAATGAATATATAGCAGAGATGAGTGAGAACTTTTTTAGTATCATGGACAACTATTTTGATTCATTCAAGGAAAACATGAATAATAGATGTAGAATATCTAAGAAACTTTTAGAAGACTACAAGAATGATATTTTTCAATGGTAGACTATGACAAAGTGTACATTCAAGTAGTCAAACCTAGAGTGGTGTAGGTTAAGCCTCTAAGCTATGAGGTTAACAAATTGATGACACCAAGGATATTATTGAAGCACTATTGAATGAACCTGTGGATCCCAAGGCCACATATTTTGGTACTTATCAAGAAGCCAAAGCAAGAATGGAATTTGAACTTAAGCTTTCTCAAATAGTTAATAAAGGAAAGAAGAGGATAGAAAAACTGAGGCAAGCAAGTTCTACTCTCTTATTGATTGAAGGAAAAGGAGATGATGTCAAAGAAGATGAAGTAGAGGATGAAGTAGAAGAAACAAAGTCCTGAAAAAGAAGAGCCTATAAGGAAGAAGGGTAACGTTATCATTACTTGACCCACCAAGTCGTCTACTACAATATTCACAAGAAGAGCATCAAGATCAAAAAAAAAATTAAAGTTAGGTGAGAAGGATGCTGAGGAAGTTATTTTCAAGAAGCCTCCACCTATATTTCCAAAAAAATTAAAGGAAATGTAGGAGGAGCTAGAATGGAAAACTTAAAATCTCTCTGATATGAAACCAGGAATGTAGATGAGAAGAAGAAAGTTGAAGACATGATGATGTCAAAATTAGGTAAATGGAAATACTCCCTTGATCAACTTGTATAGAAAATCCCCAATGAGCTTATGCAAGCAATCAAGCCAAGATGGGAAAATGGTAAGAAGACTATAAAATATATATTTGAATAGACTCTGAGGTAGTTCATGCCAAGTCTTAGTGACAAAGAGGTGAAAGAATCCATGAAGAAAAATGAGGAAAAGCTCACTCTAAAATTCAACACATGCATGATATTGGTAAATGACATTGAAAATGTGGTGAAGATAGCTACAACTACATGGAAGAATGTTTACAAACTACATCAACCAAGTAATTTTTTTGTTCATGTTAGTGACATGGATGATGAAGATGACATGGAAGATAACGACAATAATGATGAAGAAGATATAAAAATAGAAGATGTAAATCTGGATGATAAGGAGGAAGAACGAGAAGCTATAGAGGAGAATCTCCCTTATATTCAAAGCATTGAGGAAATTGACCCAGAAAATATTGTAGGAGTAGTGATGGCCTTATTTCCTCATTCTTTGAGCAAAGCTTTAATGCCATCAAGCTCAGTGAAAGCTTCTGCCAAGTTGGTTGTGGAAACCACTACAACACCATGCACCCAACCAATCTTTGCACCTATTCAGTTGAGTACCATATTGACTAAAGTGATCAACACTTCATCTACCAAGTAGCTAGTGACTCCACCATTATCAAATTTGGCAATGTAGCAACAAGGTATTTCTACTAGTAGTACGATATCTACTTTTTTTGCTAGCTCTTCTATTTCTACTATTGTTTCTATTCCACATTTAGTTCATACAAAAATAGTTTACATCAAGTCTCAACCAAGTACTAAAGTTTCAAGCAAGGATAAGGGTGAAGAAGAAGATGTTGATCTTGATGAGGATGTAGTTATCTTGAGTTGGGATATCTCTACTCTAAATCCTGATCAAATGAACATTATGGGTGAACTATTGTAAAAGAGAGCTAAGCAACAGAAGCTTAGAGAAGAGAAAAATAGAGAAAAATAAGTGCTTGGAGATGTAAAGAACATATTTTTAGATGCACTAAATTTTGAGGTTGATAATACACAACCTATTTTGGTTCAATTAGTAGAAGTTGTCTATAAATTCAATGAAGATCTAAATGGACAAGAAAAGTTGTTACAAAGGGTAGAAAGAAAATTTGAGAACAAAGTATTGGAGCAGGTAGCTTCGAAAATTTCTATAAACCAAGTAGAATTGTCTACTACTCTCAGTACATTGGAAACCTCTACAAATAATGTAACTTCATTATTTAGCAAGTTGTGTGATACATCTATCTTCACTGGTGGAATCAAAGATAAACTATCTAAGATAGATGAAGACTTGAAGGAAAGTACACACCAGTTGTCACTTGATCCAAGTTATAGTTCTAGTCACTATTCAAAGAATAGATATCTCATAAATATGTAGGCATAATTATTAAGGGAAGAAGCTAGGGTTAGGGCCACACTTGTAGACATCCAAGGCATGATTCTTCCAAACATGGGTGCATTGTAGAAACACATTGCACATGTCAAAACTCTCATCCATGATAATAACTTCTCCATAGTTGATCACATGATGGAGTTATCAGCAAAAGTATAAATTTCATGTCATGCAAGCAAGGTGTTACAGGAAAATTGGGATAAGACTATGGCATTGATTTTGAAGGTACATTTTGACTTCCTACCATATTTTAGCATTACCATGTAGTATACATCTTTGGCATTTATGTCAAAAAGAGGGAGAAGTAAAGTATAAGATGAGGTATATATATAAAAGGGGGAGATATATCTATATATATTGAGGAGAAGTATAATATGTGTATAATATGATATATATGTATGGGGGAGCAGCATAATATTATAAAAAAATCAAAAAACATCTTTTACAAAAGCAATTTTGAAAAATCTCAAAAATAGAGTATGTTACCAAGTTGAAGACATGAGATAGAGACAAAAGAATGTATTGGACTTGAAATTTTGAGCATTTAGTTTTGGATTGATAAGTTTTTTTGTCACTAATGCCAAAGGGGAAGATTGTTGACGTTAAGGTGAAGTTTATTTATTAGTGACTCACACTTAGTCAATTGGTTAAGCTGCTAGTGAGCTTATCTTTTTGTTTGTAGTGTTAACCAAGTGCTATAGTTACTACTAAGCAATAAAAATTTTGTTGAGTTCTACAGTTGCTACCAAATTCCAGAATCAGTATTCAATTCACATCGATCAATATCTACCGTGTTGATCAGTGACAGTGCAAATTGAGCTTCACAGTATTAACTGAGTTGCACAAAATCAACCATAGTCTCCAGTGTCTATAGAGCTCATAGTGTCAGTGATGTGAATCTAGTGTTGACCAGGCCAAGGAGGGTCAACCAAGTGATTCAGTTTATACTGAGCTCGCAGTGTTAGTGTTGACTAAGCCATGTAGTGTCAACCAAGTGATTCAATTTATATGTTGAGTTTCATAATGCTCACTGAGTCACCAGTGGTGACCAATTTCAAACTACTTTGAAATGATTAGTATGAACTAAGCTTCTATGTCTACCGAGAGCATGATGATGTTGAGTTTTGACAATGGTTGTCGAGTATCAAAACCTCATCGAGTTTGTCTTTAGAACCTGAGTGCCATTAGTTGAGCCAACTTTGTGATCTTGTTGGAAATCTATGATGTAGCTAACTTTGATGAATTGTGTTTTAGATTGGCATATATGTAATGGGGTATGTGCACGAAGTTAAGGTGCCAAAAACATGACACCAAATGTTTTTTATTTTATTTTGCAAAGCACATATGCGATATAGCACGCACACACTTTGGCATGGGCTCCACAAGCCTTAGGCTTGTGGAGTGCAAGCCAAAGTGCGTGCATGCACTATAGCATGTATGCACTTTGAAAAAGAAAAAAAATTATAAATGGGTTGCAAACCCGCAACCCATTTTACCATTGCATTTGGTTTTTCCATTTCTCACAAACAACGTGCACGTGGATTGAAGAAGTCAAAGAAATTTTTCACCTACCTCCTCAAAATGCCTCCTCATCATTGAAGTTCAAGATCAGGATCACATAATATGTTTTCTACTCTCTTTTTTGCATTGCTTTACAAGTTTTTGCATTGTTTTGTAAGTTTTTACATTGTTTTGTAGGTTTTTTCATTTTTTTCTTTAAATTTTTTTATTTATTTAGATTGCAATTGGTTTCGTATTAGGAAATGTAAATAATCAACCACCAAATCCCCAGTCAGATGAACAAAATCAAAACAAAAACCCTCCACAAGATTCTAATCAAAATCCTCCACAAGATGAAAATCAAAACTCTCCACAACAAGAGCAAGAAATTTCGCAACCTACACCAATTGGAAGACCTCCTCCTAGCACCCAAGACAACATTACAAATGAAATAGAAAGAGGGAAAAATGAATTAGAAGCACTCATTTGTATGTTGAAAGATTGTGGACAAACCAATCCGATGAGAGCACAATTAGCATCCTCCCTCGAGTCCATTATGACCCATGTAGCTTCTATTAGTGGTCAGTTGAATATTTGGCATATTAAGAGGGATGAAAAAAGAAGATATTATGCAAACAAATTATCATATCAAGATGTTAAAAAAAAAAAGCAAAAAGTTGCATTTGTGCATTGTTTAAAAAGCTTGGTGAACAAAATACTGTTAGAGATACAACTAAAAGGCTCCCCATCCATTGGTGCATACATGATGGCATTAGAAATAACTTTTAGGATAGATGGTGGATGGTCTTTGATGCCCCACCCTACAATAATCATGAGGTTCCATGTATTTCTTAAAGAAATTGTATTGTGAATTTGTCCTTCAAGAGATCACCAATTATTTTGATATATTAAAATCTCAAGGTAGAGGTGGGGGGTCATCATTTGAGAGGCCAGGGGCATGTCATGACCATAATGTAGTTAGAGCACCTATTGTCAAGCCATAGGATGAGCATGTGATTATTCCTTTAGTTGTGAACATGTAGAGACTAGCACTCTAAGGACTATCAATGGTTTGATGCAAACCCTCATTCATTACATGAGCCCATTAGTTGAGGAGGAGCCTTCTGTGTGTTGTGGTCACATGTGCACATCATGTGGATCCTTATGAACATTTGGCAATCATGTTGGAGATAGTATGGATGATGGGCTAGTCACTGATCAGTTCCTAATTCAAACATTTGGCATTGACACACAATTAAATTACAATTATAATAAACTAATTTGATCACATTTCATATATATAGTGAATGACTAATTAATTAGCATGTATTGAGATTGTTCAAAATTCAGGGTAAGAGTGTTGCTAGCCCTAATAGAGATCCCCAGCCCCATTTTTCGTCCCGTCGACAAGTCCAAAGGTATGTATCGATTTAATCATATAAATTAATACATATATTTATTAAGTAATCATATAAAGGATTGACAAAAAAATTTATGCATGTGCATCAATTCTCTACTAGACCATTGACATTCACTAGGGACTCCGAGCCTAGGCATGATATGAGCTTTGTAAAGGTACATTTGTTTCATGTTAATTTAATTCATTTGATTATATTTATTTCATTTTTCATGTTACATGTAACTTGTATTAAATGACATGCAGCTCTTGACATATGATACTCCTCCTCATCTTCGCTAGTCCATCGATCACGGAGTTGCTGCAGCGATGGCTAATTCAGAGCCATTGACTGAGGTATGAAAGAATTTAGTTGTTATTTATAATAGTTAATATCAAAATTTCAAATGTTATTTATAAGTGATTATATTGACTGAATTTTTGTAGGGCCTTGTTACACCCAATCATCCATGAGCCTTTGAGTGGACGTACAGAGTGACTATTTGATGATAGTAAGAAAATAATTAATTTTGTGTGTACATATATTTGATTTCAATGTATAATAATTATTGATTCATATCCACTTTGTTTCTATCAGCTCAAGTTAGAGAAGAGCCTAAACAAGAGGATGAGTGAGCATGTGACGAAGACCCCATCATCCCCATCATCTCCCTCCACATGACAACTGAAGACCTCTAGGGATTTTTTTCCTTCCCCTCATGGGAAGGAGAAGATATAGTTGATAGACACACATCTATAGGCATTAGTGGACATATAAGTTGGATTTTATGTCAGTAGACATATTCAATATACATTTGATGTATATATGACATTTTATATTTGATGCAGGACATATATTAGACTTATGACATTATTGGTTAATATATGATATGTTTGTTCATGTATGAAATTATTGGTTATCATAATATATTATGTGTTTATTAATGTACGACATTATTGGTTAGAATTTTATATTATATGTGCATTCATGTATGACATCATTGGTTATCATAATATATTATTTGTTAGTTCATGTATGACATTATTGGTTATCATAATATATTATATGTTCATTCATGTATGAATTTATTGGTTATCATAATATATTATATGTTTGTTCATGTAGGACATTATTGGTTATCATAATATATATCTTATTTTATTATTTACATTTTAAGTACATTTCATGTATTTCATTTTAATGTAAATTGCATCCAAAATGATGCAAAGTGCTCACACCAAAAGCTAGTGGATTCCTAGAGCAAGAACACTTTTAAGAAAAATTACATTTCCCACCTTCATAAGTGTCTTCAAAGACTCTTTCCAACTTGGTTACAACATTGAACAAACTTCTACCCAACTTTACATAGCTACTTGATCACTTTCCCTATTCAAGACTTGGGAAGCAATAAGGGGAAAATGAAAAAATTTGAGAAGTGGATCATAATCAACTTCTTGCTTCAAACTAACATATTAGACACTTCAAGGAACACCTAATAACTATCTCACAAACTTCAATCTATCATCTATTCCATCCTTCCAAGAGATTTTTCAACATCCTATGAGTGAAAACAATCTTCCAACATCCTATGACTATATTTTCTTTGCAACAACATGTAATTTGTTAATTTTTGGACAATTGTTCACAAAGGGAAGTGGTTATGTTTCAGACCCATGAAATGACTATTAAGACAACCAAGAAGATCATTAACATCTTCCACTAACTCCATTCAGTGATAACATGTAGCTATATAAGGTGTAATGACTCTCAGAACACTTATTGAGTCAACTTATTAACAAAAACAACAAAAAAAGGAAAATCGTTAGGACTAAGGCAACTTGGGTTTATAGGTGACCTCAAGCTCCTTGACCTTACAAACAAGGATTACCTTATTACCATAAAAAAATCAAAATTATGTGTATGATCACCCCTATACCTTCTATCACAAGGCGCTATCATTAGATGAGATGACATATCCAATTGCCACAGTCAAAGATCACTACCCTATGGCATTTAGTGACTCTTAGGGATGATTCAGTTTGGCATGCCTGAGAATGTTCAAGTGCCCAACAAGATGGGAGGAGCTTGGGGCTAGTGTTTACCTAGTCACTTAGAGCTAATGGAATAGACAATTCAATCCCATAATGAAAAGTGAGAGAGATTTGACAGTTGGCAACTTTGTACTAACAAACACTACAAGTTTTAGCATCACCTGAGATGGCATCACAAAATCAAAATGGAGTAAGATCACAAAAAAGTAAGAGATGTTATTATAGGTCTCTACAACATAGTCCCATAGCACCTAGAATCACATCCATACCTCACAAAAACTTTGAGATATGCCCAGTCAAAGATCGTTACCCTATGGCATTTAGTGACTCTTATAGACAATTTGATTCGGCCTGCCTGATAATGTTTGAGTACTCAACAGGATGGGAGGAGCTTGGGACTAGTGTTTACCCAGCCACTTGAAGCTAATAGAATAGACAATTTGATCTCACGACAAATGGTGAGGGAGATTTGGCAGTTGGTAACTTTGTACTGGCCAACACTACAAGTTTTAGCATCACCTGAGATGGCATTGAAAAATCAAAATAGATTAAGATCTCCAAAAAGTGAGAGAGGTTATTGTAGGTCTCTATAGCATGGTCTTATAGCACCCATAATTGCATCCATACCTCACACAAGCTTCGAGATATGCCCCATCAAAGATCACTTCCCTATGGCATTTAGTGACTCTCAGGGATGTTTCAGTTCGGCGTGCCCAAGAATGTTTGAGCACTCAACAGTATGGGATTATCTTTGGGGTAGGGTTTACCCAGCCACTTGGAGCTAACTAAATAGACAATTCGATCCCATGACGAATAGTGAGAGAGATTTGGCAGTTGGCAACTTTGTACTAGCCAACACTACGAGTTTCAACATCACCCAAGATGGCGTTGCAAAATCAAAACAAAGTAAGATCTCCAAAAAGTGAGAGAGGTTATTATAGGTCCCTACAACATAATCCTATAGCACCTAGAATTGCATCCATACCTCACACGAGCTCTGAGATATGCCCCGTCAAAGATCACTGCCCTATGGCATTTAGTGACTCTTAGGGATGTTTCAGTTCGACATGCCCGAGAATGTGTGAATGCTCAATGAGACGAGACAAGCTTGGGGTTATGGTTTATCTGACCACTCAGAGTTAATAGAATAGACAATTTTATCTCACGACAAAAAATGAGGGAGATTTGGCAGTTGGCAACTTTGTACTGGCCAACATTATGAGTTTTAGCATCACCCAAGATGGCGTCGCAAAATCAAAATGAAGTAAGATCTCCAAAAAGTGAGAGAGGTTACTGTAGGTCTCTGAAACATGGTCCTATAGCACCTAGAATTGTATCCATACCTCACACAAGCTTCGAGATATGCCCCGTCAAACATTGCTTCCCTATGACATTTAGTGACTCTTAGGGATGTTTCAGTTCGGCATGCTTGAGAACATTCAAGAGCTCAATGGGATGGGATGAGCTTGGGGCTAGGGTTTACCCAGCTACCCAAAGCTAAAAAAATAGATAGTTTGATCCCATGACAAATAGTGAGGGAGATTTGATAGTTGGTAACTTTGTACTGGCCAACACTACGAGTTTCAAGTACATCACCGAAGATGGCATCACAAAATCAAAACAGAGTAAGATCTCCGAAAAGAGAGAGGTTATTATAGGTCTTTGCAACTCGGTCCTATAGCACCTAGAATCACATCCATACCTCGTACAAGCTTCGAGATATGCCCCATCAAAGATCTATGCCCTATGGCATTTAATGACTCTTAGAGACATTTCGGTTCGGCATGCTCGAGAATGTGTGAGCACTCAATGGGATGGAATAAGCTTGGGGCTAGGGTTTACCCAGCCACCTACAGCTAACAGAATAGACACTTTGATCCCATGATGAATGGTGAGTGAGATTTGGCAATTGGCAACTTTGTGCTTGCCAAAACTACAAATTTTAGCATCACCCGAGATGGCATTGTAAAATCAAAATGGAGTAAGATCTCCAAAAAGTGAGAGAGGTTATTATCGGTCTCCTCAACATGGCCCTATAGCACCTAGAATCACATCCATACCTTGTATGAGCTCTACGATATGCAATGTCAAAGATCGCTGCCCTATGGCATTTAGTGACTCTTAGGGATGTTTCAGTTTCGCGTGACCAAGAATGTTCGAGTGCTCAATGGGATGGGATGAGATTGTGGCTAGGGTTTACCTAGCCACCCATAGCTAATGGAATAGATAGTTCAATCCCACAATGAATGGTGAGGGAGATTTGGCAGTTGGCAACTTTGCATCAGCCTCCTTCAAGTTTTAAAAGAAAAATTCATAATTTCTTACAAAATCAGCATTTTGCAAAAAGTGCAAAATTGCAATATAGCAACTTTTGGATTTTTCTTTCTTACTCAAGTCTTAACACTTCTAACTTGTTATTTAGGCCATCCCTTAGCAATTCCATGCTAGGGACCCTTACCTAAGCTAATGACTCGTCCCTTAGTTTACTCATTTCCCTATGGCAATGTATGCCTTGATTTTTAGGCCAAAATAGTGACTCTTCTAAGGACATTAAATGACATCCAATACCCTAACTACCACACCTAGGTCCAATGAAACTTATTCTACTTACAAGGCTCACTTGAAGCATAACACAAAAAAAATGAAAAGGTGAGGGCCCTATGATTCAAGGTGACCCTGCACCACTCTTTCTCTCTAGCCCTCTCTCCCTATTCAATCTAATGAACCAACTAGATCTGCTCTACATTTTAATGTCTCAAGTATTGCCTCATAGTCTGACTCATGAACTTTCTAAAGAGTCTTATTATGTGGTTTTCCACCATATTTTATCAAGTGGACATTTGATGCGACAACAAGGTTTGAATAATGAAGAATCTTTCTCTCTGTTTACCAATCCTTGAATAACCACAAGTTAGGGTTCTTCATAGAATATCGTTTAAGCCATGTGCTGGTTACAACCACTGAACCGATATGGTACTCTAAATCTTCACCATCTATAACTAAGTGATCCAATTTTTGTTTGGCTTGGACAATATGACACAAATAATAATCTATTCCCTTCTTCATTGTCTTCAGGTGCAATAATAGCAAAAAATATGGCCTCCACTAATAAATGTACAAAATGTGATCATTAAGTCAAAAAATACTTAGGTAAAAGTTATAAAGTTACATATTAAAATTACAAAGAAAGATATATATATATATTATATATATATATATATATATATATATATATATATATATATATATATATATATATATATATATATATATATATATATTACCAAGTTGCACTAGATCATACAAATGGTCAAATTCAATAGACGAATCCATCTCTACCATTTCCAGTCCTTGTGGGGGATGATAGGTGTCAGTTGGCTCCAAAACTCGTATATCCCATTTGTCCACCCATTTAATTAACTCACAATCATCCCAATTTTCCTCTGCACATGATGGATAATAGCATGCCATTTTTTGTGTGTGGATACTCCATGAACCTACACCAAAGCTTCTAAAAGAGTGCAACTCACTTGATCCTATTAGTGTGCAACAATCCTCATATGGTGCAACATTAGTATTATCTATCAACCAAAAAAATCTACGAACCATAGACTCACCTTCTTTACCTAGACCCATTGTAGCGTTACACCACTGGATGATGGATTTTGCATCTGTCAATATTGCTCCATCTTTGCACTTTAGTTCTTCATGAGCTAAGGCTCTTTTGATGCATGCACTTGCACCATCATGCTCTCCCTTTCCATGACCAGCCTCTGTGAAATTCCACATATATTGAATTCTAGACAACCTGTGCATTCTTATCAACCAATAGAACATCCATGCATTCTTGAATTGAGATATGCAATTGTCTAACCAAATAACGTGCTGACGATATGGTATGCTCCTATTAGCCAAATCTCCATAGAATAGTTGAAAACAACCATGTACAAACTCTGTAGAATGTGATCGATCATCTCTGATGTAAAAATGGTACTCCCTCAAAATCTTCCTATCATCCTTTGTACTTGTAGGTGAATGCATGAATGTTATGTGAACAAATATGGAAACATGTTGAGAAGTATAATACTTTTCTTGCACCTCATTTTGTGGTTGTAGTGTGTAGTTCTCTACAAAGTCTACAACTGAAACAATGGTATCCATTGAAAATGTATCCTTGCACAACTTGAATTGCAAATCTAGCCATCGAGCTCTATGTGTATGCTTTGCATACTTGTAAATAATCTCTTCATGAAAAATCTTAATGAAATCATACACTGAAATCTTTTCAATGACTAAAGCATATCTTTTACCTTGTTTCTCATCTTTTAAAGCATATGTCACTGTCTTATATTTTTTGTAATCTACTATTTCATTTCCAATTGCATGTGTACTATCTATTTGTTCAAAAGTTGATAAAAGTTGCTAAGAACAACTAAATAGGCATGTACCATCCAAGCATGATGTCTTGTAAAATTTTTGGTCATCCCCTATTTCACATAAAATTTTGGATATGAATTCCTTTGAAGATCTAGGTCACTCATTCATGTCACAATCCCACAAAACAAACTTAGAATGCAAAAACACACATATATGCCTAAAAACATCAAAATGGTTAGAAAATCCAATGTGTATCCTAAAACAAGTTGTGCATGTGTGATTTATCTTCACATAAAAAGGTTTATCCATCTCAAAAAATATTTGACTTATTCAAATTTGAGGATACATACCAATAAATTTCACAAAAAATTGTGTCTGAATTGAGTCCAAAAAATGTTTCGCATGTGGATTGTGATTTTGGCTACCAATCCTCCTTCTTATAACATCTCTTTGTTTAGGGGATACACGTGTTATTTGTCCAAAAATTTTCAATCAATGATTTCAAAGCTTCACTAATCTCTTTATCCTTTTGTAGTAGTCTACCACTAAATGTCCATAACTCTTTTTTTTAATCTTCCAATCTCTCACACCTTAGAATGGCTCTCCTTAGAGTACCTCTACCGATTTTCAATGTTTTGTTTGTCTTTCTCATGAGTTGAGCTTTCTTCATTTAGGTGCTTACTATTGTCAATGTAAGTACTTGTCTTGTGATTTACTATCTTTGGTGCATGATTTAGAAACCACTTTTTCATAAGCACTCATTCGATTCTTTACAATGCTTTTTTCATTTAAATCGTCCATCATTCTTAACCCAAGAATCTTCATGATAGGCCTAAATTTAAAATTTCTCATCATTTCAACAAATAATTGGCATTGACCTATAATATTTAATTCTTCAAAGAATAGTCTCCACATATGATTAACTTTTCTTTGACAAGTATGCTTGTTAATCTTGTCAACCATTGATTTCAAAATGCTAGTATCAATATCAATCAAATATTTTGGTCTTCTAAAATGAATTCTAGAAGGTGTTATAGTCTCTTCCATTCCCTCAAAATTTTGAACATCAACATAAGGTTGAGTGCTTTGCGTACCTTGAACCGAAGATGATGTGCCTTGGCAATGAGATGCAAAAGATGGAATATCACCTACTTTATATGTTGATGTTGTGCCTTCAACATGACATGATGGAGTGTGTACATCATCGGATCTACAAATTAGCATCTCTTTAACATGAGATGATGATATGACTCCAACATTGGAAGATGGCGTAGCTTCATAATTCAATTATCTTCTTGAGCGTAACAGGCTCATTCATTCTCTTCGTCTTTCCAATTCTTCCTCTTTGATTCTTTGTATCAGTGCTTCTTGTTCCTCTTCAAAAATCAATTCCTCGGTATTGCTTTGCAATTTTATTTGTTCATGTAGTAGTTTCATTTTATCTCTTTTAATTGCCAAATCTCTGTCCCTCTCTTCCGTTGTTTGAGTTTTTGGTTTCTTCCTTGGCATGATGATGATTTCTATATCTCAAATTATTCAAACATCTAAATTACTTACAATTTGAAAATTACAAATCATTCAAATACATATATAAATTATAATTACTTCAATGAATACGCAATATATATTAAACAAATTGTCAAATTTCTAACCATTTCCAAATAACAATTCATTCAAACATACAAATTTCAATGAATTCACTATATATTAAACAAAATGTCAAATTATAATCAAGTTTGTCTCTATATAACAAAAAAGAATATTTAAAAAGGACTACACTAACCTTTTCTATAAAAAGAATATTCAAAAAGCCTTCAAATAGTGTTTACTAACTTCCAACAGCTTAAAACCCGTGTTTTCTGTCGGAACTACAGAATGCACAACAGACAAAAAGTAGAATATGGATTAGCAAGGACCCAAACTTGCATTATGACCATTTTTTGGTGTTCTCATATAGTGTGTACACCCTATAAAGTGCACTATGTGAAGAATAATCTCTCCCTATCCCACCATCCATCATCCCCTACTCTCTCTCTCTCTCCCTTCTATCTCTCTCTCTTTTTGAATCCTCACTCATCCCCTACTCTCTCTCACTCTCCCTCTCCTCTCGCATCCCCTACTCTCTCTCACTCTCTCTCTCCTTATCCACCCCCTACTCTTTCTCTCTTACACACACTCCCATCCCCCCTCTCTCTCGCTCTCCCTCTCACACTCCCTCTCCCACTGCTATTCTCTCTCTATCTATCTCCCTCTCCCATCGCCTACTCTCTCTCCCATCCCCTACTCTCTCTCTCTCCTCTCCCATCCCCTACTCTCTCTCTTTCTCTCCCTCTCCTCTCCCATCCCCTACTCTCTCTCTCTCTCACTCTCTCTCTCCCATCCCCTCCTCTCTCTCTCTTACACACACTCTCATCCCCCTCTCTCTCTGTCTTGCTCTCCCTCTCACACTCCCTCTCCCATTGCTACTCTCTCTCTCTCTCTCTCTCTCTCTCTCTCTCTCTCTCTCTCTCTCTCTCTCTCCCTCCCTCTCTCTCTCTCTCTCTCATCGCCTACTCTCTCTCTCACTCTCCCTCTCCCACCACCTACTCTCTCTCTCCCATCCCCCCTCTCTCTCTATCTCCCTCTCCCACCACCTACTCTCTCTCTCCCATCCCCTACTCTCTCTTTTACACACACTCTCATCCCTCCTCTCTCTCTCTCCCTCTCCCTCTCCCACCACTACTCTCTCTCTATCTATCTCCCTCTCCCACTCTCTCTCCCATCGCCTACTCTCTCTCCCATCCCCTACTCTCTCTCTCACTCTCCCTCTCCCACTCCCTCTCCCACCACCTACTCTCTCTCTCTCTCTCCCTCTCTACTCTCTCTCTCTCCCATCCCCTACTCTCACTCTCTCTCTCTCATCCCCTACTAGAGCTGAGAGGACTAGGAGTCAAAGTAGATTTTGGGAGTTTGAAGTTGAAGATATAACTTAAGGTTATTATTTGTATCTAGCTATAGCCCAGAAGGCCTTACAGTTGGGCATGTATGTTGAACATTTGATGAATCAATAAAATTAATTGTTCTCTCTCTCCTTGGTGTTGTTTTTCTATGTTTTACTTCCGTTGTGTTTACTTAACAAGGTGGTTGGATAATTGGGTGTGCCTTTGGCCCTAGTTATTCATCCCTCCTTGCACCAATAAAATATGAATAGAAATACGGGTAGAGAATTTATAAATATATTTGAAGAGACTATAATTTAAAACTTTTATAGTAGGAGAGAAAATGCAGAAAAGCCCATTTATGGAATCTCTAATGGTTTGAAAAAAATTCTATGACTGAACTTATTCTTACACAAAAATTTTTAGAGGAGAGTTGCAACCATAAAAAATGGTTTATTATAGGATATTAATTATTTGTTAAAAAGGCTCTACAAAAAGAAAACATATGAAATGTGAATTCTTCTTCAAATAGGTAGGGAGGAAATACTATGTGCAAACTAAATACGCAAACCCTAATGTCATGTTGATGATAAATAGATTTGAAGCTCTACTTGATCTACAAAAGTATGGGTCAAAGGAAAAGGACAATTCGACAACCAAAATACAATCATGTTGCCACAAAATAAGAAAACTAGATAAAACATTGTATCAACTAACAATAAAACATTAGGAACATGCTATTTTTCTTTAAAAAATATGCACTAAAGGATAGGATGGATTTATGGAGACTTCCTGATCATGTAAAAATCTACCACACATGACAAGAAGCAAAAATAGATTTCTGAAATCACGTAGAAAGAAAACTAGAAAAGAAAGAGGATAATGAAGGATGGGTTACAATCATAAGAAAAAGAGATCGTAGAACATAGAGACAAAGAAAATCCTACCCTAATCTAATAAGGCATCAAATCCCCCCAAAAAAATTATATACCAATAAGGCTTTATTGAGATATAAGGAAAGATAGACAAGAATCCATACCTCAAAGCACCTTTACTATAGCTCAAATATGTTCTTCAAGAAAATCATAGCTATCTCCCAACCTAGGAAATCATTTTAGGCCAATAGGATCCCATTAGGTCCAAATGCCCAAAATAATACTCATTCACACCTCAGACTCCCCCTTAACAAAGGAGGCATCCAAAAACTTGCAAAAAGTTCATAGAGTAAAATATTAGAATCATATTGGAGACCTACCCCAAACCTCAATCCTAATCAGGCCATAAATCTAGCATCCTAGCATTAAAATGATAATTTTAAAAAAAATTATAATCAGTGACTCCTAGAATGAATAGCAATGGGAAGAATGTGAAAAGATGGGAGTCTCCGTAATGGCCAAAATCAAAAAAATGTAAATCTATTTGACTAGTTATACGATTTCTGTGGGGAACAAGTATGCTTTCCCTTTCAAATCATTTGATTTATTAAAATTTTAAAAGAAATGTAATAAAATATTGTCTTATGCCAGGGACTTTATTAACAGAGTAAAATAGCTATCTGAAGATCAGTTGGCAGTCATTACCATAAAATTACCCTAAAACAACTGTCCAAAGATTAATTGGCCGTCATTACCATAAAATTACCCAACCCCCTTTCTAAATTTCAAAAACCCTCCCATAAGCATAACAAGGAGGAAAATGTTTCCAAAAGCATCAAAAGTATTAACAATATACATAAACTTGGCCATAATACCAATCCAACATAAAAAACCTAAAGGGACCCGAAGGCTCGAAGAGTAACTAACTAACATAAACAAAAATATATATAGAAAGCACACCAATAGGAGGACCAATCACTGGTTCCTCAGGTTGTCTAGTAGCAGGCGAAGCCAATCATTAGCCAAGAAGTTGTATAGTGAACGAGTAGTCTCCACCTCTTTGTCATTTGTGGCACCATCCTTGTTAGTTTGCATGAGGTAGAGCGTAGTGGCCACCAAGTGCATGACACACACTGATAAATTAGCAACCCTATCAAATTTATTCTCCAGGTTTGTGTTCCTTTATTAGATCAACAATGAACCTTTCTAACTTCTCCACCTCTAAGTTTTCCTTCATTTTGTTTTTTGTTTCCACCGTGGCATCTTTTGTTGAGTGTTCTCTCCCCCATGTGCCTTATCCTTATCCTCCCCTTCACCCTCGGTGATCTTCACCTAGGTGTGGCTACCCAAATTACCCATCCTAACCGGTGAAGTGATCATTCCTTTCTCCTTAATATTTTATTAGTTGTTAGATAATTAGTTGATATATAAATCTATGAGTATGAAGGATTCTATGAGGTTGTAAACCTTATTAAAAAAAATGTAACTTACATTATTTTTTATATGGAATAATAAATAATTTGATGTATGATGTAGAAGAATTGTGTTTGGTGTAAAAATATCATTTTTTTTCTTGTGCATTCTATTGTTCCCCTATGTCTTATATTCTACAATAACTCCATCTCAACCTTACTCAAATCCATAGACAACTCTAGCTTTGGGTTATTCTTGGAAAATGGCATTGTAGGGGAGGCCCTAGTCTTTTGGCCGCTAGAAGAAGGGGAATCCTAAGAGACCTGGGGGACAAGAGTAATGAAGGTCAACACAGCCATAGGGGTGGTATTGAGCATGGGGTTGGGGATAATAAAACAATGTTAGAGCCAAGACACAAGGCACGATGAAAGTTGTATAGGTGAAGAATAAGGCCCGCATGCAATATAGTATTTTTTTTCCTTCCTCCCTACATTTTCTAACATCCATCATAGATGCTTCAAGATCATGGAGTGAAAATAATGGAAGGGAAATCTCATCATGGTAATGGAAGTGATTTAGAAGAGGGAAATGAAAGTAATAACTTACCCCAAAACAACCTCAAGAGTTAGATATTTCATGATTAGGAAGCACAAATCTTTCCACGGCCTCAACAATTTCAATAGTTATTACCCACTTGATTGATGAAAAAACTATTATGATGTAAAATTAGCTTAAGAATTAAATAATCTCATTTTTTAAAACTATAATATATTTTTTAACATTATTTATTTTATATTCAATTTTATTTTACCTTGTAAATTTATTTCATTATTTGAATGTTAGAGAGAGCAAAACTTTTACTTATTAGTATAACAATATTTCTTAATCCCATCTATGTGGGAATTCTTTCTAACATTTACTTTTGAAAATTTGTTATTAACTTGTTTATTCATTACTTTTACAAGTCATAAATTTAAATAAAATATAATATGTTGATAACAATTCATAGGCTATCCAACTTATCATAACACATTGCACTTTTTGAACTTGTCATAGGCTAGTACTATTGCATTCACTTTGCACAATAAGTGAATTAGTTTTAAATCAATCGACCAATGAAAATGAACTATTTCTTTGTTCATAAAATATTTCTAAAGTTCATATATAAATTTATTATTTTCATATATTATCTATATTATTTATCTTATTGATTTTTTTCATTTGCTATTATAAGACCGTCTGTAAAGCTTCTTCCATGTTCATTTATTTCCAGCTAGACTTTCCACTAGTTATTAACACATGATCATTAACATACTTTTGACATAATTTTTTCTTTTACATAGATTTTCAATTTACTCCGCATCATTACTAAGATCTCAATTTCTCGCTTGTACCCGATATTGTTTAGTTATAATAAAAAAAGTTTTAACTGATTCCAAAAGACGTCGAAAAGCTAGACAATTTTCAGTTAATTTTCATAACTTTAAAGATGAAGGTTCTCACAAAGTTTAGGGCGATCTTTTAATTGGCTTTCATTCTTTGCTATAATTTATTGGTTAAATACTCTGTTTTATTGATAAGTTCTCGTCGAATTCAAAGCCGACGTCCATTATCCATAGTCACCTGTTTCTCCCACTATAGTATTACAATCATATACTTTTTTACTTCATCCCTGTTGTCGCACAAAAATGACCAGACAATCCCAAAAAAAAAAAAAAAGTTTCTTCTCCCAAAGATGGAATAAATAATCTCCACAACTTTAACACTCGTTGTTTCTTCATTTGCGAGAAAAAGTTCTATAGTTCTACTTTGTATTTAAAAAATCAGCATAAATAACTACGACCCTTTTTGTTTAGCTATGAACTTTAATTATAGAGCTATAAACTTTACTTGTAGACAGCTACGAGCTTTAATTATAGAGAGCTCATAGATTACACTTTACAGAAGGATCTGGCTTGAATGGGCATGAAAATATGTGCAGTATTTGACCAATTGTTATCCAGTTCAATATTATATTCAACCCACTTTCCACTTGTCTTTCATTTACATTCAACGGTAAAGAGGCCCAGCTTTTAAAGAAAATCTGGTAGATAGATCTTCGCTCGCTATCATCAGTCTGTTGTGCCGTTGGAATTCACAATTATTTCAAAGTTGAAAAATCCAACAAACGCTTCAAAAGATTTGTAGGAACGTGAACTCTATATATTAAGGATTCAATCAAATGCAAATACACGGCAGTAATTGGGATTCTGATTTGTAAATTTTCTTCTGTTTCACTGTGTGCACGTCGACTGGATTCATCATGATTTTAACAAGCATTCAAAGTTGCTTGGACTGGTATGTTGCGCAATACAGCAAATTTGGTGTTTTATATCAGCTTTTAATTTTAAAATGAAGCGTGCTGGTTTTCTACTCGGAAAATAAAACCAGAATTTGCATCTTTGTGATTTTCGGATGAATTTTCTCCTGAGTCAAAATATACATTTGTCTTATTGGGTTTGGTTTTTATATATCCTAAATATTATGTGCAGGTTGGAATCGGACATTCCGAGCGATTTGACTGTGGAAACTGGGGGAACAAGTTTTGCACTTCACAAGGTAATTATTTACTTCTTTCTTTTCTTCTTTTATAATAGATAACTGAGAGTTGTTTAAAATGTAGAAAAAAATAATATTTTTGACATGGATAGTGAAATAAAATAAAAAATTTTACTGATAATGGTATAGATTTTGATTTATTTGATAATAGATCACACTATTACAAATTGTAATCTAAAACATAAGTACAATAAAATTAAAAATTAAAAACAAGATTTACAATTTGACAATATTACTAATTAAAAGGTATATCTTACTTAATATATGAATCAAAAGAAACAAAGACAGTGATCACATATTGCAACTTATAATCTAAGATACTGAAAAACAATATTTATTATTTAAATCTGATAACTATCATTAATTAAATGGTATATCTGAAATAATACATAAGTACAAAGAAAAAAAGAAAAGAAAATCTACAATCTTTATATTACTACAGTAAAAATAAGAACAAAATTCAAAATTCAAAATCTGATAACTGCATTCCTTAAATACCACATCTGACTTGATTTATGAGTCCAAACACAATAAGAAACATAATAAATCATATAATCAGCTATTCTGATCTAAAATGTTACTTAGAAAAATTGAAGTAAGATTTACAACTCAAATTTGATAACATCATTAATTAAATGATACATGTGAATTACTATATGAATCTAAGGAAAGAAAGATAATATATCACATCATTACAAATTATCATATAAGCTCAAAAAGAATTCTAAAAAAGATATTACAATTCAAATCTGATGACATCAATGTGACCCATGCACAAATGAGTCTTCATCTTCTCCTTCCAACTGTCATAGTTGGCCCCATACTTTCTGAAAAGATTCGTCATCAATCTTCCAAAGTTGTTAAGCTTATCCTTCAAGGATGTGATGCTATATAGTCCACCAATATAATGAAGGGGTGAATCAGTTATCCAACCAATATCACAATTATGTAATCTCCAAATAAAATGCACTAAACACACACACACAAAAACAGTCAAACTTCAATTTTTTCAAATTGTAAAAATATAATATATATTTTTTTAGCAAATTTTATACTGTTTCTCTACTCCGGGTAAGGAAAAATACTGAAAATTTAATGAAATTCTACCATATCTTCCATTTTTCAGAATTTGATCCAGTGTTTTTTTTCATGGAAGATAAGAGCGTCCTTAGTTAAATGACATATCTGAGTTACCATGGTTTGAGTGCTCATATATTTCCTATGCAGGCTCCCCTGGTATCGAAATGTGGTCGAATCCGCCGAATGTTAGCACTGGAGGCCGCAATGGACGCAGAGACGGCAGAAGTGTACCTCTCTCTCCCTGATTTGCCAGGAGGAGCCGAAGCATTCGAGATGGTCGCAAAGTACTGCTACGGGCTCGACCCCGGGATCTCAACATACAATGTGGCAGCCATAAGATGCGCGGCGGAATACCTTGAAATGGACCAACCCAAAACATACGGCCTCCACTCACTCGCCCAATCGTACATCGACAACGTCGTCCTCCCAAACCCGGCAAACACCATCGCCCTTCTCCGCAGCTGCAACACTCTCCTCCCTCTCGCCGACGACCTCCAAATCGTCAATAAATGCATCGAAAACATCGTCTCCGTCGCCTGCAACGAACTCTTACATGACAAGCCCTGGGAATCAGAGATCTATCAGAAGGGCCTCGAAGAGTCCTGGGCGCAGAAACTCACTCAACTCCACATCGACTTCTTCGAGAGAATAGTGAGCGCCATGAAAGCGCGGGGAGTGAAGCAGGAGATAATAAGCGGGGCTCTCATGAACTACGCCCATAATTCTCTCGACGGTCTCAGTCAGAAGCAGCGTGAGCAGAGATCTGTTGTGGAAGGTATTGTTATGAAAATAGATCAAATTGGTATTCTACAATCATGTTGCGCAAATGGTACAAATCAGTTAAACAATTAATAACAATGTAATGCATTAATACTAACAACAGGTATCGCGGCTCTTCTTCCGCTGGGTAAAAATGCGGCGCCGACGAGTTTTCTTTCCGGGCTGCTGAGGACGGCCATTTCTGTGGACGCGTCGCCTCGGTGTAGAATGGAGTTGGAGTCGCGGCTGGCCATGAGTCTCGACCGCGCGACCTCTCATGACCTTCTGGTGGTGTCGTTCTCGCATAGCCCTGATACGCTCTTTGATGTGGAGGTTGTGCAGAGGGTTGTCACCAATTTTCTGACGTTTGCTCTGAGTGATGATAGTGAGGAAGAAGATGATGGTGGTGGATTGGCGGTGGAGATTGAGAGTGGGAATGGGAATGGGAATGGGAATGCGATGGAGAAGGTATCGACGCTCATGGACAGCTATTTGGCGGAGATTGCACCGGATCAGAGCTTGAATATCTCAAAGTTTATACTTTTGGTGGAGGCTGTTGGGGAGAAGGGGCGCTTGCTTGACGATGGGCTCTACAGGGCCATTGACATTTGCCTCAAGGTTCTCTTCGCATCCATATAGACGTTATTTATATTTCATTTTCAAATAAATACTAGAAATTAAGGGTGGAACTGTTCTTTTCTCTGAAAAAGATTATTTGTTATGTGAACATATAGTGTTTTTTAAGTTTATATAAAGTGATGGGACTGGGAAGTTGTTGTTAAGGCATGCAGGGAGTGGTCAGTGTGTCATATACACAATTCAGGGCGGGGAGGGACTGTTTTTCTCTTTTTACCAAAAACAAAAATAAATAAAAATTGCATTACTTAGGTGAACATTTATTAGTATTTTGATTATTATAGATTGTATTGAGATTAAAAAAATGTTGTTAAGAGGAATAGTTAAATGAATGATTTTAGTGTTGATATAAGTGATTTATTTAGAAGTATAATTTAAGTTGCATTATTTGAGATGGATGGTCTTTTCATAATTTTTTAGCATTATTGAGAAATGATAAGATAAATTATCTTTTTGGTACAATTGGATTGTTTAAATCGGACAAATATTGAAATATGTATGTCCTTAAACATCATACATTAAGGATAAAATCAAGTGTGAAAATAATAAGTCAATTTTGACTATTTAATAATTTTAGTCTAGGAGCTAGTCATTAGTGTTCATGTTTACATTCGAGGTTGAGATGGACCATTGAGTTGTCCAAACATTAAGAATATTGGGTTGGATATCATACTTGGAAGCTTTAATTTTGGTATTTAGATAAATTAAATCCAAGTTTACTTTCGAGTTTGCCTTGATTATCTACAAGGAATTATTTTGAGACTAGTTAGACGAGTAGCTAAAATCATTGATTTGTTGTAGTATTGAGATGTTTCATAAGTTTCAATACTAGTGTTGATAAACAATAGGATGGAAGATCTTTCTTGTTCAAATCACAAAAATATTGAAATGGAATAGTTATGTTGTCAAAGTTGTAGTGCTATTAGTTTGGAGGACTACTTAGAAGTTATATTATTTAAATAAATGAAATGTAATCCCTAGGATTAGCTCGCCTAACTACTTTAGGAGGCCCAAGTCATGGGTTCAACTTTTCATTTACTGGTGTTGTGGGTGAAGTTTCCTTACAGTTCACTCCAAAGACTATAAAGAAAGTTCATCTTTTGAAGAGCTAAACTCTAGATTCATCTTAGTTTAAAAGAAATTAAAATATATTAGAAAGAAAGAGAAATGAAATGTAAAGAAGTTTTGGCAATTCACCCTTGCTACATAAATATAATGAATATTAAGTAGCTTACTTGAACCCGAAAAATTATTAAGAATAGATGACCTCAGAGACATATCAATTCTTCACTCACGTCCTATAAGCCTAAAATAGAGCATAGCTGAAGCATATAAACTATATATATGTATTGATGAGGAGTTGGAATTGAGTGCATGTAGGCGCATCCAAGTGCAACGGACGGGGAGCGGAACAAGCTGTGCAAGCTGATAGACTGTCAGAAGCTGTCAGCTGAAGCATGCATGCACGCCGCCAAGAACCACCGCCTCCCCCTCCACGTCGTAGTCCAAGTTCTCTACTTCGAGCAGCTCAGACTCCGCGTGGAGATGCAGAGCGGAAGCGGCACAGCAAACGATCAGTTGGAAGTCAACTCATGCGCCCCGTCGCAGGCGATGAACAAGCGCTTCCTCACCGCAATCACCTCCTCCAGAGACGGCTACGAATCGGTTCGAATGGAGAACAGGGACCTCAGATTCGAGTTCTGTCGGATGAGATTGAGAATGACTGATTTGGAGAAACAATGCGTGCGCATGAATCAGATCATGGTGCGCCCCCGATGCCCAAACGCTCTCTTTTCTTCCATCTCTAAATCTCTCGGCAAATTCCACTCCTTGTTTCGAAACGGCTTCCGGATTCTGCTCTTCTCCAAGTCTCGTCGACACGAACATGTCTCCATTACTACCGTTTCCACTTCCAACAATTTCATCTTGAAAGGACATAAATACAAGTGATGTAATCTACTGAAAAGACCCACGTCCGTTCTCTGATAGTTGTAGCTCTTGGGATAAATACGGTCACAGTATCCCTTCCTTTTTACTTGCCTACATATGATGATGTTGCATGGTTCACTGAAATTCTATCCTACTTCTCTTATAATAAAAAGGCTTTTCTTTTCATAATGATCTTGTTCCAAATTTGTCTTCTTCATCGAGCACCATTTCTACTTTTCTACGACGGGCTTTCTCACCAGTCTTCCTTGAAAATCAACATATTGTTTTTGGAGAAATGTATACGTATGTAGGATTTATTTCTTGTATGCGATTTATAAATAGTATATCATCATCATATTTGTTATTGGTGTTTTCGGTTTTTATGGGAATATGGATGGATGAATAGTCAATTATTTAATAATTAGGGGAGATGATAGAGTAGTTGAATATCCTAACATTGTGTTTCTTAAAATTCTACATAGAAATCTCTAATCACTATCAACTTTTCAAGGCAACTTATTCAAAAAGTATCCCACAACTAACTAAGGTTTTAAGGCCATATTATCAAATATGATATCTTATAAGAATGTTTTTTTGTCAAGGATTCTAAAAAGATCAAATGAAAGTGAGACTACTCGTGCACTAAGTTATGTTTTGTTAGTGTGTTTATATGGCAGCACATAATCTATTCATATAACAACTATTGGAATATGTTCAACTATTGGATTATCTCCCCTACATACTGCTAAATAAGCTCAACAAACTAACCAACATAAGATCTAAAGTCTTCCCCACATATCATGCAATACATGTGCATCATCTCATATAATAGTTACTTGAATCATTTTAATCAACTCTATTAAAAATTAATTAATTTTTATATTAAAATATTTTTTTAAATAATTAGTTTGTTACCTATGCTTTTCTCTTACAATTACAAATTTAACATGTAACAATTTGAATTTATATATAATACATATTTGGAAGCACAACAAATAAAATTATAAATTCAAACAAAAATGCTTGTAACCTTCATTCAACAAGAGTTGTAGTGTTGTAGTTGCAGATCTTGCCTATTGTGACAAAAAGGCAACTAGAATTTTCAATCAATAGAAGTATTGTTGGATAATTTTCTTGGTTGCTCATAGTTATTTTCAATCAATAGCCATGGTTTAAATATATGTGAAAAGGATATAAAATTTCCCTACAAAGTATAAAATGAAATGATTAAGAATTTTGAATCACTGGCTAGTAACTTTGGAGGATAAATAATAAATAATGATGAGAAAAAACTATTGCTCTTGGCCTTTTTTAAGTGTAGTTGTAGTTGTATTTTTTTTGTACAAGAAAAGGAGATGTCGACTTACAAGAATTGAAGCACTTAGCATTGTTATTGTCCATTAAAGATGGGCATCAAATAATTGAGATCAATTTTAAAAATATCAATTGTAAATAACTATAGTAATGCTCATCAAAATAGTCAAGTAATACATTTAACAACCTCTACCTTAAGTAACCAAACATCATGAAATGTTGTTGGGATGGAAACAACATCTTGAAAATAATATACAAGAGGGATACTAGAGGCAAGAGAGAGTGAACACATCCAATGCACAAAACGCTACAAAAATATCTACATCATAGCATATATTCATCTAGTAAACTTTTTAAGCTACAAATTTGACAAGGGGAGCCCCTTCCTATGCAATCTCTTTCATATATCCTAAAATACTGGCAAGAGCATGAGATCCATACCCATTTCTATCTCATGGCATACAAATACCTTGCCTTGTTTTTTGAGATAAAAATGTTGAAGATTGAGCGACAATTCCTACAAAGTTCTTTCTCAATAGCTCACTCTCATAGCATACAACTTATCAAACTATTATTTATATTTGTCAAATGGTTATAAATATATTAAATTTGAAGAGAATATTATTTGACTATATAAATACTCTTTTAAAAAGCCTACAAGAAAACTAAAAGTCATCAAATCCTACTTTCCTTATTGGAAATTCAAGTATTCTATATATTGACAATGAGCAAGCCTTGGTCACTACTGTAAAGATAATAGAAACATATTTCCTCAATAGATTATAATAATAAAAATACTTAGATTTTTAAGAAAAAAATGTTATTGCTCAAAAATTTATGAAAACCAATTAAAAATGATAATATGAGGGCAATTTATAGTTGTCCCAAATTGCATCTATATTTTCCTATTTCTCTTAAGAAGGGAAAAGAAGATTATTTTTTGCAATGAGGATGATATAGAAACTAGCAGATACAAAGCCTACGAATGAAGTAGAACAATGTGACTGACATGGAGATAAAATTTGGGATTCATGTCATTGCACACAAGATTTACAGCTCAAGTAGACTGAATAGTGTCCCCTATGAAGTAGTTGACTTGGCTTACAAGGTGGTCAAGAACAATTTGGCATTTGACCTTGCTGAGTTGTAGCTCAGTCAGCTAAGCAAAAACATGAAGAGCATCCAAGCATCAAAGAAAAATATATGTGATTTTGGATCCCTCCTCTTTTTTTTGTTCTTCTATGCTTGAAAGTTCTTTCCATCAAAAAGCAGTGTGGTATGGAGTAAGGATATACCAATAGTTTATCAAATCAATGATTTCATAGAAGAGTTGGGAGAAAAATTTGATGGCATAAGAGATAGAGATTCTTCAAGTCTTGAAAAGAGGGAAGAAGAGGATGGAAACCCTAAAGAAGAAATTGAAAGGTGACCCTCTCATACTCACTGAGGGTAAAGGTGAAGATGAAGAGGAAGAAGAAGAGGGAGAATAGGAAGAACAAGAAGAGGAACAAGAGGAGCAAGAACCCCCAAAGAAGAGAGGAAAAGTGATCATAAGGGTAACCAAGAAGGCTACACCCAAGAAGGAAGCTACCCTACTGCTAGAAAATCCAAAAGGAAGCTGAAACTTCATGATAATGATGATGAAGAGGAAAACACTCCTATCATCTAGCTAGAAAAGCCCCCACTATCCTTTGAGAAACAAGTACAGAGATTAAGAGAAGGAAGTGGTATGATAGTTTTTAAATACATCAAGTATGAATCTAGAGGCAAAGAAAAGCAATAGTAGATAGAGGATGCTCTGGTAGATAAGATGGCCAAATGGAAATATGACCCAAATGAGTTAAAAGGAAAAGCCCCAATGTCCTATTAAAGGCAGCCACACAAAGATGGATAAATGTTTTGAAAATAGAGAGGGACATTAGAGAGCAAACCTTGAAGAGTGTTATGCCTAGCTTATCAAATGAAGAAATGAAAGAGGCCATGAAAAGGCATGAGAATAGATAGACTCCAAGATTCAAGGCATTTAAACATTTTACAAACAATATTGAAGATGTTATGCAATCCACAACAAAGTTGTGGAAAATCATTTTTGAGGAAGAAGGTAAAATGAAGAAGAATGAAGAGCAAGAGATACAAATTATAGAAGAGTATGATATAGAGATGATGATAGCTATTGTGATTGCATCTCAACCCTCCACTCTGAGCCAAACCATTTCTACATCCAGTGTGGAAAAATCAAAGAAGAAGGAACAAAGTCTTCCATCCACCTAAGTAGGAACTGAGTTGCAAACTCAATCTACCTCTAGGATAGCTTTAATTGAGCTGAAACCAAAGGATGAAGACAAGGTTGAAAAAGAAGTCAAATAAGAAACTAAGAGTCAACCGAGTGGAGAGGAGAAGAAGGAAGAGGAAAAAGATAAAGCAATAATAATTTCTCCTAGTGCAAAAGGAAAGGAAATGGAAAAGATCTCTGATGATATTGACCTTGATACTGAGATTGTGATTCCAAGTTGGGATAAATCCAATCTCACTGTTGATCAGATGGAGATCCTTAGTGATTTATGGAGAATATGAGCACAGTAGAGAAAGTTGAAAGTAGAAAAAGATAGAGGAAAATATCTTGAAGACATCAAGGACATATTTTTAGATGTTATGAAAATAGAGGTAAATAATAAAGCCACTATTATTGAACAATTAGTTGATATTGTACATAAATTAAATAAGGATATAGATGGGCAGGAAAAACTTCTACAAAGGGCAGAAAGAAAATTTGAAAATAATTTTTTGGAGAATGTAGCAAGGAAAATTGCTATTGATCAAGTGGAAGTGTTCACTCTTATTGAAAGTCTTGAAGGAGTTGTAAATAATTTTGTTTCCTTGTTTATAAAATTCTATGATACTTCACCAAGAAAATCAAAGACAAACTAACCAAGATTGATGAAGATTTGAAGATCAATCTAGTTAGTATGCACTTAACCTGAGTTCCAGCTCAAATCATTTTGTGAAGGTCATATTTTTGACAGATTTGCAGGTAGATTTATTAAGAGAGGAAGCTAGAATAAGGGCAACCATTTCAAACATCCAGAGTATGATACTTCCTCACATGGATGTGATGTAGAAGCATTTGGCACATGCAAAGACATTAGTCCATGGCACCAACTTCAAAATTGCAAATCTCATGATGGAGCTATTAGCTGAAATCCAAATTGAACTGCACGTCTTGAAGGTATTGCAAGAAAATTGGGATAAAACTATGTCCATAATTTTGAAAGTGCATAATGATTTCGTCACACGTTTTGGTATTACCTTGTAAATATATGTTTTGGCATTTGTAACAAAAACAAGAGGGAAAACATAGTATGTATGTAATCAAGGGGAAATATGTATATGAGAAATGTATAGAGGAAATGTATAGAGAAATATGTACATGAGAAATGTATAGAGGAATATGTATATGATGCATATTACATGATCAGTGAAACAAAAACAATTTTGAAAAATTCAAATTTAGACGAATTGTAACCAAGCAACAGTTTCCAATTCAAACTGAGTTACATAACCAAGAAGATGTAAAGGGGGAGTTTGATAGAAAAAAAATTTCATGAGATATTTTTTGATTACTAACAGAACTATTCAAGACAAGTGTTTTTGTCGATAATGCCAAAGGGGGAGATTGTTGACCCTATGGTAAGACATATTGTCAATTAGTGACAAACTATTTAAGCTATCTAGGAAGGTCGATTAATACTGCAACTAAGATTTCCATTAGGGAGAAGATCTCAATGTAGCTTCAGAAGATGAAGGTTTACTATGTTAACCAATCTCATAGTATAAACTAAGTCATTCAATATTGCTATTGGAAACTAAGCACCCATTGTGAATCAAGTTCACAAAGTTAACCGAGCTTTCTGTGTGAACCAAGCTATCCAAATCAATTCAACATGCTCTAAGTGCCCTAGGTGTTACTCGATCATCCAGTGCTACCCAAATGTCACAGTAGCACCCGAGCTCACTGTATCACCCGAGCATCACCAGAACATCAAGTGCATAGTATTGCCCGAGCATCAATATTTGGGCCAACCTAAAGGTATTGTTAGTGTAAATAATTAATTATTATTTAACTTTACTTAAGTTTACTTAGGTTAAATGCATTATTTTATTATGTATCATATAGACACCTAGAAGTATGAATAGTTAAATGAGTTGTATTGTTGACAATATAGGAGTTTACATAATCATCTAAGTTATCATGTAGACAACACAGTTGTTTGCACTCTAATTAAGCACATGGTGCCTACAACATCTCTTTATGAGATGTGCCTCGGTATTCTTATCCTTTCATCATTGCACTAACTTCTATTCCCAATGGAGGATAATCTACTCTTGGTGGACATGTGCTTAGTTGTGAGGCTTATCACTTTGCTAACTCCTAGTTAGTCTAGAGGCCTTTATATACAGGCAATTCTAGTGTGTATACACATATGATGTTCTCATTATTATTATTCTAATCATCCATTATTGGTCCATATTGTGGTAGCATTTGAGCTTCTCGATCTTGGTGCTATTTTTCCCTAAGGAAAATTCTTACATGGTATCAAAGCTATACCAAATTCTTACATGTATAATTTGATTCTTATGGAGATATCTATTGCGGGAGCCAACTTGATGTGAACTTATTGGGAGGGATATATAAGGAAGGAAAATTCATTTATCTAAGATATAGAATGTAGAATACATGATTATTTTGAAGACAAGAAGCAAATATGAAGCAATTTAAGTAATCAGGCTACAAGGTAGTATAAAGGGTAGAGTACAGACTCATCCATCACAATTAGGTGATCATATTATTCAAAGGACCTACATCAAAAAATAGAGTTGTAAAGCAAAGATCATCTTGTTGATTCATCCTAATGGGTGCATCAGTCAAATAATCCTTTGCTAAATCTCTTAACATAGTAGATACTTGATTATATTACAAAATCCTTTCACAAGGTGGACCTAACAATCCTTCATACTCCTAACAAAGTAGATCACTGAATGTGATTGAAATTGTAAGCCCTAATAAACCAACTTTATTACTGCATTAGTGAAGCATTATGGGTGTCATCCCCAACCTAATTTTACCTTCTACTTGGAGGGTTTCTAGGTTATCGTATCTTGTGTCAAAGTGTTACGGTGTTGATTTATTTATTGCTTTATATTTTTGAAGTAATTGATAGTAGCCAAAAAGACGAGGGGTTGACCCATAAGTATAAAAAGGTTGATAAAACAGTCGAAGGTAACCTCCCAGTCAACTAACCAATACCAACTTTAAACTTCAAAAAATAATATATGTCCATAGTCCGCTTAATAGTACTACCAATATTTAAACTAATATGCATAATAGATTGTAAAATAAAATAGTAGCCCTTAAAAGAATTGCTAGTATAAGTCCCCTTAACTGACATAAACATAAAGACCCTGTGGGGTACCAATTTTGATAAGCATAATCATAAACACAACAAAAAAAATAAAAAGACACAGGGCTAGTTGCCCTTTTCAAGCCCATGATTATCATCCTTTTTAGGAACATCCTTTTCCCTAGCCTCACCTTCCACCTTAACCAGTTTGTCCAGGATGGTCTTTAACCAATCCTCAACTAGGAACCCATAGATGGATTGAGTGGTCTCAATGAATTTTCCCAGGTCCTTCTCTTTGTTTTCTTGTAGAAAATATAGGGTAGTGGCCGCAGAGTGCATGACCTATTGGTTTATGTTCATACATGGAAGTAGATTAGATAATCAAAAGAAGTAAGCTGAAGTAATCTAAGTGTGGAAAGTTTAATTGATTCCTTATTATCACCCTTTGCCCCCCCACACCCCCCCCCCCCCCCCCCCCCACTTGCTTTTCATTACATTTCCAACAACTTCATCATCAAATTATTACTAGTTTAGCTACTACAAGTATTAGAAAATGAAGATCTTTTACCAAATTGACAACTTTTGCAACAATTGACATCTTTGTTGTGATATCTTTTCCAACATTTGCATCAAATGAAAAAAAATGACCTCCAAACCATGAAAAAATATGTAACAAAACCTTAGAATAAAAACTGAACTCAAATCCAAACTTTCCCCATACTTTTAGGGTATAAGACCCATAACCCTAATCTTGCTTCCTAAAACCCTAATCACAAGGTAAGTAAAAATATCTAGACTGGATTGAGCCTAGTCAAATCCATCTAGGAGAAAACTCACATGATCTACTAATTTCCAAACACATCCAACTAACTTGGCTAAGGTCAGTACAAGCCAAAAACCAAAGTGTGGAACTAGGACTAGGAGTTAGCCTAGGTGCTCCTACACCATACTCAGTCCATCCTTGCATTAAGCAAGCTACAGTCTAAGCCCAACTTCTTAAAGTCTTCTTCCTTGATCCAAGTAGCCTCTACATCATCTTTTTCATGCTACTTGACAAGATGTTCCCAACAAGACTTTGCCCTAGTTTTCTTGTGAACTCTTGAGTCAAGAACCTTTTCAATTGTCTTAGGTGGTGTAGGAGTTAAGTGTAGGTCTTTTAAGTCTTGAATGACTTCCTTAAGTATCTAATCAATATCTAGATTAGGGCCTTTTTACCTAACCAAATCAGCAACATTAAAAGTTGGTGACAACCCAATGTCTTCAGGAAGCTCCACCTTATATGCATTATTTTCGTACTTGGCCAGTATTGGGGAAAGGTCCCAACATTTCATCTAAATCTTAAGAGGAACTCTCTTCTGTAACCGTGATTTGTGTAGATGAACCATCACAAGATCACTAACTTGGAATTATACATCTCTTTTATTATCATCCACCTTATCCTTGAGCTTCTCAGCATTTTTAGTTAAGGTCATCCTCATTGCTTCATGGACTTCCCTCATGGAGTGGGAAAAGTCCTTAGCATATCCACTAGCTTTTCCACCATCTTTCAACTCTCTTAGTTCAAAAAGCCCTCTAGGATGCAACCCATTGATAATTTCAAATGGATGTTTACCAGTTGACCTGTTAGCTATATCATTCTATGCATATTCAGCCTACCCAATAAGTTGATCCCAAACTTGTCCATATTGTTGGAATTCTTTAGAATAACTGAGAGGGGGGTGAACCCACAATAGTGGGTGCCACTTTTCTGGCATGAACAAAATTGACAATGCTAAAAAAAAAAATTGGGGGTTCATGCAACCCTAGGGTTCATGTGAACCCATAAATTATGTTCACGTGAACCCTATTTCAATATATGTTCATGCAAACATAATTTATGGGTTCACATGAACATCTAAAATCATTGTTTGTTCATTGCAATTGATATTTTTTTTGACAGACATGTTCATGCGAATTTTTGTTCGCACAAACATAGTGTTCACGTGAACACATGATTTTACAAATTTTATTGTTGTTTTCTTTAAAGAAATTAAAAATGTTGTTTTGACCCTCAAAATTGAGATCAAATGATCTCCTAATGTAAATCAAAAAATGTCAATTTGTGCTACTTGGAGCAAGCTTTCCAACGACTATAATTTTAATTCTTATTATATTCATTAAGACTTTCAAATACGAGTTTAACTCATTATAGGTTGATTAACGATTGAACATCAACTAACTTTGACACTTCGGAAAAAATTGTAAATGAGGTCAATTTTTTTTTTTAAATATCTAGGAAATAGTTTACTGAGATATCTTTCTATTGAAAAAAAAGAAATTTTGATTTATGATATATTGAGTTCAAGTTATCCTTGTCAAAATGAACGTATGATTGAATTACGATTGATGTCACTTCAAAACTTCATAAACTATACAATATTCAACCAAATTGAACCAAACTAAATGCATCCTCTAGATATTGATGTTACAAATCCAACATTGAAAGAATTACCTCATTATCATTTCTAGAAAAAACGTTATGCTTGTTAAGCCAACTGTCACTCTTTAAAAAAATTAATTTTTCATATGTACCACTTTTCGAAGGAGAAGAAAAATTTGACTTAAATAATTATTATTTTTAAATTAAAAAATATAGTTACAAAGTAGGAACAGAGTACTAGAAATCACTACTCTATGTCATCTTTAAACTATTTATAGTTTAAGAGATATAGACACTCGAATGTGAGGTTTGTTAAAAAAATATTATTTTCAGTGTGAGAATTGGTCAAAAAGTTGCACCCACTATTGTGGGATCACCTAGGGGGGGGTGAATCAGTTATCCAAGGTCCAGATGTACAACTAAAACTTTTCATAGCTTAGTGAACCCATATCCATATAACATATTCATGATGCATGCATCCATTAAATCATACATTCACTTAAACTTGTAGGTTATTGTCAAATCAACTTTGCAGAAATGTAAGCATGAAACATAACAGATTCAATCACCATATTAGAAGCGAGCCTTGTTAAAGGACTTTAGATCATTCACTTGGAATGTCACCTAGTTAAAGGGTGAACCCACAATAATGGGTTCCACTTTTGTGGGACGAAGAAAATCCAAAAAAATTGCAAAATTTGCAAATCACATTTAACAATTGTTCACCCGAACATACTAACCATGTTCATTGTGAACATATATAACAATAATATTTGTAGCAAACATATTTCCCATATATTACGTATGTTTGCAGTGAACATACCTCATTAACATGTTCACTCGAACATGTTTTACATCGACTTCGCTTTTATTTAAATGTTGTTTTGTCCATTTTACTATTCATTTTTATGGTGTTGATTTTGACATAAACATTGGAGCTAATGTGCTTGACCAGTTAGCATGCCCCATCATTCTCCTCTAGATTCTCGTAGTTGCACTATTTTAGGTATGTATATATGTTATTATTTGAATTTTTTTATGCTTTTATGTTTTCAAAGTATATTCTAATGTTAATTTAATATTTTTATTATTTATTTATGTTACTTAATTCTATTAATTTAATGTTTATAAATTTTTTTGTATATGTTAGTTATATATTAGAAAAATATTAATGTAGCATTAGAAAAAAAATTTAGAAAAAAAATAGAGTTTAATTAGATAAATATTAGAAAAATAATAGTTTAGAATATTAGAAAAACAATAGTTTAGAATATTAGAAAAACATTAATAAATATTTTTAAAATGTTAATCTAGAATGTCAGAACATTAGAAAAAACATTACATAAAAATATCAGAAAAAAAAATTACATTCAAATATTAGTTTCTATTAAAAAAACATTAGAAAAACATTAAATTTAGATAATGGTTGGCGCTCTAAGTGTTTTTGAATTGGTTGGCTCTCTATTAGGTAGGAAACTGGAAGGGGAGAATCTTGCAAGAGGTACTGATCCTAGTGGGACAAAAGATCAAAATGAGGAAAATCTAGCAAATTTTGCAAGAATTACGAATGCTGGTACCACTAGTTGTGGGGTCTAGGACCTTTCTTTTGATTCTTTTACTACAAATCATGTGCCTAGTCAGGTACTTGAGAATGAGAAGAATCCTTTGGAGAATGTAGAGGTCAATAATGAGAGGAAAGTAGAAAGTTCTTAGAAAGGTGAGTTTCAAATATTTATTTCAGACCCAATTGTTGATTTCTTTGTATCTTCTATCGAATTTACTCTTGTGGGAAAATTCTTGGGGGCTAGACCAAATATAGAAACTTTGAAAAATATGATTAAACAGAAATGAGTTATCTGTGGTCAAGTTGATATAGCTCCTATGTTGAATGGATTCCTTTCATTTATTTTTAATTGCAAAGAAGATATGAATATGGTTCTTTGTGGAGGTCCATGGTTGATTGGCAAAAGTACTCTCACTATTAAAAAATGGGAGCCAAATATGGACTTATCTAATGCCCTCTTCTTAACTACTCTAATTTGGGTTAGACTTCTTGGCCTTCCTTTGGAATTTTGGCATGAAGATATATTTAAGGGAATAGCTTTAGAGTGCAAGATTATATGTAAAAGTGGAAAACTTGAATCACCTCCCTGAAAAAGTGGAACTAATTTCAAAACTTGGGAAAAGAATATAGGAAACTATATATGAAGATCTCCCAAATACCTATTTTGCCTATAAAAAATAGGGGCATAGGGTTAAAAATTGTCCTAACAAAGGAAAGAACAATCCTAAGACAAATAAGGAAGATAAACAGAAAGAATTAAAAACCTAGAATAAATTTTGGAAACCTAAAGTTGCTTATGCAAAGGGTGTGTAGGATAACTTGAATCCAGAACTTCAAGAAACTAGTATAATGCCAAATTTTGCCTTGAAGGAAAACTTGAGCAGTGAAAATTAGGAGGTTGGGGTGATGTTAGACTCTGCCTCACATAAGCGAAATATAGAGAATATGGTGGACATGATGAAGCAATTAGTTATTTATCAGAAGAATGATAAAAATTGGGAAGATCTAGTTGAGATGGAGGAATTAGAGGAGGGTGAAATTCTGTTGGATAGAAGTAAATTGATGGTGCTAGAAGAATCCTAGAATTTCTAGTTTATTGAAAACCAAAATGTTATTCCTAAGCCTCTTGAGACACCCTTGTGCAAAGATATTGTTCCCTTTAGGAATAATTTTGAATTTGAGGAGAAGAATGTAGAAGGTAAGGATATGAAACATAAACCAAGTCAAAGGAAAAAGATGGAAAAGAAAAGTAATATAATTCCTAAAGGAGTAGAGACTCGTAGTAGTATATTGGAGCAGCAAGTCAAGGTGAAACCAAACGTTAGAACTCCAGAGAAACTTGGAAGGAAATCTTCTAGGAAAACTAGAGAAATAAAAGGTTTGTAGAATATTGTTGATGAAAGACAGGCAACTATTCTGGATTTTACCCCTAAAAAAAAAACATGAAAATAATTACTTGGAATATTAGGGGATTGAATAGTAGTCATAAACTTGATGTTGTTAGGAATTTGTTAGGGAGAAAAAGGCAAATTTTCTTTTGCTGCAAGAAACAAAGATGGAGAAGGAGAGAGCTGAACAAATTAAGTCTTTTAAAGATTATTGTTTAAAAGCAAGTAGTTTAGAAGGAGCTTTAGGGGGAACTCTAATGTTATGGAAGATATCCCACTACTAAAGAATTATTTCAAATTCTAGTAAACATTTCATGGTGGCTAAAATTACTAGCATTGACCAAAATAATGTATGGTATATTGTTAATATGTATGCTCCAAATATAAAGAACTCTAGGAAAAAGGTATGGGAAACTCTTTCTCATATAAAGAGTAAAGACTAATTTGGTAGATGGATCTTCATGGGGGATTTTAATGTTCCTCTTTATGACCATGAGAAAAAGGGAGGTAATGTGAGCTAGCTAGATGGGCAACTGGATCTTATGGATTTCATTAATAAGGAGGGTTTAATGGACCTAGATCTTCATGGAATTGGGTTTACTTGGAGTAATAAGAGGCTAGGTGATGATTGTATTCAAGCTCAATTGGATAGATCTCTTATCTCTCCTGATTGGACTAAAGAGTTTGTATGTAAATTGGAGGGATTACAAAAAATTGGGTCAGATCATTTCCCTTTGATTTTTTTCGCTGAAAAGGTTAATATAAAAAAAAATTTCCTTTTAGGTTTGAAAAAATATGGATGCAACACCCACAATTTGGGAGTAAATTGGCCGAATGTTGGAACATAGATGTTGAAGGAACTGCTCTTTTAGAGTGGCTTCAAAATAAAGAAATGTTAAAAAGGAGGTTAAAATATGGAATGCAAAATGTTTTGGTAATATTTTTGAGAGTAAAGCAAGTATTAAGGAAGAATTGCAAAATATTTAGGGTAAGATACAGAAGGAAGGTTACACTCTTGACCTTGTTAGAGAAGAGAATGAAAAATTGGTAGAGTATCATGACATTGTTACTAAAGAGGAAATTTATGGGAGGCAAATATGAAGATCAGTCTGGCTGAATGAAGGAGATAAGAATACCAAGTTTTTTCATCTTTCTACTTTGAAGCATAGAGCTAAAACTCATATCTCATATCTTAAGAAGGGTAATTTGAAGATTACTAAGGAAAAGGATATTTTGAAAGAGGTGGTCTCCTTTTTTCTTCTTTGATGACATTTGACTCTAACATTGGTTCTACTCAACAAGATGAACTTTTAAAGGTAATTCCTTCTCTAATTACTGAGGAACAAAATAAATTGTTAGGTGTCATTCTTAAGGAAGAAGTAATTTTAAAAGTTGTATGCTCCTTAGGAGGGGATAAGTCTCCAGGACTAGATGCTTTTCCGATGTTCTTTTGCCAAAAAGCATGGAAACTGGTTGGAAGAGATGTATGTGATGTTGTTAAAGAATTCTTTGGGGCTAAAAGAATGCTAAAGAAGATCAATTCCACCTTCCTATGCCTTATTCCTAGAAAGATTGGGGCTGATTCTCCAAACCAATTCAGGCCTATTAGTCTATGTAATTCTTTTTATAAGATTATCTCAAAATTTATCACATCTAGGTTGCTTTTGGTGCTTCCATCTCTTATTGTTGTTCAACAAAATGGTTTTGTCCCAGGTAGGAAAATTCTAAACTTTATTATTGCTGCTCATGAGAATATTATTTCTTTATCTTGCTCTAACAATTAGGGTTTTATCATGAAAGTTGATATTGTGAAAGCATATGATAGAGTAGAATGGGCTTTTCTTGTTAAGATTTTATTGGCTTTTGACTTTAATCATAGGATTGTGAGGGCTATTTCTCAATTGATCTCTATTAATTCTATTGTTGTTCTAGTGAATGGGTGCTCTCCTGAATTCTTTAGTCCCTCTAGAGATTTGAGATAGGGAGACCCTTTATCCCCTATTCTTTTTACAATTATGGCCAATTTTTTGGGGAGATGTTTTGGGAAACTAGTTTTGCAAGGAGATATTAAAGGTCTGCATCCTTCTTCTTAGTATCTTACTTGTTCTCATGGTCAATTTGTTGATGACACTATTTTCATGGGCAAAGTTGAAGTCAATGAAGCTAGAAATCTCAAGAAAGCCCTTAGCTTGTACTCTTCTACTTTAGGTCAATTGATAAACTAGAATAAGAGCTCTTTGTTTTTTATTAATACCCCTACTCTAAGACAGAACAAAATTGCTAAAATTCTAGGGTTTTCAATAGGATCTTTTCCTTTTATTTACTTGGGTCTCCCTTTGGGACCTAAAGCTCTAAATTCTTTTTGGGAAGATCTCATTAAGAAGTTCAATAAGAAATTGGTGGGTTGGAAGGGTAACCTTTTGATTCAATCTGGTAAAATTACCCTCCTTAAAGCTTGTCTCCAAAGCATCCCCACTTATGCTCTGAGTCTTTTTAGAATTCTAGCAAAATTTGTAGATACTATTGATAAAATCAAAAGAAATTTTCTCTAGTCTGGAACCAAGGAAAGGAAGAGAATGGCTCTGATAGATTGGGATCAAATTTGTAAGCCTATCAGGGAAGGTGGATTGGGAATTAGGTCAATGTGAAGTATGAATAGAGCTCTTTTAGCCAAACAAGGTTGGAGAGTTTATCATGATGATAAGAAATGGACTACTATATGGAAACATAAGTATCTTTTTAATGCTCCTTCATTATCTAATTTTCTGTCATTTCTTGATGTTCTTTCCCCTTCTGCTATTTGGGGGGCTATGTAGGGAACTAAGAATACCTTAAGCAAAGGATGTTCATGGAAAGTTGGAAATGGGCAGAAGGTCAGATTCTAGGAAGACATTTGGATAATGGATCATCCCCTGATTGAGGAGAGGATAGGACCCATATTGACAAATGTAAACAATTGTATGGGACTCTTGTGGGACATTACTAGCATAATAACAATTGAGTTAACCTTGTTGATGTTAACCAGGCTTTTCATAATATCCAGATTATGTTGAATGCCTTTTCTTTGTATCCCCTTGAGGAGGATTGGGATATGGAATGTTGATGCTAGTGGCCATTTCAAAGTTTCCTTTGTTTTCAAACCTAAGGAAAAAGGTAACTACCCTTTATGGACAAAAGCTTGGATAAAAGGTCTTATATCAAAAATAAATATCTTTTATTGGATCTTGCTTCAAAATAAAATTCTTACTCAGGATAATTTGCAAAAGAGAGGCATTAATGTGGTTAATAGGTGCATTCTATGTAAAGAAGTTTATGAAGATAGAGATCACTTGTTTTTAAACTGCACTTGTAGTCCACAAGTATGGAGCTCTATTCTCAACTTCTAAAATATTACTTGGGTTCATCAAAATAATATAGAACATTGTTTTAAGAGTTGGATCTTCCCATCTAAGGATATTGATGTTGATTTACTATGGAGAATTACTCTTCCCCATCTCTAGTGGGGTATCTGGAAATAAATAAATAATAGAATCTTTAGAAATAAATAAATGCCAGAGTGGGTGCTTGGCCAAAACATTGTCAGGGAAATAAAGGAAAATTTCAAGTCCCAAAGAAAGTGTAATAAAGATTTTCAAATTGACAATCCAATTTTTTCCAAAGGCTCTAATATGAAGAAAAAAGATCCAAGAATGAATACTAGATGGAAGGCTCCTCCTATAGGATGGATTAAGGGGAATTTTGATGGTGCAGTTAAGGGAAACCTAGGCAAAACAGGTTGTGGAGGAGTTCTGAGAGATCACACAAGTAATATAATAGATGCAATTGCTATACCTATTGGTATTTCTAATAACCATAAATTCAAGGCTACTATAGCTTTATATATGATGAGGTTAACAGCGAAAACTAGTTTTCGATACCTTTGGATGGAAGGAGATTCCTTGAACATTGTGAATATGCTTAATGGTAAAAGTCCGATCACTTGTCTATCCAAGCTAGTGTAATGGAAATTAAATCTTTAATGGATAAATTTGAGAAATTCTTTATATCTCATTCTTTCCGTGAAGGTAATGTTGCGGCTGGCTAGATCGCTAACTAGGCTATCCAATGGGAGTGTAAGATGACATGGCATGATGACTTAAACAGGAGTGTGGATTGGAAAGCTCTTATTAATTATGATAGAACTCACATGATGGACGCAAAGATTTGCTAAGATTGGCAATTTAAAGATATATGGAAGTGGGGTTATGGAAGCCAATGTTATTTTCCTAAGAAAGTACATTAATGTGATTATTATCTTGGCTTGGCATGTATGTGTTTTTATGAGTGCCTTAGTTTTTCTAGTGAATACCTTGGTTTCTCTTAATATCTTATTTGTACCTGTCTACTCAACTTTAGAATTTTTCAGTGAAACAAAGTCTTCGAAAATGGGCGGGGAACCAAGAAAACATGAACCTAAGAATTGAAAAGCATGGAAGGCCAAAGCATCTATTTGGCAGATTCTACAGAAAGGTAATGTCACCACTTATCTAGAGCACCTTCATGGCTATAAACCACATGTCACATAGGCATTCTTCAAAAATTAGATCAAGGATAGGATTTCTATGCATGGGTTGATGGTGCATTTGTCTGAAGATTTCATAGCCAAGGTGATGGGGTTGCCTAAGGAGGGCATAAAATTCAGTAAGGAAACAAGTATTTCAATTGTCGCATTTAAGAAATTTTTGAAAATGGATGAGGAGGAAAAGAATCTAGAGAAGAATGGTGACTTTTATGAGTTGGGTCAAATTAAAGTTATCTGGCAGGATGTTCTCTCTTGCATCTATGAGTATTTTATTTTAGATGGTAGGGATAAGCGTGTTCATAAATTTCACTTTGTGTTCCTAAATCATTTTCAGTATAATTATAGGATCTCATTTCCTTTTTATCTGAGATTTTATTTTCTCCAAAGTCTTCAATCTCATAGGAAAAAAGAGTCTCGTCCGATTTTACATGAAGGGTTAAACCTACTAATTGAGAATTACTGTAAGAACAAGGCTAATGCGTACTCCCCTCCCTCTAAGAAAATGAAGGGCTCTATTAGTGAAACCTACTCTAGGAAGAGTAAGGGTGAGGAAGGGGTTAGTGGGAGAAGGAGGAGTCTAAAGAAAGAAACTCCTCAGAAAAATGTAGAGGAGATTACTAAGTCTGAGAATTCAGGTAATAATAATAAAAAGAATGTGGAGGAAGAGGAGAATATGGATGTGGGAGATTTCAGTTCAAACTTAGAGGGTTACTTTGGTAGTAAGGGTGGGACTGGTAAGGATGGGGATGATGAAAGAAATGATAAAAACACAAATTTGGATAATGTTGGAGAAGAG